>CAWUFW010008457.1:0-600000 GCA_963921515.1 Calotriton arnoldi | reverse complement strand
GAGATTATCATACTTGGAGGGAAGAAGCCCACTGGCTTCTGGCAAGGACTCACTGGGTCCTGGCTTTAAAGACATTACTAGTGAGGTGTGGTGTATGCACTACCTACTCTAGTGTGGCCTACTAAACTCTCTTGAGTTGTAGAAAGGGTGTGCTATCCCTTAACACACAACTCTAAGTTCAGTAGAACTTACTGTATCCTAAGCTTGTTTTATATGTACCTAAGGTACCCTTAGTGGTTTTCAGTTGATCAATTCAATTGAGATTATCTGGTAAAACAATAGCAAGCTGGAATCCCACACGCTGCACACCAATGTGAGAAGTTGGCCTGGTATATGCTGTCCACTAATTATAGTGGGCACCTTGCACCAGTCCAAACAACCCCTTATTGGAGATAGGTTAAAGACAACCTTTATTGAAAGCTATCCTAGTGGTAGCTATGGAGAGCAGCCTTCAGGCTAAGTCTTGAAGGAATGTAAAGCAGCTTGTTTTACCAGTCTATAATCTCTTGAGTGACCAAATGAAAGAGGACCACACCAGGTATATATTCAAAATATATGTATTTATTGCTAAACACACCCCTCTAGTCTCTTTATGAGGCTAGAGTTCGAAGTACATAAGTTATAAGTTAGTTATCAACAGTAATAGCACAAATACACGTCTGAGCCCTAGGGGCGTACCAAACCATATACCAATAAAGTGGTATAAGAACCACGACTGAGCTAGACACAAGGCCTAGAGCCTGTAGAAGTGCTTGGACCACAAGGAACCACCCAAGGTAGTGACACAGGGGACCCACGGGGGACGCGTGCAGTGTGAGAACACATCCGCGAATCGCCGTTGACTTCTATGGGGAAAGTCGCGGTTGGAATTTTAAAGAAAAGGGACACTTAGAGGAGGACTTGGAGCAAACCCCTTTAGAACTGGGTTGTTCTAGAGTCTATACCCACGCGAGCACTGGAGTACTCGAGTTACCTCACCCAGGGAAGCCGGGTGCATAGGTGTCTTTCGGGGTCGGGTTTCGTCGTCGTTTTCAATGGCGATCTGCTGCAAAGTGCTGCTGGCGGCCAAGTCGAAAGTGTTCGGGTGGATCCCAAGGTGGATCAAAGATCTGAAGAACCTGAAAGCAGAGGGGACAGAGTCTGGGTCACTAGCCAGTGACCAGGAAGGCGATGAGCCGATGCCCACCGATGTTGGGTGCTTCAGGTAGGTTGACGGTCGTCTTGACTCTTCAGCCACGAGGTCCAGGAGGTGTCGACGACAACCAGGAGCTGGATTCGAGCTGTCCCACAACGTTTGTCGATTGCAGGGGTGTCGGCGACCGGATTGGACCCAACAAGCCTTGGCAACGGCAAGTCTCGTGGAAATAGAAGAAGGATGGTGGTGCAGACCAACAAGGTCTGAGGGACTCACCCAGCGAGGGTAAGTCAGGGCATGCCTGGAGCAATCAGGGAAGCCCAAGCAGAAGAAGATTGGCCTTTGGGAGGGTCTACTAGCCAACGGACTAGCGACCGCAAAAGAGCCTCGAGTGGATGCACTTAGAGCTGGCTCAGGGGACACTCGTGGAGTGGAGGCCAGTGATCTTCGGTGCAGTCGGTGTTGGAGGCGGGGGCTACTCGGAGCCCAAAGCACAACTTTGTGGGACACCAGGAAGAGGATGCACTTGCAAATGTGCTCGGTGTCCAGGGGTCACAGTTCCACGTTACCCACAACAGCTATGGGCCTCAGCTTTGCTGGGGACTCAGGGCAGCCTCGGGGAAGTCTGGAAATCTACCTCTGGTGATGCAAAGCCTTCGGCGTCTGGCGGGAGCTTCAGCGATGCAGACCGGACAATTGCTTCGTTGGTGCCTGCCAAGCAGGGGAGTCACTCCTTGACCCCAAGGGAGATTCTTCAGTCCTCTAATCTTAAAGTAGAGCATCGAAGGTCCCGGATTCTGTATCAGAGTTTCGTCCAGGTAAATCTAAAGTCCTAAGGACTGGGGTCCCATACTTATACTAAGTTAGGGGGTTGGACATACTCTGGGGACCCACCTATGGGAGGGTCAGGGAAGAGGGGTGGTTACACCCATTCCCTTTGTCTAGTTTCGAGCCAGAGCAGGGGCTGGAAGCCCCTGAACCAGTTTGAACTGGGGTATGCACAGGGACACCAAGTGTGCCCTCAGTGCAGGACTTCAAAGCACCAGAGAGTGCTCCCGCCCAGCCCCAATACACATTATCCTGTCTGGGGAGGTGGTTACACCTCCCTGGGACAGGAAACCTATTGTCCAGGCCTCCCCTGCTGGAGTTTCAGTCAGCAGCAGGAGGCCAGACCCGTGTCTGTGGCAGCGGCATCCATTTTGTGATGCCAGGGCTTGGAAAGAAGTTACCGGGCAGGCCGGTGTGTACATGTCTCTCCCTCTAGAAGGGTGGAATGCTACCCCCGCCGCCAGGACTGGCGGGGGGGGTAGTATTCCAAGATGTTTGACACCAAACACAACATGTTTCCGTGCAGCCATCCCAAAGTTAGCATTTAACGCGAGGTTATAATGCGCTTAAGAGTATATGGTCAGGCTGCACTACAAACAGCATCAGAGAAGGGTCTCCGAACGCTGCAGAGGGGCTCTGCTAATGCAGAGGCACCCTCTCACATAGGAACCAAGCACTCTGCCTTCAGGATTGACAAGGCCTGCCATAGGAGTGACTTATAGGTTTGTATGTGTGTATGTATGTAGTGATATAGGTAACCTATATCACAGTAAGGGGTGCATGCACCACCTTACCCAGGCTGCAGTAGCAGAGCTGTGGTGTCATTTTGGATGGCCTTTCAGGGGTGGCACAATACATGCTGCAGCCCCTGGTAGGCCTCTGAGGTACCTATGCCCTGGGTACATAGTATACCATATACTAGGGACTTATAAGGGCACTCCAGATTCCAATTAGAGATGTGCTTAAGGCACATGGAAACCATTTTAGAGAGGAAGCAGCTAGGCTGGGGTTCTGATTAGCAGGGCCCCAGCCAGACTAAAGTCGAAAAACAGTGAAGCATCAGCAAAATGTTGGGGTACCCATGTGAAGCAGATCCTACTCTCCTACATGTAAAGAGTGTTTAGAATAAGTATATGTGACAGGGAAGTGATTATTTACAAAAAGGTGGAAAATGAATCAATGAGTTGTCAGTGATGGTAGACGAGACAATAGAGTAGTCACCACATTGATATGGTGACACAGTCCAACAGACTCCTGCCATCAACAAGGCAGTGTGGGTAAGGATAGTCAACAAAGTCAATGGCAAGGTGAAGAGAGGTGCCATCATGGCTGGCTCTTTGACTGGCGTTTGGCTGGTGCTTTGCCACGTGATCCTCCCGTGCTTTTCCTCGGACGGCCCCTTGAGCGTTTGTCAGGGGGGGCCTCTGCTGTGGTATCTGCGGTGTCTGAGGACTCATCCTGTTCCAGCTTATCCCTCTCTGTGGCCGCAGGTGAGGTGGTGGGACTGTCATCCTGCAGGCCACTGGAGGGAGGTTGAGCTGTCCTTTGGGCCGCAGGCCTGTCCCTCAGAACACCCACAAGCTGGCCCAAGAGGTCCACGATTTGGCCCATATGCGTGTCCATGGACCTCAGCAGCAGGCAGACCTCACACACTTCTTCCAGAACCTGGCCCATCTGTCCCTGGGTTTGTTCATAGGCCCCAAGGACTCTTGCGATGTTGACCAGGGCTTCAGACCCAGTGCCCTGTTGGATTTGTCGCCCAGTTGCCCTCCCACCTGCCCTGCTGTCCCGGACCTGTGGCGTCACCACTCGATGCACCCGCTGACTCTCCCTGCCCTCCTCAGATTGTAAGGTGATGTGGGTATCCTCTGAGGCAGGGACAGTGTTGCAGGCAGCACTGGTGGTGGTGGTGGTGCTGGAGGCCGTACAGGTCATTACAGCAGGAGTCAGCGCAGTTGTTGTTGCTGAGGTGGTGGTGGTGGGGACAGTGGGGGCCTGGGCCCTGGTGCGCCCTGGCAGGCCTGATGGACCAGGTTCTGTGTCCGCATCCGAGGAATTTAGGGAGTCTGCATCCGAGAGTCCAGGTTCCGGGGGGGGGGGAGTGGCTCAGCAGGTTGGTGTTGTCATCTGCAGCAGTCAATTCTTGGTCACCTGTGGTACAGAGAAGAAATGGTCATTGAAGTGCACCCCACAAGCTTGGTGTTAGATGTTTGGATGTTACATGTTATACAGCACACAGTTTACATTGAGATCACTTTGTATGGCTGCACGGTACTGAGCATCATGACATGATGTGGAGGTACATACATTACTTGTCCATGGTGTGACATTTCAATAGATACCATGCTCCACGTACAGATTGCGTGATTACAAGGACATGTCGTCATCTAACGACTAGCAGCACAACTTTATGTGAAGCATATTTGTTGTTTACTCTGCATGTAAGACGTTCATTCTGGCAATGTACTGGCCATTGTTATCTCATGCATCCCTCTGTCATATCATGTGCTTTGCTTTCTTTTTACAACTGACCATGCTTGTTTTGTTTTCATATGGGCCTTGATGCTCTGCCCCCATGGCACTTACAGATAGCATTCAGTGCTGTGCATGATTTTGCCCTTAATTTCTTCTACATGTGACTTTGTGGTTCAAACTCTAATTTCTGTGACAGTTACATATGCTTAGCTGTCTGCACACTGAAAGTGGCTATTGGATCTATGCCAAGTTGGGTGGGATGTGAGGGCTGGTGTGGTCATATGGCTCCATGCTTTTTGAGAGATATGGCAGGGTGCATGCACTGTCTACCTACCTGTTCTGTGGCACAGTTGGGGGGAATTGCTGACACATAGTTGTGGGTGTGGGGGAGTGCTCCATCTTGCTCAGCTGTGGGACAAGGGGCCTGGTGGGAGTTGTAGTGCTGGCTGCCTATCCTCACACCCCCTTCCCTGTTAAGATGGCTGCCTCCCAGTGAAGTGGAGCAGAGGTAGGGAATAGGTTACACATGGCTCTTGGATGGGGGAGTGTTCCATCGTTCTCATGGGAGGGACAGGAGAGCATAAGATGGCAACCTACCTGTAAGTTTGGTTGGTGATATACAATGGCTGCCACATGCTTATGGGTGGGGGAGTGCTCCATCCTGCTGAGCTGTGTGACAAGGGGGCCTGGTGGGAGTTGTAGTGCTGGCTTGCCACCCACAAACACCCCTCCATGTGAAAATGGCTACCTACCTGTAAGTTTGATGAGTGAAATACAATGGCTGCCACAGGCTTCTGGGTGGGGGGGAGTGCTCCATCCCGCTGAGCTGTAGGACAAGGGGGCCTGGTGGCAGTTGTACTGCTGGCTTGCCACCCACAAACACCCTCCATGTGAAAATGGCTACCTACCTGTAAGTTTGGTTGGTGATATACAATGGCTGCCACATGCTTCTGGGTGGGGGGAGTGTTCCATCCTGCTGAGCTGTGGGACAAGGGGGCCTGGTGGGAGTTGTAGTGCTGGCTTGCCACCCACAAACACCCCTCCATGTGAAAATGGCTACCTACCTGTAAGTTTGATGAGTGAAATAAAATGGCTGCCACATGCTTCTGGGTGGGGGGAGTGGTCCATCCTGCTGAGCTGTGGGACAAGGGGGCCTGGTGGGAGTTGTAGTGCTGGATTGCCACCCACAAACACCCCTCCATGTTAAGGTGGCTACCTACCTGTTGGTTTGATGAGGGCAATGCAATGGCTGCGACATGCTTCTGGGTGTGGGGGGGAGTGCTCCATCTTGCTCAGCTGTGGGACAAGGGGGCCTGGTGGGAGTTGTAGTGCTGGCTTGTCACCCACAAACACCCCGCCATGTTAAGATGGCTACCTACCTGTTGGTTTGATGAGGGGAATGCAATGGCTGCCACATGCTTCTGGGTGTGGGGGGAGTGCTTCATCCTGCTCAGCTGTGGGACAAGGGGGCCTGGTGGGAGTCGTAGTGCTGGCTGCCTGTCCACAAACACCCCTCCCTGTTGAGATGGCTGCCTTCCTGTTAGTTTGATGTGAGCAAACCCCCCTCCCTGTTAAGATGGCTACCTACCTGTAAGTTTGGTTGGTGAAATACAATGGCTGCCACATGCTTCTGGGTGTGGGGGGGAGTGCTCCATCTTGCTCAGCTGTGGGAAAAGGGGGCCTGGTGGGAGTTGTAGTGCTGGCTTGCCACCCACAAACAACCCTCCATGTGAAAATGGCTACCTACCTGTTGGTTTGATGAGGGGAATGCAATGGCTGACATGTGCTTCTGGGTGGGGGGAGTGCTCCACCCTGCTCAGCTTTGGGACAAGGGGGCCTAGTGGGAGTCATAGTGCTGGCTGCCTGTACACATGCCCCCATGGTAATGTTGGTAGCTACCTTTGGGTTGAATCAGAGGGAGTGAATGTTGGATCTGTGAGACATGTGTTGGGGAGTGTGTGGTTCACATGGATGCATTTGGGCCTAGGAGGTGTAGCTTTGTAGTTGTTTAAGACAGTGCATAGCAGTGTGATGCTGGACATTTGTTGTTACTTACCAGACTCTCTGGATGCAGTATGCCAACCACCTTCTCCTCCCATGCGGTGAATGTTCTTGGTGGAATGGGAGGGCCACCACCAGTCATCTGAGCCAGGTTGAGGTTCTTGTTGTTCTTCTCTTTCACCTTGCTCTTGAGGTCATGCCACCGCTTCACGATCTCCTTCTTTGTGCGTGGGACAGTCCCTACTGCATTGACCTTGCTGACTATCCTTCCCCACATTTGTGTTCTGGTGGCTAATGGTGTCTGTTGGACCAGGTTTCTAAACAATCGTGGTTCTATTCTGATTACCTCATCTATCATGACTGGCAACTCATTGTCAGTGAACTTGGGCATTTTCTTCTGTGCCATGGTGTGTGATGTGCAAATGGGTTAAAGGTGCAAGTGTGTGAGTGGTGATGTAAGTGGTGTGTGTGTGTGTGTGTGTTGTTGTGCTGGTGAGATGTGTGGTGGTTTGCCTCTCCTTTGTGCTGTATGGTAGGTTCCTTCAGTTGTGGAGTATTGCAAAGGATTCTGGTCAGGGAAGGGGCTGGTTTTATACTCAACTATGTGGGTGTGTCAAGATGGAGTATTCCTGTCAGGTGTGTTGTGTGGGTTGACCTGGGATTTGTATTTTTTTTAGTTGCCCTGGGGATGTGTCATTGGGGTGTTTTAGGTGTTTTTTGTGGCTGTGCCAGTTTAATGGGTACACTTGGTGGGCTTGTTGTGTATTTATTTTGTCGTCCGCCGGCTCTCCCAGCGGGTCGTTCCGCTGTCACCTCAGCGGTATCCTAATTTCACGTGCGGTCAATCCGCTGGCCGCTGGCCTTGCGGCGGTTTTGGGTTTTTCTGCCGTGAATCCGACCGCCGCGGACGGATTTTCACCAGCTCCGCACGCTACCGGCGGTCTTTCGTGGCATCGTTCCACCGCGGTCAGATTTTTCTGGTGGTTGATCCTAATCGGACCGCCGGTTTTGCCGCGGTACCGGCGGACGGTTAATTTCCGCTACCATGGCGGTCGGAATGGTTTTCCGCCCGCCATCGTAATCAGCACCTATATTGTGACTTTAACCTTAGTTTTTTCAGTGACTATTGATATTTACTTTTTTAACGGAAGATAAGATGTCTATAGCTGTGCATGGCATGGGGTTGGGAGCAGGGCTCTGTGCCCAACCCCCCTGCAGCGCCCCCACCCACCACGCACCACTGACTATGTCATGTAGCAACATAAATGGTGTAATTTCAAGTAAAACAAGTAGCGTCTCCTGATTAGGGGACGTCCCCCTGAGCACAGCGTGAGACCCACAATTGGGTTAGAACATTAGGGAACACCAAGTACACAATGTTTGATCCTCAATCAAGCAATTTACATATGCTGTATTTATTGCATGTTTGATATTGTGTCTTCATATCAAAGAGCATTTAAACGAACATCAACAGCATCCATCACAATTTTTTTGGGTAAGTATTTTCCTTCCCAATGCATTTCGGTCCATTACAGACCTTCATCAGGGGACATGTTCTACAACAAATATGAAACGAATGAAGGTAAGGGGGAGCCAGGCCATTATGATAATATCAAACAATGTCAAATCCAATGAGGAAAAAGGGCGTGTAAATAGAAAATGTGCGCATGCAATTGCCGGTCAATAAACTGTCGAGGACGCGAATCCGAATATGCATGCGTATAAATAATGAGAAAAAACGCTAAAACGTGAAATGAATGAGTTATGAAGAAAAAAGATTGTGCTCGAAAATAGAATCCCACGCGGACCGTGTGGCGTTTAGATAATCGGTGGTAGAAAGTTAGTGCAAAAGAAATGTTACCACCAATGAACTGAGTAGATAAGAACTTTCAGACAGACTGTAATACATATCCTAGTGTAAGTAAGAAAACGGGTGACAAGAGACCGGTGTGGGTGTATGGAAGAGCCGGCGGATGGAACAACGTGAGATGGAAGATGAGGATATATTGAGAGGTTTAAGACCGAAAAGTACGTTTATGGCTCCTGTCACCCACAAAAGCTTCGACACATTTGAATCTTTAGTTGAACTTGATATACAGTCATTCAACTTTTGGAAAAGATCCAAACATCGTAACTTGTCTGTCAAAGAAATGGACGTGTTAAGGAAATTAGCCAACAATCCTACCATTGTTTGTCAAAACGCTGACAAAGGGGGGGCACTGGTCATAATGGACACTAGCTTTTACCGACAACAAGTCTTCAACCATGTCATGTATACAGAGACCTACATAAGGTTGGAACACAACCCCACCGACCAATTTTCGCATAATTTGTAAACCTTAATAAAGAAAGCAGTGGATGATGGGGTGATCACCGAAAATGCTAGCAGATACCTGATACAATCCAATCCTAAATCACCAGTCATGTACATGTTACCTAAAGTACATAAGAATGTTCATCAGACTCCTTTCAGACCTATTGTTTCCACCAGAGGAAGTCTTCATGAACCTGTTGGTAAACTTCTTGACAAGTATTTACAACCTTTTGTTCTAAAAATGAGAACCTACATCAGAGATACTACAGATTTTATTACTAAAATCAATGAAGTCCCACTTAAAGAGGGAGAAGAATTTTGGCTATGCACAGTCGATGTCAAAGCGCTCTATACTTCCATCCCACATGACCTTGGTATTGCAGCTATAGAGAACATCCTGGTACATTCCAACCTGGACTCCAACATGCAGCTTTTTCTCATGGAACTACTTCATTTCACACTTTACCACAGCTACTTCAAAGGGGAGGACCAGTGTTTTTTACAGCTCACTGGGACTTCAATGGGCAATTGTGCTGCCCCAACATATTGCAACATCTTGCATGAATTCGAGGAAGACAACATTTTAAGTACCAATGTCTGGAAAGAGCACGCTTCCATTTTCTTGAGGTATATAGACAACATCTTTATTGTATGGAGAGGATCACAACACAAGTTGGTTGATGCCTTAAATGCATTGAATGCAATCAATGAAAGGATACAAGGCGGACCCGAGAGACCTCAAGAACCTCCGGCCCATCTCCCTGCTTCTGTTCCCAGCCAAGGTCATCGAGAAGATCGTCAACAGACAGCTAACCCGATACCTCGAAGAAAACAGCATCCTGGACCCATCCCAGTCAGGGTTCCGCAGCAACCACAGCACTGAGACTGCCCTCATCGCCGCCACCGATGACATCAGCACCCTGCTGGACAACGGTGAGACCGCAGCCCTCATCCTGCTGGATCTCTCCGCCGCCTTCGACTCTGTCTGCCACCGCACTCTACGCGCACGCCTCCACGACGCAGGGATCCGAGACAAGGCCCTGGAATGGACCACCTCCTTCCTCGCCGGCAGAACCCAGAGAGTCCGCCTCCCACCATTCCGATCCGAAGCCTCTGAGATCATCTGCGGTGTACCCCAGGGATCATCCCTCAGCCCGACACTGTTCAACATCTACATGGCCCCGCTCGCACGCATCGCCAGACAGCACGACCTCAACATAATCTCCTATGCCGACGACACTCAACTGATCCTCTCCCTCACCAAGGACCCCCTCACCACCAAATCCAACCTCCACGAAGGAATGAAGGCCGTCGCCGATTGGATGAAGAACAGCCGACTAAAGCTGAACATGGACAAGACGGAGGTCCTCATCCTCGGCTCCAACCCCTCAGCCTGGGACGACTCCTGGTGGCCAACAACACTGGGGGCAGCCCCGACACCCACCGACCACGCACGCAACCTGGGAGTCATCCTTGACTCAACGCTCTCCATGGCCAAACAAGTCAACGCGGTCTCCTCCTCCTGCTTCAGCACCCTCCGCATGCTTCGCAAGATCTACAGGTGGATCCCGACAGATACAAGAAGAAGAGTCACCCAGGCCCTCGTCAGTAGCAGACTCGACTATGGGAACGCCCTCTACGCGGGAGCCCCGGCCAAGCTCATCAAGCGACTGCAACGCATACAAAACGCCTCCGCACGCCTGATCCTCGACGTACCACACCACAGCCACATCACCCCCCACCTGAGGAACCTGCACTGGCTCCCCGTCGACAGGAGAATCTCCTTCAAACTCCTCATCCACGCACACAAGGCACTCCACAAGACCGGCCCAGCCTACCTCCACAGACGACTCTTCTTCTACGTCCCCAACCGCCAGCTCCGCTCCGCTGACCTCTCCCTCGCCACCGTCCCTCGCATCCGAAGAACAACCACCGGCGGCAGATCCTTCTCCCACCTCGCCGCCAAGACCTGGAACACCCTTCCACTCAGCCTACGACAGACCCAAGACCTGCTGACCTTCAGGAGGCTACTCAAGACCTGGCTGTTGGACCAGTAGCGGCACCCCCCCCCCCCTTTTTTTCCCCAGCGCCTTGAGACCCTCGCGGGTAAGTAGTGCGCTCTACAAATTCTGTGATTGATTGATTGATTGATTCACCTTTGAGATTCATCAAAACACCATGACATTTTTGGACGTTCAAATCAGCCGAGTCTCAAACAAATTGGAAACGAACATCTTTCGCAAACACACAGACAGGGACAACCTCCTACATTTCAATAGCTTTCACCAAAAATCTCTCAAAAATCATCTACCATACTCTCAACTGTTGCGCGTTAAATGAATTGTATCTCAACCTGACATTTGTGTTCAACAAACAGAAGCCATGTTGATGAGATTTGCTCAACGGGGGTACTCTCAAAACATCTTGGAGCAAGCAAAATCCCGCAGTACTTTAAAAACTCGAACAGAACTATTAACCAAGATTCAAAAGCCTGTTCAAAATCGGACGGTAGTGGTGTCTAAATTTTCCACCATGAGTGAGCGCTTTAAACAAACCATCAAAAAACACAGGCCCATATTAGCTATGGAACCTGATTTTAAGGGACTCTTTTCTGAGAAACCCATCTTTGCATTCAATAGAGGCAAGAACGTGAAGGATCTGTTGACCCAACCATCAAGAGACATTTATCCAACCACCTACAAAGGTACTACACCTTGTTATAATTGCAGCAATTGCAATAATATAATCAAAGGATCATGGATGACCCATCCTATGAGGGGCACGCAAATCAACTTAAAAGTCAACGCGTCTTGTAACACGACGAACGTGATATATCTTTTAAAATGCCCTGTGGCCTAGTTTATGTGGGCAAAACTGAAAGAAAAGTGAAGACCAGAGTTCTTGAACATAAGAGCAATATTAGAAAAAAGAACATGAAATCAGTGGTGGCCGCCCACTTCGTAGAACATCACCACAACATATGTCAGTTGAAATTCCTGGTTTTGGAAACAGTGGAAAAAATCGAAGGAAGAGACAATAACAACCGTCTGCTTCAAAGAGAAAATCATTGGATCAAATTTTTAAACTGCCTTAAGCCTCATGGTCTGAACGATCGTATGGAATTTCTGTGCTATCTGTAACTCTCTTCTTCCGCTTTCTCCAGTCTTTTTTCCAATTTTTTTTTAATTCGTTTCAGCTCTTCACATCTTTGATTGTTCACATTTTCAGCACAGGGTGGTCTATTCTCCTTTCTTCAGCTTCTCAGTCTTTGTTTCAGCCTTTTTAGCTTTCTTTTAGCTGGGCACATCTTTGATTGTGCCCATTTTCAACAAAAGGTGATCTATTCTTTCTCATTTATTGTTTTTCTCTAATTTATTACTTTGTGCCTTCCTCCAATCTATTTATCCTTTTTTGAACAAGGGTCCTCACCCTTCTTTATCATCCCTCTTTTTGATCTGCTGTGTAAGTCTTGCTCCCTCGTTTCTCTTCGATTATTCTTATGAATGCTTTTATTCTCTTCTGATTACACCAGTTTTCACAGCAGCAGTTTTACAGTTTTACATACGGTTCAGGTGTTTTCTTCTATCTTTCATCATGTTTTATTTCAGCTCACATCAACATTTTGGCAGATTCGTTTGTTTATTATGGTATTTATATGCACCGTTCCAAGATGGCGACTACCATCCCTCAGCTAAATGGGTTCTTGTCCTATTTCACTGTCTTTTCGTCTATTTCACTCCACGGGGCTTTCTGTAATATAGTGGTCAAGGCCTGTGCTTGACACAAAGAATGGCACAGCGAGACGTAGTTTATTTGGTGGCCAGCTCCGAACTGCACCACGCCCAGAGCCCTGGGCTTTTATTATCTTGCACACGTGGTCTCGGCGTACGCCGAGCCAAACCCATTCCTGCACTTTTCACAGGGGGTCGTGGTCTAACGGGACCACCCCCTAACACCATAGAAGACGTGGACTGTTCCACTGTCTCCCACAACATTACATTCCTCCTTTACCAGGAGAGATAAGTTTAAATGAACAGAAACACAAACTCTACCAGGAGAAACTTTCAGTCCAGTACACTACTTCTAGGGCGAAATACAAAATGGAACAGTCTTACTTGGATACTCTTTACAGCTGCTTACTCTGGCTGCGACTCGACCCACTGTCGCCGACTAGCCACTGGTTACATAGTCTTTGTACTTCTGGGATGGCTTCGGACAGGGCCGGAGGTGATATCTGTCCTGACTGTTTCGCGGCTGCGGTGCTGGTGACTGTTCAACAGGGTTGCTGCCGGGGGCTGGGCTCCTGTCACCATCAGAGTCCTGGTCTTGGATCGACGCGGGTACCGGATTGGTGGAGGTGTCCATGGCGGCTGGTCGATCAGATCCGGCCGCGTCGCTGTCAGGAGTTGAGGATCCATTGCAGGGCGCCCCGTTGCGCCAGTCGGACCCTGGGAAGTCGCTCTCGTCATCAGGTGGGACTCTTTTGAAAAAGGACACATTGCGGGTAACTGTCTCTGGCCCTTTCTGGGCAGTCACCATGGTGCCCTTTACTGCGGTGACAGCCCAAGGTTGAAGCTCGAAAGGCAAACGGAACTTTCCTCCGGGGTGCCGGTCTTGCACGAGCACCTGATCACCCACTGCAATGGGGCTTTCTCTAGCGTGTCTCTTCCGGGACGCTGCTTTGTTGTTCTTCTCTCGCCTGAAGTCTGACTGGTTTGGGGGGTTGGCCGTTTCGGCCCACACCGGATGGTGGGGAATGGTGTCTGTGACAGTCCGGCCGAAACACAGTCGACTTGGGGAGATGCCTGTGGTGCAGTGGGGGGTGAGCCGGTACTCCCTGAGGAACTGATACACTGCTCGTTCAAGGTTGAGTCCATCGGCCAGGGCGATTTGGATCGTTTTGTTCAATGTCCGCATTAGCCGTTCTACTTTGCCATTGGCTTGGGGCCATCTCGGTGTGATTTTGCGGTGTTTTACTTTGTGGGAGACCAAGTAGTCGGCCATCTCCGCGCTGGTGAATGGCGGTCCATTGTCGGTGCGGAGTTCACCGAAGAGCCCATGGGTTGCTATTAGCTTCTCCAGTTTAGGAATTACTTCCGCGGCGGATGTAGATGTAACAAATTCAACTTCTGGATACCTCGAGAAGTCATCAACCACCACTAGCATGTACTTTCCTCCGGGTAGACTGCCGAAGTCAGCACTCACTCTCTCCCATGGGGCGCTCGGAGCTGCTTCAGTGATGACTGGCGCAGGTTTGCTTGGTAGGCTCGTGGCGAGGCATACTGGGCAGTGCTGCACCAAAGACTCTATTTGCTGGTCCAGGCCTGGGAACCAGACTTTACTGCGGAGTCTGTTCTTCGATTTGACGATTCCCTGGTGTGCGCCATGGGCGAGAAGGGCCGCCTGTCTGGTGAGGCTCTCTGGTAGGACAAGGTGCGGACCTCGCAGTAGGCAGCCGTCAGCTGATACAGACAGTTCATGACGGACTTGGTGCAGGGACTTCAATGTTGCTTGGGCCGCTGCGGTTCGTAGCGGTGAAGGACTCTATAGGAGTCGCCAGTCACCTGAGGAAACTGCCTGGATAGCGATTTGGAGGCAGTCATCGTCTAGTGTGGCGGCTATGACATCTTGCAGGGATATAGGGAGTGGCCGGGACCGTTCTACTACCATCCGCACGTAGTCCTCCGTGGCTGCCGCCTCAGCTGCTTCCGGAGGGGTGGCCGGCCGGGCGTGCCGTGACAAGAAGTCAGCCGGATTCCGGGTGCCAGGTCTGTATTCCACCGTGAGCTGGAACTCTTGCAGCTGTAGGATCCATTTCTCAATTCGCGGGGGAGGGCGAGACGAGGAACCCTGGAACAACGGGATCAATGGTTTGTGGTCCGTGATGACTGTGAAAGGATGGCCATACAAGTATATGTGAAAATGGCGGCATCCCCATAGAATCGCGATGGCCTCTTTCTCAATTTGCGAATACCGCTGCTCAGTAGGTGTGAGGGTCCGGCTCACATAGGCAACAGGTGCCCACTCACCACAGTCTTGACGTTGCGCTAGGACAGCACCCAGGCCTGCTGGGCTGGCGTCAACCACTATCTGGGATTCGTGGCATGGATCAAAATAGACAAGCGTGGTATCCGCGGACAGGGCAGCCTTCGCCTGCTGGAACCCTTGTTCTTGCTCCGGACCCCAAGTCCAGTGGGTGGTGGTCCTGGTGAGATCTCGCAGAGGGCCAGTCAGATCTGAGAGGTTCCTGATGAAACGTCCACAGTAGGTGACCATACCTAAAAAGCTGAGGACTCCTGACACAGATGTGGGGGCTGGCACCTCCTGGACATCCTTCACTTTGTCTGGGTCTGGCCCGATGCCCTTGTCCGAGAATCGATATCCAAAAAAACTGATGTCTTGGCGCAGGAACTCGCACTTCTCCTTGTGCAGGGTCAACCCACTGTCTCGAAGGCGACTGAACACGGCATTAAGGCGGAGTAGATGTTCTTCCAGGGAGGGAGCGTGCACTAAGATATCATCGCTCACGTTGAGCACCCCCTCCAGTCCTTGCAGGACGGTCTTGATGATGTTTTGGAATACTTCGGCCGCACTGGAGATTCCGAAGTTGAGGCGTTTGTAGCGCCAGAGACTGGCGTGGGTGGAGAAGGTGGTAATTGGGCGAGAGTCTGGGTGGAGAGGGACCTGATGGTACCCTGAGCGGAGGTCCATTTTTGAGAACCACTTGGACCCGGCGAGTTCGCCTATAATGTCGTCAACTGTGGGCGTCAGGTGGCGTTCCCGCCTGATGGCGAGGTTCGGCATCCGCATGTCAACACAGATGCGGACCGCGTCAGGCTGTTTCGGCTTCTTCGCGACCACGATGGGGGACACCCACGGGGTGGCGCCGCACACCTGTTCGATGATTCCGGCCGTTTCCAAGAGACGGAGTTCTGCCTCGACCTTTGGGCGAAGATGGAAGGCAATCCTCCTGTGCCTGAGGGCAATCGGGGCCACGGACTTGTCTATGTGCAGCCGGACTGCCGGGCCTTTGAGGCATCCAAACCCTTCGAAGAGAGGTGCGAACTCGGTCAGCAAGCATTCCAGGTCGTGAGCCAGCACGGTGAAGGCAAAGTGGATGAGGTGGAGGTCTAGTGCGGTTCGGCAGCTGAGTAAGAATCCCGACCCTTCTTGGGAGACGTAGATCTTGGACCGTTGATGGACTTGGTCGTGAGAGAGGTTGGCTTGGAACACGCCGCATATTCTGAGCGGGGTGTGGGTCCCGAATGCGTACACCTGGACGTTGGTGTTGCGGAGGGCGGGCAGGTTGGGTAGCAGCCTGTAGACGCTGGCAGCCATGAGGTTGATCGTTGCTCCTGTGTCAATGAGCGCTGCCACTGGATGATCCTGCACGTTGATAGTGCACATGGGCGCTGCCTGCGGGGAGGCAGAGAGGGCTTGTAGCATGTGTACCGCATGCACAGTTGTGGCCTCATCTTCGTCCATGTCGCCGCTCGAGGAATCATCTGGGAGAGGCTCCGGTGCACGCACCTGTCGAGGTGGGCCTTGTGGTCGCCGCTGAGGCTTCGAGCGGCAGACCTTGGAAAAGTGGTTGATCTTTCCACACGCACTGCAGGTTTTCCCTTGGGCTGGACAGGCGCTGTCGTGTGGGAGTGGGCCTCCACACCATCCACAGAGGCGGACCTTAGGGCTCTGTCTGGAGCTTTGGGTCGAGGATCTTCTGGGCCTTTTTCGAGCCTCACGGGTGTCAGTACGGACGGCGCAGACTGGCTCCTCTTTGACGGCTGCTGTAGCTTTGAGCTCCATACGGGCCGCTCTGGCTTTGGACAGTTCCTTGGAGCGTCCCAGGGTCAGGATGTCCCTCATCGGCATGTTGTGTTCCTGTAGGACGTGCTCGCGTAGCTTAGAGGAGGCGCAGCCTTGAATGAATTGCGCCCGGATCTCGTCATCCTCATCAGGCAGGGTGCATGTGCTGGCTAACTCCTTGAGGCGGGCGTAGAATACGTCAACCGACTCGTCAGGGAGCTGTTTTGCTTGGCGGAGGAGGAAGCGCTCGTAATCTGGATTGGCGTAGGGCTCAAAATGAGCCGTGATGGCATCGCGCATCGTGGCATATTTCCGTGGGGGCCCAGCCTCGCGGACCGTTTTTCCAATTTTGTGGATTTCCGCACCGCCAAGGTGGAGGAGCATGGGTCTTCGCAGTGGGGCAGGGTTTGTCCGCAGCGTCAAAGAACGTCTCCAAACGCTCCACCCACGCCTTCCACCACGCAGCTTGGGAGGGCGGTGGCCCGGTGATGGTAAAGGGCTCCAACGGTGGGATGGAGGTCATGCTGGCCAGGCGGAGGACGGTGGCAGGAAGGCGAAGGATGCGCACCTAGCCAATGCAGCTGGGCGTAGATACCTCCAAATGCAGGGCGCTGCAGCGTGCCAGCTGCGCAGTAGGTAGGCAGGGCGCAGGCCAGCACTGGCAGACCCGGACAGGCGACTGGGGCCCAAGCAGGAGTGCGAGAGAGAGAAGCGTGTGCAGCCGGTGGCCAGGACACCCTGGATGCAGGCAGAGCGTGGCCGGTCCCAAATGACAGCCTCAGGAGCAGGAGGAGGTGAGTGGAGGCACCAGGAGGGGGCAGCAGACCTCCTGGGCATGCGTAGCCAGTAGCCGGGAAGCTGTCACTGAGGCAGGACTGCAGGGTGTGCTACTTGCACTCTTTGGCCGGTGCAGTGCAACAGGTCGGCCAGAGGGGGGCGGCAGGATGGCGCTGTGCAGCTTACCGGTGCCTTCCGATGCGGACAGCGTCCGGACTCCTCACGCACCACAGCAGGCTTCCGTGTGCGGCGTAGAGCGCCGCTGCAACACACGGCCTGAAACACAGGGCCGCACGTGTGCGCGCACACTTCCGGGCCTCGCGCGGAGATCCTGGTCGGGACGTTGGCTGCAGGGCGGCACGCCAGCAGAGCCGCCACCGGTGGAGTCACGCGGATGCGCAGGTCGACTCAGATACACGGCAGGGGCACACCGGGCCACAGGCAGGAGCAGCGCGGCAGGAGCGGGCTCCCGGAGACACCAGAGGTCAGCACAGTGGGTGAGAGGTAGGACAGCAGCAAGCTGAAACCACCTCGTCGCCAATGTAATATAGTGGTCAAGGCCTGGGCTTGACACAAAGAATGGCACAGCGAGACGTAGTTTATTTGGTGGCCAGCTCCGAACTGCACCACGCCCAGAGCCCTGGGCTTTTATTATCTTGCACACGTGGTCTCGGCGTACGCCGAGCCAGACCCATTCCTGCACTTTTCACAGGGGGTTGTGGTCTAACGGGACCACCCCCTAACACCAAAGGAGACGTGGACTGTTCCACTGTCTCCCACAACATTACACTTTCTATCCCTGTTTCAACTTTCGTCTTACTTGGAAACCTGTTAAACTTCACAGCATGTGAGTACCTGAGCGTTTATACACGCACACCGGTCTCTTGTCACCCGTTTTCTTACTTACACCAGGATATGTATTACAGTCTGTCTGAAAGTTATCTACTCAGTTCATTGGTGTTAACATTTCTTTTGCACAAACTTTCTACCACCGATTATCTAAACGCCACACGGTCCGTGTGGGATTCTATTTTCGAGCACAACCTTTTTTCTTCATAACTCATTCATTTAACGTTTAAGCGTTTTTCTTGTTATTTATACGCACCTATATTCGGATTCGTGTCCTCTACAGTTTATTGACCGGCAATTGCATGAGCACATTTTCTATTTACACGCCCTTTTTCCTCATTCTAATTCATGTTGCACCCTTATGGATTTGACATTGTTTGATATTATCATAATGGCCTGGCTCCCTCTTACCTTCATTCGTTTCATATTTGTTGTAGAACATGTCCCCTGATGAAGGTCTGTAATGGACCGAAATGCATTGGGAAGGAAAATACCTACCCCAAAAAATTGTGATGGATGCTTTTGATGTTCGTTTAAATGCTCTTTGATATGAAGACACAATATCAAACATGCAATAAATACAGCATATGTTAATTGCTCGATTGAGGATCAAACATCGTGTACTTGGTGTTCCTTAATGTTCTAACCCAATTGTGATTCTCACGCTGTGCTCAGGGGGATGTCCCCTAATCAGGAGACGCTACTTGTTTTGCATTCTATATACACTCTGTGACCAGAGAGTGAAACGCCAGAGGCACGCAACAATCGTACAAACTACACAGCTTGGTAGTGCGTGTTCTAACTTCACTTACGGTAATTTCAAGTAAGGCAGATCTACTGGTTTTGTCAAAGGGTCTGAACACCAAAATATAAAAAGAGTCAGGCCTATTGGTTTTATCAATAGATCAGTACATCACATACAGAAAGCAGACCTATAGGCTTTGTCAAAAAGTCTTCAATAACTATAATTATATATATATTTTATAAACTGATATATTGCAATGTTGAATAATAGTGATAGTCACAAATTATTTTCGATTAGGCATTTAAAAAAAAACATTAAACATGCTTGAAATAGCGAAAAATAAATGAGCTGCTCCTGCAACTCATTCATTATTATTTTATATTTAATTTCTATGGGTGTGCCAGTGCCCACCCGGGGTACCAACAACATGCCAAATGTTGTGGGCTGTGGGGAAGACCCCCAGGTCCCTGCGGCCGCTGGCAGCTCCCCAGCCAGCACCCATACTAGATGCCGACGGGAGCCAGCAATGATTTTTTTATAGTGGGAGCCACGATGCCAACCTGGACCACCCACAATATGTCCAGTCATTAGGGGCCATGGGGGAAGGCTCAAGGCCCCTGAAGCCCATTCTGGCTCCCTAGCCAGCATCAGTCCTAGGTGCGGAGGGAGCCAGCTCCATTCCTTTGCTCCCGTCCAAGAGCATCTTTTTTTCTGTACACCTATCAGGCAGGAGCAAAGTTGTGTTCCCTGCCCAGGAGAGTGTGGGAAACAAATAAAATTAGAATTCCCTACCCACACTCTCCCGGGTAGAGAACAGTCGTGTCTCGGGGAATGAGGTCCCAGGACACTGCCCTCAATGGGCCTGGGGGGTGGGTTCCCTTAGGCCGTTGTGTGGCTTGGGAGGGGGCTGCATGCCCCCTTCCAAACAAAAACGGCCCCAGGACGTGCCCCCTGCCATCATTACTGAATTAGCCCTGGGGAATGTGGTCCCCATGGCCTTCCACAGGCTCGGGAAGGGTCTCCCGCCCCATAAATAATGAATCAGCCCTGGGAGGAAGGGATCCCCAAGGCCTCCAAATGGCTCAGGGAGGCGGCCGCACTCCCCACTCTCCTAATAAAAATTATATCGTGACCGACCCCCCGGACCCTGGCTTACCCCAGGGGGCTTATTTTTGAAAAGGCAGAAGCCCACCTTTATTTTTTTTACCTACGCCGTGGATCTGTGGAAAATAAATTACGTTTTTGGCCCCTAGGGGTCCCTCCTCACCAGGCCTAGAGTTGCAGGGTATGTCTATCCTGCTCCCCTATATGTGCGTTTATAGGACAGCGGGCTGAGTCCACGAGTCCTATAATGGCTGCCACCACATCTTTTTTGATGTTGAGGCAGGCAATCAGATCTCATATTTCGATCTGTCGGGTCCACAGATCCTCCACTGCCTGATAAATACATAAATATATACATAAATTATAATACTTAATTTCCAAAAACGAATGGATTTACACCAAATCACAAAAAGCATGCTTTCTAGCTCAAGAATAAGATTTCTGCCAAATTTGGTGTCATTCTGTTCATCCATTTGGCTGTGGCTGTGTCTAAATTGTACGGTAAACGCCCCTCATTTTCTCAGCCCCCACTTGACAGATCACCACAAAGTTTTCCAGGAAGAAGTTGAGGTGGGTGAACTTGTTGTTGGAAAGTTTTGAGAAAATTCATCAAACGACTCCAAAGTTATCAGCAAACCAAAAAACTTGGTCTGAACTATGACTATCCAGTGGCACCCGGGAGGGGTTAGGCGCAGGGCCTGGCCAACCTAACACTGCACAAGGTGATGGACATCTTACTTTATGTGAAAAAAACATAAATATTCCCTGAAAAAACACATAGGTTAAAGTGACGTTATAATTAGGAATTGTAATAATATCTTTCTTTACATTAAAAACCCTAGAAAGTCAGAAAAAAACAAAAGGTTAATGGGATGTTATAGTTAAGTGAAAATGTCAGTTAAAATGTAAAATGTTAAATTAATAAAATCACTGAAATTCACCAGCTACAGATATCTCAAGTAACTATAACTCGTGCCACAAAGTAACTATAACTTGCCCCCTTGCCATGCACTGCTTGTACCCTCACATAATACACCACTCATGTCATGTTCAAGGATTCGGTTGATAAAATCCCTATTGTCATCTGAAATGACAACACTGTGCATGAGATGGTGCAAGTTATAGTTACTTTAGGGCACAAGTTATAGTTTCATGAAATAACTATACCTGGTGAATTTAAGAGGTTTTGTTAGTTGAAAATGTTATATTTTAACCGACATTTTCACCTAATTATAATGTCCTTTTAACCTTTGTTTTTTCAGCGAATATGTATATTCTTCATAGCATCAAGAGAATTTAAAAAGAAGTTCCAAAATAAGCTATTTAAGTGTGTATTGCTTAGTAGTGATTATCACAAAATGTATACTCATATTTATCACTCTCACTGAGAGCCACTTGCTTAAATAAATTACTTCAAATCAGTAACTCACTGCTATGACATAGCAAAAGTGGCAATGAGTGCAAATGTGACCTCAGGGCTATCCTGGCCACCCTTAGAAGGAAGCTGTGAATTTCCTAACAAAATACTTATACCACCTCCTAGACCTAAGTAGCTTCTCACTGCTCACACTTCTCTGCCATCCTCAAGCCCTTTCGGATTCTATATTCTTCTCATACATTTTAAACTAGGGAATACTCTTATAAGCTAATAAAATGATTAATCCTTCACACTTGTTTCCCTTGCTCACTGCTATCACTTGCACTGCATTCCTGACTTATCTAACATGGAACAACTTAATATCTCTGCATCTCTCTGTGGGATCATAAATGTTAAATGCGGGGGGCGTGGCTTGACGCCCAAGGAAGATGGCGGCTGCTCCTTGATCTCCGGTGTGACGGCGCAAGTTGACGATCGTTTTTCGCGGTTTCCGTGACCTACTGCTGTTCCAACGCGTAGGTCTGCCATGAGGAAATACTTGACTCCCGCCTGCTGAAGTGTGAAGCTCGCTGCAAACAAGGAAGCATTGTTTTTATCGCTCACTCTGCTGCCCTCAGAAACGGCCGCCATTTTGTAATGCGGCCGCTCCGTTTACTGAGTCTACAGTGCTGAGGAGACGTGCTTCAACTTTCCCGCTGTTTCTCTTTTAAGGGAAGGCGTTGAAAAACAACAACATGCTTTGAGGTACATGCTCATTATATTTTTCATTCAGGCTTTCAGATGATTTTTTTCTTCTTTTCTTTCTTTTTATGGCGCTCCAGGAGGTCAATGCATAGACTAGAGAGTTGTTGTTGGGAAGTCCAGCTTATAAGTCCCTGTTTTGGCGTTGATACCAAAAGAAACATGTTCTAAATAGTCAACCAGGCATCTGATCTTGGACTTTATTTTTGGTTATTCACTTGCTGTTTTTAAATACTTTTCTTCCCTCATCCAAGCTTTGTCATATCTCAGCTTTCTCACCAAGGAGTCTTCGTTTCTATGAACTTTACTTTACACAGCTTATGGGAAGAATAAGAGGACCTAGCTCTACTACTTTGTCTCCGGCACGCAGATTTATTAAAAATTACAGTTTTCTCGAAATTTGCTGCAATGGAATCTTCTTCAGTCTCTCAGCCAAAGAATGGCGCATCTCCAACTACGACATCAACGGCAGCTATCCCGGCGAACTCTGCTAAGGCTACCACCAAACGTCTCAAAAAAGACCCACCTTCTTCTGCAAAATCACCACCTTCTGCCTTGTTGGATCTATTACTTGATGAAATACATGCCTAAGAGGCCCTTTATGGAGGAAACAAATACTAAACTACAATTTCTTACTGAGAGATGGTCCCAATTAGATGAGCGGCTTCATGCAGTGGAACAGAACGTTTGCTCGTATGGTGTAACTGAAAGCAAGGTAAATACCCTTCAGTCACAAGTCTCTTTCTTGCAGAAGCAAGTTGAGGATTTAGAAAATAGAAATAGAAGGAATAATTTACGCATATATGGTCTACCTGAAAACACAGAGGGTGCAGACCCTCTCACCTTCTTCCAAAAATTTCTGCCTAAAGTGCTGAACCTACCTGAAGGTACCAATCTGAACATTCAGCGCGCACATAGATTGGGTCGTCAACATGTTAATACTTCTGGTTCAAACCGCCCAAGAGGTGTCATCTTGTATTTCCTGGAGTATACGGATCTTCTCAAAGTTCTCTCATCTTCTAAAACAACAACACGTATCGCTTGGTTAGGGCATACTTTATTCTTTTCACAAGATTATGCCAAGAGTACGGCATACCGATGCAGAGAATTTCTAAATATGAGGCCGGATCTTCTTGCTCTTGGTGCTAGATATGGCCTTTTTCATCCTTGTCTTTTTAAGGTCACATATAGAAATAAGACGACCACCTACGAGGATCCAGTTAAACTTAAATGTTTTCTCAATTCTTGCAAAATAGAAACTATGGACACTTCTGGCGCTTCGACTTCTCATTCTTGTTAAAAACAAATTCTTGATATAGTATTGATGTTTAAATTTCCTGCCTGCATTTTTGAATATGCTGCGTACTTATTTCTTTTTCTTAGGTCACTTCCTTTTTTGACGTTCATATTATATTGTGGTTGTTATATTACTAGCCAATAACTTGCTCTCATCTATTTCTCCCTTTAGGTATCCCATTTTGTATATTTGTCGTTGTCTCACACCCTGTCATATCCAGTCGTCCTTGTGCCCCTTCCGCGAGATCTGGATGCACCAGTCTTCCATGTGGATTCACCCCCCCCCCCGTTCCTTTTTTGGAATTCTATATGTATGTGTTTTTTCCCTTGTGTTTTTATTTTTCTCTTATTTTTTGCCTCTTACCCTCTGCTGTCTCTTTTTTTCCTTTTCTCATTATCTCCCTCCCTTACTTGTTCTTTCTCTACTTCTCCATCTATGACACTCTTTTCTTCTTTCTCCATGATGTTCAGCGCTGTGTTTTTTCTATTATAGATGATGTTGTGGTTTATATTTTATAAGGTTTATATTCTGTCTGGTCTACCTCAAGTTGTTCTTCTAATAGTTAGTTTATGTCATTGAATATTATTTCTTGGAATGTTCGAGGATTGAATTCACCAAACAAAAGACAACATATTTTAACACATTTAGCTAAATTGAAAGCAGACATAGCAATGATTCAAGAGTCACACCTTACAGAGACCGAATCCTTAAAATTGAAGAGAGATTGGGTAGGCGCAGTCTTCTTCTCTCCCGGTGACGGTAAACGTAATGGTGTCATCACGTTATGTCACGAATATCTCTGTGTTAAACTTGTGTCTCAAGAAAATGATGATGTGGGTCGCTGGTTATTTACGGATTTGCTGATTGGGAAGGTTCCACTCTCTTTATTTAATATCTATGCGCCAACTACAGGTGATTCCCTTTTTTGGTCTCACCTTGCACGAAAACTGATGCAATGCCCACACGATAATCTAATTTTGGCAGGAGATTGCATTCAAATCATAGACCCTTTCATTGATCGTAATTCCTTGACTTCCTTTATATCATCTAAAGCTCATAAATCATTTATGCAATCCTTTCAGCATAGGCAATTGATAGACGCATGGAGATTATGCAATCCCACCTTGAGAGAATATACATACTTCTCTCCGGTACATCTGACACAGTCACGCATTGATCACATTTTTATTTCCCATAACATTTCTCAATCCATACAATCTGCAGAAATTGGCTCTACATTAATGTCTGATCATGCCCCGTCTTTATCTCATTAGATATACTTAACAAACCAACTGCTTCCAGGCGATGGCGTTTTAATAACTCGTTGCTGCTTTATTCTGTTTTTACCTCCTCTTTTACCTCTTTTTTTGAGGAATATTTTCTTTTTAATGAATCTGAAAACCCCCCCTTTCATACAATATGGGATGTTTTTAAGGCCGCAGCCCGTGATTTTATTATTAATTACGTTTCCAAAAAACGACATATTGCCTGCAAAAATGCCAGACCTTTTTGCAAAGGTAAAGAGATTGGAACATTCCTACTATACTACCAAGTCGAAAGAATGCTTATCGGAACTCATTGCTACTAAACTTAAGGTTAATAAGGAGTCTACTGAGAATGCTTCTCTGTATTTGCTGAAATCCAGTGCAAAATGTTATGGTGGTCAGAATAAATCTGGCAAATTACTGGCAAATTATCTTAAAGTTAAAAAACACAAATTCAACATTGAGTCGATACTTGATGATCAACAGCTACCCAAATACAAAGATTCCGAGATTCTGCAAGAGTTTTATCGTTTTTATGAATCCCTGTACACACCGGAGTCCTCTCCTACAGATCATGTCCTTTCCGGCTATCTCTCCTCCATCGAAAAGTCTTTTGATGCTCACCTGAACTTTGACTCATTGGAACTTGATATTTCATCGAAGGAATTGCATACTGCATTACACAGGCTCAAAAAAGATAAGGCCCCAGGACCAGATTGTTTTATTGTAGAGTTTTTCTTATATTTTTCTCATCTACTGTAGTGTAGTTCCTATTTCCCTGATAGGTTCTGCGCATTTCAATAACATACACTATAGGCTTGGCATAGGACTGAGGTCGGTATACCCCTATCGCGTATATTAAACTTAATTACTGTGTACCAGCTAGCTCAGAGGCCACTAGAAACTTCTTGACAACAAGAAGGGAATAGCTTCTGGCAACCACATAACATAAAACCCTGATCCCTCAGGATCGTGGAAACAATATACTACTTTTCATTCAGTCACTCATCTCAGAGAAGTAAATAGAAGAAACAGTCGGGTGTGTTTACAATAAAATGTATTGCATAGTTGTTATTCTAGTACTGGTAATATGTGCTGCAACAACTGTTGGACAGTAGCAGAGAAATATGGCCAGCAGTGCAGTTAAATAAAAATGCATGGTACAGTTTTACCATTGTGCAATAGTAATGAACACATACATGAAATGCAGAATGCATTAAGATAAAGCCTATACCCCTATGATGCCTAACTAGATGTACCTAAGTGTACCTAGCATGTGTGTAGGTCTTAGAGAGCCAAGAATCCCCTAGGATTTAGTTCTAACCCCATTACTTTAGTGGGACTTGATCCTGATGTTGAGCTGGACACCCCAGGATGGGTGGATGGACCTCTGCCAGCTGGAGCTGTGGCATGACGCAGGTTGCAGCGTCTCAGATCAGAGTGTCGGCATGGAAGTCTCGGTCCCCTCTGGTTTGCTTGGGCAAAGGGAGGTATATTTATACCTGATAGGTGCCTTGGAATGTTAGTATTGACGTACAGTCGGTCAGAGGAAGACGTCAGGAATGAACCCTTAGGAAATAGTGGTTCATGCATATTTAATGAGTTCTTGGAGAAATCAATAATCCTGTGCTAGGGAAAATCCCAAGAGCTTAAGGGTCTGTTTCTAAGAACTCGTTGTAGACGTAGGTTAGTCACTGTTGGACATGGATATGACGTATTTAGGATGGACCGTCTTCTGCACCCAGAGCACACGTCAGATAAGGGACAGCCTCTGTTGCTCGTTATTTGTGAAGGGAGGGCTAATGTAGGTGAAAGGGCCTGCCTGTCTTTGAGACACGAAGGATTTGTGCCTCTGAAACGGCACACCTATGTTAGGGCCTCAATACAGCACATAACACTATTCCTTCCCAAGTTACCTGAACTTCTAACTTCTTTTATACAGGCAGGTACTTCTTCTGGTTCCTTTTTGGAAGCCCTGATTTGTCTCATATCCAAGGAGGACAAAGACCCACGTTTCTGTAGAAGTTATAGACCAATTTCTTTAGTGAATATTGATTAAAAAATCTTTGGCCTTGAGATTGGAGTCATTCCTCCCTGATCTCTTGGGTAAGGAGCAATCTGGTTTTGTCAAAGGGCGTTTCCTGGCAGACAATACACGCTTATTTTTTGACATACTCTCTAAAACCTCTCACACGTCCGAATCTATGGCTGCTATCGCATTAGACGTGGAAAAGGCATTTGATAGAGCATACTGGCCTTTTATTTTTTCAACACTTAAATGGTTTGGTTTTGGTCTAAAAATTGTTAATTTAATTTCTCTCCTATTTTCAAATCCTAAGGCGCAATTTTGCGAATGGCCTTACTTCCTCATATTTTAACTTGAGAAGAGGTGTTAGACAAGGGTGTCCCCTATCCCCTTTTCTTTTTAATCTAGCTTTAGAACCTTTTTTATCTAGAATCCGCCAGAATCCGAATATTTTTGGGTTTGCTTCTGAAAAGACGCACATTAAACTGGCGGCTTATGCGGATGATATTTTATTATTTCTCTCGATCCACACTCCTCCCTTCCTACATTCCTACAAGAAGTGAATGGTTACTCTTCTGTTTCAGGATATAGGTTAAATAATGATAAATGCGAAATATTACCCTTAACTAAATTTACCTTTAAAGATGATTTTAAAATAACTAATTTTAAAAGGAACCCCCAACATATAAAGTATCTGGGTATGTACTTCTCTGCATCAATTAAGTTGCCGATCTCCATTAATTTAGATAAATGCTCTTTAAAAATATCTACCTTGATAGACAAATGGCACCCTCTCTATCTTTCTTGGTGGGGCAGAATAGACACCATAAAGATGATGTTATCCCCGATAGTTCTTTTGACTATTTCTAACATACCAGTTGTCATACCTCAAACATTTTTTAAGAAAAATAATTCCTTATTATCATCCTTCCTTTGGAGTCATAAGAGGGCCTGTATGTCCTTATCAAAACTCACACGTCCAAAATTGGAAGGGGCCGTCAACTTTCCTGACTTTCCTAACTACCACAAAGCATTCATATTGAGTCAATCCTCTCAGTGGTTAATGGGGCCTTTACCGAATTCTCCACTTTGGGTCAGGCTTGAACATTCATACCTCACTCCTTTTTCCTTTCAAGAATATCTGTCATTTACTCGGAAACCACAGAAGTTATCCACTCCCATTGTTAAGCACACAAATAAATTATTGGATACACTCTTATTGGATAAGTCCACTGACATGGTAGCTGGTAGCATTCCTACAATCCACCATATGGCACAACAAATTCATAATGATCAAGGGTAAGCCCATCTACTGGAAAGCATGGAGGCAGAAAGTTCTACTATGGGTCAACCAGTTAGTTCAAAATGGTACAGTCATGTCTTTCCCTCAGGCTCGATCTCTATTCAATCTCCCTCCCTCATCCCGAAATAATTACCAATTATTGCACAATGCTTTGAGTCTGGCTATTGATCAAGCTAGTCTCACTCCTATTTCATCTCCTATTACTACCAATCTCACTCGTACTTTTCTAGGCACATGCCCCAAAGCATCCACCATATATGCTTACCTACGCAAATTAAGGGTGGCCAGAGACAAAACCAAAGTGGAATTGGACTGGGAGCATGATTTAGATGTAGATTGGTCCAGTCACTTAAGGAACAAAATTTGGCTTAAGATAAGAAAATCCTCTAGAGCAGCCAATACCACGCAGACACTTTTCTTTATCTAAAATAGATTGCTTCTTTCCCCCACAATCTTCACAAGATGAATGCTGACATACCTGATACTTGCTGGTCCTGTTCCCTAACACATGCCGATTTAAAACATTTATTTTTTACCTGCCCTTATGTCCATGAATTCTGGAAATGTGTTTGGAATCAAATTACCCTTATCTGTAGTTCTACAATACCATTCTCCATTACTAATATTTTTTGGGGCTCTTTGTCTGATGTTTGGTCTAACTGTTCTGTGAATATACGAATTTTGGATTTGCTTTTGGGAGTAGCTTTTCAGCAAATTACTAAACATTGGAAAGACTTATCGATCTATCCTTCCAAGCTTGGTGTTATGCAGTTTGCCACAACCATATATTGGACACAGCTTATGTGTACCCTGTGTCTCTTGCTGCAAAGCGCCTACAATTATGGTCCCCAGTTACAAAGTTTATTGATTTTCAGGCTAGACTCTCCCATGCATGTGATACTTCAGAGCAAGAAGTCTTAACCTCCTTGACATTCTGATTTCTGTTTTCAGGACTGTTTATACATGTTTAATATGAGTATATTGTTGAAATCTTTATATGTGACTGGATTTTTTCCATAGCTTTATATATTCCTTTATCCCCTCTCTCCCTCTTTATTAACGCTGTAAACATGAATTCATGTATGACTATGTGTTCTCATATCATATTATGTATCTTTTTTTTAATTGTATTTTCTTTCTTCTTTTTCTTGAATAAACTTTTAATTGAAACTTAAAAAATAAATGTTAAATGCGACTCTGTTCTGCATTCCCTTCCTCGTAAAACACTCTGACATCTCTCTGGATTATATCCCTCAAAGCAAGTTGGCCTGAGCAGTGTCCTTGGGGAGATGCCACTCCATCCAATTCCAAGTGGCCTGCTCTTCCCACACCAGGGATTATTGGGTCTGCAATTCTCAGGCCCTGTAATCCCAGGTCCATAAACGCTGGACCTGGTTTTACTGGGTGCAGATTCGCATCCAGTAAAGTCGCAGGCAGTGGCTTTGCGCAGAAATGCAGTTCACCTTGCCTGCACCCTCCTAGAGCAAGGGTGAGCAGGCAAATTTCCCCCTAGCATTGTTCATCCCTTCTGAGCGCTCCCCCAGACCCGTGAACCCCATCCTCCAGCCCCGATCTACACTACTCTCCCCATGACATTTATCACCTGCTAGAAGGCGTTCATAAAGGTCAGTAGTAAATATCTAATTATTAGGTCTAGCCTGTGACAGCGCATGCGCTGCATTCGCTCTCGCTTGCAAGAGATATTATATACAACAGGGGGCTTGAAGCCAGCCCATTGCTTAGCATTTGTTGGCTTCATTGTCTCTGTTATTTGCTGCCTTCTAATTGGTTGACGTATGCTGGCTTCACTTCATCTTCTTTCGGCTGGAGCATTGACTAAGTACTGATTACTTCAGCTTAATTGCTGTCCTTCCCATGCCCATGTTGTGATTGAGGTACTGCTTTTATTTTTTCTTGGTTAAACCTGCTGCCATTTGTAGCTATGTTTTAGTATGCCACACACATTTTAAAGAAGCCCTTTTCTCCTTTGAAATGGATGTTTATTGCAAAAAAGATTTAACTGCTTCTAAATGTATTTTCACTAAGACATGGGTGCAATTGCTTTCTTTATGTGATAGGATTTTTTGCCAAATGTCATATTTTTTTCATGCATGGGGAGAATAACTGTTTTGCTCAGAATCAGAGGGGTGTTGTGCTGAGACCTAGAAAATTGGCAAAGCCAATAGGTCTCATCTTTGAGATTATTGTCTCTTCCTTTGCCTTTTGTTCATGCTGTGCAGCAGGGCATTGCCGACTTTGGCAATCATTTGTAGCCATGCTGTATAGCAGCACGGCTGCTGTACAGCATGGGGTTGAAACATTGTCAAAGCCAATAGCTCCCATAGACGAGACCTCTTGGCTTTGCCAATGCTTGTATGGGCTGGAACGAGGAATGACATGTGAAAAAGAAGCCTGTGTTCTCAGGTCTGCATGTTATTCAGGTGGAATAACTTGTGATGCCTGGTATTTGGTTGCACCAAATAATGAACATACTCTGGCTGTTCTGTAAAAAACATTATAAATCTATAAAATAATCAAACCTTCCTTTCCTTCATCAAGAGCCAACATCACATCTTTTATGTGGCAAAATAATAATGTTCTGTGTTCCCCAACCATCATGCAACTTACTTTCACAGATCATAATCAATGTTAAGATCCCACCAACACATTGAAATTCAGCTTTTCTTTTCCGACAATGTATTGAACTTTTCGTGTGAATCAATCATTTTTGTTTTTATCTTCAATATTACCTTCTTTCCTCAGCCTGGCATCTCCATCAAAAGGAAACCTCTTTGAAGAATGGACATTGAGGGGAAGGCGTTACCTAAAATGCACTTTCATTTTTTAATTGTATATATATGTTTAGCAGCACCTATATTTATAGGACAGCAGGGGGTTTTCTATAGGGCGGGAAGTTACGTGCCAGTATGTGGGGGCTACAAAGCCACGAAGGGAACATTTAGAAAAGCAAAGTTTACAAAATACAACAATCAGATTGATCCAGCGCGATACTAGCAACGAGCATTCATACAACAGATGCTCACTTGGGCCCATACATTCATACTACGCTAGTGTTCACGCTGGTGGTGTCAGTTGTTACTCTTTATCAAAATCCCTGCTACCAATTACCTTCTGATTGAAGAGTAATGACTTACCAATGGATCCTCTGTTAATTAGGAAGTTTAAAATGAGTGACATTCATTATGGTTCATAAATCCTGAAATAATCACTGAGTCAGGAAGTTTTAAAATGTTTATCTAAAGATTTAGCAGAGTAAAATACAGAATTGCATAATACTTAATCGCATATCAAGGATGAAGCACAAGAAATCAATTATCGATTAATGACGGTCCCTCAGAAAAGGAGAAGATAGAGACAGCAGCGCAACTAAAGGTTGCATATATTTACCTAAAGTGCGAGAACCAAACCCCTTGGCCAAGGAGATGGAAAAGATGGGACCCAGGAAGGATGAAGAGCAAAACCTCCTCCAGGTTCAGGACAGGACCGGTGACCTCTCTACCTACGACACCTGCGTTGTTCCCCTCTCTGATACTCCGCTTCTCCTCGATTCTCCCGTGCCTTCCTTCTAATGGACTCCGCCGCCCCCTCCTCAGGAACTCTCTGGACAGCGATTCAGTCTGCAATCGATCAGCTTGGCAGTCTGGAGCTCTTCTGTCTGTTCTGTGGACGCCTGTTCTGTTGCAGCATCTCCTTCTTGTCAGCGTCTAGTCTCCTGTGCTAACTAATTAGCTAATTATATATCTATTATACCCTTCTACGCCCATGTACCTCCCATTAATGTTGCAAAAATATGGGACCACTACTTCTGATTGGACAGGGACAGGGGGTTGATCCTCACACCATATGAATTTAGTTCGATTTCTGAAGACCATTGTTTTAAAATACCGCCCATCAAATTTAATACATTGGCTTTATTTCCCACCCGTCTCGCGACAAAATTATACATTCTCCATGTACAATGTTTCAATTTTTTCAACAGAAAAGACATGGGTACAGCAACTTCGGCCATCAGGTCATGGCCTTGGACGACGTCCAGGTTGACTTCATCCTTCTTTCTTGGCAGACATGCAAGACGCATGCGCAGAATCATTGTCTCTCGAGTTTCAGTTCATCAACCCCAGGCCCAAGTTTACGAACTAATAAAAGTACAAGAAGAAAATATTAAAATCACAAATAAAATGTTTCACTGTATACCCACTCTTTCTACTCTATTCCCATTTATTTATAAATTCTATCCCGCATTAGTAGCGTTAAGAAAACAACAATTTAATTATAACACGAGAGCAAGCTGTAGCATGTGAAAACATTAAGCAGCCATTTTAGAACACACTGCGCAGAAGCAGAATTTTCCCACCAAGCAAAGTAAGACGTCACACCATGTGATATGGTTGAGACATGCGCAGAAAAGTTTCCCGTGTTTTAGCGGCCATTTTAGAACAAACAAGCGTTATTTGTTAGTTAGAACACATAGGCAAGCTTCATAACTATTTATGTCGTGTATGTAAAAGTTAGTATAACAATACAAAGTTTAATATATTAATACTGTGAGGAGATTGCCTCCGAGCAAGTCTCATTTATGAGTCCTTGCTCCATCAATCCCCTCTCTGATGGCGTTTCTGAGCCATCAAATATTACCCACAACCAGATGCCAACTTTTAACATACTATAATTTCATTTTCATTTTTACTTTTTCTATTTTTCACATCTCCTTTCAGCTTTTTGTATAATTCACTTCTCAAATCTTCAAGTTCTATTTCATCGAATTTTCTTTTCATTCCCTTTCCTGTCACATTATACGAATCATCTTTTCTACAACATTTACACCATATTATTATTGTCAATGCTATTATTGCTATTCCCGCTAAGGGTACTAGTACTTTACCTATAAGTCCTTTCCCTATATTAGAAAACCAGGAACCAATTGACGCTATACTATTTGTCAATCTTTCCCATACACTATCAACTTCCAGTGGTTTCAGTTCCTTCTCAAGTTTTGTAATATTCTGTATATATGTTCCAATTTCTGCACTTTTATCAGGTATGTAAGTGCAACAATGTTTCGTCTTCAATAATTTACAGACTCCGCCCTCTTTTGCCAAAATAATGTCAAGAGCAAGTCGATTTTGCATAACCATAGACCTAATCGCAACCATCTCCGCATTAATCATTAGAAATCCTCCAGCAGTATCCGTTAATAAACGATCAACCACTGTAGATAATTTACATATTCTTCTTGAGTTCAGAATTACTCCCACCGAAGGTATCAATGCACCAAATATATCACCTACTATTTCAGAAAAACTAGCTCTTTTACTACGTGTTAATTCACCATTATTTTCATTGCTCCCAGTGTTTCTTTTTATGTGGTATATTTTTGGAAATACTATTCCAAAGTAACAACTTCCATACCACCGTGCAGGAAGCCTAAAGTAAGCCTTATTCCCACACACATAATAGATTCCAGGAAAAACTGAATCTGTTCCTCCTTTGAGTCCCCAACCTCCAAGAATTAAGAAATTGTGTTCACATTCACTGGTACCGATGAAAACATTGTTATAGTCAGTTCTTAACCTATGTAGACACATTTTTCCTGTTTTTACAAAATCCAGAGCCATATCAGCTTGAGCCCTGCCAGGTGTGTAACTCCCTTCCTTCTCAGCCCAAGGTGGCAAATGAGCCTTATGCTCAGAAGCTTTCTTTTGAAAATCTTGTCTTCTATCTTCTACTAAATTCAAAAATATCTTTTCTTCTTCATGTAAAGAACATGTTAGATTGTTTCTATGTGCATGTGTTATGTCTATTGATTTCATTGTTAAGAAAAACTCTCCCATAAACTGTGCATCTTGACTACTAAGCACTGGGTTCATACTCTTGCGAATCGGAACCTCAGAAAATATCACATCTATGTTTGAATAATAATACTGAATTCTCCCTGTTCTATAAAATAGACTTGTTAATACACTACATGAGATGCCATATGTTAATGGTAAGTGATGATATGTTAACCCTTCTGCTACTGATTCGGGTAACTTCATACAGACATAACTATTACTAACTTCCATGGTATCTACATATTGAAACAATAGCTTTGTGAAAACATTTAAACTAGTGTCGTTATCAGTTATCTCATGATGAAATTCTGGTTCATTTTCTGCCATTAATTCTACTCTAATACCCTTCAAGTTTGCTGTCCTTTGCTTAGTTTCGTTATTAATCTTTTTATCCATTATCATAAGGTAAGGAACTGCTACAATCAGGACTAACCATACTATAAGCACCATTACTAGACTACATATGAATACTGCACAGCATCTTTTACAACATTTCTGTTTTGATCTCCCAGTAACTCTATCGTCGGACATTTTGACAAGGAAGATTGCTCTTCGTATCTATTTTTCTTCAATTTTCTTTGCGCAGCTTCTTCACGTTATCAAGGTGGTCTTGTTTCTGTTTCATAGACCAGTTCTGCACTAGTTCCTTCGTCACCACTTTCACTTGATTCTGAGCTCTCGTAGTCTTCCAAGAATTATGTAAGTCCAGTCAGGACCTTTAAACTTGTTGTTAATAAGTTTCAGTCTTTTACTTCTCCGATTCTCAGTTTTGCTTTCTTGTCCTGTTTGGCTTGTCACTTCGTTTACTTGTTCAGGATTTTCACTTCTGGTTCTTACGTGGTATTTCACTCTTTTAATGACACTAGGCCAATGATCACCTTTTCTTGTTTTCTGTGTTTGCACTGCCCTTTTGCTTTCTTCTTCTTCGTTAGTTCGTTTATTTTCAGGTTGTGTCACAGTCTTGTTTTCGACAATTACAGTTTCTTTTATCTGTTCTTTTTCAGGTCTGATCGGTTTCTTTTCAGCAGCTCCACTGTCAGTTTCTGATAGCTGACTTTGTTCAGGATTTTCGTCTTCAGGTTCAAGAATTTCGAGATCTTCTGATTGAATGGGTTTTCCTTGATCTAACTGGTCCTGATCAGGGCTTATTGCACTTTGTACTTCTGCAGCCTGACCGCATTCTTCTAAACCTGTCTGTCCCTGCTCAAAATTTCTTCGTTCTTCACTATTTTGAGCCCAGTTTTCTTTTCCTATCTGGTCCTGCTCAGGTTCTCTTATTGTTTCTTCTTCTTCTCTTTCCTGAGCTGCTTCTTCTTCACCTATCTGATCTTCTGTAACTTCTTTTAGATTTGCTTGACTTCTTGTTCTGTAGTAAACTTGAGGAATTTCCACCACTGGTATCCAGTCCTGGCTTGGGCTTGGTTGTTCTTCATCAGCTTCCCTCGAATCTTGCTCCTGTGATTCTTCAGCTGGGCAACCTTCAGCTTCCTCAGTGATCGTTAGTGTCTGAGGATTTTCTTCTTCAGGGTCTGGTACTCTTTTAGTGTGGCTTACATGAATCCAATTAGGAAATCCTGCACACTTCACAGCGGTGTTTGTAACTAATATGATCTGACAAGGTTCGCTCCACCTGGGTGATAGACATGTTTCTCTGGTGTGATTCTTCACTACCACCCAGTCACCAGGATTCAGATCATGTTCTTGTTCAGGCTGCCTGGAAACTGCGTCTTCTCCAACCTGGTGAGAGACAGAACGCACTAGGTCAGCCAATCCTTTGCAATAATCCAGAACCATATCATCAGATATATTCAGCAGTTTGTTTATGGGAACATGTGCTTGTCTCATTGCTCTTCCCATCATTATTTCGTGGGGACTCAATCCGGTATTTCTATCAGGAATGCTTCTGAGTCCCATTAAGACAAGTGGCAATGCATCCGGCCAACTTAATGATGTTGATGAACACATTTTTCCCAGTCTGGATTTTATTGTGCCATTCAATTGTTCAACCACTCCAGAAGCCTCTGGACGATATGCACAGTGCAATTTTTGTTCAATTTGGAATGCTTCACAGATTATCTTAATTACTTCACTGTTAAAGTGCTTCCCTCTATCCGACTCCAAAGTTACTGGAAAACCAAATCTAGGAATGAGTTCTCGTAGCAACAACTTTGCGACTGTAATACTGTCATTTCTCCTGGTAGGGTAAGCCTCCACCCACTTTGAAAACAGACACACTATGACAAGTACATATTTTAGCCCTCTACATGGTGGTAACTGAATAAAATCAAATTGGAGTCTTATAAATGGACCCTCTGCCTTTCCAAGCTTTCCAAACCCGATTATTGTCTTCCTCCCTGGATTATGCATTTGGCAGGTTAAACATCTCTGGCAAAGACTCTCTGCTACAGCCCTGAATTTGGGATTGTACCAATTTTGTCTGAAGAGCCTAATCATTGCATCTCTCCCTATGTGTGTGTCTCCATGATACATCCTGGCCATTTGTGAGAGCAGACAGTCAGGCATGACTGGTCTGCCATCAGCACAAATCCACACCTCGTCATCATGTCTTTGAGAACATCCCACTTTAATCCATATATTCTTTTCACTCTCATCAGCATCATCTTGCAACATTTTACATCATTCCATGTTTCAGGAGGTGCACACAGCAAAAGTTGGCAGCTGATTCCCATTCTTTCCACCCTTTTATCCACCGCCATTCTGTTTTTGGCACAATGTTGAGCCACAAGGTCTGCATATCGGTTGCCGACTACCACCCAGTCATCTCCTGACTGGTGTGCGGCACATTTCACCACAGCCAATTCTTTTGGTGATTGTATTGCTTCCAGCAATTCCCTTACAAACTGTCCATTTTTAATGGGGGATCCTGAAGAAGTCATGAAATCCCTCTGCATCCATAGTTGGCCAAAATCATGCACAACCCCGTAACCATATTGGCTATCTGTAAATATAGTTACTTTTTGATTCCTCCAATTTTGCAAGCTTTTATCAAAGCAATCAATTCAGCTACTTGTGCAGATTTTACTCCTGGTAAATAGGATGCTTCGACTATTCCAGTTAATTCACATACTGCATATGCTGCAGTCAGTTTACCATCTTCATGCCTCAGGCATGAACCATCAACAAACAGCTCCCTGTCTGTCTTCCTTAGAGGCAATTCCTGAATGTCAGGACGTGGTTTTGTGCATAACTCTGTGACTTGTAAACAATCATGTTCTTCTTCGTCAGTTTTAACTTCTTCATGGTATGGATCTGGTAGTAAGGTAGCAGGATTCACTATCGTGCACCTTACCATGGTCACGTTTTCAGCACCCAAAATTATTCTCTCATACCTAGTCATCCAACTAGGAGTAAGATGCTGAGTTCGGGTTCTTGTCAACAGAATCACAACCGCATGTGGAACAAACACCTTTACTGGGTGTCCCATTACAATTGACTCACTTTGTTCAATACTCAAACAGGTAGCCGCTACTGCTTTCAAGCAGCCTGGCAACGCAGCCGCCACTGGGTCCAATGTAGCAGAAAAATATGCTATAGGACGTCTGTCTAGACCATGTCTCTGAGTTAGGACTGATAGTGCACAATTTTCTCTCTCGTGACAGAATAATGCAAATTCTTTCTTATAATCGGGCATGCCTAAGGCAGGCGCTGCACACAAGGCGTTTCTCAATTTTACAAAAGCTCCTACACTTTCATCATTTCACTCAACTGGGTCCTTTGCCTTCTTTTTTGTCATTTGTATTAGGGGCTTTGCTAACAAGGAAAACCCTAGTATCCACTGTCGACAATAGCCCACTACCCCAAGGAACATTCTCACTTCCCGTTGGGTGTTAGGCATTTGCATTTTCTTGATTAATTTTACTCTTTCAGACGTTATTCTTCTTTTTCCCCTCTCAATTTGATGTCCTAGATACTTAACTGTTGTTGTGCAAAACTGCAGTTTTTCAGGTGAGACGTTATGCCCTTCTTCAGCTAAGTGATTCAATAATGCAATAGAGTCCACAACACAGTCTTCTCTGATGTTCGATGCCACCAATAAGTCATCTATATACTGAACTAAAACTGAACTTCCTGGCATTACTAGTTTTTCTAAGCACTTTTTCAATATCTGATTGAAAATGGAAGGACTTTCCATGTACCCTTGAGGTACACGATTCCATACATAGACCTTATTTTCAAATTTAAATGAGAAAAGATACTGGCTATCTGGGTGCAATGGTATTGAAAAGAACGCCTGGCACAAATCAATCACAGTGAACCATCCTGCACTCCAAGGAATCTGATATAGAATTACTGCAGGATTTGGCACTATAGGACAACAAGTTTCCACAATCTTATTTATTTTTCTCAGGTCTTGGACAATCCTATCTTTCCCACTAGGCTTCTTGAAACCCATTATCGGTGAATTACATGGGCTACTCATTACTTCTTTTAGTATGTTTTGTTTTACCATTCGGTCGATTTCTTCAATAACTCCTGCTTTTACTTCTGCACTCATTTTGTACTGCCTAGTATTCGGGATAATTGCACCTTCTTTTACAGTAATTTTAACTGGGTATATATTGGCCATAAGTCTTACTTCTTTTCCCGTAAAATCCCACACTATGGGATTCACTGTAGTTTTTCATTCTTCTGGCAACTCGTCTTTTGTGATCAAAGAGAACATCTCATCTACCTCTGTACCTTGTTTCGCAATCATGAATTTATATACATGGTCTTCATCAGGGGTCTGAATTGCCACACCATCCGGTGTGCAGAATATGGTGCAGTTCATTTTACACAACAAATCTCTGCCCAATAAATTTACTGGACTAGAATCACACACTACAAATTGATGCATTTCTCTGAAATTTCCAATTTTAACTTCCATTGGTTCGGTAAGAGGTGTTCTAATCTTTCGATTAGCTACTCCCACTACTTGGATAGCTTCTCCAGAGAGAGGAAGGTCTGGAATGTCTGCTGTTCTCACAGTAGACCGGGTAGCACCAGTGTCCAAAAGAAAAGTAATATCATTACCCTTCACATTCCCTTCAACATATGGACCTGACTGATCTACCGGTAAGGATGCGCCAAGTACGCACTCCTTCTTCCCCTCTCCTAGGCACCGTCATGAACTGTACTGACAGAAATCGTCCTGTAAAAGAAACTGTGAGGTTACATAATCATTCTTACCACTTTCTCCTTGATATCCGATGTCTGTACCGTGCTTTGCTCTGCTTACATTACCCTGTACAGGTGCAGGTGGCAACTGACTCTGAGGATTTACACCCTGCTGTGAGTCATTCTGAGTCTGTGGATTTAAATTTTGATTTGGGCCATTATTATTCCGTATCTTTTTGCATTCATCCTTCCAATGCTCCAACTTTCCGCATCCATGACAAGGAAATTTCTTTTTAGCTTCTTCTCTGCTCATTCGTCCTCTCACTTTCCCACCATTCCCAGCATCAACATTTGATCCAGAATCTTTTCCCTGATTTTCGATTGGATTATCCAAATTAATTCCCTGTTTCTCTGCCATTTTTACCTGAGCCCACATCACTTTCTCTTGCAGTTTCTTGTGCCTATCCTCAATGTCATCTCCACAATATTTCGCATATTTCAAAATCTCGTCGATCGGTTTCCCCTGCCAACACAACATGTGCTGCTTAATCATCTGACAAATCTCTGGTTTCAGGCCATAAACAAATCGGTAAACAAACTGACTCATGTTCTTATCTCCAATATCCTCAAATCCACTATACTGTTTGAATACCTGCAATAAACGTTCATAGTACGCGTGTACCGATTCACTGGCTTCTTGGGTAGTTCTGTCTATTTTCACCCAATCTGTTTCTTTTGGTGGTATTTTCCCTTTCAGGTAAGTTATTACCTGCTGCTACTTTTCATCACATCACTTGACGGGGCACCTGTCTTTGGATCTCTGGGATACTCTTCACTTGGCCAATCAACTGTAATTTTACAATCTGTCCATAAATCGGCAGGTACCACTATGTCAAACAGACCATCCAAGTCCTTCAACAATACCTTTGACACCTTCACAAACCTTTCAACCTGCTTGTACCATTCAATTGGTTTCTCTCTTAACTTTGGGAAATCATTCGTAAATGATAAAATATCCTGTCTGCTCCATGGGACATGTACATATCCTCCTCCTGGAACTTCTCGCATCGGATACATTTGATCTGTCTTCCCTTTTTCCTTCATTAAATATTCAGAGGCTGTCCTACTTGATCGTGCCTCTTCCTTCTTCTTTGCTCATCTAACTCTCCATTTATCTAGGTCTCCCCATTTTTGCAAGACTGTCATTAATTCCTTTACTTGTAATTTTCTTCCAGAGGCATTCATGTTTTCTAAATCTTTGTCTGAAAAATCTGCTCTATAGGGTTTCTGCAACACTTTTGATCTTCCCATTTGTAAAGCTAAATCTGATAATTTCTCATGGAATAATTTTACATTTCTGGTGATACTTCTGCATACGAACAATAATTCTTCTTCATCGTAAGCATTTAGGCTATCTAACCCCACATTTCCTGCTATTATTTCTTCTAATTCAACTTTTAATTTATAAATATCCAAAAATTTTGGAGGTGTACACTGTTGATCTGATCCTTGTGCCCACCTTTCTAAGTCTTCGGGTGTTACTACAGTGACACTTTTTGCTCCTGATGAAGTTATTAGGTTTATATCTTTCGAACAACCAGGTGTAGCCCTTCTGGGAGTACTATTTACAGAATCTCGAATGGGCAAGTCCACTAATGAAATCTTGCCTGTGATAGGGGACCATGGTCCCTTGACTCATTTTGGTACCTAGGGAAAAATCCTCTGTAACCCCTATTACTCCTGGATTGATCACGCTCAAATGCCTCGGTTTCCCATTCCTCTAAGGCTTCGTATTGAGTTAATCTAGGTCTGGGTTCTAAATCATTCATCCTCAATCTCAGATTTTGAAGAATCCTTCCATTAAAGGTACCATTCTCGGGAAATTTTAATATTCCATCATTTTTGGTATATTCTATCCAATTCTCTAACCATACGCAAGTATGATATCCTCTTTCCATCATCATGAATGAAGCGGGCGTTTTAGCTGGTGGAATGATAATTCCTTCTCTAGTTTTGATTGGTTTGTCCTTTTTAAAATAATTCTTAATCTTTTGTAGGAATGTCATTTTCCTCTTCTCTCCGTACATTTTATCTAATCTTCGGTGTATAAAGTTATATTCTGCAAAACCTAGGACTCTCCTATCCGGACGAGTTCCTATTAAAGTTGGATCGCGTTTTAACATACAATCTCCCTTATCCAGTAGGATTTCTGCTTCTATAATAACAACCAACCAATTTCCAGTTTACTTTTGTCTCTGAACCAATCCTAGCGCGGCCTTTCTGTGACGTTAGTCTGTCAACCCCTCCTTTACAATCTGCGCTTTTCTGTACCTCGCTGTTTCGACCAATCCCAGCGCGGCACCTCTGACGTCAGTATTACTCCTGACTACTGACCCCTCCTTTACAAGAGTCTTCCACGCCCGCGGTTTCAACCAATCCCAGCGCGGCGCTTTGTGACGTTAGCTCCCTCTCCGGCAGCTGACCCTCCCTTTACAAAATCGTACGCAAAACTTTCTTTTTCTTTATGACTTTAATTAAAATTCAGTAACAACATAAAACATTCGCTATCGTGCCAGTTTCTCTAAATTGAAAAGATAGTTTTTCGCCCACACTAGTAAACCCTTTCCGTTTACTAAACATACACTACGAGTAAAACCCTTCCGTTTACTCTTCACTCGAGCATCAAAAATACCTGTTACTTCTTCAATGTTACCCTTTCTAGGTGATATAACATCAAATTTTCACCAGCATATTCCTTTTGCTATTACTCACACGCATAGAGTCCCTAACAAGTACTGATAGCCAGCCCTACCTAACTTTTCAGTACTATTTCTGCCTGACAGATAACCTCACTGCAGTGTGGCTTCCACTTACCACCCGCTATTCAATTTTCCTCCCCGGGGAATTCTGGACAACATAAAACAAAACTTTGAATACACGGATGTTAGTTCATAAAAATAAAATTCTCATTACCCAATCAACAAAGTCTAACCATCCTCTGATAACCAGAAAACTGATCCAGCGCGATACTAGCAACGAGCATTCATACAACAGATACTCACTTGGGCCCATACATTCATACTACGCTAGTGTTCATGCTGGTGGTGTCAGTTGTTACTCTTTATCAAAATCCCTGCTACCAATTACCTTCTGATTGAAGAGTAATGACTTACCAATGGATCCTCTGTTAATTAGGAAGTTTAAAATGAGTGACATTCATTACGGTTCATAAATCCTGAAATAATCACTGAGTCAGGAAGTTTTAAAATGTTTATCTAAAGATTTAGCAGAGTAAAATACAGAATTGCATAATACTTAATCGCATATCAAGGATGAAGCACAAGAAATCAATTATCGATTAATGACGGTCCCTCAGAAAAGGAGAAGATAGAGACAGCAGCGCAACTAAAGGTTGCATATATTTACCTAAAGTGCGAGAACCAAACCCCTTGGCCAAGGAGTTGGAAAAGATGGGACCCAGGAAGGATGAAGAGCAAAACCTCCTCCAGGTTCAGGACAGAACCGGTGACCTCTCTACCTACGACACCTGCGTCGTTCCCCTCTCTGATACTCCGCTTCTCCTCGATTCTCCCGTGCCTTCCTTCTAATGGACTCCGCCGCCCCCTCCTCAGGACCTCTCTGGACAGCGATTCAGTCTGCAATAGATCAGCTTGGCAGTCTGGAGCTCTTCTGTCTGTTCTGTGGACGCCTGTTCTGTTGCAGCATCTCCTTCTTGTCAGCGTCTAGTCTCCTGTGCTAACTAATATGAATTTAGTTCGATTTCTGAAGACCATTGTTTTAAAATACCGCCCATCAAATTTAATACATTCGCTTTATTTCCCACCCGTCTCACGACAAAATTATACATTCTCCATGTACAATGTTTCAATTTTTTCAACAGAAAAGACATGGGTACAGCAATTTCGGCCATCAGGTCATGGCCTTGCTCGACGTCCAGGTTGACTTCATCCTTCTTTCTTGGCAGACATGCAAGGCGCATGCGCAGAATCATTGTCTCTCGAGTTTCAGTTCATCAACCCCAGGTCCAAGTTTACAAACTAATAAAAGTACAAGAAGAAAATATTAAAATCACAAATAAAATGTTTCACTGTATACCCACTCTTTCTACTCTATTCCCATTTATTTATGAATTCTATCCCGCATTAGTAGCGTTAAGAAAACAACAATTTAATTATAACACGAGAGCAAGCTGTAGCATGTGAAAACATTAAGCAGCCATTTTAGAACACACTGCGCAGAAGCAGAATTTTCCCACCAAGCAAAGTAAGACGTCACACCATGTGATATGGTTGAGACATGCGCAGAAGAGTTTCCCGCGTTTTAGCGGCCATTTTAGAACAAACAAGCGTTATTTGTTAGTTAGAACACATAGGCAAGCTTCATAACTATTTATGTCGTGTATGTAAAAGTTAGTATAACAATACAAAGTTTAATATATTAATACTGTGAGGAGATTGCCTCCGAGCAAGTCTCATTTATGAGTCCTTGCTCCATCAAGATCAAATAGAAAATAAGCATTAGCAAACGCAATAGGTAGAGCTTTGGCATTCTGGTGCAATGGTTAAAGTTTTTTTAAATCATTTTTTATTGCTAGTATATGCTACAAAAAGAAAATGAAAAGAAAGTCCACCGTCATGTGGCCACCATATGCTTGCAAATAAAAATGTTAAATTGAAAAGGCCTTCACTGATGTGGCTGTTTTACTTGTGATTTCTTTTTAGAGGAAGCGCTTCAGTTGTATCACGTACCCTAACTGTTTATGAAAGCGACAGGAAGAAATAACCACTGAAATTGCACGTGGCTCCAATCTCACAATGTCACAAACACTTTATTAAAGAAACTTTAAAAAGGTGACAGGAAGTACATTATTACTTCACTGGGCACCAGAAGTGTGAACAAAATAAATAGCTGGTTTTGAAACATAACATACAAAAATAAAATTTTAAAAAACACCCATTGGCATTGCTTTGTCACTGAACAGAAAGGAACCGTTCTTGAGTGAATATGAGCAATTCTCACAACCTTTGTGTAGTCACTCAAAGTGAAGGGAGTCAGTCGGCACATTTGGCTGACCCATTGCCCATGCGGTCTGCAGTGCAGTGCGGATGGAAAATGTGAATGACATTTCGACAGACCAATGGGTGAAGACCACTGACCAAAAGCCCCTCTATTAACGTATATCATGTATAACTTTTTGGGAAAACAATAGTCTGGTGAGACAGCTAATGCTGCCTCAAAGTTGAGTCCTACAAAATGCAGGGACAATTGGCACAGGATTGGTTAACAAATGCTCAGTCAGTGGTGTAGGGGGACCAGGATATGTGTGGAGAAGAAGGTGCGAAAAAGGGGCCCCTTTATTCCTCCAATATTGTTTAACCAAATAAAATAAAAACAAATTCGTGAAAACGTGGGACAGGAATCAGCCCAAGATCAAACAGGCTCTCAGAAGACACAATACTGAATAAACTGGACTGAATGAATCGTCACTGGTTGTTGTTCACTAGTTTAAATCCTTACAAGTGTGCACTACCAGAAGCGAGTTGCACTAACAGCCCTGGTGCAATTATTAACTATCATCCTGGACGTGAGAGAGGGCGGCGTTCCCACGGTATCTTCATCTTTTATCTTGGCACAATTCAGAACCACAAGATGATCTTCCGCTGTATTTTTACTGCTTCCTTATTTCTATTAGTTTAATCTTTTGATTGTTTATTTTGCAGATTTTTTCGTGTTTTTCTCAAGGCCTTCTGGTTAGTGGGGAGACGTCTGAGTAAACCATATTGTCTAAAAGGCTGGGTCTCACTCAGTATGCAGTGTAGCTTCAATTCAGAGCCTCCTTAAAGTACTTTTCTGCCATAGACGTGGTGCGAATGTTAAATCGTCCATTCTTTTGCAAACGCAAAGCCTGCCCCATTCTGCTAGGAAAAGCCTGTGCCATACTGCTAAGAAAAGACTGTGCCATTCTGCTAAGATAAGCATGCGCCATTCTGCTAAGAAAGGCCTACGCATTCTGCTAAGAAAAGCCTGCGCCATTCTGCTAAGAAAGGCCTGCGCCATACTACTGAGAAACGACTGTGCCATTCTGCTAAGAAAAGCATGCACCATTCTTCTAAGAAAAGCCTGCGCCATTCTGCTAAGAAAAGCCTGAGCCATTCTGCTAAGATAGGCCTGCGCATTCTGCTAAGAAAAGCCTGCGCCATTCTGCTAAGAAAAGCCTGTGCCATTCTGCTAAGAAAGGCCTGCACTTTCTGCTAAGAAAAGCCTGCACCATTCTGCTAGGAAAAGCCTGCACCATTCTGCTAATAAAGGCCTGTGCATTCTGCCAAGCAAAGCCTGTGCCATTCTGCTAAGAAAGGCCTGCGCCATTCTGCTAAGAAAAGCATGCGCCATTCTGCTAAGAAAAGCCTGCGCCATTCTGCTAAGAAAAGCCTGTGCCATTCTGCTAAGAAAGGCCTGCACATTCTGCTAAGAAAAGCCTGCGCCATTCTGCTAAGAAAAGCCTGCGCCATTCTGCTAAGAAAATCCTGCGCCATTCTGCTAAGAAAGGCCTGCGCATTCTGCTAAGAAAAGCCTGCACCATTCTGCTAGGATAAGCCTAAGCCATTCTGCTAATAAAGGCCTGTGTATTCTGCTAAGCAAAGCCTGTGCCATTCTGCTAGGAAAAGCCTGCACCATTCTGCTAAGAAAAGCCTGTGCCATTCTGCTAAGAAAAGCCTGCGCCATTCTGCTAAGAAAAGCCTGCTCCATTCTGCTAAGAAAAGCCTGTGCCATTCTGCTAAGAAAAGCCTGCTCCATTCTGCTAAGAAAAGCCTGTGCCATTCTGCTAAGAAAAGCCTGCAGGATTCCGTTTGCAACGCCTGTGCCATTCTGTTGCCCTCCACCTTGCCCGAGGACGACAATGGCCTCCTCAAATGTTCGAAATGGCCTGTAGGTCAATCTGGCAGTGCCAGAAAGGCAGTCAGTGTGGCTTTTTTATGGTCTGCTGCGCCCGTTTTTACTTTTATTTCCCTGCTGTTTCTGCAAACATTGACTGCAGCAAGCTCCAATCCATACAAACTCCAATACCCTGCAAAACACCTTCATAGCATGTCTTTGCCAGTTCACAACTGCGCCGATTTGCAAATGTGGGCCACAGTGTTTTTTAGCACTGGCATTCGCCAATGCAGACCACTTTCATTTTGGTGCAGGGCCTATTTTCTGTCTCAGTCCGACCCCGCTTCCCCATTAGGAAAACCAAAGCCCATGGCCTGAGTTTTGGGCCATCCACTCTTAGAAATGATTTGGGTGTCATCCACATAGCTGGAACAGGTGAAGTTTAAAAATTTAACCAGGTTAGGTAAGGAGGTTAGGTAGATGTTGAATAGTAGAGGGGATATGATGGACCTCTATGGGCCACCAGTGTTGTATATGAGGAACTGAAATGAAACCAAAACCTTTAAGCCATTCAGAAGCAATGTCACTCAGGAAACTCCAGATTCCAATATGGCACAGTGCTTTGAAAAGTTTATGGTGCTGGGGCAGAGTTCTCACGTCAGGTACGACTTATATTTGACTGACATTGCTCCAACCTATACTGGCCTGTTGTGAAATATAGCCTGGTGAGATTAGGTATCTCCTCTACAGATTATTTTGTATGCAGGAGCCACATAGTTTACTTGGTTAATGTGCCTGCTGCAGAGTGGTGCAAATACCTAACTAGCAGTAGTGTGAAGCTGAAGTGACCCAATATAGCCTGCCATGTCACAAAGGGCTGCTATAACAGACTATCTTTAAAAAATGGTTTAATATCTAGATAACCCTGCCTATAGTAAGCACACTGAGGATTCATCTCCTTGAACCAAATAAACGAAAAACGTAATCAGGGCATTTAAGGCTGAAAACATTTGTATTATATTTGACCTCTCTAGACATCTCTGCAGAACATCAACTAACAGTTTCTGATTTTTGAATAATTAATTTAAGATCTGTGTAGTATAAATCTGCTTTTTGAACTTTATTGAGTCCTATTAAATTCAGCTTTATCTTTATCTAATTTTTGGCCATAGCAGATACATTGCTGTTATGAGGTCCAATGTTATTAGATATAGAGCACAGCTTTAATGTTTGATCATTGTTGAGCGCCATGCCCCCCTAAAAATATACTTCTGGCCACGGGCCTGGGCCTGACCTAAAAATGAGGCAGGGGATGCGAGAGGTTTGTGGGCGTGACAGCAGCCTGTTTTTAGCAGCTGTCTCTTTACCACCCACCTCTAAACCTGGCCCAAATCTCCCTTCTCCAAGTGTATTAAAACTGTACAGCAGGATTCACATTGATGCATTCATACTTATGTAAGTAGCAAATCTGAAAATGCTCAAATCATTTTCAATAAAGAAAAAGTGGTTCTGTCGGGTAGCTCAAATCATTTGCACAATGTATTAGATGCATGAAAGAAAATGCATTAGTCATATAACCAGGTGACACATAAAGAACAACTTATATATGCAAAAAAATGAATTTCTTTACTTTGCATTTATGTAGGCAAATCAATGAAATGGCTGTCTGTGACATAAAAACACATATGGCGAAACAATTAACTGCAGTGTACAGTTAGTGACTGGTAGTGATACGTGACATGGTGCTGTACAAAAGTGACATAAATAACATATACATGACGCAGGGGGATATTTAATCTTGCGAAGTCCAAGACTCAATGCATAAGTCCCAACAGTAGGTATGATTTCATGTTCGAATTTGGGAAATTGCGTGGACTAATTGAGACTGTAACGTCGACATTTCGACCCTTAACAATTGTGCAGCTAATTAGGCATCAGAGGCGGGTCTTCATCAGGACAGGGGGGGAAAAAACAGCAAGTGACAGCCAATGATTTGGGGTCCTAATATATGGGCATCCAACTTGAAGCCATAGTCAGAGAGACAGTTGGCACAACTGAGCAGACTTGGACGGATGAGGACGTCCCTTCTAATCGTATTCAATTATTTTTGATCGCATTGACGACTTCAGAGTAATTACTCACATCGGCTGGTGAAGACACTGTTTAAGTTTCAATTCAGACCACAATCCACGGATGTGAGTCGGAGGTGTCGGCTGACACCTCTCTGACTATGGCTTCAAGTTGGATGCCCATATATTAGGACCCCAAATCATTGGCTGTCACTTGCTGTTTTTCCCCTGTCCTGATGAAGACCCACCTCTGATGCCTAATTAGCTGCACAATTGTTAGGGCCGAAACGTCGATGTTACAGTCTCACTAGTCCACGCAATTTCCCAAATTCGAACATGAAATCATACCTACTGTTGGGACTTATGCATTGAGTCTTGGACTTCGCAAGATTAAATATCCCCCTGCGTCATGTATATGTTATTTATGTCACTTTTGTACAGCACCATGTCACGTATCACTACCAGTCACTAACTGTACACTGCAGTTAATTGTTTCGCCGTATGTGTTTTTATGTCACAGACAGCCATTTCATTGATTTGCCTACATAAATGCAAAGTAAAGAAATTCATTTTTTTGCATATATAAGTTGTTCTTTATGTGTCACCTGGTTATAAGACTAATGCATTTTCTTTCATGTATCTAATACATTGTGCAAATGATTTGAGCTACCCGACAGAACCACTTTTTCTTTAGTGTACTTACCCAGGTTCTGAGGGCTACTGGGTTACCCCATTATCCTTAATGGCAAATCATTTTCAAAACAGACTAATATTTAGTAGCAAAATACCCCAATTACAAAATATCACATACCATTGCAACTGACTCCCTGCGCTTATCTAAAACATTTTCCATGTTTAAAAAGATTTTGGGGCATATTATCAAGGGCTGGCGATAACATTATCGCCGATTAGCGTCCGTTTTCGGGCGAAAAGCGGCAATAATATTATCGCTTTATTAACAAGGACACGGTAGCGCGTGTTTCCTTGCCTTAGCGCCCGTTGTCAGCACGCCTCGCATCGCATCGTTAATGAGATGCAAAGGAGGCGTGCCTGACAAAACTCCATGGGAAAATATCGCTAACCCAGCTTCGTGATATCATCAACGAGGGTTAGCGATATTTGAAATCGCGTTAATTATGCCTTAATGCTGGAATTTAACGACTGTTAAATTCCAGACTAAGGCATACCTAACATGGGGGGTAGATTGTGTGGCTAAGACCACAGGCCCTATCATCAAGGATATCGCCGTTTTCCATGGAACATCGCTGGAAAACCAGCGATGTTCCATGGAAAACACCGCTATCGCTGGAATAATTATCGCCATTGCGTTAAGCGTTGTTAATACAGCGCTAGCATGGCGATAATTTCCAGCGATAGCCGGCGATAACAAATCTCACGCTAAGCGCGGCAGCGATAATTATCGCTGCCGCTTGATAATATGCCCCTTAGTCACTTTCCAGCCCAAGAACCACAGCTTTGTGAATGCACTGCCCGTGGCAATTTGCATTGAAACCAATCAGTCTGGACAATAGCCGCTCGATGTCACCTCCACTCCTCAATCGAACCCCTCCACTCTGTCTGAACATAACTTTTACCACAGTTTTTTTAATTGAACGCTATCTAAAATCTGTGTATTAATGTTCTGTGACTGTTTATGACTCTGTCATATACGTTATTGCATAGCGCTCTGATTCCCCTCAGTCATGTCGGCGCTATATAAAACTTCAAAAATAAAATATATAAATGAGTTTCAAAACAAACCCTGAGGGCCTGATTTACAAAGGGCCTCCACACTCCTGGCGGAGGCCCCGCAGTCGTGGGGGCGGGGGGAGGGAGGGGGAGTACCCAAAATGAGATTTCCCATTAACAAGATTCCACTTCAAGTGCAGGGCCTCTGCCACGAGGGCACAGGCCCTTTGTGAATCCAGCCCTGAGTGTTGTGTATTGTAAGTGTATCTGTATTCCTGAAGAACATATTCTAATATTGTTTTTTAATGCCTTTGGATTACATGTGGTGTAACGGATTCTGATCATTATGTAATCTGCTCAAGCAAAAAATTAAAGAGAGTTGTGTGTCTTTCACCACAGCATAGTCAGACTAGAGGGAAATATATATTTATAAAATCTGGACCTTCTTTGAAGTACATTACATGGCATTTAACAATCATGGAAGTGAAACTACAAATGGCCCTCCGTATCAAATGTGTTAATATTGCACTTCCAGACACACAAAAGGGCACGCATTCCACGATCAATGACATTGATTCTTCTGTATGGAAACAAGTTCTCCTAAATTGCCATGGTAGAGTTTTGTCAGCGATCCTCGCATACTCTCTCACTTCGCCTTTGATTCAGTGGCTTCCATCTGCTGAACCATGTCTGTCCTCAGCACCATCTGTGGCCCCAAGAGATCCTCCCCTCTCTGCCTGTAAGCTGCCCTATCACATGTCCATGGTTAAGGTTGTCACACGTCCACATCCCAAGACCGCCACCATTGTTTCAGGGTCTATCTCTACCTCAATGCTTGTGTCTCACAGGAGGTTTTATTGCTCTCTGGAGAAGTTGTACATCCTGTGGGTGTTCAGAGCTGTCAATAGATGGGCCACAGGTATGTGTGTGTTCCACAGGAGTTTAGAAGACTTACAGGAGTTTGATGGGCATTGTTGCAGTGACTGGTTTGGCTATCGATCCAAACCACACCCATCCAAGATCTTGCATTTGACTTTCATTCTCCACGAAATGAGCATCCTCCAGCTCTGGACAACAATAATGCATTGAAGAACAGTGCACAGCATGCACAGTGACCCACCTTCCTCCACCCTAGACTCTGGCGCCAGCTAACAGCATGCACAGTGACCCACCTTCCTCCACCCTAGACTCTGGCGCCAGCTAACAGCATGCACAGTGACCCACCTTCCTCCACCCTAGACTCTGGCGCCAGCTAACAGCATGCACAGTGACCCACCTTCCTCCACCCTAGACTCTGGCGCCAGCTAACAGTATGCACAGTGACCCACCTTCCTCCACCCTAGACTCTGGCGCCAGCTAACAGCATGCACAGTGACCCACCTTCCTCCACCCTAGACTCTGGCGCCAGCTAATCTTTGGCATTTGGCAAGAATACTGGTTAGTGTTAGCTAAGAATCTGCAACACACTTGTGGTTGTGCACAGTTGTCAAAGAACTATGAAAGTGTGACACAGAACACTGAGACAATGGTTCCAGTACCTTTACTGTCACCGGTGTAAACCAGTGCATTCAAGTGAAGCTTGTAAAGAATCCATGGATGGCTTGTATATAGAATATGAGGCATTTAAGTTTGTGAAAAGTCAATTTACGTCTACTGGATGCCTGCTTCATGTTCGGAGTGTCTGCACTTCTGTGATAAGCAGCAAAGAGAGAGAAACATGTCAGCATCTGCTCCATTCCAGAAATTATTATATATTATCAGGAACACCACAGCGTTCATGCTTTGCCCTGGGAGCAGTGGTGTGACTCATTAGTGCAGTAGCGCCCAGGAGTGTGAGGAGACAGCTCACCAACTTCTGGTTGTTTTTTCCCATACATTGAAAGGGCAGCCTGGTCCATGGTGTAACTAACCTGCTTTCCTTGTGCCTCTGACTGAAGGTGAGGTTTAAGGCAGAGGTTGGATTTTTTCCTTGTCATGCACAGAAGTGTATTCATTTTTGCTGGCAGTTTATAAAAGCAAGACACGCCCTAGTGACACATTTCCTGGCCATAAGCAGGGATAAAGGCTTTTGGTTTCACTTCTAGCCTACTGGGAATCATGCACAGTTCAATGGTGAACAAAAAGCAGACATCCATCAGTTCATTTTGGGGTCATCCAGAAAAGATGGAAGACTAATTGGGTTGTTTTGAAATGTGCTGTATGTAAAGGTCACGGCCACTTAAGGTTTCTTGCCAAGCGGATGGACCCAGGCAAGCACTGAACATTCCCTCTGGACTGCAGAATTGAAGACTCAGTATTAAGGAACAGTGGATAAAAGTTCGACTCCTGGAGCTATAGGTATGATTCACATTATGTGATTTCAGGCAGGCTGTCAGTAGAGAAATACATATCTTTTAGCCATATTTGGGATCAGCCAATGCACAATCAGGTTTTGAGCCTTTATGTTATGCTATGTTAATGTGATGTTATGCAGATTTGTAGAGTGCACTATCACACAGGAAGGTCTCCTGTTTGGGTTTTGCTTAGCGCCAACATACTACCATCACAGAGTGCCATGCACCCACTAGAGTAAGGTTGTGGGGATATATTACAGTCGCAATATGTTTCTTTTTTGCGTGGCTCTGCATGGCATAGTAATTCTGGAGTAATGCAAGTCAGTGAACGTCGCTGTCTTGCGTTACTCTTCCCTGCGAAGGTGTTACATGGGAGACTGTGGGTGTTCCCACACATTCACACGTGGTTTTTGGCGCATTTACAGATTTACTAGGATTAGTAATCCTGGAAATGCATCAAAATGCCATGGCTTCCCCGGTGAAGTTTAATGAGGAGAAATATATTTATTTCTCCTCGTTATTTCCTCTTTCTACTTGAGCTGCATTCTGCAGGACACGTAGAAAGAGGAAAATGCCTCTGAGGATTGTGTTTGTGCCGAAAGGTGCCCCTTCGTGCACAAAAACAATACTGCGTGTAACGCAGGCACCCTTGCACCATCACACAAGGGTGCCTGCGTTGGCGCAAGGCAGCCACTAGTAAACCAGGTCAGAGGGAGAGCAGGAATGCACCATATGTCAGCAATTATGGCACATTCCTTCTCTCTCCATTTAATGCAGCACAGCACAGCAGATTGTCTTGCTGCGTGGTGCCACATGTTGATAAATCTGGCCCAGAGATTACATGTTATGTTATGATATGTTATGTTATGTTAAAGCTACTTCTAAAGCACACGAAAGGTGTCTTGGCGCTAGCTCTGCTAAACAGGATGGGTCAGGATTGCTAGTTGCAGAAAAGCCACGTTTTTAAGGATTTCTAAAAGATAACAAACTGGGCATGTTATTTACATCTTATTTCACCTAGAACTGGGAGTCACTCACGAATCCAGGAACTTCAGTTCCAATTCCAAGCGTCTTAACTCTTTACCTGAGGAAATAAATGGCCAAATCTGCACACATTTTCCAGCTGCTTGAAGCAGGGGGTAAATGTGTGTGTGAACTATTTTTGGGTCATGATGCTGGGGACAGGGGTGGGTGTGGCAATGTGTAAGAGAGTAGGATCTGCCTCTTATGTTGCCCCCACTTTTTTCTGATGTTTACACTGGTTTCTGGCTATAGTCAGGCTGGGACCCTGCCAATCAGGGCCCCAGCCTCTCTGTTCTCTCTAAACGACTTGGAGTGCACTCTAGGTGCACTATTGATTGGATACTGTGGTACCTTATGAGTCCCTAGTATATGGTACCTTAGGTGCCAAGGGCATAGGTACTTCACAGGCCTACCAGGGGCTGAAGCATGTATTATGCCACCCCTGGGAAGCAGACTAAATCTGACACCACAGGTCTGCTACTGCATCCTGGGTAAGGTGGTGTATGCACCCCTTACTGTGATATAGGCTACCTATATCACTACATAGATACACGCATATAAACCTATAAGTCACTCCTATGGCAGGCCTTATCAATCCTGAAGGCAGAGTGCTTGGTTCCTATGTGAGAGGGTGCCCCTGCATGAGCAGGGCCCCTCTGCAGCATTCGGAGACCCTTCTCTGATGCTGTTTGTAGTGCAGCCTGACCATATACTCTTAAGCGCATTATAACCCCGCGTTAAATGCTAACTTTGGGATGGCTGCACGGAAACATGTCGTGTTTGGTGTCAAACATCTTGGAATACTACCCCTGCCCGCCAGTTCTGGCGGCGGGGGTAGCATTCCACCCTTCTAGAGGGATAGACATGTACCTACTGTGGAAACGCGGTAGAATCCTGAAGAGCCCTGGCATCACAAAATGGATGCCACCAGTCACAGACACTGGGCTGCCCTCCTGCTGATGACCGAAACTCGCAGTGGAGGAAGCCCAACAATAGGTATCCTGTCCCAGGGAGGTGTAACCACCTCCCAGACAGGGTTTAGTGTATTGGGGCTGGGTGGGTGCACTCCTAGAGTGCTTTGAAGTCGGGCACTGGGGGAGCAGAAGGCTCCTCTGTGCATACACCAGTTCAAACCGGCTCAGGGGCTACCTGCTCCTGCTCTGGCGCGAAACTGGACAAAGGGAAGTGGGTGTAGCCACCCACTCCCCTGACCCTCCCATAGGTGGGGTCTTAGAGCTAGTCCCTCCCTTCCTTTTTAGTATAAGGTAGGGAACCCTTGAACTTGCAAACTAGATACCCCTGGATGATGCTCTGAAGAAGAATCCTGGACCGTCAATGTTCCACTACCTCTGGAAGACTGAAGAATCTCCCTTGGAGTCAAGGAGTGACTCCCCTGCTTGGCAGGCACCAAAAACTGAAATGACGGTTGCAAACTATGCCGCTCCCGCTGGAGCCCGAGGTCCCTGCAGCCCAAGATGAGGATTTCCTGACTTCTCTAAGGCCATCGTGAGTCCCCAGCGAAGCTGAGGCAAGTGGACCCCACGAGTGACGAGGAACCGCAGTCCCTGGGTACCGTGTACTATTGTCAAGTGCAACCCCTTCACGACATTCTACGAACCTGTGATTTAGACCACGTGTGGTCTCAGCCTCTAGCAAGAATCCCTCTGAAGATCAGAGGCCTACCCTGTCCCGAGTGACCATGGGCCCCTGTTGAAGGAATCCTCCCAAGGCGTCTTTGCGATCCCTTGCCAGCCGGCTTGTGGGTCCCCTGAAGACTTTTCTACAGAACCAAAGAGCTCCCCTGGTTGCTCCAGGCCTGCCCTGACTTACCCTTGCTGGGTGAGTTCTCCAGACCTTGCTGGTCTGCACCATTGACTTTTTGCTCTTTTCACAAGACTTGCTGCTTCCAAGGCTTGTTGGCTCCAATCGGGTCGACGACACCGCAGTCAGCTGCAGACTTTGTGGGACACGCTGAATCTAGCTCCTGGTTGTCCTCGACACCTCCTGGACCTCGTGGCCAAAGAGTCAAGACACCCGTGAACAAACTGAATCTGTCGACGACGGTGGGCATTCATCTTCCTTGCCCCGGGTCACTGCCCAGTGACTTTGAACACTGTCCCCTCTGCTTTCAGGTCTTCCTTCTTCCGAATCCATGCTTGGATTCCACCGGACACTTCTTCTAGCTTCACAAGCAGCAAGTCTTCATTGGCTCCTATTAAAAACGACGCCGCGACCCGACACCAAAGGACACCTATGCACCCGGCTTCCCTGGGTGAGGTAACTCCAGCACTACGGTGCTCCTGTGGGTGTTGGCCCTAGAACTACTTACCCTGTAAGTGACTTGCTTGTAGCTACTCCCGAAGTGCCCTTAAACTCTTAATTTCCAACCGCGACTTGCCCCATTGAAGTCTACGGCGATCCGCGCCTGTGTTCACGCACTGCACGCGTCCCCCGGGGGTCCTTTACTTACCTGCCTTGTGTGGTTTCGTGAGGCCCCAACACTTCTGAAGGCCCTAGGCCTTGTCCCTTTGCAAGTCGTTGTTCTTAAGTCTCTTTTTAGTATATGGTCTGGTACGCCCTAGGGCCCCAGCCATATTTGTGCTTAATTTATTGTGAAACGTTGATTTGTGCATATGTTCCTGACTTCTAATCTCACAAGAGATTAGTAGAGAGTTGTTTAGTAATAAATACATATATATTTGATATATATATACCTGTGTGGTGTCTTTTCATTTGGTGATTCAAGAGATTGTGTGGTAAAACAAGCTGCTTTACATTCCTCCAAGACTTAGCCTGAAGGCTGCTCTCCACAGCTACCACTAGGATAGCTTTCTATAAAGGTTGTCTTAAACCTACCTACCATAAGAGTCGAATTGTACTGGTGCAAGGTGTCCACTTTAACTAGTGAACAGCATATACCAGGCCAACTTCTCACATTGGTGGCAGCGTGTGGGATTCCAGCTTACTATTGTTTTACCAGAAAATCTCTATTTGAATTACTAACTGAAAACCACTATAGGTACTCAAGGTACATATAAAGTCAAACTTAGTATCAATAAGTTCTACTGAACTTAGAGCTGTGTGCCAAGGGATAGCACACCCTTTCTACAGCTCAAGCTAGTATCAGTAGGTCACAAACTAGTGTAGGTAGTACAACACTGCACAACACTAGAATGTCCTTAAGGGGTGGACCCAGTGGATCCACTCAGCCTCAGTATAAGGACATGACTTTCTTTGACTTGAAAGCCATGTGTGCTGAAAGGCACCTGAAGCTAGGACAGAGTCCCTCCACACTACACCTGATAGATCTGCTGACAGCAGATGATCTTAGATTAGCTCTAGGAGCTAATGGGTCTGAATCAGTGAGTGGGTCAATTACAGTGTCTGGGTCAGATGATGGACAGCAGGATGACCAAGACTCTGTGGTTGTAGGGCCAGGTCACAAGGGGTCTGAACAGGACAGAGGAATTCTCCCTAAGAGAACTGACATAGTGGAGGAGAGGCCTAGGTCCCTTTCTAGGGAATCTGAACACTCAATCAATCAATCACAGAATTTGTAGAGCGCACTACTTACCCGCGAGGGTCTCAAGGCGCTGGGGAGAGGGAAGGGGGGGGATGCTGCTACTGGTCGAACAGCCAGGTCTTGAGTAGCCTCCTGAAGGTCAGCAGGTCTTGGGTCTTTCGTAGGCTTAGTGGAAGGGTGTTCCAGGTCTTGGCGGCGAGGTGTGAGAAGGATCTGCCGCCGGTGGTTGTTCTTCGAATGCGGGGGACTGTGGCGAGGGAGAGGTCGGCGGAGCGGAGCTTGCGGTTGGGGACGTAGATGAAGAGTCGTCTGTTGAGGTAGGCTGGGCCAGTTTTGTGGAGTGCCTTGTGTGCGTGGGTGAGGAGTTTGAAGGTGATCCTCCTGTCGACGGGGAGCCAGTGCAGGTTCCTCAAGTGGGGGTGATGTGGCTGTGGCGTGGTACGTCGAGGATCAGTCGTGCGGAGGCGTTTTGTATGCGTTGCAGTCGCTTGATGAGCTTGGCCGGGGCTCCCGCGTAGAGGGCGTTCCCATAGTCCAGTCTGCTACTGACGAGGGCCTGGGTGACTGTTCTTCTTGTGTCTGTCGGGATCCACCTGTAGATCTTGCGAAGCATGCGGAGGGTGTTGAAGCAGGAGGAGGAGACTGCGTTGACTTGCTTGGTCATGGAGAGCGTTGAGTCGAGGATGACTCCCAGGTTGCGTGCGTGGTCGGTGGGTGTCGGGGCTGCTCCCAGCGTCGTTGGCCACCAGGAGTCGTCCCAGGCTGAGGGTTGGAGCCAAGGATGAGGACCTCCGTTTTGTCCGTGTTCAGCTTTAGTCGGCTGATCTTCATCCAATCGGCGACGGCCTTCATTCCTTCATGGAGTTTGGCTTTGGCGGCGAGGGGGTCCTTGGTGAGGGAGAGGATCAGTTGAGTGTCGTCGGCGTAGGGAGATAATGTTGAGGTCGTGTTGTCTGGCGATGCGTGCGAGCGGGGCCATGTAGATGTTGAACAGTGTTGGGCTGAGGGACGATCCCTGGGGTACGCCGCAGATGATCTCGGAGGCTTCGGATCGGAAAGGTGGGAGGCGGACTCTCTGGGTTCTGCCGCCGAGGAAGGAGGTGGTCCATTCCAGGGCCTTGTCTCGGATCCCTGCGTCATGGAGGCGTGCGCGTAGAGTGCGGTGGCAGACAGTGTCGAAGGCGGCGGAGAGGTCCAGCAGGATGAGGGCTGCCGTCTCACCATTGTCCAGCAGGATCCTGATGTCGTCGGTGGCGGCGATGAGGGCAGTCTCAGTGCTGTGGTTGCTGCGGAACCCTGATTGGGATGGGTCCAGGATGCTGTTTTCTTCGAGGTATCTGGCAGAGAACCTGTCTACCAGAGGAACTCCTACTTCTCAAGAAGAGAGACCTCCTCTGACAGAATGTACAAACTGCTGCAGTATGAGGAAGCAAGGTTTGCCCTCAAAACCAAGCAGTTGGCATTAGATAAGGAAGCCCTGGAGCTCCAGAGAGCTTCTAGAAAAGAGGGGTTAGAACCCCCTGGTGGCAGCAACAGTGTCCCTAGAGGCAGAGAATATATTCAAGACCATAGGAACCTGAGCAAGGTTGTTCCTCCCTACCAGAGTGGGGATGATATCCATAAGTGGGTAACTGCTATGGAAAGGGCCTGTAGAGTACAACAGGTCCCCCAAAAGCAGTGGGCAGCAATCTTGTGGCTCTCCTTTTCAGATAAAGGTAGAGACAAGCTCCTCACTGTTAGAGACGAGGATGCTGATGACTATGAAGTCCTGAAGAGTGCACTGATAGATGGGTTTGGCTTAACCACTGAGCAGTACAGGTTGAAGTTCAGAGACACCCAGAAGGCACAGACTCAGGACTGGACTGACTTTGTAGATTGTGCAACCAAGGCTCTGGAGGGTTGGCTAGTTGGCAGTAGGGTTACTGATTTCAAGGGATTGTATAATCTAATGATGAGAGAACAGATCCTTAATAATTGCCAGAACCAGTTGTTGCATCAATACCTGGTGGACTCAGATCTGACCTCTCCCCAAGAATTGGGAAAGAAGGCAGACAAGTGGGTCAGAACCAGGGTGAGGCAGAAAACCCAGAACCAAGGGGGTGACACAAAGAAGCAGGGCTCTGAAAAAAGTGGGGATAAGTCAAAAGACCAGAAGTCTTCACAAGGGCCCCACAAATCTGCATCTGGTGGGGAGTCACAATCCAACAAGGAAAAGGCCAAAAGAAGCCCTGGTGCAAATTCTGTAAACAGAAAGGGCACTGGACTTCTGATTGTAACAAGTCCAAAGACCAAACCACCACCACTCCTGCCCCTAAGGCAACTGTTCCCCCTAGTTCAGCTACTGGTGGAGGTGGTACACAGAATAAGGGTGTAGTAGGGTTGACCCTGGGTTCTGAAGTGGACTCTGGCCTAGTCAGAGTACCCACTCAGGCAATGCTGATTTGTGATGGAGACATTGACATGTCCTTCCTGGTGAGCCCCAGTAATCTGGGCAAATACAAACAGCAGCCTGTAATAAATGGCAAACAGGCTTTGGCATTTAGGGACACAGGTGCTAGTGTCACCACGGTGGCAGAGGATCTTGTGGACCCTGGACAGATCATCCTGGGCGAAATGTACCAGGTGACCAATGCAAGCAATGTCAGGACCAACCATAGTCTGGCAGTTGTGAATTTCTCCTGGGGAGGGGTAACTGGCCTCAAGAAGGTTGTAGTCAGTGCAGACCTCCCTGTAGAATGTCTATTAGGCAATGATCTAGAAACGTCAGCCTGGTCTGAAGTAGAGTTATGGACTCATGCTGAGATGTTGGGCATCCCTGCAAAGGTATTTGCTGTGACCAGGTCACAGGCCAAAATGCATGACACTGAACCAGCTCTGGATCCTGAAACCATGGACCAGATGCTTCCCAAGAAAAGGAGCAGTAGGGGTAAGGCAGTGCCTTCCCCTCTGTCTCAGATCACTGATTCCCCTCTTGAGGGAGGAGGAGCAGATCCTGAAGAAGGAACTGCCCCAGAGGAACTTGAGCCTGATCAGGTTGAGTTCTTGGGGGCAGGGGGCCCTTCTAGGGAAGATCTGAGTAAGGAGCAACAGTGCTGCCCCTCTCTTGAACCCCTCAGACACCAGGCTGCTGCTGAGGCTGCTGGGAGTGCTAGTGGGTCCCATAAAGTTTATTGGGATGAGGGATTATTATTTATTCTGAGGGTAGAGATCCAGCCCCTGGAGCCACTAGGAGGTTGATAATACCTCAGAAGTTTAGGGGGTTCCTCTTGACCCTAGCACATGATATCCCTTTAGCAGGTCACTTGGGCCAAAACAAGACCTGGGACAGGCTTGTTCCACATTTTCATTGGCCACATATGTCAGAGGACACAAATGAGTTTTGTTGCTCCTGTGTCACCTGCCAAGCCAGTGGCAAGGCAGGTGGTACCACAAAGGCCCCCCTGATACCACTACCTGTGGTGGGGATACCCTTTGAAAGGGTAGGGATTGACATTGTTGGTCCCCTTGACCTTCAAACTGCATCTGGGCACAGATTTATCCTGGTGGTAGTGGATCATGCCACCAGGTACCCAGAGGCAATTCCCCTGAGGACCACCACAGCCCCTGTGGTGGCAAGAGCCCTCATTGGAGTTTTCTCCAGAGTGGGTTTCCCAAAGGAGGTCATCTCTGACAGAGATACAAACTTCATTTCAGGATATTTGAAGGCAATGTGGAAGGAGTGTGGTGTAACTTATAAGTTCACCACCCCCTATCACCCACAATGCAATGGGTTGGTTGAACGTTTCAACAAAACCCTGAAGGGAATGATTAAAGGACTCCCAGACAAGCTTAGGCGGAAATGGGACCTTCTTCTTCCCTGCCTGTTGTTTGCATACAGAGAGGTTCCACAGAAGGGGGTTGGTTACAGCCCATTTGAGCTTCTGTCTGGGCATCCTGAAAGAGGTCCATTATGTTTGGTAAAAGAGGGCTGGGAGTTACCTCTCAAACCCCCAAACAAGATGTGATGGACTATGTACTTGGTCTCCGCTCCAGGATGGCCGAATACATGAAAAAGGCAACCAAAACCTGGAGGCCAGCCAAGAATTACAAAAAGCTTGGCATGACCAAAGGCTGTGCTGACTGTGTACCAGCCAGGACAGAAAGTGTGGGTGTTGGAGCCTGTGGCCCCAGCAGCCCTCCAAGACAAATGGAGTGGCCCCCATACAATAGTTGAGCAAAAGGGAGAAGTCACCTATCTGGTGAATCTTGGAACTCCCAGGAGCCCCTGAGGGTGCGCCATGTCAACAGATTAAAGCCATATGTTGACAGGGCTGACATGGGCTTGCTCATGGCAACTGATGAGGAACAGGAGGAGGAGAGTGACCCTCTCCCCGACCTGCTCTCACAGAACCCTGATGATGGGTCAGTAGATGGTGTTGCTTTGGCAAGCAGCCTCACTGACCATCAGCAAACTGAGTGCAGACAAGTTCTGCAGCAGTACAGACATATGTTTAGCCTGACCCCTAGTCAGACTACCTGGTGCACCCATGAGGTGGACACTGGGGACAGTCTGCCTGTCAAGAGTAAAATCTACAGGCAACCTGACCATGTCAGGGACTGTATCAGGACTGAAGTCCAGAAAATGTTGGAGTTAGGTGTGATTGAGCCTTCAGATAGCCCTTGGGCTAGCCCAGTAGTCCTAGTACCCAAGCCTCATACCCAGGGTGGTAAGAAAGAAATGAGGTTTTGTGTAGACTACAGAAGCCTCAATGCAGTCACCAGGACTAATGCCTATCCCATACCAAGGGCAGATGAGCTGATTGATACTTTGGCCTCAGCCAAGTATCTGAGTACATTTGGCCTAACAGCTGGCTACTGGCAGATCAGTTTAGCTGATGATGCAAAAGCCAAAACAGCATTTTCGACCCCTGGTGGGCACTACCACTTTGTGGTGATGCCCTTTGGATTGAAAAATGCACCTGCCACTTTTCAGAGGTTGGTGAACAAAGTTCTGGCAGGGATGGAAACTTATTGCTCAGCTTATCTAGATGATATTGCTGTCTTTAGTTCCTCCTGGCAGGATCACCTGGTTCACCTCAGAAAGGTTTTGGAGGCTCTGCAGAAAGCAGGCCTCACTATCAAGGCCACTAAGTGCCAGATAGGGCAGAGTCAGGTTGTATACCTGGGCCACCTTGTGGGTGGAGGCCAGGTTCAGCCTTTACAGAGTAAAATCCAAACCATAATGGAATGGGTTGCTCCAACCACCCAGACACAGGTGAGAGCCTTCTTAGGCCTGACTGGGTACTATAGGAGGTTTGTGAAGGGATATGGATCGATAGTGACCCCCTTGAATGATCTGTACTCAAAGAAAATGCCAAAAAAGGTTCAGTGGACAGCTAGCTGTCAGAAGGTATTTGAAGACCTAAAGCAGGCCATGTGCACTGCCCCCATCTTACAGAGTCCACACTACACCAAAAGGTTCATTGTCCAAACAGATGCTTCTGAGCTGGGTGTGGGAGCTGTACTGTCTCAACTGAATGATGAAGGTCAAGACCAGCCAGTAGCTTTTATTAGCAGGAGGCTGACCCCTAGAGAGAAACGTTGGTCAGCTATAGAGAGGGAGGCCTTTGCTGTGGTGTGGGCCCTGAAGAAGCTGAGGCCATACTTGTTTGGCACTCACTTCATAGTTCAGACTGACCACAAGCCCCTCCTATGGCTTAAACAGATGAAAGGTGAAAACCCAAAACTTTTGAGGTGGTCCATTTCCTACAAGGGATGGACTATACAGTGGAACATAGGCCTGGGACCCAACATGCCAATGCAGATGGACTCTCAAGGTATTTCCACTTAGAGCACGAAGACTCAACTGGTCACGGTTAGATTAGTGTCCCTGCGTTTGGGGGGGGTGGTGTAGGAGAGTAGGATCTGCCTCTTATGTTGCCCCCACTTTTTTTCTGATGTTTACACTGGTTTCTGGCTATAGTCAGGCTGGGACCCTGCCAATGAGGGTCCCAGCCTCTCTGTTCACTCTAAACGACTTGGAGTGCACTCTAGGTGCACTAGTGATTGGATACTGTGGTACCTTATGAGTCCCTAGTATATGGTACCTTAGGTGCCAAGGGCATAGGTATTTCACAGGCCTACCAGGGGCTGAAGCATGTATTATGCCACCCCTGGGAAGCAGACTAAATCTGACACCACAGGTCTGCTACTGCAGCCTGGGTAAGGTGGTGTATGCACCCCTTACTGTGATATAGGCTACCTATATCACTACATAGATACACACATATAAACCTATAAGTCACTCCTATGGCAGGCCTTATCAATCCTGAAGGAAGAGTGCTTGGTTCCTATGTGAGAGGGTGCCCCTGCATGAGCAGAGCCCCTCTGCAGCATTCGGAGACCCTTCTCTGATGCTGTTTGTAGTGCAGTCTGACCATATACTCTTAAGCGCATTATAACCCCGCGTTAAATGCTAACTTTGGGATGGCTGCACAGAAACATGTCGTGTTTGGTGTCAAACATCTTGGAATACTACCCCCCGCCAGTACTGGTGGTGGGGGTAGCATTCCACCCTTCTAGAGGGATAGACATGTACCTACTGTGGAAACGCGGTAGAATCCTGAAGAGCCCTGGCATCACAAAATGGATGCCACCAGTCACAGACACTGGGCTGCCCTCCTGCTGATGACCGAAACTCGCAGTGGAGGAAGCCCAACAATAGGTATCCTGTCCCAGGGAGGTGTGACCACCTCCCAGACAGGGCTTAGTGTATTGGGGCTGGGTGGGTGCACTCCTAGAGTGCTTTGAAGTCCTACACTGGGGGAGCAGAAGGCTCCTCTGTGCATACACCAGTTCAAACCGGCTCAGGGGCTACCTGCCCCTGCTCTGGCGCGAAACTGGACAAAGGGAAGTGGGTGTAGCCACCCACTCCCCTGACCCTCCCATAGGTGGGGTCTTAGAGCTAGTCCCGCCCTTCCTTTTTAGTATAAGGTAGGGAACCCTTTAACTTGCAAACTAGATACCCCTGGACGACGCTCTGAAGAAGAATCCTGGACCTTCGACGTTCCACTACCTCTGGAAGACTGAAGAATCTCCCTTGGAGTCAAGGAGTGACTCCCCTGCTTGGCAGGCACCAAAAACTGAAACGACGGTTGCAAACTACGCCGCTCCCGCCGGAGCCCGAGGTCCCTGCAGCCCAAGACAAGGATTTCCTGACTTCTCCAAGGCCATTGTGAGTCCCCAGTGAAGCTGAGGCAAGTGGACCCCACGAGTGACGAGGAACCGCAGTCCCTGGGTACCGTGAACTATTGTCGAGTGTAACCCCTTCATGACGTTCTACGAATCTGTGCTTTGGACCACGTATGGTCCCAGCCTCTAGCAGAAATCTCTCTGAAGATCGGAGGCCTACCCCGTCCCAAGTGACCGTGGGCCCCTGTTGAAGGAATCCTCCCGAGGCATCTTTGCGATCCCTTGCCAGCCGGCTTGTGGGTCCCCTGAAGACTTTTCTACAGAACCAAAGGACTCCTCTGGTTGCTCCAGGCCTGCCCTGACTTACCTTCACTGGGTGAGTTCCCCAGACCTTGCTGGTCTGCACCATTGACTTTTTGCTCTTTCCACAAGACTTGCTGCTATCAAGGCTTGTTGGCTCCAATCGGGTCGCCGACACCGCAGTCAGCTGCAGACTTTGTGGGACACACTGAATCCATCTCCTGGTTGTCCTTGACACCTCCTGGACCTCGTGGCCGAAGAGTCAAGACACCCGTGAACGACCTGAATCTGTCGACGACGGTGGCATTCATCTTCCTTGCCCCGGGTCACTGCCCAGTGACTTTGAACACTGTCCCCTCTGCTTTCAGGTCTTCCTTCTTCCGAATTCAGGCTTGGATTCCACCGGACACTTCTTCTAGCTTCACAAGCAGCAAGTCTTCATTGGCTCCCATTGAAAACGACGCAGCGACCCGACACCAAAGGACACCTATGCACCCGGCTTCCCTGGGTGAGGTAACTCCAGCAGTACGGTGCTCCTGTGGGTGTTGGCCCTAGAACTACTTACCCTGTAAGTGACTTGCTTGTAGCTACTCCCGAAGTGCCCTTAAACTCTTAATTTCCAACCGCGACTTGCCCCATTGAAGTCTACGGCGATCCGCGCCTGTGTTCACGCACTGCACGCGTCCCCCGGGGGTCCTTTACTTACCAGCCTTGGGTGGTTTCGTGAGGCCCCAACACTTCTGAAGGCCCTAGGCCTTGTCCCTTTGCAAGTCGTTGTTCTTAAGTCTCTTTTTAGTATATGGTCTGGTACGCCCATAGGGCCCCAGCCATATTTGTGCTTAATTTATTGTGAAACGTTGATTTGTGCATATGTTCCTGACTTCTAATCTCACAAGAGATTAGTAGAGAGTTGTTTAGTAATAAATACATATATATTTGATATATATACCTGTGTGGTGTCTTTTCATTTGGTGATTCAAGAGATTGTGTGGTAAAACAAGCTGCTTTACATTCCTCCAAGACTTAGCCTGAAGGCTGCTCTCCACAGCTACCACTAGGATAGCTTTCTATAAAGGTTGTCTTAAACCTACCTACCATAAGAGTCGAATTGTACTGGTGCAAGGTGTCCACTTTAACTATTGAACAGCATATACCAGGCCAACTTCTCACACAATGGAAAGCCATAACCAGGGATGGCTGTAGAGAATGCTTCCTGCTTCCTCCATGCTGCAGTAAGCGGATGGAAGGGGGTCTGACCACAGCAGCTAGCCACAACCCCCACGGCTTCCCTCTGCAGTCCAGGTTTGGTATCTCTGGGCCCGGAATCATCAGGTGTGGAGTTTGCAGGCATGGGAATTGGGGGTCCATAGACACTATTAAGGTTAGAAAGGCCCAGGGCTGTGATGGGAGCCTAAGCTGAGGTACATTCCCTTGAAGTAGGGTTCACATGACTTCATGCTCTCAAAATGCTATCTTGTTACACTTGATGGGGTGCAGGACTTACACTGGAGGGAAAAATATGATCTAAGCTGAGTTACTGTAGCTCGAAGCAGCACATGACGTCACATATTAAAATAGCAGGTTGTTCTGAAGAGTTTATGACTTCCTAGAACTTTATCTTATTAGATTTTCCAAAACTTTACCTTATTATAGGTGATTGGGTAAATTATCTGTAATGAATCAATACGTTTTCTTGATGTTCATTGCAAAAATCGCTTCCAGAATAATTAGTTGAAAATGGTGGGCGCAGGACTTCTTGAACATTATTTGAGATTTCTCTCACACCCAGCATAGTGTTTTTGACCAGAGGTGGATGGGTGGGTCGGGTAACATGCTGGATGAGGTTACTGTTTGAGGGTTTTCTAGAGGGGTCATGGAGTTTGGATCGGTGCGGTCTAGGTGACAGTTCAGGACTCCGAGGGGGAGGAAGGTGCTGGAGTTGATAATGAGAGGTGCGGTGAATTCCGTGATGACGCTGGTGAGGTTGGCGTTCACTTTGGGGGATATTCACAAGGACCTATCTCCGTGTTAATGCCAACTTAACACAACAAAAGTGGTGACAGATTTAACACCCCATTCACAAGTGGGTGAAAACTGCAGACAACGCAAGTATTCCAGCGATAACCGCCTCAACATTTACCTCCACGGGTGACACCTTCAACTAACCTTAATGAGATGCAGAGTAGGCGTTCCCGTGCAAAAACACACCAAAACACCACTACACCACTTTCACAACGAACTGCCAGATCTGCGATGCGAACCAAAAACAGGTGATAAGCCGTGGTAGCAGCAGGGATTTAACACCTGCCTTTTGCTGGTGTTGAGCAGGACGACTACCTGCAGCATGAAAGGGAGCCCAGGCCAGAGCCACATCTGAAGAACCACAGATGCCGTGGAGACAATGATCATGCAGCTCAGAGACCCATGAGGGCCACAACACCCACCGCCACCACACCCAGGCCCCCCTCCCCCGGACCACCCCCCCACGGACAAACACATACCGTGCACGACACAAGAGCCACAAAAAGCGCATGACGTCGCATAATGACAAACAGAAACACACATGTTGAGACAGAAGAACAAGAAACAGTCACTCATAATTGAAGTAACAACCAAAAACTTTATTGAAAAACAACACAAAACACCAATGCGGAAGACTCCTGTCGGGGTCTGTCCGGGACAATCATGATGGCACAGCCTGGAAAATAAAGCACAAAATCAGAACGTGTGTCATGCGCACATCAAAGGAGCGAGACACAGAGAAACAGAGAACGAAAGAAAGGCAGAGAGAGAAAGAGAGAGAGAAAGAAAGGGAGAGGGAGAGAAGGAAAGGAAGGGAGAGGGAGAAGGTAAGGAAGGGAGAGAGGGAGAGGGAGAAGGAAAGGAAGGGAGAGAGGGAGAGAAGGAAAGGAAGGGAGAGGGAGAGAGGGAGAGGGAGAGAGAAGGAAAGGAAGGGAGAGTGAAAGTGAAAGTGAAATGAAGTGAGAGAAAGAGAGAGAGAGAGAAGGAAGGACACTGCCGCCCCCGCGCACCCAGGCACCACTGCTCACCTGCTGCCACCGGTGTGCCTCCAAACAAGTGCCGGGATACACTGCAAGCCACCAGGTCTGCAACCTGTAACCGAGGCAAGAGTCAATCATGTCAGAGTCCATCCCACTGCACACGGCAACAACGCCTGTCCGCCCCTGCGCACACATGCAGCCGCACCCTAGCCCCTCCCGCCATCCAGCGCTGGCTGTCCGCCCTTGCACACCCCGGACCCAATGCTCACCTTTCGCCGATGGTGTGTCCACCAGTAGGCACACCACGTGCCCGTGCAAGCTCCAGGCCACTGTCCCGCCAACATGGCATGCTCCACATCATGTGGACCCACACCGCGGCCCAGCAGGTCCCACACATGACGCTGAGTCCTGAGGCATCAATGGCAGAGACCACATCACTTCACACGTCATCATCGCAGGCTGCACACCCGCTCAGCAATTTCGGTGCCACTAACCCTGTGCAACCCCAGTCAGCGACACGTGGTGGTAGGCCCGTGCGGCCGCAAGGCCTCGGGTGCCACTAACCCTGTGCGCAACAACTCATGGGCCCTTCTGATTGAGCCCCGTGGTACGTCCGTCATCCAGTCACCTCCGGCAGTGGGGAATGTGACGTTGCCGGCCCCTCATATACTCGGGGTCACATGGCCTGTGACGCCTGCGCCGGATGGGTATGGTGTGTGTGCAAACCTGCCCTCAGGGATTGGCCGCGACATGCTGACAACTAGACCAGCGACCTGCAGACCACTAGCGTGTAAACCTGTGACATGTGGTTATGTGGCCCCCCCTCGGAGCGTAAGCGGAGTGGTCTGTCCTGGCGTACGCCGGACCAGCGCAGGGCTTGCAACAACGACTCGGGGGCTGTGGGCGTGGTGCAGTCCATGTCCGGACAAGGAAGTGACTAATGCGTGTGTCCCTGTTGTGGTGTCTACGGCACCCGCAACGCAATCGGCAAGGTAGCACACTGTGACTGGAATCCCACTAGATGAGCATCATTGACGTTAGGGGGAATCACTGACCCTACATTCATCCACACATTCATACTTGAAGGATGAAAGACATGACACAGCAGTGCGTTCCTGAATGTTTATTGCACATCCAGTGGAGTTCAGCAGCTGGAGCAGTACAGGGCCATGCAAACCCCACTTCACAATATGGGCCCGTGGAGGGCCAGCCAGAGTCCATTGGGGAATGACCAGTACAGCGGAAGAGGAAGAGTACAGTCCGCAGTCTGGTCGCCGTGTCATTGGTCACCAAACCGGATATGGAAGTCCATGTCGTGGTCCAAGGTGAGTGCCGCAGAGTGTATCGGGGGTCAGTGGGAGGTCATGGGGCCATGTGCGGCACCAAGGAGCAACAGGCCAGGTGGCGGAAATGAATGCTAGTGCCTCCTTCTGATCCCAAATCCAGCCACGTCCTCGTCCTCGGATGCGTGCCCTACCCCACCTGTCGGTGGTGCTGTTCCGGCTGCAGCACTTTGTGCCACTGACACATCAGGGGCCGGAGGTGGATTGTCGGCCGCACTGTGTGGCAGTGACACATCAGGGGCCGAAGTGGAACTGTCTGCCGCACTGTGAGGCACGGACACACCAGGGGGCGGAAATGTGGATGGTGTAGGGGCAGCAGCATTCATCTGCGCCACGCCTTGTGGCAGCAATGCCATGACGAGGACATGCAGGGCATGGTAGATCCCAGCTACATTTCGCTGATGTGCAGCGGTGGCTGCCATCCTTTCCACCTCCATCCGCACCATGTCCTCCATGAGCCTCCGCATGTGTGCCATCTCACGGCTGAGATCGCTGGAGCCACTCTGAGCGGACAGGTGTTCTTATCTCCGAGTCATGACTCCAGCGATGTCAGCCAGGGCTCGTTGGAGACCATGGAGCGGCGTGTGGGTGTCCGTTAGGGACTGGAGGTGGTCCCTGATGGGACACAGACACCCATGGATGGCGTCCAGTTTGGTAGCCATGAGGTCGAACCCCACCCGCACCTGCTCAGCCATCTCCCTCTGGACCTCCAACACACGGCGTTGGAAGGCCATGTGTTGTTCGGGGAGGTCTTGGGAGACAGCCGGGGTTGTGGGTGCCTCCTGCTGGGTGGTTTGTGGAGTGGGTGGGGTCTCCTCGATGCAGCTGGGCTGCTCTGGTCCTGGAGGTGATTTGCGGATGAGTTCCATGATGTCTTGGAGGGCTTGGGTGTCGATGCTGGTGGTGTCCTCCTCATCATCAGTGAAGAGTGGCTAGGACTGCTCTGCAGGTTGCGTTGACGGTGCCCCTGCAATGTGAAGGGGAGATGCTGTGTTACAATATGTCTTCATATATGTGGCCGCATGGTGCATGTTGACATTCAGACAGCATGGCAATGTACATTGTGACAGTGGGTAGATCAAGGCCATGATCCAGAGTCATTGTGGGTGTGCCCTGTGCTCTGCTTGATTGTGCATGTGTGCCATTGTGGCCATCTCCCCCCGTCCCCCCAGTGCCTGGTGGTTACTCACCCTGTTGCTGTGGTGTTGTGTCATGTTGAGCAGTGTCCGGTCCTCCAACTCCTGCCACGGTCTCCACAATGATGACAGTCGACACCAGCTCCTCCATGTCATCCAGCTCCAGCTGTGGCGCTGGGCTCCCACCTCCAGTCTGCATTGCTGCCTTCTGGTTGCCTGCGAGTTTATCCTTGGTCTTGCGCTTGATGTCATTCCATCGCCTCTTGACCTCGTCCATTGTCCTCTTGTGCTCTCCGACGGCATTCACCTTGTCCACGATGGCCCGCCATAATCCATTTTTGGTGCCCAATGACACATTGGAGGCGACGAACAGTTGTTGATGGTGTTCTATCACTTCCGTGACCAGGATCCTATTCTCCTGCGGACTAAACTTCGTCTTCCTCTTCTTCTTGTCCTTGCCCTTCCCTGTCCCCGAGGTCCCAGGCTGGTCGTCCGGGGTGCTTGTGGGGTTGCGCTCGTCCTCTGCGCCTGCTCCGCTGCCTCCATGGTGCTTCGGTGTTGGTCATTTTGTGTTTGTGTGTTTTTTCTCCTTTTGTAGTGATTTTCCCGCCTGCCGTGTGTGTATGGCAGGCCTGGCGCTGCTTATCGATGATTTCCTCATCGCGAATGGGCTCATCGCACGTTTTTTGGTGTTGTGGTTTGTGTTTTTATCTCCATCGCAGTGGTTGTATCGCGGACATTGTCCACGGTTTCAGGAGACTATCGCATGGTACCACCGTGTTGTGAATTCCAGGTTAACACGGGGTTATTTTTCCGCAATGGACTGCGATGTGTAAAATTGCGTTAACATTTTTTGGAGATGTTTAGCGCACGTTCTTGTGAATATCCCCCTTTGTGTTTTATAGCTCAAATCTGCTTAATTCGATTTGCCGGCTTTATTTGTTTTAGCCAGAGATGTTTTAAGGCATGGGCAAAGTGGGCTCTGGCTCAGGGCCCCAGTGTTTCGGGGGTGTTGGGAGGGGGGGCTGATAGAGCCTGCTCTGTTCCTGAGATTCTTGCCATGATGACCTTCAATAATTCCAAAATAGATTGTTTTAAGTACAGTTTCCTTTATTTCTTTATAAAACCTTGGGGCATATTAGCAAGACCCACGTTAAAATTATCGCTGTTTTAGCGGCAGGAAACTGCCGCTAAAACGGCGATAATGGGCTTGCTAATATGCGTTATGGAATTCCAATAGAAGCCCAGGTTAGATGTCCTGCACATCTAACCTGGGCTTCTATTGGAATTCTATAACGCATATTAGCAAGCCCATTATCGCCGTTTTAGCGGCAGTTTCCTGCCGCTAAAACGGCGATAATTTTAACGTGGGTCTTGCTAATATGCCCCCTTTTTTTTATTTCATTTCAGCACAAACAAGACACCCATCGCTGGTCCACCCTTTAATTTCTTTTGAATGTGGTTGATGGATTAGAGTCTATTGCAGACATTTTGCAGACTAATGTTGTTTTTGTGCTTCATGCAACATTCATAAAAAAGTTTCTTTTAGATCAAAACAGGGACTCACATATAAGAAATGGGAGGGCGTCACAGAGATTATTTGCAGTAATATTTATGAGCTGCTACTATACTACAATATTAAAAATACACATCACTATTCCTGAATATTAGATGTAAACACGTTTAGAATGTGGACGAATGTCTCTGTGCACTGTCAGTGACCTGAACAAAGAGGGAATAAAAGTGCTGAAACTGGATCATAAAATCAAAGTGTTCCTTACAGGGGCCCCAAAATAAATTTGGCTCAGGGCCCCCAAAATCCTTAAGATAACCCTTGTTTTATCCCATCCAGCATGTCTTTTTCTCTCCCATGGAGCATTGCCTATGGCCTCTTTATTACCGCTCTGTCTCCTTGCATTCTTCAACGAGTACCCGCTTTCCAGGACCTCTTTTTCACGAGGTACTCCTTTAGAGTGTTTCTGTTTTCCGCTGTCTCCCTTGTATGCTTTGAGAGTGTTTGTGTTTTCAGCTGTCTCCCTTGTATGCTTTGAGAGTGTTTGTGTTTTCAGCTGTCTCCCTTGTATGCTTTGAGAGTGTTTCTGTTTTCCGCTGTCTCCCTTGTATGCTTTGAGAGTGTTTGTGTTTTCAGCTGTCTCCCTTGTATGCTTTGAGAGTGTTTCTGTTTTCGGCTGTCTCCCTTGTATGCTTTGAGAGTGTTTGTGTTTTCGGCTGTCTCTCTTGTATGCTTTGAGAGTGTTTGTGTTTTCAGCTGTCTCCCTTGTATGCTTTGAGAGTGTTTCTGTTTTCAGCTGTCTCCCTGGTATGCTTTGAGAGTGTTTCTGTTTTTAGCTGTCTCCCTTGTATGCTAGTTCATAGAACAACTGCTGAAGCTTGGTGGCTTGTAAGAGGCATTCTTTGAAAAGGTTTCCTTTTGCGGTACATTCTAAGACGGGGTCAAATGTCAGTGTGTTTATTGGTGTTCATTCTTTCAAAAGGGATGTAGGTGTTTCCTTTCCTTTCTCTGTCTGCAAAGTAAGAGTATTTTGCTGTGTACCAAGAGTGTGAAAGGAAAGCCTGCCGGATGTAATTAATGTCAAGCACACAACAAAATTTAAATGCCTTTTAATAAACTGTACAAATATTTCAGAATATATTAGCAGTTAGGAAAGCACAAATGAAGCCCATTTTTTTTAATTATGAAGTGTGGTGGAAACAAAGATTTGAATAGGAACAAAACAATTCAATACACTTGCTAGATCGTCTCACCGGAGCCTGGGGAGACTACAAGCCCCATAATTCCAAGCGCCCGGCGAGCCACCACCGACGCAGTTCCTGCGTGCCCTGTGGCGCCCTTAAAACACCGACGGGCATCCCGCAGCGCGGGAGCCCATCCAGATCGTGTCACCGGAGCCTGGGGAGACTACAAGCCCCATAATTCCAAGCGGCCGGCAAGCCGCCACCGACACCGTTCCTGCGCCCCCTGTGGCGCCCTGAAAACACCGACGGGCATCCCGCAGGGCGGGAGCCCATCCAGATCGTGTCACCGGAGCCTGGGGAGACTACAAGCCCCATAATTCTAAGCGGCCGGCGAGCAGCCACAGACGCCCTTCTTGCACACCCTGTGGCGCCCTTAAAACACCGACGGGCATCCCGCAGCACGGGACGCGCGCGGGCGTGCCCGGGCCATGCCTGGGCAAAGCCCGGGCTAAGGGCGCGCCCATCTGCGCCTGTCAGCGCCTGGAGGTGGCTGGGCTGGGCCACTCCCCTGAAATCTGCTGCCTGAGGTCTTGGCCTGCCCCTCTGCTAAGGTGCTGTTCACTATTGACTGTCCGACCTGCATTTTGCCCCTTATTGTTAAACTATACCCACCTTGCACCGCTGTACTGATTTGCTGACTTCCGATATGGGGAAAAGGAAAGTGACAGAGGGCGGATCGGGAGGTGCAACCAAGAAGAAATCAAAGATACGGACCCAAAAAACAAGCTCTGAAGTAAGGAGGGTTAGGGATGGGGTGCATGGGGCGAGTGTGTTAGATCGTATTGACACTATCATTGCAGACTGTGAGGGTCTGCTTATGTCGCCTGTATCTGTATCACCTACTGACACTCTTGCCCCCAATAACACAGTCCCCCAAGCTCATACTTCCGCTGGGCCTATCAACATAGGGTATGGGAATATACCAAATCTATTCAAAAAAGCGCCCAGTAAGATACACATAATGGCAACTTCGGATACCACAATAGAGCCGGTTTGCGGGTCCTCGAGTGAAGCCTGCACATCTGAATGCGTCATGACAGACGATCTCCTCCTGAGTAATCGCTTTGCACCCCTTGCAGAGCTTCCTTCCATTAATGATGCACACACAGGTATAACAGAATCGGAACCTACGAGCCCAGTAGTTAATAGGCCAAACATGTGCTCTTTGCAAGGTCGAAGGCCAGCTGCTAGTGAACTCGCACCCTCTAACTTGGAATTACAAAGGGAAATAGTAGCCCTAAAATGCACAATTGAGACCCTGACAGCGTTAATGTTAAGACTGCATCAGAAACTAGAAGAATGCAGCAGACCCAAGTCCCTTCCATCTGTGCCCGTTTTAAATACCACCACAAATCTTCTGTCGAGCACAGCCTCCTCCCACCGCACTCATACCCACTACACAGCTTTGAACCCCAACCCGGCACTCCTGTCTGGCGCCTCTGGCCGTATCAACCTGGCTCTCAACACTTTACCGACCATACATGGCAGGCACCAGGAGGGATTTTAGGGGTTCTCCATGGGGCCTAGTGGGGCCAGGGATGGTGGCAGAGCAAGCATCACTGCGACCAAACACAGGCAGTGGAAGGGCGCCTCCACCTCATCATCGGACACAGTCCATCCACACTGCCCCCGCAACCACAACTCTCTATATGACTAATGTTCCTAAGGTCGACAGCAATAGTAGCAAACACGAGAACAGTGAAGCCCTCAAAAATAAAGTCAAACACTGGATGAGGCACACCAGGGGACGTAGATCCCTAATTAGGGACGATATTGTGCGGGCAAAAAGATGTATTCTAAACCATAGCACTGTTGACGCAATAGAGCTCACTCTAGCCAGTGAACATCTAGTGCAAAACTTAGTAGCCTTAGAAGCTAGAACTTGTCCGCCACCTGCTACAAATATCCAATTGAAGCTGTACATTCCTAGCCTGGCTGAACTTGTAAAAGCTGCTCCAATGCTCTGTGGGGATTCTCCTCATTCGACCCTATCCCAGAACGACTGACTACCTCTAGAATTCACCCAGGAATTTGTGTCCTCCTCCAATGTAGTTCATGATTCGATCATTTTTACTCCTAACAACTACCAGGAGGGCCCTTCCCAAGGTAATGAGCTAATGATACTTAATTCATTTATGGTACTAGCTACAGTCATAAATTTATCTTTGGGAGATTGCCCACAGGATAGAGACATAGAGACAGCTACCTATCCAACGAGTCAACTAATTGCCCCCCACCCTTTATTGATTTACTCCTTAAGGATAGATACTAGGATGTTGAAAATAGTGTCATGGAACATGGCGGGCATAAGTGGGAAGCTCGACCTTCCGTCTTGGCTTGAGCTCACAAAACAACATGAGATCTGTATACTACAGGAAACCTGGAGCCTGACCCCTACATACATCCCGGGGTTTTTGACACTTCATCGACCGGCAATTCCCTCAAAACATGGCCGGCCGTCTGGTGGGCTGCTCATTTTGATCCACATATCATTAAATTGTGATGTTAAAGAGCTGCCCACCAATAGCCCTGATATCCTTGGGACTAGAGTAAAAAGTGATAAGGGCAAGAGCATCGACATCTATAATGTCTATGCCAGGAGCTCCAGAGGAGGCAGTTCGCCAACTCTCCAGGCCCTGAATGAGTTGCTAGATGCTGAGCACAATAGCCATCCTCTAATAGTTGGAGGGGATTTTAATGTTACCTATGAGCCATTAGGCTGGGTGGACTCTTATGAGGTGAATGAGGAGGATACAATGTGGCTGGTGCCACCATTGGAGCAATCTCCTATAAAAAAGTGGTCACAAGCAGCCCTGCAATTGAACGCCATAACCTTGGAACACAGGCTAAGGGCCACCAATGGTAGAACGAACTCCGACAAAGGAGGGGGGATGACCTTTGTCGGGCCTAATGGCTCGAGCCGGATAGACTACCTACTTGTGGATCTTACTTTATGGCCCCTAGTCCAAGACATGGTTATTATTAGGTCTTGTAATAGTGACCACCACCCCCTCAGTCTGACTATTAAGCATCCATGCGGCGAAAAGGGGAGGACTGCCTCCATCGCACTAAGCACCAAGGAGGTAATCCCCTCAAACGACAAACGACGGCTTAAATGGCCCGCAATCATGGCAGATGATCAAAAGCTAAATTTGTTTAAAAACGATATAGAATCACACTTGGGGACTCTGCTATCCTTGCAAGGTGAACAGATTCCTCAGACTAGCTATAGTGCCTTACATACAGCATTCTTTGAACATCTGGCCAGACATTTTATTGTTCAACATCGAAGGCCCAGATCTAAACAGGGAAGACCATTGGGAACAAACCTGTGGTTTACCAAGAAGTGTAGGGTATTAAGAAGGAGTCTGACTGCAGCCATCAGAAATAGAGAAACTCTCCTGATTCGTGAAATAAGGAGGCATTATAAACAGGCACAAATTAAGGCCAAGAGAGAGTGGGACGAAAGGAGGTGGGAAGAACTTGGGGCGGCCACCTTGCATCCAGATAGCAGGATGTTTTGGTCACTTCTGGCTAAGGTCAATTTTGAGAGTCCCCCCTTTGGCCAACAACATTCCTGCTAAGGCGTGGCACAAATACTTTAGTGCTTTGTATTCCACTATCTGTACTCAAGCCAGATCTCCCACACCTCTTGACTTAGGCCGGCCAGTATGTAGCCTCTCATTCACCAGAGAGGAAATTTTGACTTCCTTGGAGGCAATTCTACCAGCAAAAGCACCGGGTCCGGACGGCATTCCTGGTGATCTCTTTCGCTTAGATAGAAACAACTGGGCTACTTATCTCACGATATTGTAAAATGATATTGCTGGCGGGGGAATGATTCCAGATTCATGGAAGGGGGCCGAAGTTATCCCTATTTTCAAGAAAGGTGATAGGTCAATGCCGCTAACTACCGCCCGATCAGCTTGATCGATTGTGTCCAAAAGGTCTTCTGCCGTTCTTTCCTTGTTAAGATCCAAGATTGGATGGATGAGAATCACATCCTCTCTCCGCTTCAAGCGGGCCTTCGGCGGAAGACAGGCACTACCGATCAAGTTTTTCGTCTTGTTATGCTATACTGGAAGGTGGTTTTGCTGGGCAAGGGTAGTCTATATCTTGCTTTTATAGACCTAAAAACAGCGTTTGATCTGGTCCCCAGGGACTCATTGTGGCGAGTGCTGAAGGACATGGGAATGCCCCTGGGAATTCTGGAACTTCTAGTCAGGCTGCATGAAGACAACTCCGCCTGTGTAAGATGGGGTAATCAGGGTCAAACCACCGAGCCCTTCAAGATACAGCGGGGGGTTCGCCAGGGCTGTGTCTTTGCCCCAACCCTCTTTTCTTTGTACAATAATCAAGTAGCTGAGTTGCTATCTTCTACTCCAGTTGATGCCCCCTCATTGGCGAGCTCTAAAATCTCCACCTTATTATTTGCCGACGACACCCTTCTTGTTTCTAAAACTCCTATGGGTCTGCAAAAACTATTGAACCAATTCAAGGCTTTTTGAGATGGGAGGGGCTTGATAAATAACACCTCCAAAACCAAGCTAATGCTGCTTAACCTCCACAAGTCCTTTAAGGGAAATTTGTTCCTGAACAATGCCCCGCTTGAGAGAGTCAGTTCCTTTGATTACCTGGGAATTAAACTATCGGAGGGATTGGCCTGGAAGCTTCATCTCAAGAAGGCCTTTCTCAAATTCTCCCATGTGACCGGGGCCCTCAGGCAGGAGCATTGTTCTTCATACACCAAGCCAGTAGCACCTGCTCTCAAACTATATTGTTGTAAGGCTGTGAGCAGTGCCCTATACGGGGCTGAGTTATGGGGTGTAGCAAATGTAAGCGATCTCTTAGCAGTGGAGAACAAGTTCCTTAGAAACTTCTTATCTCTCCCACAAAGTACCCCTCTCTTCCCACTCAAACTTGACTTGGGCATTAAGCCTTTTAATGATCTTGCAAGGCTACGCCCATTGTTGTTTTGGCACAGAATGGTTACTACTCCTGATCTGGCATCCTATGCTGCTGCCTATAGCGAGGTTAGTGCTCTGGATAACACTAATAAGATCGGATGGATCAAACATGTAAATAGCCTTCGGTCCAGCACTGGCTTGCCAAAGCATGATAATGGATTTCCACCAGCCTACACTAGATGCCAGGTCAAATTATTGTATTGGGCGTGGGTTGAGTAGAACACTCTCTTAAAAATCAAACAGGGCAGTCTGGCAGAAGTCTTTGGAGAGTTGAAAACCAACCGTGCTCTGGAGAGCTATTTTGATATCATCAAGATTCCAGCCGATAGGAAACTCTATACCCAGTTTAGGCATGGCAGCTTACCAATTAATGCTTTCACGAATTCTTGGCCGAGCAACAAATCTCAACCCAAGGGCTGCCCTTGTTGTTCTTGCCCACATGAATCGATAGGCCATGTTCTCTTTGCTTGTACTGCCTATGAGAAACCAAGGAATAAATGGCTTGCGCTAGTGTGTAGACAACTTGGAACTCAAAATTTTGAAGTGGCTTTACGCATACTGAGGTCAGATGCCAGACCTTTATTCGCTTGTGCAATCGCGAAATTTTTAGGCCAGTTTGGGCGATGAGAAGGAGGGCGATGCAAACCCCTCTACCTAGCCCCGAGATCCAAGAAAGTGTTGCTTTACTTCCACAAGATGCCACTTAACGCTTTCTTTGTACGCTGTTTCAGGCCTGGATTGTAAACTTGGTGTTTGTAACACACAAAACTCCTCGAATGCATTTGCACTTTAACCATGGGCACTTATTGTTGTTACAAATTGTTGGAGGCATCTTTGTTTTGTATGCTGCTATTTCTTAGCCCCGAGACCCAACAAAGTGTTGTTTTACCCACACAAGATATCACTTAATGTTTTTCTTTTACGTTGTTCTAGGCTTGGGTTGTAAACTCGGGGTCTGTTCTATACAACATTTCCTGAATGCACTTGTATAAAGCTATGGGTTTTTACTGCTGTTATTAATTGCTGGAGGCTTTTTAATTGTGAATTACTTGATAATTGTTGTATTCGTCTTGTTTTGTATGCTGCTATCTCTATGCCAATCCCAGCCATTCTTTTTTAATTGAAACTTGTTTTAATGTCCACTTGTATGTTGTTTTAAGCCAGTATGCAACAAACACGACTTTTATGGCTGTATCTTTTATGGTTTTTAACCGAAATAAAGATAGTTGACTGAATACACTTGATGTGCAAAAGAAATATTCTCTAAAACCCGATTCCACAAATTATTGTTTATGTGCTGCATACTTTTATCAGTTAAACTGCATGTCTGTGCAAATTTAGTGGTCATTTCAAAGAAAAATATGTTGTTTGTAAATGACAGTACACTTACTCTGTGCTTTAGTAATATATTGGTGATGGCGTGTTCCAAAATGTACCACCTTGTACATGCTACACCCTTATCACTCTCCTGCTGAGTATATTTGCTACACTTGATCTGTGTGGGACATATGGATTTTTCACAATCCCTATGACTTCAGTGATGTAACATTAATAGTGGCAGCACCCCCGCTCTAGAAATTGATCCAGAACCACTGGTGCATGCAAATTGCAAAATGCTTTTCGTGCATGATGCCTTGTTGGTACACTTCTTGTAATGATCTTGTTTCTATTCAAGCCTTGAAGAAAGCAGCATACTATAATTAAATAGCATTTGCTCAAATAATTGGCACATACTTCTCAGTATTTGCATCAGTAACAAGTGTTAACACACAAGTGCTGAAAAAGACTCTAATTCACATCTCAAATAATATTATAAGGGATGTTGATAGCAGCCGGTGAAAACAGTGCAGGGACACATTCAGAGGACTTTTAACTAGGATCTTAAAATATAAGCGAAGGCAATGAAGAAATTGGAGCAGCACAATTTTAGCTCCATTCTTACACCTCACAAAAGCACAATATATACGTGCACTTAGCACCATGTACACTGTGTGCCTAACTTTATTAATGAGAAGTGAAGTATTCAAATGTATTACTGAAATGCTTTCACTGTAGAACATTAGAGATTCATAAGCGTGTGTACACTAATGTTCAGCTTAGCCATGAATGAAATGTAGTTCTCATACATATTTACACTTATGTCTCAAGTTATGTTGCATTTATTTGAAAATGCACTGCGTATGTAAGCATGAATTTATTTACTCGTGTATGAATGTAGATTGCTGCGTTTATTCTGAAGGTATACTTGCACATATAATTATGTAGTCGAAGTGCACATTTTAGTGTTTAACTAAGCTAATTCAACTAGGCCTGAATTTGAAATGCATTTGTTTGCTTTGTATGTTCTCTCCTCTGCAGATGTGGTTTCAAGGCTTCAGTAGCTAGAGAAAGGAGTGATGTGTATTACAGATAGTGAGGCCTGAGAAGAAAATCATGGCAGAAACGTGAAGAGCAAATAAGCTTAAGAAGCTTCCTATTTCTCGCGTATAAGTAATGGTGTACTACCCAAGGTCGTGTGAATATCCAAGTTTTGTGCGATGAGAAATTCTGGAGATGTTGCCACTGTGCACCATTGGTCCCTGGAAGGGTGGTGTGAGGATCGGATGATGAGAATGTATCTGTGTGCTTTAACTGATGTATACACTGTTAGAGTTTAGAGCAGACCCCTTTGGACTTTGAGAGGTATAGACCTCTCTGCTTGCCCTATGCTTGAGAGTGTAAAGCTATATGATAAACACTTATTCCCTTTTTGAAGATTTCTGCTGAAATCTTCACTATGCTGACACCTTCCTGCTTGTTAAATTTCTCAGTGATATTTAATTCAATCTAACCTTAGAGCTCTGATTAGATGACTTTAAGATTCATACATACTGGGAAAGGAGAGTTTGAGTTTCTTTAAGGAACACCAACTTCTATTTTACGCCATTTGTACTTATGTGGCTGTGTTTGTCGCATATCTGATGCTATCAAACTGAGTTTACTTTGTTGACTAATGCTTCCTTTTTTAATTCTGTATCTAAATGATGCTTAATTTGCACTGATTGAATTGATTATTAAATTGTAATAAATTCACATAACTTAGCCACTTAGTCCTTGTTCTTATTGTGTGGTCAAATGGGCTACACTGAATGCTAACCTCTTTGCCTCTCAGTCAATCACAAAGGTCAGTCAAATGATAACTGTAACTGCATGCTAACACACCATCAGAAGTGTATGCGCAGACATTACAAACAACAATTAGAAGAACCAACCAATATGCCCCTTTTACCAGCAGCACTGATAGTACAGTTTTTGACAAAGCGGGGGTGTTTGTCAAAGTGTTTTTATAGCACTTGCTACCTTAAATGAGCCTGTTTCTAAGAACTCAACATTTTTACACATAAGAGACTAAAGGAATAAGGATATTGGGATGCCTAAGATTATATTAATTCAAGTTACATACTTTGCACACTTCTCTCACTAAAGGTTGCAATAGCAAGCAGAGAAGGCTCATCCAAGGGTGCGGTAAATGGATGGTGACTAAGATACAACATAATACAGTATTGTCAAATCCATGTCTATTCTACTGACTAGGGGCATAATTTAGAGGGCAGTAGGGAATGAAACTCTCAATATAAACCCCAAGACTCACAGACTCACACTATGTACATGTTTTGCTCCACCTACTCTACCTCACATCCAAGTCTTTCCTGACCCCCAACTTGCTTGCATCAATGCATTACTAAGCCACACCACAGACCAGACATTTTGTCCTCTGGGAAAATATTTGGAAGCACTCATAGTGTACACTACAGCATATCTACAAACCATTGGCAAAAAGTAGGTCCAAAAGGCAACACATATTGGGTTTGCCAGTGCTTGTTGATTGCAATGCTGTTTGTTTTGGATTGTTCTTACATACAGCAAGGTAAAAAATAGTAGTGAAATTTAAAACAGATTTTAGAAGTGCTTTCCTTTAAGAAAGAAATAGAAAAGTGGCTAGTGATATCCAAAAAACGTAGAGTGATTTGCTGTAAGAAAACAAAGACAAAGCTGAAATATTTATACACTATCTTCCTATCTGCCCTCCTCCTTCTCAGGCTTCTCTACTTGGAGCACCCTGATGGCTGATCTCTTTTGCCTGGCTTAGTATGTTTCTAGACACTCTCACTCAAGTACTTAATTTGTTAAAATATAAGTGCCAGGGCCCAAGGTATTGTTATGTGATGTGTATTTTTATAGCGCACTATCACCCATGAGGGTATACTGACGCTTCGCAGGTGTGTGAGGCTAGCCTTAAGGGGATTACTTAAAGAGCCAGATCTTCAGCCTCTTGTCAAGAAGAAAGGAGGAGACTCTGATGTGGTGTAGGAGGTTGTTCCAGCTTTAGGAGCGATGTATGAGAAGGCACGACCTCCTGATCTGCTTTTGTGTATGTGTGGATGTGTGCTAGTGAGAGTTTGATTAAGCAGAGGGGCCTTGAGGGCTGGTACCTGGCTGTTCAGGTAGGCTGGGCCTGTGTTGTGTAGTGCTTTGTATGTGTGGGTGAGGAACTTGAACTGTGCATGCTTGTGTATGGGGAGCCACTGGAGTTTCCTCAAGAGTGGGGTTAAATATATGAGTCTGGCTGCTGTGTTATGGATGGTCTGTAGTCTTGTTGTGAGTTGTTTGGTGATTCCTACTTAGAGGGCATTCTCTAATCAAGTCTGCTAGTGATGAGGACTTGGGTGTCTGTCTTCCTGATGCCATTTGGTAGCCACTTGTAGATTTTTCTTAGCATCTTCAGGGTGTGGAAGCAGGACGTGGTGATGGCATTGACCTCTGCGGACAGGTCCAGATTGCTGTCAACAATGATTCCAAGGTTTCTTGCTTGTTGGCTGGGGGAGGGAGTGGATCCGAGGTCTGTAGGCTACCAGGTAGAGTCCCATGGTGAGGCATCCTTTCTGAAGATCACTACTTCGATCTTGTGTGTGTTCAGGTTGAGGCAGTTGGGCTTCATCTGGGTGGCCACTTCGGTCTTGCAGCAGTTGAGATTTTGCCTTGTGCTGGGTGTTTTGTCTGAAAGGGACAGTAGGAGTTGTGTTTCGCTGGTGTAGGTGAGTATGTTGATCAATGGCGGCTCCTCCGCTAAGGCGGCGGAGCGTCGCCCGCTGCTTTTAAGCAGTATAAATAAAGGAAAAATTAAATGATAATAACTAAGTTATTAACATTTTATTTTTTTCTTCTTGCAGCAGCTTTGCGGGCTGGGCGGGGCTGCTCTGCTGGCAGGGGAGGGGAGGAGTGGTTTGCACTCCCTAAGTGCGCATGAATGTTTGGCCGGCCGTCTTGGGGCGACGAAACAGCCATGCGCACTTCTCCACCAGGCTGCTTTACAGCCTCAGTGGAGAACATGCCCAGGCCCCCAGTCCCTATCTGAGCGCCGAACCACGGTGCTCAGACCAATCACATGGCTCAAGGGAGCCCGGGTGCTTCCTGAGCGCTCTGTTCCTCTTCCGGGAGAGACGACAATGGAGAGAGCGGCGAGACGCGGCTAGGAGGTACGTTTTTTTTTCTTTACCCTCCTCCCCCCTGCCCTCCACCGTCCCACCCCCGATCTGTGCCAGCCACCACTGATGTTGATGCTGTATGCTTGCCAGCGAAGTCATGTAGAAGTTGAAGAGGGTCGGGCTAGTCGAGGAACCCTGCGGGACTCTGCAAATGAGTTCCCGGGCTTCTGAGGAGTAAGGCAGCATGTTGATGGTTTGTGTTTTTCCGGTGACAAATGTGCAGACACATTGGAGTGCGGGTCATTGGATGCCAGTCTTGTGCAGTAATTTGATCAGGATGGAGTGGGGTTCTGTCGAAGGCCCTAAAGAGGTTGAACAGGATGAGGGCTGTCAAGGATCATCCAGTTGTGGTCCGGTGCTGCAACAAGGACAATCTCTGTTTTGTTGTTTGGCACGAATCCTGTTTGGGGGGCTGACTGTGGTGGACCCTTTATTGAAGACGTGGTGTGGGCAAAGGTCTGGCAGGGCCCCGAAGTGGATGGTCTTCATGATTGTTGTGGTTTCATCTTTGGTGATGGTGTTTCATGGGGTCAGGGTGTTTCCTTTGTCCGATATCATTAGACTTGTTACCAAGATGCTGGGGTCCAGTTGTGGGTCAATGTTGTCATATATTGCTGTGATTTTGCTGAAGAAAGAAGCCTGAGATGTCGTTGCACAATTCCTGTGTTGGGGTGATGTTTCTGGTGGTTGCTGCGGGTGAGGTGAAGTCCTTGATGATTATGACAATATCTTTGCTGCTTTTAGTGCTGTTGTTGATGCGTTCGGCTATGCCTTCCTGTTGGTTTACCAGATCTGCTGGTCGTAGCACCTCAGGATGGATTTGAACATGTCCTTGTCTGATTCTTCCTGGCTTGTTCTCCATTTTTTAGTTGTTTGCAGTAACGCTTGGTCATTCTGAGTTCCTCCATGTACCAGTTGGCCTGGGTTTGTGTTTATGCTAGTTAGTTTCTGTTGTGAGGGACTAGGGTATCAGAGCAGGTGGTGATCCAGTCTTTGAAGTTGCTGATGTCACTTGATACATGGTCTTTGTGTTCGGGTTGTTTTTGTGGAGAGAGGAAGCCCAATGCACCTCTCTGATGTTCTTCTAGTGTCAGAGGGCTGGCCCTGTTGTGGTAGTTCTTCTGTGGTGAGAGATGTTGATTGTGTAGCTGATGATGGCGTGGTTGGTCCAGGTGCTAGGTGTGGGTGTCTTAATCGTGATGTCATTGAAAGAGGTAGGGACGTGGTCCAGTATGTGTCCGGTGGAATGAGTGGGATTCATAATGTGCTGTGTGAGTCTGAGGTTTCTGATGCTTTTAAGGAGTGCAACTGAGTTTGGATCGATCTGGTCTTCTAGGTGGAATTTGAGATCTCCTATGAGGATGTAGGTGCTGGAGTTGATGACTAGTGGAGCGACGAAGTCCATGATGTTGCTGGTGAAATTGTGTCAGGGTCCTGGGGTTTGATAGACCAGGGTTCCGCCCAGGGTGCAGTTGGCGGTGATTTACAGTTTGAAGATGAGGTGTTCCATGCATTCGGTTCCAGTGTCTATAGAGGTGATGGTGTCCTTGAGAATGATAGTGATTCTTCCTCCAGGTCTGTCTTGTTGATCTTGCCTGAGGATTTTGTATTGGACAGTATTCTACTACCCAATTTACCACCCACTGCTCCCAAGCAGGGATCTACCCACTAGACACCAGAGAATTGGGGGTACGGCCCTTAGGCAAGGGCTTGTGCTCCCCCCAACCCCCTTAAAATGAACAGTCTTTCTGCCCCCTGGGGGAGAGAGGGGGATAAATACCCCCAATCTGCCCCCCGGGAGGCAGGAAGCCCACTAGACATCAGAGACTTCTTCTTTTAAAAAAACATATAGGAGTGGGGCTACCCACCAGGGCATGGCCATGCCTAACCCCTAATACATGTTGTAATACCCCCAATCTGCATCCCTGGGAAGCAGAAAGCCCACTAGACACCAGGGATTTTTTCTTTTTATAAAAATATAGGGATGGGGGCTGCCCACCAGGGCAAGGCCATGCCTCCAACCCAAATGCACGTTTTAACAGTCCTTCTGCCCCCCCCCCGAGGTGGCAGATTGGAGGTAATTACCCCTGATCTGCCCCAGGGGGGCAGAAAGCCCACTAGACACCAGGGAATGTTTTTATTTTCTTAAATATAGGGGTGGGGGCTGCCCACCACGGACATGGCAATGCCTCCACCCCAACTAAATGAGTCAACGGTATTTCTGTCCCCTTGTGGGGGCCATATGGGATAATTACCCCTGATCTGCGCCAGAGGGGGCAGAAAGCCCACTAGACACCAGGGAATGTTTTTATTTTTAAAATATAGTGGTGGGGATGCCCAGCATGGACATGGCCATGCCCCCAGCCAAGTAAATGGGGCAACACTCTTTCTGCTCCCCCTGTTGGGTAGATGGGGTGAGTATACCCTATCTACCTCCTCATGGGGAGGCAGAAAGCTCACTAGATGCCAAGAAAAGTTTTTTTGTTTGTTTTTAAATAGGAATGGGGGCTACCCACCATGGCATGGCATGGCTATTCCCTCACCCCAACTAAATGGGGCAATAGTCCCTCCCCCGGGGGAGCAGAAAGCCCACTAGACACTACGGACTGAATTCATGTACTATTTGGGGGGGAGTGCCCCCCGGGCATGGGTCCATGCTCCCCCCACCCCAGGTAGAAATAGACTTTCTGCTGGTCCTGGGGGGTGGATAGGATATTCACCCCTATCTGCCACCCCCCTCTCGGGTGACAGAAACTCCACTAGACACCAGGGATTTCGAAATGGTGTCAAAATAAACAAAAGGATGGTGCGACTTACCCTGACATCGAGCCATACCTCTGCCCAAGTGGGGTCAATAGTGTCTTTTAGCCCCCATTGGGGCAGATAGAAGACTTGTCCCAATTGGGGAGGTTGTCACAAACTTGCCCTTGAGGTGTTAAAATCCACCTGACACCAGGGATTTTTCCTTTGGGGCAAAAGAAAAAGATGTGGGTGTTGCACTCTGGCATTGGCCACACTCCACCTCTAAAGGGGCAAACCAGTCTTTTTACCCACTCAGGGTCAGACAGGAGGTATGTCCTCTGGGGGCAGAAAGCCCACCTTATAACAGAAATATATATTTTTTAATATAATTATGGAGCAGGCCTTGCCCATCCTAACATCAGGCTCAATCTTTCTGCTCCCCTGCAGGTTAAAGCATTACATCCCAATGGCAAGCGAGAGGACATTTGATTCCTTAAGGTGTTGTTTTTACATATGAACCTGTAGAGTGTGGCTAACTCCCAATATTGTCCCACTTGCTATGGTGAATGCCTGCACATTTTGGGCTTGGATAGACTGCCACCTGGGATAACCTACCTTACCCAGATAGTTCTGAAAACTAGATATCCAAGGGAGTCCAGAGTGGTGTGCTTCGCATGCATCCCACACCATTTTCTTACCCACAATGCCCTGCAAACCTTAAACCATGACTAAAACACACACATTCTCCTCACATTTCTGTGAGGAAAACTTCTGGAATCTGTGAGTACCCACTAATTTCCTACCGCACAGTATTCCCCCAAGTCTCCCAGTAAAAATGGTACCTCACCTGTGTGGTTGGGCCAAGAGACTTTGGTACAAAAAGCTCTAAAGTGCTACATGGAGAGTTTAGCAATAGGGGTAGCTGCTGGATTTAAGGCTGAGCTCAGCTGCCACCCATGGATACCTACCAACCACAGACATTTTTGAAAACTAGACAACCAGGGGATTTCAGGGTGGTGTGCCTTGCATGAATCCCACAAGGTTTTCTTTCCCACAGTGCCCTGCAAACCACAAACTTTTCCTAAAATCACACATTTTCCTTACATTTCTGTAATGGAATCTTCCTGAATACACAGGAATCCATAAAATTCCTACCACCCAGCATTGCCCGATAAAAGCTCTGTGCCACTTGTATGATTGGGTCTAGTGCCCGCGACAGGAACGGATCAAACTAAGGTCAATGGGAGTCCCCTTGCAAGGGCTCTCATAGACCTTGGTTTGATCAGTTTTGTCGTTTTGGTCTCAAATATTGTATTAAATTTTACTCTATTTTTTCAAACTTGGGTGGGGGATTTTCCTTGTGCTGTGTTTTCACTTTATTACTGTTTGAAGTGCTGAAGGCCAGAGGAGATCGATGGCCTCACAATTTAGTTTTACGTGACGTACAAGAATAAATTGGCCTCTGTTAGATCTGTCAGCCTTTTGTGTGGTTTTACCACAAATTGTTTGCCTACTCACCTCCTGCTTCTGAAATTTGTTTTTGTTGACTTTATGACTGTGTGCTCTTTACTACTGCTAATCAGTGCTAAAGTGCTTGTGCTCACTGTAGGAGAGTAGGATCTGCTTCACATGGGTACCCCCACTCTTTGCTGATGCTTCACTGTTTTTCGACCTTAGTCTGGCTGGGGCCCTGCTAATCAGAACCCCAGCCTAGCTGCTTCCTCTTTAAAATGGTTTCCATGTGCCTTAGGCACATCTCTGATTGGAATCTGGAGTGCCCTTATAAGTCCCTAGTATATGGTATACTATGTACCCAGGGCATAGGTACCTCAGAGGCCTACCAGGGGCTGCAGCATGTATTGTGCCACCCCTGGAAGGCCATCACTACATCCATACACACATATAAACCTATAAGTCACTCCTATGGCAGGCCTTATCAATCCTGAAGGCAGAGTGCGTGGTTCCTATGTGAGAGGGTGCCCCTGCATGAGCTGGGCCCCTCTGCAGCATTCGGAGACCCTTCTCTGATGCTGTTTGTAGTGCAGCCCGACCATATACTCTTAAGCGCATTATAACCTCGCGTTAAATGCTAACTTTGGGATGGCTGCACGCAAACATGTCGTGTTTGGTGTCAAACATCTTGGAATACTACCCCCCCGCCAGTTCTGGCGGCGGGGGTAGCATTCCACCCTTCTAGAGGGAAAGACATGTACACACCGGTATACCCGGTACTGACTTTCCAGGGCCCTGGCATCACAAAATGGATGCCGCTGCCACAGACACGAGTCCTGGACCTTCGATGCTCTACTTCAAGATTAGAGGACTGAAGAATCTCCCTTGGGGTCAAGGAGTGACTCCCCTGCTTGGCAGGCACCAAAGAAGCAATTGTCTGGTCTGCATCGCTGAAGCTCCCGTCAGACGCTGAAGTCTTTGCATCACCAGAGGTGGATTTCCAGACTTCCCCGAGGCTGCCCTGAGTCCTCAGCAAAGCTGAGGCCCATAGCTGTCGTGGGTAATGTGGAACCGTGACCCCTGGACACCAAATGCATTTGCAAGTGCATCCTCTTATGGGTCTCTCACGAAGTCGTGCTTTGGGCTCCAAGTAGCCCCAGCTTCCAGCACCAACTGCACCGAAGATCACTGGCCTCCACTCCACGAGTGTCCTGTGAGTCAGCTCCACGTGCATCGTTTCGAGGCTCCTTCACGGTCGCTAGTCTGTTGGCTAGTAGGCCCTCCCGAAGGCCAATCTTTTTCTGCTTGGGCTCCCTGGTTGCTCCAGGTGAGCCCTGACTTATCCTTGCTGGGTGAGTCCCCCAGACCTTGCTGGTCTGCAACATCGTCCTTCTTCCATTTCTACAAGACTTGCCGTTACCAAGGCTTGTTGGGTTCAATCTGGTCGCCGACACCCCTGCAATCGACAGACGTCATGGGACAGCTCGAATCCAGCTCCTGGTTGTCATCGATGCCTCCTGGACCTCGTGGCTGAAGAGTCAAGACGACCGTCAACCTACCTGAAGCACTCGACATCGGTGGGCATCTGCTCATCGCCTTCCTGGTCACTGGCTAGTGACCCAGACTCTGTCCCCTCTGCTTTTAGGTTCTTCAGATCTTCGATCCACCTTTGGATCCACCCGAACACTTTCGACTTGGCCGCCAGCAGCACTTTGCAGCAGATCGCCATTTAAAGCGACGACGAAACCCGACCCCGAAAGACACCTATGCACCCGGCTCCCCTGGGTGAGGTAACTCGAGTACTCCGGTGCTTCCGTGGGTATTGACACTAGAACAGCCTAGTTCTCAAAGGGTTTGCTCCAAGTCCTCCTCTAAGTGTCCCTTTTCTTTTAAATTCAAATCGCGACTTTCCCCATAGAAGTTAACGGCGATTCGCGGCTGTGTTCATACACTGCACGCGTCCCCCGTGGGTCCCCTGTGTCACTGCCTTGGGTGGTTCCTTGTGGTCCAAGCACTTCTACAGGCTCTAGGCGTTGTGTCTAGCTCAGTCGTGGTTCTTATACCACTTTATTGGTATATGGTTTGGTACGCCCTGGGTCTCAAACGTGTATTTGTGCTATTACTGTAGATAACTAACTTATAATTTATGTACTTTCGAACTCTAGCCTCATAAAGAGACTAGAGGGGTGTGTTTAGTAATAAATAGATATATTTTGAATATATACCTGGTGTGGTCCTCTTTCATTTGGTCACTCAAGAGATTATAGACTGGTAAAACAAGCTGCTTTACATTCCTTCAAGACTTAGCCTGAAGGCTGCTCTCCATAGCTACCACTAGGATAGCTTTCAATAAAGGTTGTCTTTAACCTATCTCCAATAAGGGGTTGTTTGGACTGGTGCAAGGTGCCCACTATAATTAGTGGACAGCATATGCCAGGCCAACTTCTCACATTGGTGGCAGCGGTGGGATTCCAGCTTGCTATTGTTTTACCAGATAATCTCAATTGAATTGATCAACTGAAAACCACTAAGGGTACCTAAGATATAAATCAAGCTTAGTAATACAGTAAGTTCTACTGAACTTAGAGTTGTGTGTTAAGGGACAGCACACCCTTTCTACAACTCAAGAGAGTTTAGTAGGCCACACTAGAGTAGGTAGTGCATACACCACACCTCACTAGTAATGTCTTCAAAGCCAGGACCCAGTGAGTCCTTGCCAGAAGCCAGTGGGATTCTTCCCTCCAAGTATGATAAACTCCCATTCTTGGAATTGAGAGCATTATACAATACTAGGAAGTTGAAGGCAGGCAAAAGTGCCAGCACCCAACACCTCAGGGAGGTGTTACTAGCTGATGATCTCAGCAGGCCCCTAGGGTCTGAAGGGGTAGGCAAAGAGGGTGGGGCAGAAGATGAGGAAGGGGCCAGGGGAGAAGAAACCCAGGCCCCCCCCCCTCTGAAACTGGCCAGGAAGGTGAAAATGACCTTGTCCTGGAAAATCCAATTCCTCCTGTGAAGGCGGAGGAGGGGAGGATCAGACTGACTTCCCCTTTGTCCCCCAGGAAGAGTTCTGAGTGTGCCCAGAAGGTCTAGGTCTCCTTCTCAGGAGTCTAACCACTCTGACACCTCAATAGGGACCTCTGTCTCCTCTCATAGGAGGGAATCCTCTCATGAGAGGAGAAAGAGACTGATTCAGTATGAGCAAACTCAGCTTGAACTCAGGAAACAGCAATTGGCTATAGACAGGGAGTCCCTAGATCTCTATAGAGAGAGACAAAAGTTGGGACTAGAGTCCCATGGTGGCAGCAGTTTCCCAAAGATAGGGAAAGGTCTTATGACCATAGAAACCTGAGCAAGATTGTCCCTCCCTACCAGAGTGGGGATGACATCCACAAATGGATAACTGCTCTAGAGAGGGCCTGTAAAGTACAGAGGGTCCCTCAGGAGCAGTGGGCAGCAATCTTGTGGCTCTCCTTTGCAGACAAAGGTAGAGACAAGCTCCTCACTGTTAGAGAGGAGGATGCTGATAATTACAAAGTCTTGAAGAGTGCTCTAATTGATGGGTTTGGCCTAACCACTGAACAATACAGGTTAAAGTTCAGGGATACCCAAAAAGCACAGACTCAAGACTGGGTGGACTTTGTTGATTGTTCTGCCAAGGCTCTGGAAGGTTGGTTATTGGGCAGTAAGGTATGTGACTTAACAGGATTGTACAATCTGATCATGAGGGAGCAGATTCTTAATAACTGTCAAAATCAGCTGTTGCATCAGCACCTGGTAGACTCTGATCTGACCTCTCCCCAAGAATTGGGAAAGAAGGCAGACAAATGGGTCAGAACCAGGGTGAAGCAGAAGGTACAGAACCAAGGTGGTGACCCTAAGAAGCAAGATTCGAAAACCTCTGATAAGTGTGGGGAGAAGGGTAAAGATCAAAAGTCTTCACAAGGCCCCCAAAAATCTTCTTCAGGTGGGGATTCAGTCTACCAAAGGGAAAGGCCAAAGGAAACCATGGTGCAAGGTCTGTAAGCAAAAGACCCACTGGACCAGTGATTGCACCAAGTCCAAAGACTCTACTCCAGCCCCCACCAATGCCCCTAAGGCACCTGCTCCCCCTAGTGCAGTTACAGTTGGTGGTGGGACTACACAAGCCAAGGGTTTAGTAGGGTTGACCCTGGGTAAAGAGATGAGCTCTGACCTAGTCAGAGAACTCACTCAGGCTGTCCTAGTCTGTGATGGAGGCATGGATATGACCTCCTCTGTGAGTCCCAGTAATCTGGGCAAGTACAGACAACAGCCCTTAATCAATGGAAGAGAGGCTTTGGCATTTAGGGACACAGGGGCAAGTGTCACCATGGTGACACAAGACCTTGTGAATCCTGGGCAGATTATACTTGGTGAAATGTACCAAGTGACCAATGCTAGCAACGTCAGAACAGACCATACTCTGGCAGTTGTTAACTTCTCCTGGGGAGGGGTAACTGGCCTTAAGAAGGTTGTGGTAAGTGCAGACCTACCCGTTGAATGCTTGCTTGGCAATGACTTACAAACTTCAGCTTGGGCAGAAGTGGAGCTCAGGACCCATGCAGAAATGCTGGGCATCCCTGCAGATGTGTTTGCTGTGACCAGGTCACAAGCCAAAATGTCTAACACTGAACAGGCCTTGGATTCTGGAATAATGGACCAAGTGCCCTCCAAGAAGAGGAGTAGTAGGGTAAAGGCAGTGCCTTCCCCCTTGGCTCAGAAGGAAGATCAGTCCCTTAAGGGGGATGATCTCAGTCCTGAGGAAGGAACTGTCCCAGAGGAGCTTGAACCTGACCAGGTTGAGTTCTTGGGGACAGGGGGCCCTTCCAGGGCAGATCTGAGCCAGGAGCAGCAGAGCTGCCCCTCTCTTGAACCCCTCAGACAGCAAGCTGCTGCTGAGGCTGCTGGGAAAGCTAGTGGTCCCCATACTGTGTATTGGGATGATGGACTCTTGTACTCAGAGTGTAGAGACCCCAAGCCTGGTGCTACCAGGAGGTTGGTTATACCTTTGAAGTTCAGGGGCTTCCTATTGACCCTAGCCCATGACATTCCCTTAGCAGGTCACCTGGGCCAGAACAAGACTTGGGACAGAATTGTCCCTCACTTTCACTGGCCCCACATGTCTGAAGACACCAAGGAGTTTTGTCGCTCCTGTGTAACCTGCCAGGCCAGTGGCAAGGCAGGTGGCACTACAAAGGCCCCCCTGATACCACTACCTGTGGTGGGGTTCCCTTTGAAAGGGTGGGGATTGACATTGTTGGTCCCATGGATCCCCAAACAGCATCTGGGCACAGGTTTATCCTGGTGGTAGTGGATCATGCCACCAGGTACCCAGAGGCTATTCCCCTTAGGACCACTACAGCACCTGTGGTGGCAAGAGCCCTCCTGGGAATTTTCTCAAGAGTGGGCTTCCCTAAGGAGGTTGTATCAGACAGGGCTGCAAACTTTATGTCTGGATACTTAAAAGCAATGTGGAAGGAGTGTGGAGTGACTTACAAGTTCACCACACCCTATCACCCACAATGCAATGGTTTAGTTGAGAGATTCAACAAAACCTTGAAGGGCATGATTAAAGGGCTCCCAGAAAAGCTTAGGCGAAGATGGGACATACTCTTGCCCTGCCTTTTATTTGCTTACAGGGAGGTGCCTCAAAAGGGGTTGGCTACAGCCCTTTTGAACTTTTGTTTGGTCACCCTGTCAGGGGTCCATTGTGCTTGGTGAAGGAAGGATGGGAGTTACCTCTCAAGCCCCCAAAGCAAGACATAGTGGACTATGTACTTGGTCTCCGCTCCCGGATGGCTGAGTATATGAAAAAGGCAACTAAAAACCTTGAGGCTAGCCAGGAACTTCAAAAAGCCTGGCATGACCAAAAGGCTGTAGTGACTGTTTACCAGCCAGGACAGAAGGTGTGGGTGTTGGAGCCAGTGGCCCCAGCAGCTCTCCAAGACAAATGGAGTGGACCCCACACCATTGTTGAACAGAAGGGTGAGGTTACCTATTTGGTGGACCTAGGAACACCCAGGAGTCCCCACAGGGTTCTCCATGTCAACAGGTTAAAACCATATGTGGACAGGGCAGACATGGGCTTGCTCATGACTACTGATGAGGGACAGGAGGAAGAGAGTGACCCACTCCCTGACCTGCTCTCACAGAACCCTGGTGATGGGTCAGTGGATGGTGCAGCCTTGGCAGGCAGCCTCACTACCCAGCAACAGACTGATTGCAGACAGGTGCTCAATCAGTTCAGACACATATTCTCACTGACACCCAGTCAGACTACCTGGTGCACTCATAAAGTGGACACTGGGGACAGTCTGCCTATTAAAAATAAGATTTATAGGCAACCTGACCATGTCAGGGACTGTATCAGGACAGAAGTCCAGAAGATGTTGGATTTGGGAGTTATTGAACCCTCAGATAGCCCTTGGGCTAGTCCAGTGGTCCTTGTGCCAAAACCTCACACCAATGGTGGGAAAAGAGAGATGAGGTTTTGTGTGGACTACAGGGGTCTCAATGCAGTCACTAGGACTGATGCCCATCCAATACCAAGGGCAGATGAGCTAATAGACACTTTGGCCTCAGCCAAGTATCTAAGCACATTTGACCTGACAGCTGGCTACTGGCATATCAGACTAGCTGATGATGCAAAGCCAAAGACAGCATTCTCAACCCCTACTGGGCATTATCAATTTGTGGTGATGCCCTTTGGTCTGAAGAATGCACCTGCCACTTTTCAGAGGTTGGTGAATACAGTCCTTACAGGTCTGGAAGCCTATAGTGCAGCATATCTAGATGATATTGCTGTCTTTAGCTCCACCTAGGAGGATCACCTGGTCCACCTCAGAAATGTTTTACAGGCCCTGCAGAAAGCAGGCCTGACTATCAAGGCCACCAAGTGCCAGATAGGGCAGAGTCAGGTTGTGTACCTGGGCCACCTTGTGGGTGGAGGCCAGGTTCAACCACTGCAGAGCAAGATCCAGACCATCATGGACTGGACTGCTCCAACTACCCAGACTCACGTGAGAGCCTTCTTAGGCCTGACTGGGTACTATAGGAGATTTGTCAAGGGGTATGGATCAATAGTGACACCCCTGAATGACTTAACTTCCAAGAAAATGCCCAAAAAGGTTCAGTGGACAGTTAGCTGTCAAAAGGCATTTGATGACCTGAAGCAGGCCATGTGCACTGCTCCCATTCTACAGAGTCCTGATTACTCCAAGAAGTTCATTGTTCAAACTGATGCATCTGAATTGGGGGTAGGAGCTGTACTGTCACAATTGAATGATGAAGGTCAGGATCAGCCAGTAGCTTTTATTAGCAGAAGGCTGACCCCTAGAGAGAAACGTTGGTCAGCCATTGAGAGGGAGGCCTTTGCTGTGGTCTGGGCTCTGAAGAAGTTGAGGCCATACTTGTTTGGTACTCACTTCCTTGATCAAACAGACCATAAGCCCCTCTTATGGCTAAAAAAAATGAAGGGTGAAAACCCCAAACTGCTTAGGTGGTCCATTTCCCTACAGGGGATGGACTTCACAGTGGAACATAGACCTGGGAGTAACCATGCCAATGCAGATGGACTCTCTAGGTACTTCCACTTAGAACATGAAGACTTAACTGGGCAAGGTTAGTTTAATGTCCCTACGTTTGGGGGGGTTGTGTAGGAGAGTAGGATCTGCTTCACATGGGTACCCCCACTTTTTGCTGATGCTTCACTGTTTTTCGACCTTAGTCTGGCTGGGGCCCTGCTAATCAGAACCCCAGCCTAGCTGCTTCCTCTTTAAAATGGTTTCCATGTGCCTTAGGCACATCTCTGATTGGAATCTGGAGTGCCCTTATAAGTCCCTAGTATATGGTATACTATGTACCCAGGGCATAGGTACCTCAGAGGCCTACCAGGGGCTGCAGCATGTATTGTGCCACCCCTGGAAGGCCATCCAAACTGACACCACAGGTCTGCTACTGCAGCCTGGGTAAGGTGGTGTATGCACCCCTTACTGTGATATAGGCTACCTATATCACTACATCCATACACACATATAAACCTATAAGTCACTCCTATGGCAGGCCTTATCAATCCTGAAGGCAGAGTGCGTGGTTCCTATGTGAGAGGGTGCCCCTGCATGAGCTGGGCCCCTCTGCAGCGTTCGGAGACCCTTCTCTGATGCTGTTTGTAGTGCAGCCCGACCATATACTCTTAAGCGCATTATAACCTCGCGTTAAATGCTAACTTTGGGATGGCTGCACGGAAACATGTTGTGTTTGGTGTCAAACATCTTGGAATACTACCCCCCCCTGCCAGTTCTGGCGGGCGATGGTAGCATTCCACCCTTCTAGAGGGAAAGACATGTACACACCGGTATACCCGGTACTGACTTTCCAGGGCCCTGGCATCACAAAATGGATGCCGCTGCCACAGACACGAGTCTGGCCTCCTGCTGCTGACCGAAACTCCGGCAGGGGAGGCCTGGACAATAGGTTTCCTGTCCCAGGGAGGTGTGACCACCTCCCCAGACAGGATAGTGTGTATTGGGGCTGGGCGGGAGCACTCTCGGGTGCTTTGAAGTCCTGCACTGGGGGCACACTTGGTGTCCCTGTGCATACCCCAGTTCAAACCGGCTCAGGGGCTTCCAGCCCCTGCTCTGGCGCGAAACTGGACAAAGGTAAAGGGGTGTAGCCACCCCTCTGCCCTGACCCTCCCATAGGTGGGGCCACAGAGTATGTCCAACCCCCTACCTTAGTATAAGTAGGGGACCCCAGTCCTTAGGACTTTAGATTTACCTGGACGAAACTCTGACACAGAATCCTGGACCTTCGACGCTCTACTTCAAGATTAGAGGACTGAAGAATCTCCCTTGGGGTCAAGGAGTGACTCCCCTGCTTGGCAGGCACCAAAGAAGCAATTGTCCGGTCTGCATCGCTGAAGCTCCCGTCGGACGCCGAAGTCTTTGCATCACCAGAGGTGGATTTCCAGACTTCCCCGAGGCTGCCCTGAGTCCCCAGCAAAGCTAAGGCCCGTAGCTGTCGTGGGTAACGTGAAACCGTGACCCCTGGACACTGAACGCATTTGCAAGTGCATCCTCTTCTGGGTCTCCCACAAAATCGTGCTTTGGGCTCCGAGTAGCCCCAGCCTCCAGCACCAACTGCACCGAAGATCACTGGCCTCCACTCCACGAGTGTCCTGTGAGCCAGCTCCACGTGCATCGTCTCGAGGCTCCTTTGCGGTCGCTAGTCCGTTGGCTAGTAGGCCCTCCCGAAGGCCAATCTTTTTCTGCTTGGGCTCCCTGGTTGCTCCAGGCGTGCCCTGACTTATCCTTGCTGCGTGAGTCCCCCAGACCTTGCTGGTCTGCAACATCATCCTTCTTCCATTTCCACGAGACTTGCCGTTGCCAAGGCTTGTTGGGTCCAATCCGGTCGCCGACACCCCTGAAATCGACAGACGTCATGGGATAGCTCGAATCCAGCTCCTGGTTGTCGTCGATGCCTCCTGGACCTCGTGGCTGAAGAGTCAAGATGACCATCAACCTACCTGAAGCACTCGACATCGGTGGGCATCTGCTCATCGCCTTCCTGGTCACTGGCTAGTGACCCAGACTCTGTCCCCTCTGCTTTCAGGTTCTTCAGATCTTCGATCCACCTTTGGATCCACCCGAACACTTTCGACTTGGCCGCCAGCAGCACTTTGCAGCAGATCACCATTTAAAGCGACGACGAAACCCGACCCCGAAAGGCACCTATGCACCCGGCTCCCCTGAGTGAGGTAACTCGAGTACTCCGGTGCTTCCGTGGGTATTGACACTAGAACAGCCTAGTTCTCAAAGGGTTTGCTCCAAGTCCTCCTCTAAGTGTCCCTTTTCTTTTAAATTCAAATCGCGACTTTCCCCATAGAAGTTAATGGCGATTCGCGGCTGTGTTCATACACTGCACGCGTCCCCGTGGGTCCCCTGTGTCACTGCCTTGGGTGGTTCCTTGTGGTCCAAGCACTTCTACAGGCTCTAGGCCTTGTGTCTAGCTCAGTCGTGGTTCTTATACCACTTTATTGGTATATGGTTTGGTACGCCCCTGGGGCTCAAACGTGTATTTGTGCTATTACTGTAGATAACTAACTTATAATTTATGTACTTTCGAACTCTAGCCTCATAAAGAGACTAGAGGGGTGTGTTTAGTAATAAATACATATATTTTGAATATATACCTGGTGTGGTCCTCTTTCATTTGGTCACTCAAGAGATTATAGACTGGTAAAACAAGCTGCTTTACATTCCTTCAAGACTTAGCCTGAAGGCTGCTCTCCATAGCTACCACTAGGATAGCTTTCAATAAAGGTTGTCTTTAACCTATCTCCAATAAGGGGTTGTTTGGACTGGTGCAAGGTGCCCACTATAATTAGTGGACAGCATATGCCAGGCCAACTTCTCACACTCACTCCTTAAAACCCGGTAAAATTGGCCTACATCAGATTGGCACATTTAATTTACTTATGCATCCCTAGTAAAGTGATACAACATGCTCCCAGACCTGCAAATTAAATGCTACTAGTGGTCCTGCAGCACTTATTGTGCCATCCACTTACGTAGCCCTTTAAAACATCTCAGGCCTGCCAATACAGCCTGTGTGCAGTTTTAAACTGCCAATTCTATGTGGTAAATACACCAGGCCTAAACCTCCCTTTTTAATTAATACAGGTCACCCCTAAAGTAGGCCCTAAACAGCTCATAGGGCAGGATGCATTGCATTTAAAAAGATGGTCATGTACCTTCAAGTTTTATATGTTCTGGTATTGAAAAACTCTGCTTTTCACTACTGTGAGGCCCAACCCTCCCATCAGATAACATTGGGTTCCTGTATTACCTTTATTAAGCAATAACTTTTGTTTGGGAACGAGTAGATATGTCGTGCCATGTTTGGTTTTAACAGAATTGTCATTTAAAATCATCTTTAATGGTAAAGTTGGACTTTAAGTCACAATTCTGAAAATGCCACTTTTAGAAAGTTAACATTTTCTTGTCCTAATCATTTGGTTGCTACAACCTGTGTCCTGGGTCACATGAGTGTGAATAGAGTGGCACTTCTGTATCCACCCAGACAGTGAGACAAAGGACAACTAGTTGTTGGCTGGAATGACCACTCTGGCAAGATGGGGGGGGGGGAGAGGTGTCCCCTGCCCCACTTACATTTCAAAGGAGCTGCCTCCAGTACACTCACAAAGAACTTGAAACCAGTCTTTTGTCATCCTAGACCACCTGGAGCCTGGCAGGAGAGGAAGGAAATTTCCAGAACCAGATCTGCGGAGAGGTTTAGAAGTTTTTCCCACTTCAAAGTCTGGCACCAAGTTTAAATGTCTGACTCGCAGACCAACTCTTCAGTACAATCCTGGACCTGAGGAGGGCACTCGGAAGGCTTGCTTTGTACTTCAGAGGGCTGTCCTGCTGCTTGAGGCCTGATTTGTACCACAGAGGTCTGCCTTGCTGCTTGAATCCTGCCTTGCCCCCTCAGAGGACTGTCCTGCTGCTTGAGTAGCATTGAACAATGTCTCACACGATAACAATCGAAAAAATTTAATTATAATAACTTAATTATAAGGAAAAAAAGGAAAAACATATGGCACCAAGAATTGTAAATACAATTGGATTTTAAGAAGCATAAATAGGATTTAAAGAGCGGCATCAACATTATTTGAGGACTGTGTGTTAAGTGCAGAGTGAACACATTGTGCTCTTGAAGAGACAATAAATGGTGCAAGTGAAACACATGAATGCGAAGAAGAGAGACGTCATACAGATATTATTCAGTAATTATGGTACATGAATATTTGTTGATTCAATATTATTTTAACAGATCATGTCATAAATTATAATACGTTTGTTTCACTGGCATTTGTCGATGGCGTTTCAACCTTCATAAATTTAGGTCATCATCAGGACAATATTTACACAAAAGAATTATTGCTGCCTGAGAATAAAGAGAAATAAGAATTTAAAAACATGTCTAGAGCAAAACTGGAACATCAATTATGGGCAGTGCTGTAGGTACCTGGAAGGAATTTAGGGAACCTGTTGTTGTATTCCTCTTAGGGTGTCCATACACGGGCTTTCCTGTATCATGTCCTTATATAGGCACAATTCACCCTGCCCTTATATAGGCATGAAATCCCAGTCCTTATTTAGGCATTAAACCGTGCACTCCAAATACAGGCATGGTCTCAGACATCCGTCCACCCTAACGTCACAACGAGTTCTTGAAGAACAGACCATTAGGCTTCGGGAGTTTCCCTAGCACAGGACTATTGATTTCTTCAAGGACTCATCTATTATGCATGAACCGTTATACCTTAGGGGTTCATTCATGACGTCTTCCGCTGTCCGATTCACGTCAATGCTAACACTCTGAGGTACCTCTCAGGTATAAATATACCTTCCCTAGCCCTTGTAAACTAGAGGAGACCTCGACTTCAGAGGAACCCGTTTCCCGGCCTGACGCACTGAGAAGACGCTGTCATCCCTGCACGCAGAGAGTCCAGCTTCCAGTGATCTGACTTCCCTCGCGGGGTGTTGGAGCTCGAGTCTGGCAAGAGATTCCCACCTCTCTCATTCTTAAGGTATGGGGCTGACTAGAACCTAGAGGGACTCTTGGCATACTAGACTTAATATACTCTTAGTATACCATAGTGAGGAATACTTCACCTACTTCATACCTCTCCCTACACCTAGGATAGGTTAGGTACATTGGGGTAGAACTAGCTTAGAAACGCATCGTACGAGTACTCGCATTTTTTAGTCTATGTTATTTATGTAAATGAATATCTACTAAAGATCATGCTAGCGCAGTATTATTTATTTCTACTGCTTACGCTGTACATTATTTATCTTGCATACTGTCTTGTGATCGTAACAGCACATTTTACTTACACCAGAAACAAGACTGTTCAATAAACTTTTTATTGAAACGCCCGTCTATTCTTTCTGTGTAACTTTGAGGAAAACTAAGCATGCACGATTGAGCTGAGTGAAATAGTTATCTATTGTTTCCACGACTCTGGGACACGTTCTGATTCTAAAGGGAAACAAAGTTGTCATGTTTTGCGGCTGCCAGAAACTACTCCCTTCTGTTTGTCAAGGAGTTTCTAGTGGCCTCTGAGCTAGCTGGCACAAGTAATTAAGTTTAATATACTCGATAGGGACCTTAGTCCTATGTCAAACCTATAGGGGATATTATTCCAATGCGCAGAGCCTATTAGGGAAATAGGAGCTACACTACATGGCGCCCAACGTTTGGTAAGGCGGTAATTTAACGCTAGATACTGAGTAACTCAGCCGTGCTTTTTCTCTCAGAAACCCCTACCCATATACTCCAAAAGACGTCTGGAGTGGGCAGGGTTAAGTATCCGCCACGGCTACATAGGGAAGTACCCTATATATTAGCTGTTTTGGCTTGCTCAACGTTGAAGGATACAGTGTTCCAAAATATTGTGCACCTTATCTTTGTTTCCTTGAAACTTGTTCTACATTTTTCAAACAACAAAATGCCTGACTCCGACACTGAGACCGGAAACGGTGGAGCTGCGGATCAGCCAGCTGTAACAGCTTATAACATTACAGGTTTTATTGAAACCGAGGAGGGTGTTATAGACATCCCTCAAAACTTAAGAAGAACCATCACTCTAAAACTTATAAAACACGGCTACCACCAAGAGGCGGTAGAGCAGTTTTCGTGATAGAGACACACGAATCCTTTCAGACAGAGGTATTCTATTCATGGGTAATATTTCCTGAATCCAATCCAGTAACACACGTGTTTCACTTCTACAAAGAAGATGATCCACCAGAGGAATACATTCCCTTCGAGGATATTGAAATTCCATTAACATACCAGGAGCATCAGCTCTGGTTTAAAGGCGCCCTAAAACATCACAAAAACATTACCAGGCTCGGTCCACTAGGTAGACCAGGAGCAACATGGCCCATTCTAGCCGGCTATACATCTCATCCCGACATTGAAGAAATGTCAGACAAGGAACTACTTACTCAACTTACAGAGTTGATAAAAATCTACAGACAATTAATCCAATATGTCATGCGGACTTTCACAGTCCAACAACCACTGACACTTCCAAATCCAACTCCCCAACAGGGGAATACACTAAAAATTACACCACAGACTCTCTACGCAGTCATGGGTAAAATGCCCACAAAACGTGAGCAAATTCCATTCTGGATAGCTCAAAAAATCACTCAAATCGAAGCAGTATATTCCAAATACTAGCCTGTATGAGAAACACAGAATCCTAACCATCAGTTTACTGATGGGGATCACACCACAACTGGAAGACTGCGCCACTTGGGGCTCAGTCTTTGCTGCCATCTATACTAAAACACATGGCATTCCGTCAATTGCGGTAATACCTGATGTCCTGAAACAAATTCAAAATGAATACGGGGCAGAGCCTGCTCTAAATTTAGGTATGAAATTACTGAAAAATTTCGACCAGGTCTCAACAATAATATTATCTAATATTAAAGGGGAGGCAGCAGCAGTGGCGATCCGCCAAAAATTAAGGGAATTCGATGTTACAGAACATCAAACAGAGCTACCCAGAATTATAGAACAATCTTATGCAGAATTAGGCAGAGATAGTTTGGGTGGAAGACCAGTGAAGCCGAAACTATCTGAAAGTCCTGAGAAGGACACAATTAAACAAACTCCTACATCTTCTAAAAAGAAGTGGGAGACTAATAAACAACATTCAAACGAGAAACGTTCTCAATCCCGAGGTAGGTCTCCTCAAAAGGAGCCCTCTGAAAGGAGGTATAACCTCAGGAATAGGGATAATTTGAGAAAACCTGACAGGTATCAAGATACTGATACACGTTCCTCTCGTCCCTTTCAGATCTCATCACAGACTTCGGAAAGAAGAGGACGATCAGAACATAGAGAAGAACGCGTGAAATCCAAGGAAGAAAAACACGCTCCAAAAAATAAAACAAAACCTCAATTCTCCAAAAAGAAAGTAGCAGGTCTAAAGATCAGACATGCCGAGAATACTGAGAACACAACTCAAGAACGTAGAATGGGCTCAGACAATGCTGGACAGAGCAGCAGAAGTCACAATAGCTCGCCAGAACCTGTAGGAACTTCTGGAGATAGTGGACTTGAATGAGTAGTTTTGTTTTTTTTTTTTAATTGAGATTTTCTTAATTAATACATTGAATCAATAACATCGGTAATACACATGGCAGGTAGATTACAATAACCATTGACGTTCTATAAGATGTCTAATCTGGCTGGCAGATCATCAGTACAACATATCTACATAACAATGACATTTCAGTTATACACACTAAGGGTTCATCTTAAACACGTCAAGATGTTCTCGTAAATAGGTAGTGAGAGGTTCCCAGAAGTTAGATGGTTTGGCAGCTGTTGGTAATTCCTCAGTATATAGCAGAAAATTATCTCTGCAGTAGGTAGCGTCCGTAATCCAGTGTTGTATAGTAGGTGTTTGTTTACTGTCCCAATACATTGCCACTCTGCGCTTTGCCAGTAGTAGCATTATTGCCGCTAATTTTTTGTTAATAGACTTCAGAGGTATTTGATGGCCTAAAAGACATAATTGTGGTGTGCAATTTAGTTTACAGAGAACGATGTCTTCCAATAGACCTGTTACTTGTTCCCAATATTGTTTAATCTTACCACAATGCCATGCCAAATGTCCAAAGTCAGCCTGATCGAGCCCACATCTTTTGCAGTGCGCATTGTCACGTAATGCATATTTATATAATTTGAGTGGGGTATGATAGGCTTGGTGTAGGTACTTAAAATGGATGATACGGAGATTACCATTGGGTGTCAATAATTCGGTAAGTGCACAGCAAGATGTCCACTCTTCGTCATTCAATGGGGTTTCCAGGAGTGTATTCCATCTATCACGGGCACTGTGTGTGTTTGCACCTATCTCCGTCTGCACCCTTTTGTAGAGTTGTGCTACTATATGCTTGTTAGTTGGAGTTGTAATCAGCATCTGTAGTGATTCTAGTGTTGGAGGTTCATTCGGATAAGTGGGATAGAGGCCCTTGACAGCTGCTCGCAGTCTGTGGTAAATAAATCTAAATAACAGTGACTGGTTGCTTATGTATGCAAGGTCATCTTGTGCGATGAAGGCGCCATTAGGGTAAAGGTCACCTAGTTTTGTTATACCCACTCGTTTGAGGAGCGCCATGCTATTTTTTTCGTGCGTAACTGATAATTCAGGGTGGTGTGCTAGAGGCATGTCTGGAGCATAAATGGGAACCTTTTTAGTAAGTTGACTAATATGTTGCCATGCTGTGGAGGTTGTTCGTATCGTATTTATTTCGTATTTAGACAAATGTAACCGGTTATGTGGTAATATGCTGGCAAGGGGGATGGGATCAGCATCCCCATCTTCCACCGCAAGATGTGGCATATACGGCACTGGATTATACCAGTAGTACGCATACTGCGCCTGAGCGCATAGATAATATAAATATATATCCGGTACTGTAAATCCGCCCGATGCATATGGGAGTGTCAACGTAGCGAGACTGATTCTCGCCTGTTTGCCAGCCCATATTAATTTGATGAGATTTGTACGTATTCTTTTAAAAAATTGGGGTGGGGGGGTGCATCGGGATATTTGTGAAGAGGTAAAGTAGTTTAGGTAATATCACCATTTTCACCAGTGAGATTGTATCTGCTAATGAAAGGGGTAGTGTTATCCATCTGGCAATTTGCGTTTCTATCTTATCAATTGCTGTGCCATAATTGTATCGGATTACTAATTCGGGATCGCGATGTATCCATATTCCGAGGTACTTAACCGGGTCTACCTGCCAGACCAGGGGGAATTCCATTTGTGGCGGTGGTGTATTTACTGTCAGTGGTAATACCGCTGATTTACTCCAGTTTATCTGAAGGCCTGAGTGGCGACCAAATTTTATATATTCTCTGAGTAACAGTGATAGATTCGTATCGGGATCTCTAATATACAGCACCATGTCATCTGCATAGAGTGAGATACCAATGGGTCGCATCTTGAAGCCCAGTGCCGTTTGTGCATATTTTTGACGTATTTTACAGGCTAGAGGCTCTAATGCAATTGAGAACAGCAGGGGCGATAATGGGCATCCCTGTCGAGTTCCCCTTTGTATCGATATAGCCTTTGATATGTGTCTATTAACTTTAATGCGGGCTGTAGGCCCATTATAAAGTAGTCTGATCCAGTTAATAAACAGGGGTGGCAATCCAATCCTCTGTAGTATAGTAAACATATATGACCACTCAACAGAGTCGAAGGCCTTAGCCGCATCAAGCAGGACCGCCACTGCTTACAGGTCTGGGTCCAGCTGATGTAGGAGAGCAAAGATAGTGCGGATATTATGTGCAGTAGAGCGGTTTGGTATAAAGCCAGATTGATCTGGTAAAACTATAGTTGACATTAACGGTTGTAGTCGTGTGGCAATGATTTTGGCTAGAATCTTAACATCCGTATTTATTAACGATAACGGTCTATAAGATTCGGCCCTGTCGGGAGTTTTATCTGGTTTTAACAATGCAACAATTAGCGCTTCACGTAGTGTTGGAGGGAGGATCCCATTGTTATAGGCTTCGTCATACATTTCAAGGAGATATGGACTTAATAAATCGGAATATGCCTTATAAAATTCTCCTGTGTAGCCATCAGGGCCGGGTGATTTACCGTTAGGGAGTGACTTAATAGCTAATGCTATTTCTTCTTTAGTCATGGGTTGCTCTAAGTATTCGCGTTGACTATCCGATAGCCACACTAACGCTATTTCTTCGATGTATTGTAAAATTTCTGGTATAGCCGCAGTGTCTTGCGTTTTATATAATGTGCTATAGGTTTCCCTAAATGTTTGTAATATACCCTCTGTGTCATAGTGAATTATCTGATTATCATCCTCTATCCTCAAAACGGTGTGTTGTTTATGTTCTGTGCGTATAGTTTGCGCTAAGATCCGGCCTGGTCTGCCCCCTTCGCCCAACTTGCGTGCTGTGTGCCGTCTTGATATATATTTTATCTCTCCATCTGCTAAGTCATTATACCGGTTTAGTTCATCCTTTATGTCACTTAGAGTGCGTGCACTGTGGGTAGTGTCATATTCCGCTTCTAATTTCTTAATGTGCGTTTCGCATTTTTGAAGCTGTGTGCGAATGTCTTTTAGTATTCCGGCATTTGTACTAATGCATATGCCCCTTAGAGTCACTTTAAAGGCTTCCCATAGGGTACCCGCACTATCTACTGACCCTTTGTTCATGGTGAAGAAGTCTTCTATTGCTGTGTGGATGGCGTCTTTATAGAGTGGGTCTAGTAAAGCAGCAGCATTGAAGCGCCATACAAATGGTGGAGGGACATATGTTGGGATTTGTATGGTCAATAAAACAGGTTTATGATCTGATAACGTCTTGGGGAGATGACTAATGTTCTGGGTCCATGTACAGGCTTGCTCCGTAATAAGCCAGTAGTCAAGTCTTGACCAGCTGTTATGGACTGTTGATGAGTGGGTGCTGTCTTGTATAGTTGGATTGCGCATACGCCTATATGTCATACATCCGGAATTCTGTCATGCCATTTAGTATAGCTGAAACGGCCCGATGATGATGTTCCGTCGTGTTTTGAGACCTGTCTTGCGTTTCGTCCAGTGCCATGTTTAAGTCCCCACCCCACATTAAGTCCATAGGAGGTAGTTCACGAAGTTCACGAAGTTTGGACCATACATTCACTATAAAGTCGGGATCGTCCACATTTGGACCATATACGTTAATAAGTCCTACTTTAGTACCCCGTAATATGCCTGTTACAATTACATATCTACCTTGGGGGTCTGTGATTGTCTGGTCAAGTATAAAACACGTTCCTTTCCTTATGAGGGTTATCACCCCACGTGCATAGGAGGAGTAAGATGACGACACCACCAGTTCTGCCCATCTGTTACCAAGTTTTACTGCTTTCTGTTGGAGTAGATGTGTCTCCTGCAGTAGTGCTATATCTATATTATGCCTATTTAAATAAGCAAACACTTGTCTGATTTTTCTGGGATTATTAAGACCTCTCACATTCCAGGTCACGAGTTTCAGAGGTGTAGGTTTAGCCATTGTATGCATTTGTGTGATCATGAGAATACCAATTATAGATCGCGACGTCAACATTTTTTACAGGGTTAAGCATGTCTGTATGCGTTGTACTTGAGCATGTATTATGTGTTAGCGTGTATGAATCTGAAACCAACATGTATCCGATTACCATATTTCCAAAACCCCGTATTCGCCCTCCCCCCACCCACTTCGCCATCCCAATTATAGCGAAGACAATCCCGATTAACTACTAACAAATGTGCCCACCCACAAATTATTCCCTACCAGGGAGAGAGAAAGTTGTGGTATACACAAGGTGGCGGAAACTGCCAGCCGTACTCCCTATGTCTAGCATATGGGGGATCGAATACTCAAATATATAACATTCAAAATGAGGATCATGCATTGTGCATAATCTGGTGGTGTTAACAAGTTACCAACATGACGTTAATAATTATCATTCATATAGTGAACATAGGCGTCACTAGTTTTTAACTATGCAGTATTATTGTTCATAATGTGGTTCGCATTGAAGTGGCTATTCTTTACTTTCAAAACTTATCTGAGTCTTATGTGGCATCCACTGGAGTTTTTAGTGCGTTCCTCTGCGGAGTTACCGGTAATGTCATATAGAGACGCATTACTCCACGTCTGAAGTGTTCTCCTGCTCTGCCTGCGCTCCTCCCGGGGATTTTCGCCTTGTAGATTGTGGATGTTTGAGTTGCAAGTATTTCAGTACCTCCTGTGGCTCATTGAAGATTTTATTTTTCCCATCCACAGTGACTCTCAGGCGGGCTGGGTAGATCATGGCATAAGTAATATTGTTCTCACGCAGTTTCCGCTTTACATCCAAGAATTTCTTCCGTGCTTCTTGAACTTGTGAAGTAAAGTCCGGGTATATGGAGATAGTCATTCCTTCATATTGTAGTGTGCCGAGTTCTCGGGCTTTGCGAAGCGCCGCATCTCTGTCTCTGTAGTTCAGTATTTTGGCGATTATTGGGCGCGGTCGCTCCCCAGGTGGTGGTGGGGCGCCAGGGATCTATGTGCTCTTTCAACAATGAACACGTCGGAGAAAGTTTCCTTTCCCAGAAGAGCAAGCAGCAGGGACTCTATGAAGCGTTCCATATTGCCTGTCCGGGTGGATTCCGCCACGCCCATCAGGCGCAGATTATTGCGGCGTGATCGCGCCTCTAAATCTTCAGTCTTTGCCATCATGGCTGATAAGGCCTTGTCTATTTTTGTTTGTTTCAATTCTAGTTGGTTTTGAGCATCTTCCGCGTCCGATATGCGGCGTTCTGCCATGTCGATACGCTCCGTATGTTTATCTAATCTTTCAGACATGCGGTATGTTAAGGAGTCTATCTTTCCATCAATGTTTGATAGCGTTGATTGAATCGTGTTAAACATCTGTGTGCACCATCGGCCAAGTCCGCTCTCGACTTTTCTATCGTTAGGCCTCCGCCGCAGATGTCGCGCCTTGGGCTTGCGTAGTGGTTACGTCCCAGCGCGTGCATTCGCGATAACCAGGCCGCTCCTCGGTCGAGTTTCAGCGGGATGAATTACCGCCTTCCGTATTGATTTCGGCCGCAGGGATACCACTTCTTATAGAACGCCTCCGTAAGTCGTGTCAACGATTATTTTCGTAAGGATTAGTCGGTTATGACTGCAGGATCATTGCAGGATTTAGGTTCGATCGGAGGAGCTCGCTCACAGTGCGGCCATCTCCAGGCTTGGCTAGCTCCGCCCCCGGACTTGAATGAGTACATTACAGTTGAGACTGTAGACACCAGGGTTAGTACTCCACAAAAGTTATATGAAATAACACTCCGGATGGAGGGAGACAAACCTAGACAGGTGAAAGCACTTTTTGGGAAAGACTATCAAGGGCTATGACATACTTCTAGCAGAAAAAGACTGGCCACCACAATTTGTCAGGGAGTGCCCACACGGTGAGGACATTATTATGCCTGCCTTCTCCAACCATATTCCAATTCACCTAAAATATACATATGCCAGGAAATGGGCAGTAGCCCAGGCCCCAGCATTATATAAAAATCATGTAGGATGGGATGAGGACTCCCCTCACCATAAAATACATCTGAAACATGAACCAACTGCACAGAGGCAGTATCCAATAAAGCAAGAAGCTAAAAAACAGGTCAGGAGATCTTAGATCAACTTGAATACCAAGGGGTGATTGAAACATGCACCTCCTCAATGAACAATCCTTTGTTTCCTGTCTCCAAACCAGACAATACATATCGTCTAGTTTTGGATTACAGACACCTAAACACTTGTTCTAAAACCTTTGCAGTGCAAAATGCACATAGCACAGCATTAATGAATAACATTGTGCGTAAAAAATACAAAACCACATTAGATATCTCAAATGGTTTCTTTTGTCAAAACATAGCACCTGAAAGCAGGTACTTAACAGCATTCTCCATAATGGGGACCCAGCGTCACTTTTGTCGACTCCCACAAGGGTTCAAGAACAGCCCAGGTTTATTCTCAGCAAGGGTAACGGAGTTACTACAAATTTATGACAATGAGGCATTGTCCTATGTCGATGACATATATCTAACGGACGATGACCTGGACAAACACTTGAACAGGGTGAGCACCATTATACTGGGCTTCGCCTCTGAGGGCTACAAATTCAACTTTAAAAAGTCCCGAATTGCCCATCTCAATGTCCTATTTCTAGAATATGAGCTTTCAAGTGAAGGCAAGAGCTTGGCAGCTAACTTTTTAGAAAAGTGTGCGCTGCTCCAACCTCCAAAAACGCAAAAAAACTTACAATCCATCCTGGGTTTCCTAAATTTTGGAAGAACATACATTTTAAATTACGCAGAAAGGGTTAAACCTCTCTATGCATTAATCAAACCTGATTTTTCAATCAAAAATTTGACAAACGAACACACAGAAATCTTACGTTCACTCCATGCTAACATGTTAGCAACAAATCACTTACAAACACGCGTAAGTCAACGCAATTTGGTGATCCGAATAATTTCGGGTCAATGCGGATTCACCTACTTAACCTTCAATGAGGGTGAAAAAATACCAATCGCATACAAATCTCATTTGTACACACAAGCGGAAATGCGCTTCAGTTCAACTGAAAAATGTTTGATAGCAGTTCAAACCGCTGTAGCAAAAGAAAGAGCCTTAGCCCAAGGAAAACGCATTATTGTCGTAACCCCAGTACCGGCTTTAGAAACGGTCACAAAGGCAAACATTCCAAATGCTAAAGCATTACATCCAAGATGGATACAATGGGTTAATTCTCTTGCTGCAACAGATGTTGAATATGTTTTGATCCTGATTTAAAAACACAAGCATTCCTGCAATATGAACAAGAATGTCCTCTGCCCACTGAAATTCTGCCTCTCGATCAGAACGAATTCATAATTTACACTGACGGATCCGCACAGCCCACAACAGGGAGTAAGCAAGCTTACAGTGCAGCGTGTGCAATCGTTAAAGGTCGCATGCGAGATGGCATCTTCAGACCTATGGTCACAAAAACCCAGTCTCTAGGAGATTGTACAGCTCAGCGAGCTGAACTACAAGCATTCAAACTGGCACTTGAAAGTACAGATCCAGAATTCCCCACACTGATAGTGTGTGATTCCTTTTACTGTGTTCAGTCGTATAATGAATATATACAAAACTGGCTTGAAAATGGTTTCAAAGATGCGAAAGGTGGCACAATAAAGCACAAAATGCTTTGGGAACAAGTAGTTCAGTTGAAAAACGAACTACCAAAGGCTCACGTGATCCACACACTGAGTCATCAACGTGATGGCGTTCACTTTGCAGGGAATTCATTGGCTCACGAAGCCGCAAAGGGTGCTGTTCAGACGGCTTCCGTAGCTGCGATCACTCGTTCAAAAACAAAAATAGACGGTGAGATAATGTTGGCTGTCAATGCTTCAAGCAAGGGCGGCAGTGCAGCGTTACCAAAAATGTTTCCACTCAAGTACTCTTATGTAATTGATGCGAACAACGTTCCTTTTGCTCGAATCCCTGGAGTGGGGGATAGGGTAATTCCAAACATGGAACATAGAGCAGCTTTGATTTATAAAGCACATTTGGGGGAGGGTCTGCCACATCAAGGGATCTCTAAAACAATTTTGACGTTAAAAGAGATGTACTGGTGGCCTGGAATGAATACAGAAATACACATATTCATCAATAACTGCTTAGACTGTAAATTACAGCGAGAAAGCCACCAGACACCATGCTACGAATGTAGCCGCCCACTACAGACACCATTGTTAGACAGCATTAGACTATCTACGCGCCTGCGTCCTACTGGACAAGTGCAATCCCACAAATACTGAATCAAGGTTCCTAAGGATATGGCCTCAGCGCTCGGCTGACGCTCGAACTGTTATAAAAGATTTGCGAGTCTTTATCGGCACATACGCAATAGGCACGCTACATTCTGACCAGGGCCCTCCGTTTAGCTCTCGGGCTTACAAAGAAGCCATGGCCAGTCTGGGCGTTGCATTGCGGTACTCCTCTCCATTCCATCCTGAGGGAAATTCAGTTGTGGAAAGGAAAAACCGGGACATAAAGCAGTCTATAACAGCTAGGGTATTAGGTTCGGGTGACGGGTGGGTCAAACATCTTTATGGGGTCCAACGCTCATTGAATAACCTGCCAAGAAGTTCTCTAGGGGGGGTCACTCCATATGAGGTCCTATTTGGGACAAGAATGTGGGTACCAGATCTCGATGACGTAGGCACAGTGGTGGAAAATAAAACGTTTGATATCAAAGATCGTTTGGCTGTTTTACAAGAACTGAATGAGTTAAGAACGAAACAAAGCAACGTATTCCTATAGCCAACCACCACTGGGGAAAAACCGGCGGTCCCAGCAAGGCCTGTCTGGATTCCAAAAGTTGGGGATCTAGTCAGAGAAAAGATTGCGGACAAGAAGGAATTTGGACCTTCTTACAGACAACCAGTACCTGTCCTAGCAGGTCAAGGAACAAGAACAGTACTTCTGCCGCCCCTTGCTGGAAGAAAGGAGAAAAGATTTGTGTCCATCGACCTCATCAAACCACAGTATGTGGCCAATACTAAATAGTAGGCCTCGTGGACTCCGACCTAGTAGCAGACGCACTCCTCTCGCTACTATCCAAGAGGTTCAGACTGAAAGACTGATAACCATCGAGAATTCAGCTGTGACAGATGAAGGACTAAGCAACAATGCAATGGAACTCATCCCTCTTGAAAATCAAGTAACAGTTCGTCCAAATTCACCTGTCTACACCAACGTGGCAAGTGATCAACTGGTTTCAGCGATTTCTACAAATCCAGATGCAATTCCAACAATTGACAGAACTGCTTCTGGCTATTTCATCAACTTTGATACGTTCTCAGAAGATCCGAGTGAACCTGAAACGATGCCAGCATCATTGAAATTCAAGCAGCAAGTACAAGACTTTCTTCACTTTCTGAAAAAGACTTATCTGGTTTCACCATGGATTGAACTCTGGATTACATCTGGTCTTTTTGTTTTCCTACTCTGGCTAGCTTTGGTTACAACTGTGAGCGTGCTTATAAGTGGCAGATACATCCATGTGAATACTGAAGGAAAAGACGTTAACGTACTTTTGAAACCTCATAAATCTTCCCATCGTGAAGCAAGAGACTTGTCAACAGTGAACATCACAGCCGTTCCTATACAGGATGGTATAGTGTGGGACAAAACAGATTTTGATATCTTCGGCCCGACGGAACAATTGAACATTCCACATTTGTTTAAAATTTCACTAAGTGATCTAATTTCGTCCAGTACCTACTCTGATGATTGGGACTTTGAGACTGTTAATGACATAATGTTTGACCTAGAAAAATCTGCTGCATTTTCTAAAAATGAATATTTAGAGGGTTCATCAGACTATGAACAACTGTATTGTTATAACCACTATGGTCATCATTATTTGCATAAATCTGCATACCCGATAAATGTGTTTATGTTTAACCAATGGGAGCATTGTCCTACACCACCACAAGGTAGTTCAAAAACATTTGCTAACAAGTTTCCATATTTTTCAGGGTACAATACATCTGATCCAGAAACGTTTTACTATACAAATGTAAACAAAACAGGACTGAAAATTATGCTAACTAATACAAAACAGATTTACTCTGCAGCATTTATTGCCCAACTGTCTAGACAGGGTTTCGACTTATGGAAAGACACAATAGACACAAAAACAGTGTGGGGTACTAAAGATTGGCAAGTGCAGGGGATAGAAGCTTTATTTAGAGCCTGTATCATCCCTGAACAAATAATGTTTTTGAATGAAACTGTCCAACAAACATCTTGTGTTGGATTAGCCAAGATCAAAGAGATGAAGACACCTTCTGTACCAACATCTGCCAGTGATAATAATACACAGGCAGTGGTGACAGTTGACAATATACTACAACTCAACAGATCTAATCCTGATTGGAAAAAATGGTTGATCTGGCCCACAGACACGAACAACTGTCAGGAAAGATTCCTGAATAAAACTCAGGGCTTTACTATTCATAGGCCAGACCCAAGATACGTCCAAAGACAGCATCCGGGGGTAGTAACAACATACAGTGTAGGTAAATTATGCCTCGATTGGCTTCAGAAATCTACACTACAGGATGTGAAACAACACTTATCCTTACTTAAAGAAGACGCAGACCTTAGGGAATTCTTGCTTGGACCAAGAAAACCGCGTCAAAAACGTTTCATATATGCCGGCATTTATGCTGCCTATAATGAAGCATGGAAAGTGTCACAGATGGAGGCCGCAGAACGAATACGTGAACTTGATCGTATTAATTTAGAGAAAACCCTCTCTGTGGTCGACAATGGGTTAACAACTTTGTCCTCCAGAATATATTCATTGGATGGCATTGTATCCTCTGCTATCGACATACTAGAACAAGATTTGGCGATGTTACAACAAGGCCAATCTCAATTACGTTCTATTGTGTTATTAAGCTGGACGCTGCAATCTTTGCGTGCTGACTATGTGCCTTGGCGTTTTATCAACACGTCGGCTCTGTTTGCAGAATACAATCTAACTGATAAACAGATCGAACTGGCACAAAGAGTAGCAAAGTATACAGTGCTGAGCATTGAAAAACTGGAAAAGTTACCATTCACAGTGGCAGAAAAACCAGCTACAGAATGGCTCATTCATGGCAAAATCACATTACCTGTGATTACTTTTCAGTTTCAGTATTGCCTCAGACAAATGCAAGCAGGAAAATATGAAATGTTGGGTAAGGAATACATTAAGACATCTTGGGATTTACCGTATACATATAGATGTTGGAGTGGGGATCGTGAAGTGTTTTTGAGCGGTACACACTGTAAAAGTGCACTGAGCGGTTCACTTATATGTCAGGACATTTCTTTACACTGGGCTTGTAATGGTTCTGTGGCAAATTTGTCTTGCCATCAGCAGGGTACACCAGCTGCTGTGATTAATCCAACGTTTGGACAACTTTCTAATGGGAGTTACCTCATGTTGAATGATCAGAGTTGCTGGGGCATGTTGCCAGGCATCCCATATCTAGTAACGGTCAACTCCAGGGTCACTTGCTGTATGCAAGTATTGTTTGCCCCAATAGACACAGTCAGGGAGTCGCCTCTATGGCCTTCGCTGAACGTCTCTTTTATAAGATTTGATACTTTGAGCAGAATGAAAGCCATGCTTTTACAGCAAACAGTGCCTTTGACCTCGGCCAAAGAAACCTATGATCTACAAGTAGCAAGGACTTCGGCTGAGATACAGACTTTAATACGTACAAACTGCCCTATACATTTCGTGGAAATGATAGGACGTATCTTTAACATGTCTGATACAACCGGAATTGTACATGTATTTAAGAGCATCTGCTCCGGTCTGTTAGCACCTTTCCAGGCAATACTCGGAATCATCCCGAACTTTGCACATTCGGTGTTTGGTGGCATACCATTAATTCTAGCACTTGTTGCCGGAATTCTATTTCTCTTCCTGCTATTACGCTATGGCCAGCCTATTCGCAGACATCACTGCGAGCAAAATGGAGAAAGCTCTCCTTGAAAAGTGCCGTGAGCGAATAGTACAGCTTTTGGGCATGACTCGTCTACGGGACCTGAATACCACGTGGTTCCTGTCGTTCAGACCAATCTGGCAAGATTGCATCTTACCTGTTCTACGATGCCTGCTATGCGGTGAAGAATGCGTGTTGGACACCTGTCTAACATTTCCATTAGCAACGCCAACGGATGTCGATACTCTGCTGGTCCCGATAATGGCCCATGCTCTGTGTTGTCCCCAGAGGCTACCAATCCTGATGTCAGCATTCATTGAGATCTCACAGACGCTTCCGGCTGCTGCTGAGTTACGAGAAAGATCTACAGGCACACAGGTAACAACGGACGCGACCATTGCTGCGGCATCCTATGCTGAAAGCGATGCTTCACATCTCTGTGCAATTAATCTACTACACGAGGTGTTCCAACTGACACCAACTTCAGTGGACGATGTTTTGTCTACAGAAATAGATGATCTCATGTTTACACCAGACCCGTAAACTGACTCTGATTCAGCCTACAGTGTTCCAGAGATGCAGTAACAATTTGGCCTTCATACTTCAAAAAACTTGGAACTCTTCCCAAAATTGAACTTTTTCCCATTTTTCGAACTAAAATGGCACTTCAATCTGCTTAAAGTAGAACTAGCCTTATAGTACAGACTTCGCGGTACTTCCACAGACACTTAGTCATCTTGTTTGTCTAAAAAAAGTTCATTAATTTTCATAACATGAAAATGACTTTGATTTAGAACAACTTATCGATCATTTTTTTTTTGTCAAATGTAAATATTACTGCTAATTTCATTCAAATTGCATTTAATTTCAAAATATATGCCTGAAATGAAAAGCAATGCTTAATATGTACAGTACCCTTTGCATTTTAATATGTTTTTAATGCTTTTACGAAATATTTTTTTTTAAATATGCGGTACTCCATTTAATGTTTAGCATTTTTTAAATGTTTAGCATTTTAGTATTATCGTACACACGAAAGTGGAGTGGGTGTTGTATTCCTCTTAGGGTGTCCATACACGGGCTTTCCTGTAACATGTCCTTATATAGGCACAATTCACCCTGCCCTTATATAGGCATGAATTCCCAGTCCTTATTTAGGCATTAAACCGTGCACTCCAAATACAGGCATGGTCTCAGACATCCGTCCACCCTAACGTCACAACGAGTTCTTGAAGAACAGACCCTTAGGCTTCGGGAGTTTCCCTAGCACAGTACTATTGATTTCTTCAAGGACTCATCTATTATGCATGAAACGTTATACCTTAGGGGTTCATTCATGACGTCTTCCGCTGTCCAATTCACGTCAATGCTAACACTCTGAGGTACCTCTCAGGTATAAATATACCTTCCCTAGCCCTTGTAAACTAGAGGAGACCTCGACTTCAGAGGAGCCCGTTTCCCGGCCTGATGCACTGAGAAGACGCTGTCATCCCTGCACGCAGAGAGTCCAGCTTCCAGTGATCTGACTTCCCTCGAGGGGTGTTGGAGCTCGAGTCTGGCAAGAGATTCCCACCTCTCTCATTCTTAAGGTATGGGGCTGACTAGAACCTAGAGGGACTCTTGGCATACTAGACTTAACATACTCTTAGTATACCATAGTGAGGAATACTTCACCTACTTCATACCTCTCCCTACACCTAGGTTAGGTTAGGTACATTGGGGTAGAACTAGCTTAGAAACGCATCGTATGAGTACTCACATTTTTTAGTCTATGTTATTTATGTAAATGAATATCTACTAAAGATCATGCTAGCGCAATATTATTTATTTCTTACTGCTTACGCTGTACATTATTTATCTTGCATATTGTCTTGTGATCGTAACAGCACATTTTACTTACACCAGAAACAAGACTGTTCAATAAACTTTTTATTGAAACGCCCGTCTATTCTTTCTGTGTAACTTTGAGGAAAACTAAGCATGCACGATTGAGCTGAGTGAAATAGTTATCTATTGTTTCCACGACTCTGGGACACGTTCTGATTCTAAAGGGAAACAAAGTTGTCATGTCCTTGCGGCTGCCAGAAACTACTCCCTTCTTGTTTGTCAAGGGGTTTCTAGTGGCCTCTGAGCTAGCTGGCACAAGTAATTAAGTTTAATATACTCGATAGGGACATACTGACCTTAGTCCTATGTCAAACCTATAGGGGATATTATTCCAATGCGCAGAGCCTATTAGGGAAATAGGAGCTACACTACACTGTAAGGTAAGTAGAGAAGAAAGGGATACAATTAGCCAGGGGAAGAGCAAAAAAGGTCAATTTGCCCTTGATTCCTATGACAAAGGGTCAATGACATCAATACACTCACAGAAAGGAAGAATCCAGCCGACGTGGATAGGAGTAGGGCCTGAAGAACATCCAGGAAAGGAAAAGGTAACTCCACTGTGGGGAGACCGATATGATTCGTAGGATGAGCAGAACTGCTCACACAACCAATTAATGTAACTGAGGTGAAGCCGCCAGTCACACCATCGGATCCCAATTTACTTCTGAAAAGAGAAAAACACAGGATGCTGAAACTCAGGCATCCGGGGTTTGCAGATTCAATCATGAAGAAAAAACACACTCACCTATAGGGAGCACCCGCCGCTGGTTTTGAGAGTGTCGGCTAGTCGATCTCCGAATGAAAACCTCAGGGAGGGCGTGGGGGAAACCAATTTGCCCAGCCGCACTCGCCGCAAAGTAGATGGACAAATCTAGATAGGGAGACATGAGGCAAGGCTCAAGGTGGATCTGTCTCCGTGAGTTAAAAGGCAGATATAACAGCATGAAATGATAAGCACTAGCCTGTTGGGGATCCGATAAGCCATAAAAGGGCGGACCTGATTGAAGTAGGTACGGGACACTGTATGTGAGGGTGGGTGGACAAAATATCGAAAACACAAATATCGTCGGACACAATATCGTGTCAAAAATATCGAGGACAAGAATATCGTGATGGTCATTTTCTATGGGTAAGTAAAGTTTTACTATATATAACTCCACATATATGTACTTTGACGATATATATATCTTCAAGATACGTAGATCTGGAGTTAAGAATAGTAAATTGATACCCATCTATTTGCACTTACCTACTCGATATTCTTGTCCTCGATATTTTGGACACGATATTCGGTCCACACGATATTTTGTTTTCGATATTCTGTCAGTGAACCGTATGTGAGGGAGCAATTTAAATTTAAAGGACTGCGGAATGCGGCTAGCGTGAGAAACACTAGAACGCTGCCACGGCAGGGGAGGCAGAGGCAGGGCCATGGGGGGACTAGAATATTTAAAGAAGCAACGGAGGCACCAGGGTTGAAAACCTACGAGGGAACAGACATGATGGAGAGGTCAAGGAATGGTTCAGTTAGGCAACCACACAATTCCTGTCCCTATGAATATTTCTGTACGCTGTATTTCTTCTTCACATCCATGTGTTTCACTTGCGCCATTTGTGTTCACTCTGTACGTAAAACACAGTCATCAAATGATGTTAATGCTGCTCTTTAAGTCCTATGTATCCTTCTTAAAATACAATTGCATTTGCAATTCTTAGTGCTGTATGTGTTTCCTTTTTTTCCTTATAATGAAGTTATGATAATAACATTTTTTCTATTGTTACCCGGTGAGACATTGTTGTTTAATGCTAAATTTGCCCAGGTCTCAACTTGACTTACGGGTTTTCTCCTGTTGTTGTGTCACTGCTGCTTCAAGCCAGTCTTTCTGTTTGAACCCAGGACTACCATAGTGACTCCAAGGGCTTGTTGGCTGCCCTCCTGATCTGAGCTACAGGGACACAAAACAACCTGAATCCTGTATCTGGACCCTGCCTGAAGTGAGCCTACCCTCAAAGTGGTGCACACCCAGTCCTGGAATCTTGAAAATGGTGCTAAAAGGTGCCCAAAAAGCCAAAAGTCAAAACTTGGGACTTAGAACATTTTCCACTAAAAAGTGATCTGATAACTGACAGGTGACCGGAACCTACCTGCTCGCTGATCCACCCAAAGTTAATCGCTGGTCCACCTGACTTCACGGTAGGTCCCGCTACGTTCTTCTCTGCAGTAGGAAATCCTGTTCAGCAGCTCCTCTCAGAAGGGGTATCCGGCCTCGTGGAGCCCTCGTCGGCTACAGCATGCAGCTTTGTCCTGCTGGAGAATTTTAACTTCCAAAAATGGGACAAAGTCCGAAAGTAGAAACCTTCGCCGTGACTTTGTCCAGCGGCTGCCTGATCACTGCGCCTCGGACACCACTGGTTGCCTGCCCCACTGAACTTTTCCATTTCAGACATTTTTCTTCAAAAATTCTTTTAAGTCTGAAGGTAAGCCGAGAGTGGGCCCAATCCACTTTCTGTATCCGAACCAAACTCCATCACCGTCGGTCTTAACTTGTGACTTTGTTCCGGTCTCGCGTGACTAGCTGCCCATGGTTGGCCTTTTGATCTTTTAGGCAATATTTTTCACTAAAAATTTTGAAAATTCATAACTCCAGTTCTGCTGATTGGATTTTGTCATTCGGGTGTCAAATTACTTTATTAATTTTTTCTCTATTTTTCTAAACTGATGTGGGATTTTTCTTGTCTTGTGTTTTCACTTTAATACTGTTTGTGTGCTGCATAAATACCTTAGACATTGCCTCTAAGTTAAGCCTGACTGTTTATGTGCCAAGCTGCCAGAGGGTTAAGCACAGGTTAGTTTAGTGAGCTTTTGTGGTTCACCCTGGCAAGCATCCTAGTTGTTGCTTGAGAAGGCCTCACACCCCCCCCCCCCCAACGAAAAAACAAATTTCCTATAGCCCCAAAACTAATGCCAATGCAAAAGGATGCATTTTCGCAGGGGGTACTTCTGGAAACCACAAGAGTAGCAATGATAGTGGTGTTTTTAAGAAAGGTTGGGTCCACTTTTTTGTTTTTTTTTAAATATCTGTATTGATTTTAGACATAGGCAATAACCAAAAAGGTTGGGCCCACTTGATGTGAGATCCTACAGAATACAAGATATTGGGTAAGATATTAGCAAATAGACTGGCTCTATTGACTCGTAAACTGATTCATGGAGGTCAGTGTGGTTTTATCCCAGCGAGAATCACACACATGAACTTGAGACAGTTTTTCACATCATGGATAGGGCCCCAAAGTCATCGACCATTCAAATGTTGACCTCCATACGTATTGAGAAATCATTCAATACCTTTCTGTGGTTTTTCCAATTTGGAGCATTACAATCACTGGGCTTGAGACGTGGTTATTTGAGATGGGTGAGGTTAATGTACTCTGACCTGAAAGTCAGGGTAACGATGAGTGGCATCTTCTCAAGGGAATGGAGCCTACACAGAAGCACATGAAAGGGTGCCCTCTCTCCCTGTTGCTGTTTTCATTGGCCATGGAGCCACAGGCCTGCATGTTTTACAGCAGGCCACAAGTATGGGGCATAGCACTGACATATGAGGTGCTTATTATTTCACTGTGTGCAAAAGACGCACTGTTAAACCTACAAGACACTAAGAGCCTGATTTAGATCTTGGTGGACGGGTTACTCCGTCACAACGGTGACGGATATCCCGTCCACTGAAATATAAATCCCATAGGATATAATGGGATGTATATTTCGCCAGATGCGATATCGGTCACCGTTGTGACGGAGTACCCCGTCCGCCAAGATCTAAATCAGGCACTAAATCCAGTCCCACAGGAGTTAAGGCATCGTTATCTGGCTGAGGGGAAATCTCAGGACTACTGGTGAGCTGGAGTAAATTTGGTTTGTTACCAATGCACGAGGTTGAAGAAACAGTCTCGCCCATCAATCCAAAGATCCCTCTTACCAGGACTCCGGATACCTTCAAGTAATTGGGGTCTGGATATACCATAATGACAATCAACTAATACTGGGAAACATAGAGAAAGGAGTAGCAGAGATCCGAACCTCAAGTGATTTCTGGAATAAGCTTCCCTTGTCCCCCATCGACAGGGTCGCTATAGTCAAAAAAGCTGATAGTGCCGAGATTGCTGTATTTATTCTAGGCACTCCCAGTCATTTGAAAAATGACTTTCTTTAAAGAAATAAATGTCCTTATATCTGACTTGATATGGGCCAGGAAAAGGACAGCAATAGAGCAAATGTTGCTATTTTTGCATAAAGGCAGGATGGGGGTACCTAACCTGGAATTATATTATTTTGAGGCACAACTTGTCTGGCCAATGTGTTGGGTGGTCAGCCAAATGACTGGAAAGCTCTGCAAATGAGAAAAAGTATGGATGGGGAACCTCTGACTATTATTATACTGGGTGAAAATACATGCCAGAAGACTAACCCGATGGCACTCTTAGTACCTAGATATTGCTATAACAGGTATAGACGGGCCTTCTGGGGAGAAAACGTCAAACAGGCCTGAGGGTCTACTATGGAGCTTGCCGAAATTTAAAGAATTAGCCAGACATTATGATAGGAAGGTGTGGACTTATGCTGGGGTTCTTACAGTAGGAGATCTTTTCTCAGGGGAAGTTTATAGCACCTTCAACTCTATTAAACACAGTTTTGGCCTAGGGTCGGGGCAGTTTCTTTCTGATGAACAGCCTGGCCTTATGAAAATGATGAACCTATTAGATCGAATAATCTATCAAGTGTTCTTACCCTGGGTAGCTGTAGACATGCAGTCTTGATAATGTACGCATCATTAGCCCCAACTTTCTAAACTGATATTTCACAGACCAAATCCACTTGGGAGAAGGCAATGGAAGTAGACTTCGCAGCGAAGGGCTGGGAAAATAATATCAGAATTCGCGCAGAAGAATACTAGAAACTACTGGATCCAATTTACACAAATAAAGTGCATTCACCAAACATACTTATCAGGTCATAGGATTACAGAACTGTTTCCAGGTGTGATGTATACCTGTCCGAGCTGTCATCAGGGACAGGCACACTTTTATTACATGGTATGGGAATTCAGAGATATTTGAGAGTACTGGGGAGAAATAATAACAACTGGGTCTCAGGCCCAGAAATTCTACTTGATCCCATGAAATGTCTATTAGGATACATTCAGAGGACTAGACCACTCAGGCAGATATGCAGAATTATAGACTTGGCCCTGATGCTTGCTAAAGGACTATTGCCAGAGACGTTTTATGGCATGGACTAAGTGGGCAAGTGCCCAGGGCCCTCAGCTTCCAAGGATTTACCTGGGAAAGTCAACTTTCTCTCTTGGAATTTTTTTTTGTATTTCTGTATCTCAAACTTCAACATATAATTCAATATTATTAGGCAACATAGGGCTTGAATTAGCAGAAAATGGGTAATAATAACATTCAAAGTTGTTCCAAACAGGGGCTACAAAAATGCATCTCTCCAGGGACCCTCAAAGTCCTAAAGATGACATTGCTATGGACTGGAAGGCCAAGAGGTCACCCAACCACTTGCAAGTGGCTGCAAGACGTGGTCAAATGGACATGAGCTGAACTATCAACACTACTGGCCCTGTGCAGGAGAAACATTAAGGTAATTCCAGATCGGATGCGAGACCACTTTTAAAGAGTCCTGTAACTCAATCAACACTGCATTTTTTACTATATAATTGAGCTAGAATTAAGACCAATGCGTTGAGATACTGGCAGAGTGACAAAACGGATCAATGGTTGGCTGCAAGGTGAGTGGGGTGGTTGGGAGATTTGTTTACTTTATTATTGTAGTTTGCCATAGAATGTAGCATGCACCTAGCATACTACCACAGGGCAACTTCAAATGGTTGTGTGTTGAGGCTACTCTCAGGATTGTAAAGAGCTAGCAAACTTTAGAAATGTGAATTGTGCATCGTGAATTATGACTCTGAAACATAAAAGTTCAATAAAGATCAACAAAAAAGTGAATCTTTCGAAACAGTACTCCAGTAATGGTCAGGAGTTGTGAGTGACTTGTGGGCTTTTCCTGAGGGGTGTTGATCACAGGCTTAATGTATACTACTTGGTATATCTACACAATGAAAAGGCTTGTGACTCTGAAGAGAGCTGAAGCAGTAATGTTCTGATTACTTCCCAGTAATTCCCATTACACTCAGTCCTACTCTCCTTGTCAAGGTCATTACTGTGCGGCTTATATATTATTAACAGGGCTTCTGTGTGGAAAGTCAAGTATTAATATCCATAAGGTAAGGATGGTGGGCCAAAATATGTTGTAAAGTGTAAAGGACTAGCTTAGTGTGTGTATGCGGCATGACTTAGCCGCATAAGTTCAGCACTGTGAGTAGGAAGAGTCCGGCTTGATCATGGTACTGAAACATGGAAGGGAAAGTCTCCGAAGAGGTCATGTGTGTGCCTCACTTCCTTCAAGAGATAATAACACAATACAATGTTGGATAACAATCGTCCTTACATGATGTACAGTACTGCAACTTTGAATCACCACTTTGAGACCTAAACAGTGAATGGACGGTGAAAATAAATCACAGTTAAAAACTCTGATAATTCCCAAAACACATCAATCATGAACTGGTTTAAAATCATTACTTGGATCCTAAGTCCATTCACATGAACTTTTTTTCACTTCATGCCAATAATAATGTTTACTTTTACTTTTACTCTGTGCTTCTTATCCTTTCAGATAAGATCCTGACAAATTGAAAAAAGTCTGTTTTCTGCATTTTTGGGTAAGCATACTAATTAAGAGCAAAAGAGAGTTGATGCAAAAGCAAATGATAAAAAGAGGACAAAGCTTGTCATGACGTGTTTCAAACAGTACATAGTAAATCTGCCTGTAACTGATGCCCTGCACATAATTGGCTTATCAACACTTTGTCCATTAGGGAGATGTCTAAAAATATCTTTCCATGATCCAAGCATAATCCAAAGAGAGTTTTCAGCGACTTACACTCTTGCTTCATTTGAGCAACTCATAAAAATCAATTTCTTGCATTTGCTATTTTCCTCCAGATACTGATTTAAAGGCTGCACCTAGGTACACGGTAATTTAAATATTGTGTATCATGTGAATGAGTTAGGATACCATAAATACTATTCTTTTTTATTATGTTCTGGGTATGCATCACATTCACATTTCTGTAGCATTCATGCTGTTGTTCAAACGTTAAAAGAGTAAAACGATGCAAACTTGAAAAGAAAATAAGATGGTCTTAAACTACTTGGGGGCATATTATCAAGGGCAATATCGCCGCTTTTGCGGCACTTTTTGCCGAAAAAGCGGCGATATTTTTATCGCACTATTAACAAGCCTGCGTTAACATGCGTTAGCTCAAGATTTCAGGAGTTAGCTATCGCCTTGCATGTCAGCGATAATTATCGCTAATGACATGCAAGGTAGGGGTTCCTAACATAAATTACACGCTAAAAGTCGCTAACACAACTTCGCTGTATTAGCAAAGCTGTCCCGCGATAAAAAGACTTGCGCGAATCTCCGAAGATCGCAGGTTTTTAACACCTGATAAAAACCTGACTAAACAGAGTGTAACATGGAGGCACATAAGAAAAGTTCACCCTTTTGCAAAGGTAACATATACATGGGAGAAAGTGAACAAGACTTTTCTTCAGTTGACTCCAAATACCCATCTCCAAATATCCCTGTGTAATGGGCTTTGTAATTATTATTATTATTATTTGTAATTATTGTTTTATGTTCATTTATTGCCTCTCAGTCCTTTGTTTTATTGCAGAACGAACGTAGCCAGGTAACCACCAACACTACTTTGTGCCCCATTGTATTCATTTTCCCTTTCCCCTTCTATTGCCCCTTCCTCCCGCTCCCGATCAGTTGTTCCCTCTTCAATCAGTTCATGAAGGGTGTTAGCTGAAATACTAACGCACCGCGAACACGCTGATCCCATGCTATCGCATGAATCACTATCGCGTGTTAGCGGGACACCTTTGCATCTTTCCAAACTGTTAATAATAAGTCGGAAAAAATGCGAAAAGTATCCAGGAAAGGAAGCGGTACGTAAAATACCGATAGCTTGCGCTGGCGATCAGTATCGCCATTACTAGATAATATGCCCCTTGGTCTTTTAAATTACTTTTGAATTGTTATATACTTTTGATATGGCTGGCCTCCTTTTCAATTCTTATCTATTTGTGGCATTGTCTCTTAAGTTCAGTGGTTTATATCGTATTTAGCCTAACACCTTCTGGTCACTTCAGAGTATTTTCCTATGCAGCAGTGTCATCAATAAAAAATTAATTGCAAGCTAACATATGCAAACATGATGCCACCGCTACTCAGACCAAGAAGTGTAAAAATAACCCAAATAGGGTAAGACAGAGCTGCAACCCACGGAAAGTTGCATGTATGCTCCACATGTGTGTTTATACACCTTGACTGGCATGGTGTTTGTTTGCCTTTGCAGCGTCACTACCATCCCATGTGCCACCTTATGAATGACAATATGACTTCAATTGCTGCAATAAGTATGGTATATCAAATTAAATGTAATAAAGTAACCCAATGTTATCCTATGGGAGAGGTAGGCTTCACAGTAGTGAAAAACGAATTTGTGGGTTTTTCCCTACCAAGACATATAAAACTTTAAAGTACATGCTTATTATTTTAATTACAATGCACCCTGCTCTATGGGCTGTTTAGGGCCTACCATAAGGAAGAATTAGATTTATTAAAAAGGAAGGTTTAGACCTAGCAAAATGTTTATTTTGCCAGTTCGAAATAGGCAGTTTACAACTACACACACAGGCTGCAATGGCAGACGTGAGACATATTAAAAGGGCTACTTAAGTGGGGTCACAATCAGTGCTGCAGGCACACGAGCATCATTTCATTTACAGGCCCAGGTAGTACCCCTTTATTAGGGGCTTGCAAGTACATTAAAGGTGCCAATTGGGTGGAAGCCAATATTACTATGTTTTGGGGAGAAAGCACAAGCACTTTAGCACTGGTTAGCAGTGGTAAAGTGTGCAGAGTCCTAAGACCAGCAAAAAACAAAGTCAGCAAAAACAAGAGGATTGAAGGCAAAATGTAGTGGGAAAATCAGGCCAAGGATGTCAGGTCCAACATATGTCCCCCCAAAGCTGAACCAGAGGGAACTACCGAGTCTCATGGGAGTTCTTGTTGCTTAAGTGGAAGAACCTGGAGAGACCATCAGCTTTGGTGTGGTAAGTTCCAGGGCGATGCTGCACCATAAAGTCCATTCCCTGTAGGAAGATGGACCACCTCAACAATTTGGGGTTCTCACCCCTCATCTGCATTAGCCATCTGAGGGGTCTGTGATCTGCCTGAACCCAGAAGTGATCCTCAAACAGAAGTGGTCTCAACTTCTTCAGTACCCAGACCACTGCAAATGCTTCCCTTTCTATTGCAGTCTACCTCTGTTCCCTGATAAGCAAGCTCCTGCTGATGAAAGCTACTGGTTGAGCTATGCCCTCTTCATTTAGCTGTGAGAGCATAGCCCCTATGCCATACTCTGAGGCAACCGTCTGCACAATGAATTCTTGGGAGAAGTCAGGGGCTTGAGCATGGGTGCTGTGCACATGCCCTTCTCCAGGCTGTGAAAAGCATTCTGGCATGCCTCTGTTCAGATCACCAGTCTGCGCTGCTTCTTAGAAATCAGCTCTGTCAAGGTCGCAGCAATGGGGCTATAGCCCTTGACAAACCTCCTGCAGTACCTAGTGAAACCCAGGAATGCCCTCACCTCTGTCTAGGTGTTAGGGGCTTCTGAAGTCAGAATGGTTTACATTTTGGCCTAGAGGGGCTGTACCTTGCAGCTTCCAACCTGGTGACCCAAGTAGACCACAGAACCCTGCCCTATCTGGCACTTGCTGGTCTTGATAGTCAGGCCTGCTCTCTGCAGACACTGAAGCACTTCTCTGAGGTGGCACAGGTGGTCTCCCAGCTGGAGCTGAAAACGGCAATGTCTTCTAGGTAGGCAGCACTGAAGTTCTCCAACCCTTTCAGTTTGAAAAGATAACTACTCTTGGCGAGCAAATATCCAACTTTTATATACACTTATACCAAATCATTCACAACATACCACTCCACCAGTCTAGAAAGGGAAAACCAAAGCAAACGCATGTAAATTTCAAATTTAATTTTAAATTAAAAACAATTCCATAAGCATATACATCAAATTACATTAAAAACAATAAAACCAGAACCTCCAATAATTTCACACAGTATTAAAAAACATCAAAGGGAGATATAGTTTAAGCCATATGTATCTGTCATTTACAGTGGTTAATTCGAAAGAATCAATAACAGTATTGACATAATTTGATCTTATACAAACAACACTTTGTTCCTCGAATATAACCCAATAGTGACAAGCGTCGATGCGTTTTGGTGGTACAAAAGCAGAATGAAACCACCTTCTTCAGGACAATGAATTATCTACCCCTCTTTTACGAACAACCCAGGAGATTCACCTGTTTGGAAACATAAATCAAATGTCAACTGGAACCTCCTTCATTCTAGTCACAGATTTTGTATTCTACATACAATCTATACATTATTCCTATTTATCTGATTACTCACAAACATCCAGGAGAATTTTACAAACATCCAGGAGAATTTTATCCCTCAATAAACTTAGTACATAAATATTAACTCGATTTACATGTTCATTTGCCCCATGTTACCCACTCTGGACTGGGAAGTATACCACTGGTCATCCGTTCAATCAATCACCCTCCATATTGCATCCTTTCAATATTATTGAACTCACCTCTAATATCAAGGTGAGGTCGATTATACAGGCTGTTCCCAATTTTATACCGACGAATCAGCAGTGTATTCCTAATTAAAAACTAAAAACATAAATTTCAGGTTAAGGAACCATCTAATCTCATCAATGTTGGTCTCCCTTAACCAAAAAGGACTTAACCTACCAATCATGTGAGTCCATAAATGTTTAATCACTCATTATCCCACCTCATCCGGTGTGAAAATCTTAAAATCAAAGGGATCCCGCAGATGGATCAGCAATACATTCCTAGTTGAAAACTAAAAACATAAAGTTCCAATTAGGGAGACGTCTAATCTCATCAATATTAGTCTCCCCTTTGATTAAACAATAACCCAAATAAAATTAACCTGCCAATTTTTGGGTCCATAAGGGTTAAATCACTCCATATCCCACCTAACCAGGTGTGGAAATATTAAAATCAAAGAGGTCCCGATGTTCAGTCGGTCCTATGAACAAATATAAACTTAATTTAATTATTTTAAAAGAAAGGGTTTTTTTTTATGACAAAGGTTTATTTCTTTCCAAACCTACTAAGGGGTCTCCACTGAGCCCGACGTTTTTATGTCCCATATTACCTATATTAAAAAATTTTAGGGACATTTCTACTTGAATAAACCCACCTTCTATGTGACGGTTTCTTTAAGAGTATTCCCTTAACAGTTGTCCATGTGGTTGTTCTCACCACAGCTATGGATCTCTGACGTGGCCTAAGTAGAAAAATATGACATAAATATCAGTTCTCTAATGGCCACATGGTATTATATCTATATAATTTATCTCCAATCCTATCCATATGGATATTCCTTATACTATATATTGCAATCGTATAAATTCATTAGTATCTGAATTTTCTCATGTGGGACAGACATTTGTGAGGCAGCCAAATTCGTCACCTTGAGCTTGTATCAATGTGTAGGTGGTCCCTCTTTTAACTACAACGCCTACCATCGCCTTATGCAATAATTATTATTGTTACCCCGACCGCCGTGACTCATATGCCACTTGTAAGTACTAAACTCCCTAACTGACATAACTCAACCGCTATTTGGTATGGGTTTCTTACCGTTAAAGTATTCTGTATGTAGACCGGCTTAATCCGCGTAGTTATCAACGCTGGAAAGTCGGATTGCGGTGATCAGCCTCTTCAAATACTGATGTCGGGACTCTACGTAGCACGCTGACATCATCTGTTGGCGCGCCTTATCAAAATCCCTTTCCATGAAAGTGCAACTACGGCGCCATCTTAAAGGGGGATAAGCTATTCATATTTGTAGGATTACGTAAGCAGTCCTAAAATGATGTTCATTATAAAAAGACAGAAGGGAGTTTTATTGAAACGTTTATTATAAATTATATTATATTTCCCAAACAGAACGCTCATTTTCCAGTAACTTCGTTTACTAAAGGCCATATATAATGAAGTTATGGGGACAGGAAGGAAAAAAATCCCCCCTTTCAATAAGTTTATTTAATTATCTCAACAATTATGTGTTGCTCTCTAATTCTAGGCTATACAGTGATCGATGGCCCCGGAGGGACTACTACCTGCAGTCTTAGTAATATTCATAAGGCTCTCAACTGATCAATTTCATCCAGTCTTCTTCATTATTTAATCCATGTCTCACTGTGTCCAATGTTGAAATATACCACTGTTCTCTATTTCGTCTTTTTAGTTCCAAGTCCCCTCCTCTTTTACTTCCATAGATTCGTTCCAGAATAAACCACCTAATGTCCATACAGTTATGACCAACTGCTCTAAAATGTTCTACCGGTGGCGCATTTTCCTTGTTGTTCTTTATTGCTGATTTATGTTCAATGAGCCTAACTCTGAGTTCACGTGCTGTTTCCCCTACATATCCTAAGCCGCACGGGCAGGTTAGTAGGTCGACAATATTGCTGGTTCTGCAAATATTGAGTTCTTTAGTTGTAACCGTGTATCCATTATGTGTAATACTCTTCTCTGTAATGGGGCAAGCAGCACACCCACCGCATTTGTTGTGGCTCACTGCTCTAGGCCCCATTATGGTCCTCTGTTTTAGGGTGTCTTTTTCTCTATAGGTGTGAACTAGAGCCTTACGGAGATTATTATTCCGTTTAAATGCAAACAGAGGTTTGTCCAGTTTTTCATCCTCATTATCATTCAGGATGTTCCAATTTGAATTTATTATGTACTTAATCTTATTGCTTATCTCAGAGAATTGGCTAACAAAGACAATCCTATCATTGGTAAGATTTTTCTCTCTTCTATGCCCAGTATTCACTAACATACTTTCACGGTCATAAAATCTGGCCCTTTTGAATGAGTGATTGATTAATTTTTTTGGATACCCCCGTTCTTTCAATTTATTCTTTAGCATTTCTGAGTGTTTATAAAAATCATCAAGAGATGAACAGTTCCTCCAAAAGCAGTGAAATTGTCCAAAAGGAATGTTGTCTTTCTGAGCCTTCGGATGGTAACTTGTGTAGTGGAGTAAGGTGTTCTTATCTGTGCAATGAGCTCTTGGGAGAAGTCAGAGGCTTGAGCATGGGTGCTGTGCACATGCCCTTCTCCAGGCTGTGAAAAGCATTCTGGCATACCTCTGTTCAGATCACCAGTCTGCGCTGCTTCTTAGAAATCAGCTCTGTCAAGGTCGCAGCAATGATGTTATACCCCTTGTCAAACCTCCTGCAGTACCCAGTGAAACCCAGGAAGGCCTTCACCTCTGTCTAGGTGTGAGGGGCTTCTGAAGTCAGAATGGTTTACATTTTGGCCTAGAGGGGCTGTACCTTGCAGCTTCCAACGTGGTGACCCAACTAGACCACAGAACCCTGCCCTATCTGGCAATTGCTGGTCTTGATAGCCAGGCCTGCTCTCTGCAGACACTGAAGCACTTCTCTGAGGTGGCACAGGTGGTCTCCCAGCTGGAGCTGAAAACGGCAATGTCTTCTAGGTAGGCAGCACTGAAGTTCTCCAAGCCTGCCAGGACCTGATTGGCCAACCTCTGGAATGTAGCATTGGCGTTCTACGACCCAAAGGGCATCACCTGAAACTGGAAGCTGCCCTCCGGGGTAAAGAACCTCAACCTTTTTTTGGCCCCTTTAGTAAAGGCGATCTGCCAGTACCCATATGTCAGATTAAAAATGCTAAGGAACTTGGCAGGCCCCAACCAATTAATGAGTTGATCAGCTAGGGGGATGGGGTGAGCATCAGTCTTAGTGACTGAATTGAGCCACCGGTAATCCACACATCTAAATTGGGAGGCCATTGATCCCCTCTTGCCGTATGGATTACCTCTAGCTAACTAGTCTATAGCTGCCAAATTCCTCCAGTATTTTACATTGTTCCATGAATAGTGTGGGCAATGTTACTTTCTGCAAATATGTCATTGTCTCCTGATCACTGAAATCAGATGTTACTGCATGCAGTGACTTGTAGTAAGACAAAAATGTGCGATTTATTTCTAGCTGTGTGTGCTCTAGAATCCCTGTACCAGAGTGGATAGTCTATATAGGTCTCCTAGCCATGTCAGGGAGTATCAGCCATGCTAATAGTCATCCAGCCCTGCCTCCCTCTGAGTGTAGTCTGTGTAAGTATTCTTTGCAATCTACTCCACTTAGCCTATCTACTAATACTGTAAACTCCTTCATTGCACTACCCTTTGTTCCCGAGTCTCAGGTGTCAAACTGCATTGTTCTCCAGACCCCTAAGTTTGTTCTCTTTGTCGAAAATGTGATGGGTGCTACACCTGTCAGCCTTAGGGTGGTCTTCCCCCAAACCTTTTGCCTTCATCCTCCCTTGTTGCTGATTTCTATTTTGCTGGCCTTAGAACTCTGCACACTTTACTACTGCTAACCAGTGTTGAAGTGCATGCGCTCACTTCTTAAAACATGGTACATTGGCTTATCCCCAATTGGCATTTTGAATTTACTTATAAGCCCCAAGTCAAGTGACACTACATGTACCCAGGGCCTGTAAATTAAATGCTACAAGTAGGCCTGCAGCATTTATTGTGCCACCGACTTAAGGAGCCCTTTAAACATGTCTCAGACCTGCCATTGCAGCCTGTGTGTCCAGTTTTTAAACTGCCAGTTCAACCTGGCAAAATAAACCTTTTGCCAGGCCCAAACCTTTCTTTTTCATACATATGAGTCATCCCTAGGGTAGGCCTTGGACAGCCCAGAGGGCAGTGTGCAATATATTAAAAAGTAGGATATATACTTTTAAGTTGTATATGTCCTGTTAGTGAAAACCTCTTAAACTTGTTTTTCACTACTGCAAGACCTATCGCTCCCATAGGATAACATAGGAGTTACCTTATTACATGTAATAAGCTTTTTTTTCCAAATGGGAGTAGGTAACCACTTTATGTTTAGTGTCTTTGGAATTGTAATGAAAAATCCTCTCTCATGGTAAAGTTGGATTTGAACTTCCAATTTTGGTCACATCACTGGGGATAGCTGACAGCTGGGCTTTGTGTATTCCTCTTAGAAAGCCACACACAGTAGAGAGCTTAGGTGTGACTGAATGGGCATCACTGGCAGGGTGGAAGGGGTGGAGCTGGGCCCAGCCCTTTTAAGCATGCTTTATAAGATCTTCAAATGGCTTCCTATAGCCACCAGACGTACTGTCACTCAAGCCCTTGTCACCAGCCGCCTGGACTATGGCAACGCTCTTTACACCGGAGTCACATCACACCTCCTGAAGAGACTTCAGATCATCCAGAACTCAGCAGCCAGACTTATCCTCAACCTCCCCAGAAGTACCCACATCACCCCCCGCCTGAAGAAACTCTACTGGCTTCCCATACACAAGAGATGCCAATTCAAGATCCTGACGCACGCATACAAAGCCCTTCACAACCAAGGGCCACCATACATCAACCACCATACTCCTGCACTCTGCCTCCCTCTCCCTCACTCACACCCCGGTGCCCACCGCAGCAACAGTAGATGTCGTTCCTTCTCCTACCTCACCGCAAAATCCTGGGGACCTCTTCCTCCAACCAGGAATTCAGAAGGGAACTCCAGACCCGGCTCTTTGACTGAAGCCCCCAAGCAGCCCGGTGATTAACGTGCTCTATATATCCGGATCGATTGATTTATTGATTGACTTACACTTGAATAGGCTGTGTCCTACCCCAACACAAAGGGCTGCTTACCCCTGTAGTTAGTCTGGAGCCAAGACAGGGAAGGCAGGATGCCTGGAAACTTCAAAGGGGATTTCTAGAACCTTCTTTCACCTTCCAGAGGAAGGGTACCAGGTATAAATATTGGACCTAAGACCCCACCTCTTCAGTAAACTTCTGGACATGTGGATAGTCTGCCAGGAAGAAGGACTGCTGTGTTGCTGAAGAACTGAAACTCTGCTGGACTGCTGCCCCCAGTCATCGCCCCTTGGAAATTGGCCTAAGCTGCTCTGCCAGACTCTGTGGATCCAGTGGGACAAACACATCTCCTCTGCTGCGTGGTGCAACCCAGACACAACGCCACTGTGGTGTGAATTGGACCCGTCGCAAAAACCTGCATTGCTTCCGCAGCCTCTTCAGAACCACCACTGCACGATGCATCCTCAGCACAGGCCGTCACATTCCTTGTTGATGGCAGGTACGACGATGATGCTAGACACCACACTGCAGCCTCGCAGCTGCTCAGAACCGACGCATCGCTTCGGCTGCACAACACATCTTTGATGCGGATCCTGGCAACGCCCCACAAACCAGGATTGAAGGTACTTTGTTCAGCGGGCCTAACTTGGTTCCTAAAGCCGGCCCATGCTCCATCGCGGTCAGCCTGAACTTGCAACTTTGTCCCGGTCCTGTGCGACCAGATAGCCACAGTTGGCACTTTGTGCTTTTTGGTGCTATTTTCACTACATAATTTTAAATTGCATATCGCCGGTTCTACTGTTTGGATTTTTGTCGTTCTGGTCTTCTTTTATTTATTACAAATTACTCTATTTTTCTAAATCTGTTGTGAGATCCTTTTGTGGTGTTTTTTCACTGTGTTACTGTTTGAAGTGTTGCACAAATACTTTACACATTGTCTCTGAGTTAAGGGTGACTGCTGTGTGCCAAGCTACCCGAGGGTTGAGCACAGGTTAATTTAAGGATTGCTTGTGACTTCACCCTGAGAAGAATTGTGGATGCTGCTTGAGTAGGGTTTCACCCTACCCCCAACCAGTAACCTAATTTGCTTACAATGGGTAATCATTTATTTAACCCCATCTGCAGCATTTAGCCAGATTTCCCTGATCATCACTTTGAATGAGGCCTACTCAATACCTACATTGCGTGCAGAGCCCTTGTTTTCCTTGAAATAGTTAGCAGTGTGAGTTCCCACTTCGGAGCAAAATACAGAATCAAACAGTGCTTCACGTAGAAGCTTCCATGTGGGTACGTGCGAGCAAATCTCACCCATCCTTATTGTCATTGTCAGTGGGTTGTGGTCTTAGGTCGTACACCTCAAGTATTCTGTATGGTGAATGTCCCATATGCCTCCAAGTCTGACCAAAAACATGTCTAACCTTGTATATATGTAATGCACCGGTGAGTAATAAGAGAGCTCATCCAAACCAGAGTGTGTTTTAATCCATCTTTCAATTAATCCCCATTATCTTCACCATTCTCAGAAACAATGTGAGTGTATTTTACAGGAGGAGCCTCCCAGTGGTGGTTTCATCTGTATTTCTGTATATCTTTCACAATGTTATATTCCCCCCCCCCCCAGTGCAGTGTTGTGTTGCATCTTTGGAGCATTAAGGGGTCTAGGTCTGTCAAGTATTATGATTGATTCACATATGGTACATATATACCCATCAAGTTTAAGGGTCTACCCTCCATTGTGCCTTTCAGCACAACATAGCTGACATCGGTGTGTATGTGTGCATCACATATAGCACCACTGGGGACAACCAAATCAGTGAGAACCTTATGTCATTTATTCGGCGTACCCAGCCCCGCACATTCCATGTGACACAAGTTATTAGGCTGTTCATGTTTTATCACAGTGATGGAAAAATAAGTAGAGTTCCATGTCTCTGCTGTTCAGGTGTAATTGCATTTCTGGTTTCTGGGTGACCCAAATTGTGTGTGCGGGAGAGTTTATAAAACTGTATCTTCAATTAGTTTTTTGTATATGCTAATGAGCATCAGTGACCAATGTATGTAGCCCTGTAAAATGAGTGGCTCCTAGATCTGTTAACCTCCCCAGCTGTGACTCAGGTAACTCCAGTGTTAAACAGATATCACTTTTTGCTGTGAAAACTTTCCTTTCAGATATTCAAATAATGTGTGTGTAGAACGAGTAATGATCTTAACAAATTATTTGACCCCCAGCTCGGCTCTGTAGTGTAACTTACAATATTTCGCCACCAGCTCATACATTGTGAATAGTGTTACAGTAGAATCTGCTTTTTCTCCACAAGCGTGCCTTGGTCCTTGCCATCTGGACCCTTAATCCCTCATCTATGACAGCCAATCGTAGGTCCCCTTGGAGGGTCCAGTCAAAAAAAAAAGTCAAGTGGTTAGAAGGATCAGTTCCAGACCACACGCCAGGTCATATTCTGATGTGGACAGTTGTGGTTCTCTGCAGGATAATATGTCTTCTACCAAATGAGCCCTTTCCCTTCCTACTTGCTCCTTTGTGGGACATCCCCTTAATGCTGCTGCAAATTTCACTCAAATTGATTGGGGGAAGCGAGGGACTGCTAAAAAGTTACTTTTCCTATTTTAACTCCTGTACGATTCTTTGCTGACCTCTACAGAAAAATACATGACTTGAACGCGATGATGCCAAACTAAGCACAAAAGAATGACTTTACTAAAGGAAGTCCTCTGATTGGTTTGCTTTAAATATGTTTACTAGTTTTCAATAAATTAGCGTTACAAAAATAAGTCAGATGGGCTGAGAAGGGTTAAATAGTTAAAGATATCCAGACCATTAGTTCCTATACTGTCCACAAACCCAGGTTGGAGGAGAGATCGCAGATCGAACTTAAAAAAATCATTGAATTTGATTGTACCAGGAAACTTTTACCCCCCATTGGCAATTTTAGATCTGTGTCTACAAAGCCGGTTTGTGGATCCAAGGACTCCGATTGGCTGGCCACACTAGAGAAAAAACTGTTGCCGACACCGTTAGGGAATGCGGTATTCAGTTACTGTGCCCCAAAAGAAGAAAAAGGAACCAATAGAGGGCAGGGTGGCATCCCCTGGGGTCCTGGCTCACCCAAATACATTGCTCAGGACCTCACTCTTTATGTAACAGATTTCAATTATAAATGTCATAAATGATCTAAAATGCGAAATCAAATTTCACATCACCATTAATATTATCAATGAGCCAACTATGAATATAGCATTAATTGCTGGTTTGATTAGGTGTTGTTATATAACTACATTGTCCTTTTAGAGGGTGTTACTTATTCGAATACGTATTGTAAATTCATATACATTGGGCGTGTGAGTTATAGTTTACTTGGCTGCTGTGCGAGTTATGGATCGTGGAGTTAATCACAACTGATAAATGTCATTGGGGCATATTATCAAGGGCAGCATCGCCACTTTAGCAGCACTTTTTGCCGCTAAAGCGGCGATATTTTTATCGCCCTATTAGCAAGCTGTCGCTAACAGCTGTTAGCGACAGCTTTATGGCGAAAGCGGCCGTTTCCTTGCCGCTTTGCATGTCAGCGATAATTATCGCTAATGACATGCAAAGTAGGCGTTCCCAACTAAAAGCGACTGCAAACAGTCGCAAACACAACTTCCCCCTATTAGCAATGCCCGCGAAGCGATAAAATAATTCGCGCTAACCGCGATTATTGCTGGAATCTAACACCTCTTTGAAACTTGACTTAACCATTCTAGTCAATGGGAGGTGGATTGTAAGGTTAAGTCCTCACCTGCCTATTAGCAAGCTTTTCATTAGCGCGTGGAATTTATCGCTGGATTTCGCACGCTATTGCTGGGTTTCGCTGCTATCGCTGGATTTTCTATCGCCTTGGAGATAAGCGTTGATAATAATGCGTTATCTCCGCGATGTAATCCAGCGATAGCCGGCGATAAAAAAAACGTGCTAAGTGCGCTCTGCGATAATTATCGCACATCCTTGGTAATATGCCCCATTGTTTTTCAGTTTTAATTTGTAACTGTAACTGTGCTTTAACTGTGTTTTTGAAGTGAATTTCGGTTTTTTTAAGCATAGGTTAGTGAGTTATCACCAATCCTAACCATAACTTGACATTAACTGTGTTTTTTCCATAAATTTCCTGGGGTTTAAGATCATTTATGACATCCAACTTCAATAAGGCATTCCCTTTCCCAGTGCACTTGGCCTTCCGCCATGCACATTGTAAATTCGTCCCATGTCCTGGACTTTGGCAATGTCATAAGCCTAACCCCCGTGGACAGTCAAACCCCACTGTGCACAGCCTTTGGCTGTGGCCATGCACATCAGCAGTTAGCGGATGAGGCTTGCCTTTGGAAGGGCCCTGCAGCCAAACCCCCTGCTAGAAGCCAAACCCCACAGCACACAGACTTCAGCTATGAGCAGTAGAAGTTTACCCTAGAGTTTGGACCATGGCCCTTGGCTAGGCCCTGTGGCCAACCTCCAACAAATGGCCAACCCCAAATTCCCACAACCTTCAACTGTGCTCAGTGAGGGTTAGCCGCAAGGCCAATTTACCATGGGCCACCTTGCAGGAGCTAGGATTTAAAATCTCTTTTTTGAGGTTTTAGGTGGTTTTCAAAAGAACCAATGTTTTTTGTGTTTTTTCTTGCAACTTTTACATTTTTTCTCATAGATGCAATTTTCCGTAATGTTTTGTCATCATTTAATTCCCAATCCTGGATTCTTCTCCCCGAACCAGGTATTGGTCCATGCAGTAAAGTGCAAACATGCTGAAGTGGGGAGTTTTCTGTTCTGTTTTCTGAGCACCTCTCACAGAACATTTGGGGTCTCTCTAAATTCCTGACCTGCTGGTGTTTGTTTTTTCTTCTTCTAGTTTTTCAAGAACTTGGCATACTCGTAGTCATGTTCTGAATTGATATGCCATCTCATGGTTGAAGTCCCAAAACATCAGAGCCCTCTCTGTCCCCTGCTTAGCTTCTGGTGACTTAGGTTGAGGGTAACCCTCCTTGCATTGAGTTTCATCTTTCCTTGAACCCATGGTCTGCCACTCGACTTCCTCACTCTGCCCAATGCAAACAACTTCTTTCTCTTTCTCTGGAGAAGCTGAGGCTGGTCCAAGAATCTCTACTCGTGCTCTTTCTGCCACAGCTAGATGTACAAATTCAGATGTGACTAACAGTAGCACCTGCTAACTGCTCTTCACAAAATGGTGGATGTGCTTTATGTTGCTAAGGGACGGGCACTTTTTGATGTGGTCGAGGGATATTCTAACTTTTAGCCAATAAAAACCTCAGTTTTCCAGCCATGAGGAATGAGCATGAACAGATATTACTGCGGTAGCCTGACTTGGATATTTTATTCTCCGTGAGTGAAATGAGTGTTTTGGCCTTGTAGGGAAATTGGATGTCAGGTTGCACTGACCTTATGCAAAGGAGTCAACATATGCAATTATGTTTCCTTTTTTCAGAGTGCCCACTAATGGTCACTTATGATAAACATGAAAGAAGATGATAGAAGGGGTAAAAGGGAATAGGATAAGAGAGAAAACAAAGTTACAGGACATCCCACTCTGCCTCAACGCTACTGGGGTCACGGAGTTCTGTAGGTGGTAGTCGACCTCTGCAAGATAAAAACTGCCTGAAGTAACTGGATATTGGAACAATAAACATAACTGTACTTGTGAACCACAAAACATTATTATTGTGAGTAGCAATATCTCTGTATAGCCAACTCCTACGCCTCAATAGGTAACTGGAACTCCCAAAAAATAAGCACAAGGGAACAATAAAATAGTGCAAAATACGTGTACACTCACACCTCTTCCTATATTTAGAATACCTATATCAAGAAGTGTAACCAGACATTCAACTGTGGAAGATGACAGTTATTTATACTTGGTTTCGGCACAACTGAAAAATAAGGCACCCCATTAGCATCCTGCTGTTCCGTACCCATAGTAACATACGCAGAGACCAAAAATCGAATACGTTGTATGCATTGTGAATTAATACTTGTGAGGTGTCCTCATGATAAACTATCCTATTCCTTCAGGAAAACTTAGCGGAACATACAACCCCACTCTTGTGAGTGTAGAGAATTATAACCCAGTCTTCAGGGTTCAAAATATATGCACATGAAATAGTTCAAAGTTCAGCATTCTTCTCTGTAATCCAGAATGCTCATAATTTAATCCATTAGGAAGCAAGAGATCTTGACACTTGAAATCGAATATCCATGTAGCAAAGTTCTGGCTGCAGCAACATTGTAGCACAATTGCCTAGCAAGAATGGTGTGTACCAGGAAAGATATACCTACAATCCAAGATGGCTGATGTCGCTTTAAACATGCAAACGTTTGTGGCCTACAAGGAATTGTAGTTTACTGCCAGGACTCGTGCAGCATAAATCCAGAACGGGCCAGCATTCTGTACCAACCGCCAGCCTTTCCCATGCTGAAAGGCACTACATGCAGATGACTTCAAGGTACTGTTTCCTCTCACTCGGACCACATTTAATGGTAAATTGCACCTCCAGCCCTTCTTCCTGACACCGGGCTGGACAATATGATTATTGAGATTAATCATTTCATTAATTAGTGTTTACTAGTCTTTAAGATAATGAACTGAGTATTTTTCAGAGCCAAAAGCTGTGGTGGACTGCGTTTGTACATCTGAGAGGTTCATGCGGCACAAATTGCACGCATGATATAGGACTGCAGGCATGCACTTTGTGTACCCTGAACATCAACAAAGCATGATATGCAACCATGTGCAACATGGTCAAAAGGAACAAAATAGAGGTGCAATGACACCATTTTGTAGACCAGCACACGCGTGATGGTGTGAGCATGCGACATTACACATTCGTGTGACTACAAAATGATGCAGGTGCCATTTTTTTAATTAACCTATGAAGATGGACTCCGTAGATTAAGAAAAATTAAACAGAAGTAGCATTAAAGTGCTTTTTTTTTTAAAACAGCTCTGTTAATATATATATATGATATCTTGCTTCATGGTGGTGCGGATAGGGGACAAACGAGGAGTGGATGGGTGTCATAGAAAGCAACAGAATGTAGATGATTTGGGGAGCAAACAGCACGCAAATGGGAGCAACAAATGTAAAGTCAGCACATGTGCAAAAAAGCATCACTGAGCGTGGGAGGGGGGAAGTGGGAGGGGGAGGGTTGGCCGTGAGGGAGGAGCATACAAGAGAAATATGGAGTGTGGGGGGAAGATATTTGTTGGGGGAGAAACGCACGAGGGACAGAACTGGGAAACACATGTACTCTCATGGAGAGACGAAGCAAAAAGAAATAGAGATTGGAAAAGTCATTAAGTCTCGCCTTTGGGACCTCCTGACTCGGCCAGTTGCTTTTGGCAGTGCTGTACAGTGTCAGACAGCTGTGCAGCAACATCAAAATAAAAATTGATACAAAACGTGCAGTTGCATCATTTAACTGATGCGCACATGCGTCAGAATGCATGCACACGCTAGCGCTAGCATAATGATGTGGGCTCCATCTGCTTTATCTTTTTTATTTATCCATCCAAGATGACAGAGTGCTTAAGCAAAAAGAAAATGTTCCCTATAGTGAGCAATGGAAGGACATAAGAAAAGAGGCTATGCTCCATGGGAGGAAAAGACACAGGCTGGACAGGGCAAGCCATCAAATAATAAGCGCGCAAATGTGAATGATCATAATGCCAACCAATGGTAAGCAATGGGTGGGCTTAAAACCCAATGTAAGATCTGTAAGTTGATAATGGGAGTGACAATAAAGACGAACAATGGTATGCAATGGAGCTATATGCGCACAAAAGGTCTTTTCCAACCAGACTGCTTGGGCTGTCCAGTAGGGGAGACCTAAAAATAGACCTCCTACTTACTTAACATAAATGTGCACTTAGCACACTTTTTCTGTGTGGCCTAACGACATTAATATAAAGTGTTGCACTTGACATCATTATTGAAGTGCGTTCACTGTATAATTAGAGAATTCATGCATACGATGTGTGCCTTAACGGTATTAAACAGTGGCGGCTTCGCCCCACTGCTCAAAAGGAAAAATAAAATGATAATAACATATCATTATTATCATTTTATTGTTCCTATTTCAGTCATTGGCGGGAGGGGCGGGGCTGGCCAGAGCAGGGGAAGGAGTGGTTTGCACTCCCTAAGTTCACATGACTGTTTGGCCCACCCTCTTGGGCTGGCCAAACAGTCATGCGCACTTTCCATGTTACCCACCAGGCTGCATTACACAGCCTGGTGAGGAACATGCACAGGCTCCCTGTCTCAGTATGAGCGCCGAACCATGGTGCTCAGACCAATCACAATGTTGCATTGCAGTGTTGTGATTGGCTCAGGGTACCCTGTGTGCCCGGGTGCTTCCTGCTGCCGGCCGGGACTGGAGACAGAAAGAAGGAAGATGGAAGAGGACAGAGGAGAGGCGACAGCCGACTGTTCCAAGTAAGTCCTTTTTTTCTTTTTTTTCCATTCCCCCATTTTCCCTTTGCTCCACCACCCCCGTCCGGGAGCAGCCGCTACTTGTATTAAATTAGATATTCTTTGGAGACTTGATGAATAAACCATCCTTACCTATTAAGAATTTGTTTACTTTAGAAACGACAATGTATTTATGTAATGTGTGCATTAATGTTTCATATATTTCATTTAAAATGTAGTTTTTAGCCACACTTACACATGCGTATTAAAGATTTTACTGTCTGGCACATTTAACATGAATCTAATGTACTGACCAGTTATATTCATTTATGTTTGAAAGTGCACATGCATATTATAATGTGCACCATTGATTTAATGCTCTAAAGTTGTCCTTACTGTTTTCCAGTCTGTATTAAATACTGTTTTTCCATTTCTGCTTGCATGACTTATTCCTTGCAGGGGCGTTCACACAGATTGTTAGTTTGAGAATAGATACAATACTGTACTAGCAGTAGAGAGAGAGAGCCTGAGAAGAAGACGGAACATAGCAAGCCAGAGCATTAACTGAAGAGTCCTATTCAGCATTTTTGCAACATGGCTTGGTTGAACAAGGAGGATGTCGCTCCCATGTTCAGTGTGGGACATTTCATAAATGTTGCAGCTTACAACGTGAGAATGGAAATGGAAAAGGACAATGTAACCTCTGATGATGTGAACAGAGGGGTGTTACCTGAGAGACTCTGGTGGAAATATCCAGTGTTCTCCCTGCCTGATATTATGCCACTTTTCTATGGACTTTGAGAGGTTTAGACCTCTATGCTTATTCCCTTTGATTCTTGCAGAGTGTGGCTTAGGCTAACACTCATATTCCCCTGACCCAAGAAGACTCATGACTGAGATTCTGAGATGCTGACACCTTCCCTTACCTCCAGAATTTCCTTGTTCTTTCTGCATTCCCCTGAATTTGAGATCTCTGTAGACTATTGGACCATCCTCTTAGTTTGGATTTTAACCTAGTTGATGTATAGAAGAAAGGACCAGAAACTCTTTTCTGAGCACCAAATTTTGTTATTGATTTTTTGTATTGCTGTGACTGAACTTCTTGTTTGTCTCATACTGGTATGCCTAAACTTCTTTAGGAAGTTGGGTTTCTCAGTTGTTATTCTGTATCTTTATAGCATGGTGCTGAGATTCGTGTACCGCAACCTGACTGCTAACTTGTAATAAACCTTGTTAACTTTAGTCGCTGATTCCTGGTCCTTATTGAGTAGCCAAATGGGTTACACTGTTAATCGAAATTGAATGACGTAATGTCAGCTCCCATCACCTCTCAGGTGGGAAAGGAAAGATTCATCAGAGAAGAAATGGTAAGAGGGTTGGCCCACAGTGCTGCAGTGCTGATGCCATGGCTTAGATTTGTAGTGTGACATTACCTCCACGTCCGTCTTCCCGTCCCATTTGTTACGTATGAGCAGTTCACCTGTTCCACAGAAACTATTACCTAGCTGAGGTCAAAATACTCCCCCCAATATGGTGCTGCTTACACAGCATGCATAAAGGAGGAAGCACGTCACTAGGACAGCCTGTTCTTTTCTTTCAGCACTGCAGACATGTTGCCTAGTGAGGTCAGGTAAGTGGTTCATGGTTTTCTTTACATGTGTTATGTTTTTGTTTCTCGCGTGACTTGCATTTGCAGTCCTGTGCTTTGGGGACCTGACCGCCCTGCACAGCGCGTGATGGTCCGTGTTTCTGGGCTATAGCGCTGAGCATCCTTTTTGTCCGTTCTTGTTCCCCACAGGCGGATGGTTCCATTACCTTCTGGTGCCAATACAGTAGTGGGTTTGTAGCTCCTTCCTGTCAGGGCTCCTGGTTTCTTGAGGCGTTTTTATGATCCACAGGAGCGGCTTGCCTCACTGCATTGGTGTTCACTGTTGTGCCCTTCGCCCTGCTATAGCTGGGCTTGCTTGGATGAGTCCTCTGTGAGCACGCACTTTTTGCGCAATATTTCTGTCTACTTGTCCTGCCCGCGGCGACCTGCTTCAGCGGGTTGGGCTGGAACTCATGTGTTCTAGCGCAGTGTTGTTGAGGTGGTGTCTATGCTCTGCTTTCGCGGGCAGGGTCTTGGACCTCTGTGTTTGGAACATTGGAATCCTTTACCCGATGTGCTTGACTTAGTGGGCAGGGCTTGGGGGGACTCCGCATTCTGTTTGCCCTGCTGTCGTGTTCATATTGGTTTTTCCCTCTCGCCAGATCTCGCAAAGCAGTCCTTGTGGCAAGGGTGCTGGGTGTGCTGTGGCCTGGTTTGTTTCCCCCCGCATGTCGTATGGTGGTTACATTAGGTTGGCTCCGCCCCCCCGTCTGGCCTCTCCAGGTGCCGTCATATGGAATAGCGAGGGTGGTAGCCTTTGCTGCCTCATGTTTTGGTATGCGGGATGCTCATAGTCGTGGGGTTGTTGGTTTGTGGCTGTTGCTACAACTGAGCCATCAGAGTTGGTACCAGGTCCTTCTGTGCCACCTTTCTTACCTTACTTACGGGCCATGTTTACGCCTTTTCTGCGCAGGGCAAGTTCCACTTCCGGTCCCCAGGTGGGATGTGTTTGGGCCTGATGGGGCTCATGGGGCTGTGAGCCCGAGGGGTCATTGTGTTCAGGGTTCTGCTCTGGCAGGCCCACTGAGGCGTCCTAGTGACCTCTGGTCTCCCCTCATCTTTCACATCGGCCCCTTAACCTTGTTGCCTGGCTGTTTGTCTCTCCTTCTTTCTCTTAACGGAGGAGGTGTGTGGGGACTGTCATCTTCTGGATTCTGTTGGGTTTCGTCTCACCCACTGGTAGTCCTTCCTGCGCCCCTCTCAGTCTGATGCGGATGTTTTTGGTTGTTTTTTTACCTCATTTTGAGCGGCTTGTGCCTGAGTATGTGCCCTTCCATTATTCTACTCGGGCCAGGTCTAGTGCTTATAGGGACCATGCGACCCCTGTAGGGGTCTGTGTTTGTCCTCATGGTCACAGGTTCTTATCCCAGTAGGTCCCCTCAGCCTTTCATTCTTCTGTGGTCGTTCATTTGTGTACCATTGAGTTGGGTTCCGATAAACATCTGTTATTTCACGCCACGGTACCCTTCTGGGTGTATGTGCACTTTTTCCCTTGATTTCTGTCACGGCTTTCTACTGTGGACATTTTGCGGATGCTTTCCCATCTGTGGCGTTTCTGACATTGGGGTCCTGTGGCTCAGGTTTCGGGACATAGGTGCCACTCGCTTGCCCGGTATGGCTTGACATGCAGTGGTGGCTGTACCCAGACACCCTTCCTTGGGGTCCTCAGTTGGGTCTGCCCCTCCTGCAGGGGTTTTGTTCAGGAGGGAGTCTCTCCTTTTTCCGTCAGATGGGCCTTGGCCCCGGTTCAAGCTTTCTTTCCTTCCATCTGTCGGGGGTCAAGGGGTGTGCCTTCGGACTGACGCCCGGGTGACATGGTACTTTTGTGTGTCGTCTAGAGGGAATGTTGCTTCCCTTCCTTTTTGTTAGGTCCCAGGTACGGAGCATGGGCCTGCGGTTCAGCTCAGTCTCTATGGAAACTGTGCTTGCAGCTCCTGTGAGGTGCTTCCTCACATCCCTCGACCTGATGGGTGCCTGCCTGTGTATTCCCGTCCATCTGGCTGGTCAGCTCTTTCTTCGTTTTTTTGTGGGCTCCCGCTCCTGCCATTTCCTAGTGCTTCTTTTTCGGCTTTTCCTCTGCGCCATGGATTTTTTTCCCTTCGTCTTGACCCCACTGGCTGATGTTCATTAGGGCTCTTTTCTGTCTGTTCCATCGTCTATCCTGGGTTCTTTACCTTCCTTGGGGTCTGACCGTCTCTGACTGCCAAGTCTGGGGGAGATGGCCTCCTCACCGCCCATGTTCTCCGGGGGCTGTCTCCATTTGTTCCCTGGTATCTGGCTTCTATTGGATCTGTGGCTTTCATTCCTGGCCCCCCGGAGGTTGAGGGTCTCTCCGGTGGTGGTTATCGCCTCTCACTTATTGGTCTCATTCCTTCACTCTCTGTGTTCTTGGGGACCAATGCACGCACCTCAGGAAGTGGCACTGCTGGGGGTTTCCTAGGCCCTGGGCAGATGTTCCCATTTCTGAGCTCTTCAGCCCTCGTACTAGTGGGTATTGATGGCGTTGTGGCAGGCCCCATCCAGTAGCGGCTGCTACCATATGGGGGTTGTTAGACCTGGCACCATTGGCATGGGTCTTCCCTTCCATTTCTTCTGCTGTTGCCTCCTGTGTTTTTGCTCTTCTAGATGCTTTGGGCACTTTGCAACTGCTGTTCAGTGCCAAAGTGCAGGTGCTCCCTAAGTAAATTGTTGTTATGGATTAGTGATTCCATGATTGGCTGTTTGATTTACTTGTCAGACCCTAGTACAGTGCACCATGGGTGCCCAGGGCCTGTAAATCAAATGCTGCTGGTGGGCTTGCAGCACTGATTGTGCCACCCACAGAAGCAGCTGGTAAAATGTGGCTCAGGCCTGCCATTGCAGAGCCTGTGTGCAGTCTGGGACTGCCATGTCGACTTGGCAAGTGCCCACACTTGCCAGTCCCTAAACCTTCCATTTTCTACATGTTAGTCAACCCTAAGGTAGGCCCAAGGCACCCCTGTGGGCAGGGTGCATTGTATGTGAAAGGTAGGACATGCCCTGATGTGTGTGGCATGTCCTGATAGTGAAATACTGCCAATTTCGTTTTTCACTATTGCAAGGCTATCTGTTCCTATAGGCCAGAATGGGGAGTTAGTTTATAACATCTTATAAACATAACTGACCATAGGAACAAGATGGGAAAATAAAGTTTAGTATGCCTGAACTCAGAATGTTAAGATGCATCTTTTGGTGAGGGTGATTTTTACATTCTGTGTTTGAAAATACCACTTTTAGAAAGTGGGTATTTTCTTGCCTAACCATCCAGTGTGCCTCGGCTAGGTTTGTGTATTGCATGTCTGGCTTTTGGATGACAGGGGGCTAGAGAGGGCTGTGGCTCCAGAAGTCTGATGAGTCAGGGCTGGGCTGAATAGACCTGGGTTGCATTTGGAGTAGGGGGAGGAGATTTCCTTTTCACCTGAATGGGCCTGGTCTGCCTTCAACAATGCTGTCTCCACCTCCTGCCAGGAAGCTGCACTAGTGAGGACAGAACTGGTTTTGGCTGGGTACAGACACTCTCTGCCTTCAGAGAACAAAGGATTTTGTGGTATAAATATTGGGGCCCAGACCCCAGAACCTTAGATCACTTCTGGGAAATCAAGAGGAAACCTTTGCCAAGGAGAAGAGCCGGATAATCTGAGGAGGAATACTGCCCCTGTGCCTGTTTGCTGCCTGGGGATGGCCTGCAGTGGCTGCTTGCTGCCAAGGGAAGGAGAAGAAGGACTTTGCTGTCTTGCTTTGTCACCTGCTTGAAGAAAAGATCTCCAAGGGCTTGAAACTGAGCTTGCCTCCTGTTCTGAAGTCTCAGGAACACAAAGACTTCACCCCTTCTGACTGCCTGCACCTAGAACTGCTGTTTTAGCTGCTACAGAAGGAAATTGCAACACCGACGCTGGCGAGCGACGCCGTAATCTGCACCGAAGCCGTGAGCGCTTCTCCGACTTGCGAAGTAGACCCGACGCCGGCTGCCGTGCCACATCGACGCCAGCGAGCGACGCCGTAACCTGCCCGAAGCCGTGAGCGCGGCTCCGATCTGCGACGTGGGCCCGACGCCTGCTGCTGTGCCGCATCGACTCTGAAGCCTACTTCATCATCGCGGAGCCGATCCTCGACGTGGGTGACCCCCCGAATCCATCGACATCGCGCCATCGTAAAGGACAGAGGCTTTGGCGCCATCGTGACGTCACCTCCCCGACGCAGTAAGGAACAGTCGTCTCGCCTCCCCTGCGCTGCAGTAAGGAACAGAGGCTTCACCTCCCCTGGGGTCGTAAGGAACCGATGCCGTGCGGCGCCAACGAAGCATCACCTCCCCGACGCCATGAGCCTTCTTTGTTTTCATCGCTTTTCCAAGGTACTGTTCTTTGTGGGCCCGACGCCGCGCACCTCGCGGTCGGAGCCGTACTTTGGGATTTCTTCTGTCACGACATTCGTAATAACTCAAAGTGGAGTTATTTGTTGCTAGAGACTGCATTTAAGTGAATAACCTATCTTTAAGGATATTTTGAATACTGTAATGTGAATTTTTGTCGTTTGGTCTTGTTTTGGTTTAGATAAAGATTACTTATTTTTCTAAACTGGTGTGGTGTCCATTTGTAGTGTTTTCACTGTATTACTGTATGTGTTCACAAATGCTTTACACGCTGCCCCTGAGATAAGCCTGTCTGCTTGTGCCAAGCTACCAAGGGGGTGAGCAGGGGTTATTTTAGGAGTGTATCCCCCTTACCCTGACGAGAAGCAAGGGCCCCTATTTGGACAAAGGTACCTACCTCTGCCAACTAGAGACCCCCATTTCTAACATTGGTGGTCAGCGGTGAGGATCCTGAACTTGCATTTGTGATTTTCATACAGTGATTGGTGTACACTACTAGTGAGTGCAGACCATTACGCAACCACATACACTTTTGAAGAGTTCTTTTTTGGGAATTTTTTGCATCTTGAGAACTGCCAATTTTCACCATGAGTAAACAAGGATCCATTGCATCTGTGGATATTGAGTATGAAGAAGAGAGGGTTGATACCTACACTGTGCCACACCTTAAAACCATTTGCAAAAAATTTAAAATCTCCGTGAGAGGCCTCACCAGGAAGGAGGAGTTCCAAAAGGCACTGAGGGCCTGGTTGGAAGCAAGGAATGCCAGTGGGCAGACCGAAGATCCTATGGTGAAGGGGGAGAATTTAGAAGGGCAGCAGGATGGGCTAGTGGGCCTAACTTGAGGGGGAGTGCCTCCCAGGGAAGGCAGCAGTGTGTCTTCAAGGGGTCTGTCTCCAGAAGAGTTGGAGGACAGGGAGAAAAGCAGAGTGCATGAAATGGAGCTTGCTAAGCTCAAACTGGGGAGCCAGGGTGACATAGAGAATAAGAGGTTGGAGTTAGAGAGCAAGAAAATGGCCATAGAAGAAAAGAAGATGCTTTTAGAGCATGAGAGAGTGTTGAGGGAGCTAGAGCTGAAAGTGAAGAGCCTAGAGATCACTCCCTCTGGTGGCAGCACACCATCAGTGCCTGTGGAAGGAAAAGTGTATATTCCCAAGGATGTCATTAAGGATTTCATGAAGCATGAGGACATTGGTCAGTGGTTCAAGGCCAATGAAGTGGCGATGCAGTCCCACCGGGTCCCTGAGAAAGATTGGGGGGCGGGGTTGTGGGGCCGCTTTTTGGGTGAAGGAAAGGACACCTTACTAGCGTTGCCCACTGAGGATCAGATGTCCTATGCCCCCATGAAGGAAGCCTTAGTAGCCAGGTATGGGTTGACCCCAGAGCTATATAGGCAGAAGTTTAGAAATTGCAAGAAGCTGGAGTCTAGCACCTGGGTGGAATATGTGTCTTTTTTTTGCAGAGCACTGGATGGTTGGGTGAAGGGTAGCAAGGTAATTGATTTACAGGCGCTCTATGATTTGATTGCATGGGAGCACTTGTCCAGTAGTTGTTTTCCAGAGCTACACCAGCACCTGATTGATAGCAAGCTGACTGACCCCAGGAAGCTTGCTTTGGAGGCGGACCGCTGGGTCAGTACCAGGGTCCACAAGGGTCTTGTGGGAGACTCCGCCAAAGGTGGGCAGGGTCCCCAGCAGAAGAGTGGGGGGGACAAGGGTAAACAAAAGGAGTTCCAAAAAGGGCCCCAAAGAAATCTCCAAGGGAACCAAGGTAAGGGTTCCCAGCCTCCCGCTGACAAAAGACCATGGGTCCCGCCAGGTAAGCCTGTGCAGAAGGGTCCCAAGACCTGTTTTAGCTGTGGACAGGTGGGTCACTTCCAAGGAAGTCCCAAGTGTCCCAACACAGTGACCACTGCACCCACTGGTGCACTGCCCCAGGAAATGGCTAGTGTAGCCTTGGGGGAAGAGATGGGTGCCCAAGGTGGGTGGGGTCCCGCAGAGATATCCCTGGTCTCTTTGGGAGACCGTGAGATGGTCCCTAGGGCTCATCTGCCTGATAACACTAAAAAGTACAGGCAGTGGGTGACCATCATTGGCCAAAGTGTGGAGGCTCTGAGAGACACCGGAGCCAGTGTGACAGCTGTCAGTTGTCGGCTGGTGTTTGAAGAGTAGGTGGTCCCCAATACATTCTACCCTGTAGTTGCCGCTGACAACCCAGAGTGCCTCTGCAAAGTGGCACAGGTTCCCTTTGAGTGGGGGGGGGTCTCAGGTACCTTGAGAGTAGCTGTGAGGCCAGCCATACCTGTTGACTGTCTGCTAGGCAATGATTTGGAGAGCTCCCCTTGGGCGAAGGTGGAGCGGAGGTCTCATTTGAAGATGTTGGGTCTGCCTGAGTGGGCATGTGTGACCACTCGGTCAATGGCAGCCGGTAAGGGCATTCAAGAGGGCCTGGAGCCTGAAAGAGGGGCCCAGGTGCCTGCCAGGACGAGAAGAGGCAGGGGGCGCGGGAAACCGGCTCCCGAAGTTCCCACGGTCCAGGAGGAGGTAGACCCTGAGGGGGACACCCTGGAGCCTACAGGGGAACAAGTGGCTGAACTGGGGTACCTGCCTGAGCTGACCCATTGGCAGCAAGAAGGAGGACCCACTAGGAAGGAGTTCTGCCAGGAGCAGCAGACGTGCCCTTCTCTCATTGGTTTGCGGCAGCAGGCTGCAAACCAGGCAGCAGGTGATCAGTCCGGATCACATTGGATATACTGGGAGATTAGTCTCCTGTATAGTGAGCCTAAGGTTGCTGAGCCTGGGTCAGCCCATGTGCTGGTGGTACCCCAGCGCTTCAGAGCCTTCCTACTGGGTCTGGGTCTGGCTCATGATGTGCCTTTAGCAGGACATTTGGGGCAAGACAAGACCTTTGAAAGGCTTGTCACCCACTTTTACTGGTCCCAAATGCGCAAGCATTCTGATGCTCACTGTAGGTCTTGCCAGACTTGCCAGGCAAGTGATAAGAGTGGGAGGAAGTGTAAGGCGCCTCTCCTACCTTTCCCTGTGGTCAGCACCCCCTTAGAGAGGTTGGGCATTGACATCGTGGGGCCTCTGGATCCCAAGACAGCCATGGGCAACAGGTTTATCCTGGTCTTGGTGGACCATGCCACCCGGTACCGGGAAGCCATCCCTCTCCGGACTGTGACGGCCCCCGTGGTGGGTCGTGCGTTGATGGGGATTTTCTCCCTTGTGGGGTTCCCCAGAGAGGTGGTGTCCGACCGTGGTACCAACCTCATATCGAAGTATATGAAGTCCCTGTGGCAGGAGTGCGGTGTAACCTATAAGTTCACCACTCCTTACCACCCCCAAGGTAATGGGCTGGTTGAGAGATTCAACCGGACCCTGAAAGGCATGATTATGGGTCTTGGTGAACCCATGAGGCGTAAGTGGGACGTCCTCTTGCCATGCCTTCTGTTTGCTTACAGAGAGGTGCCCCAGAAGTCCTTAGGGTTCAGTCCCTTTGAACTACTGTACGGCCATCCTGTAAGAGGACCTCTGAGTCTGGTGAAAGAAGGCTGGGAGAAAGCTCCCAGTAAACCTCCCCAGGATTTATTTATTTATTTAAAGGTTTTATATAGCGCTGGCTCCACCCAGGGGTATCAGAGCGCTTTACTTTAGTATGACGATAGTACAAGAATACAAAACAATTGTTTCAGATGCAGCATTCAGACATGGTGGACTTAGAGAACACATTGAGTAATATAGCTTGAATTGAATTAAAATGCAAAGAAGGAGCTATTTACAAACAACACGTGAATATTGTAATTACAAATTATAAAGTATATAGGGGTAAGGCAGGAGAGGGGGAAAGGCAGGAGTTTCAAGAGGAAGGGAGAGTATAGCAAGTATGGTAAGAGAAGGATTATGGACCCCAATATTTGTTGAGCAGGTGCATTTTAAGGTCTTTTTTTAAACTAACATAAGAAGGGTTACATCGTAGATCTTTAGGGAGGGCATTCCAGATGCTGGGGGCCTTACCAGAGAAGGAGCGAGATTGAGAGGCTTTCTTTTTAACAGAGGGGGGACGAGGAGGAGAGAGTTGGCGCTTCTCATCGGTCGGGCGCAGCCCGCTTTATTGAGTTTGTTTGATAGGTAGAGCGGGGTCTTTTGATGAAGGGCTTTGTGCGTAATGCAGGCTATTTTATAGGAGGATCTGCCTTCAATAGGAAGCCATTTAAGGGCCTTAAGGGCAGGCGAGATGTGGTCAAAACGTTTGCAGTCAGTTGTTAGCCTGGCCGCTAGGTTGAGAACAGATTTGAGGGGGGCAAGGTGAACTTTGGGAGTTCCGGAAAGTAAAGCGTTACCGTAGTCAATTTTCAAGAGGATTAGAGATTGGACAACCGATTTGAAATCTTCCGCTGGAATGAAAGGTTTGATTTTTTTGAGATATCGGAGCGTGAATAGTGCTCCCTTAGCCGAATTTTCTAAATGTGAATTGAGCGTTAGCTTACTGTTGATGGTGATGCCAAGAGATTTTACTGATTCGGATAGGGAGAGTGAACAGTTTAGGGCATTAAGGTCAGCGATCCATGTTTGGATGGGGAGTGGATTGTTTTTAGGAGTGAAAAGAATGATTTCAGTTTTATTTGGATTGATGGGCTTTGTTGATTTTAGATGGGGTGGGCGGGGCTGAGGGGGAGATCATGAACAGTATGAGGTGGTGGTCAGACCAGTCGATAGGGATGATGTTGAGAGGACGGTTTTAATTTGGACAAGATGTTAAAGACTTCTAGTTCGGAAACGGAGTGGAAATTCTGCCAGGAGGCATTATTTTTAAGCTGTGGGTTGGCGAGGTAGGTTTCCGGAGGGGTTGTGGAAAGTAGGTGCGGGGAGGAAGCAGGGGGTAGAATCAGAGGGGAGGGTGGTATTGAAGTAGCATCAAAGGTACATTGGGGGTTGGGAGGGATCTGAGTTAAAAGGAAGGATTGATCAATTTTGGCAATTTTTTCGGAGAAGAAGTTAGCAATTTCTTTACATTTGTTGGTGGAGGCCGTCAAGTTGAGGGGGGCAGGGGAGGTTTGGTTTCTAACAATGTTGAACAGTTCTCTGGGTCTATTTTTGGCACGGGCGAGTTGTGAACGAAAGAAGGATGCCTTTTCAAAGAAAATGTATTTCTTGTAGGTAGATCTAGCGGTTCTAAGGAGGGCGAGAGAGGAGGGGGAGGGGTGTTGTCTCCATGTTCTTTCAGCCAGTCTAAGTGCACGTCTTTCATTGTTGAGATCTGAGTTAAACCATGATTTGGAAGGGATATTTTTTAGAGTTTTAAGTTTGGGCGGGGCAAGTTGATCTAAAACCTCGGAGACAGTTTTATTAAAGTGCTCTGTGAGCTCATTGGTATTAAGAGAGGGTGGGATGCGACGAAGTTGAGTTTGGAGTTTGGACTCCAGTACACCAGGGGGGATAAGATTAAGATTTCTGGTCAATATCGTGGCTTTGTTGATTTTAGATGGGGCGGGCGGGGCTGAGGGGGAGATCATGAACAGTATGAGGTGGTGGTCAGACCAGTCGATAGGGATGATGTTGGATAGGGATGCCAAGTCATTGTTTGAAATGATGGCATCAAGAATAGCCCCTTTAGAGTGGGTTGGGGAATGGCAAAGTTGTTTGAGGTTGCTAATCTCTAGAAGATTAGTGAGAAGGTTGACTGTGGGGTCCTCGGGCTCTTTCCAGTGAAGGTTAAAATCTCCTAGGAAGAGATTTTTAGTGTTAGAAAGTAACGATTGAGTAAGAAGGTCAGATAGTTCCTCAGCGAAGGGAAGAGGATCACCAGGTGGGTGGTAGATATTGTGTAGTCGTATTGGGGAGAGCCTTGAATCTTAAGTTCAGCTCCAAGGTATTCGAAGGTTGCGTAGTCTGTGTTCTTGACTAGGGAGTGCTGGAGTTCGTTTTTAAAGATAACTGCTAGTCCACCCACTATTCTCACAGGTCTGTCTTTTCTGATGATAGAGTAACCGGGGGGGAGAGTAAGTCGAGGATGGGTGTTGAGTGATCTTTGAGCCAGGTTTCCGTGAGGAAGGCGACGTCTATATCTTCGCTAAGGATGGTTTCAGATATTTCGGTTGCATGTCGAACAGCCGAACGGCAGTTTACAAGCATGCAGGCCAGGGGTTTAGGGTTGTTTTTGGGGGGAGAGCACGAGTGAATGGCGGTAAGTTGGGGGGGTGGGTCTGGGGGAGCAGGGAGAAGAGTGGATTCTGCTAGTCCCCATAATAACAGGGATGTTGGAGTGAGGAAAGGAAGGATCCTTAAGTGAGGTCTTTTGTAGGTAGGAGTTGCAGAGGTCGGAGAGGTCAGAAGCGGAGTAGTCGCTCAAGGTGCGAAGAGGCCTGTGTGAACGGTTGTGTAGTGGCGTGGTTTTCCAATGTTTGGGATTAGGGAGCTTTTGAGGGCCAGAGCATGGAGAAGTGGACCAAGAGGGGCGGGTTCTAGGGTTGAGCGATTTGAAGTTTTTGAAATCCTCTCTAAGTCGGGCGAGTTCGGTTACCAAGGTAGAAACATTGCAGTCAATGTTGCAAAGTGTCTGAGTTAAAAGAGTGAGGTGGGACGTAGTTGGGGCAGAAGGGGGAGGAGGTATGTTCTGAGTTGGCCGGGGGAGGAGGTCTGGTGTTCGGAGAGGGTGAGATGCCTGGGGGGGGGCGAGAGGAGTACTGAAACTGTGGGAGTGGGGGAAGCCTGGGGGGGAGAGAGGAGTGTTCCGGCAGTGGGAGGGAGGGAGGGGCGTGGAGAAGGACGGGACAGTTATAGAGGTAGGAGATGGGGTATGAGGAGGGGAGAGGGCGTAAGGGGTGTGGGGAGAAGCAACATCAGAGTTGGGGGTTGGAGTGTAGTTCGGAGAGGGAGGAGTAGGGGCAGGAGGGGGTATAGTAGTGCGAGCTAGGAGAGGAGCTTGGGGGGAAGGAGAGGGGTTTGAGGTGGGGTTAGGGGTTGGAAGGTATCGGTCATTGGGGGTCAAGGTAGTTTGGGAGATGGTGTGTGAATTAGAGATGCTATGGGGGGGATTCCAGAGAGTGTGATAGAATAGAAGTCGTAGAATGGGATATATCATTAAGGTTTGAGATGTCTAGGGGAAGAAGGGTTAGCGTCGGGGAGGCAGGGGAGAACAAGGAAGGGTCTTGGGGTTGGGAAGGTGTGGGGAGAGGAGTAGGTATGGACAACTGGTGGGATAGAGTGCTGAAATGGTGCTCGAAGATGGTGAGGTGGTGTTCAGAGGCTTGTATGAGGATATTACCAGTTTTGAAAATGGAGATGTCAATTTCACCGTGAAAAATTGGGGAAGGAGTAGTAGATAGTTTGAAACCGTAAGGAATTTTGCTCGATTTAGTGACTGGGAGGTGGCGTAGGAAGGTGCTCTTCCATTTGGAGGGGCGTTTGGAGTAGAAAATGTAGTTGGTTTTTATAGGGGACGTGAGGCTGTGGTAGTTATCAACAATTAAGGTTTCGGGATGTCGGATTAGCAATTTATGTTTAAAATTTTTCTTGCCGTTTTTGGAGAGATTGGGAGGGTAAGGAATGGTCCAAGAGTTGGGGCCATGTCTGGTGAGGGAGGGGTCTTGGGAGGTGAGAGCGGGATTAAGGTGGGACGTGAGAACGGGATTGAGGTGGGACATGATAAGTCAATTGGTTGGAGGAGAGGGGGGAGAAAAGAAGGGAGGGTGGAGTGATATAAAGAGATTAGGGAGACAACGAGGAGTGTGGGGTAAGGAGGTTGACGTAAGAGGGGGAGGTATGTGCTAGAGGGGAGGGAGAAAGAGAGATTTAGTGATGGGGAGTGTAAAGTCGGGCGAGAGGAAGAAAGTGAGAGAGGACAGAAAAATACAGGAGGGCGGATTGACAATTTGGAATGATTATAATGAGAGAGTATTAGAAAGAGATTGAAAGACCTGGACGGGGTTGGACGCTGGAAGGAGTAGTGGGAAAAGTAGTCAGGGGGACTTGAGGAAATATGAGTAAGAGTTCTAATAAGGAGAACCATTACTACAGAAGGTAAGAGAAACAAACCGCCATAGTAGTACCAGAGTAGTATATAGATCACACTACTTAGCAATGTGGCAATAGGAAAGAAGAGCAACAAAATTAATTAGTAAATAGATAAAAAGAACAACATAAATTGGGCACTTTGAATAGAGCATTTTAGCATCAGTCGGATGATTACAGGCAGTTACTAGTGTTTAGAGATCAAACTAATTAGCAATGTGGCAACAAGTAAAAAAGAGCAGCACGAAAATTAAATCAGCAATAGGTAAAAAGAACAACAAAAATTGGACATTGTGTCTAGATTATTTAAACAGGTAGTTTCTAGGGACTGAAGATTAATCTGTGGGCTTACAGGGGAGTCCGGTCTGCACTGGTATTAAGATAGCTGTTGGAGTGGGGAACCCAGTGACTAACAGAGCATCATGGAGATCCAGAGAGGAGCATTTTTGCGCAGCAGGATTGAGTGAGGAACGGGAGTGATTAGCAGTATAATGGTGAAAAAATAGACGGTCATAATGGGCACGCAAGGGAGGCAGGTCATGAGGGATGTTGCTCAAGTGACAACGTTAGAGAGGCATCGGGCATGAAGGCAAAGTCGAAACACTCACCAAGACCGTGAGTGGGGGTAATGGGCAGTGATGATGTAATCTGTTAAGGAGGAAGGATTCTTAAAATAGGAGGCCAAAGGCTATAAGGCCGTAGGGAGTGGAATATACCCCAAGTGACCAGCGGCTGCCAGGGAGGAAAGGGAAGCGAGGTCGCGCAGCATAAAGATACCAATAATTTGCATGGGCCGAGATGTCGGAGGCAGGCGATTAGTGGGGGTTAGTGTGGGGGGGGGGGATTCCGCAAGAATTCATCCCAGGAGGACCAAAACGGGGAATCAAAAAATCAAGCAAAAGAAATCCAGGTGGTAGTCCAGGCAGAGGGAGTAGGAGCGTCTCGTCATGGCCTTGCACGGAGTGCACCGCCGCTCACCATCTTGTGGTGCGAGTTCAGGGGGGTCACCGCCATGTTATAGAAGGGAGGCCGGACGGTTTTAATAATGATAACGAACCACCACGGGAGCCCCGATGCAGGAAATGGAGATGTGAAAACTAGACCAGTCGTCCCCTCACCCCACTATCCAGGTACTACTTCCGTGATGGCAGTATCGACGGCGAGGCGTGTATGGGAGTACAGGCCCGCCAAAGGGGAGAAATCTCAGGGCAAAATCAAAAAGAGCGCCAAAGACGTCGATCGCACCCGAGTCAATGCGTTAGGAGAGGGTGAAAGTGACGCAGCGATGATATCCGGACAGAAAGGCCCGGGCGGGCGGAGGCCGCTCAGCAGTCAGTGGAGGAGCGTTGGGGGGGGGGAAAAAAAGGGCTCAGAGGTAGTGGAGGCAAATCATGTCGTAAACCTCCTCCAGAAAGCAGAAAGTCGGTAGGGGTCGGCAGTTTCAGAAGTGGGGGGGCAAGTCAGTTGCCATTTTGGAGGGATTTGTCAGGACTCAGGGGCCATGGCGGCGTGGCGAGGCCAAGGATTCCCCAAAGACGGAAACCGGCAAGAGTTCAACGATGCCACAGTGTGGGGCCAGGCCGGTTGCCGCGTCAGGCAACAAATCAGCCCGTCAGCGTCCGGACTGCGGCCAGCGCCAGCCATGCTGTTTGTGGGAATAAAAGTAAGTCTTCCTACCTGACCCGCGCAGGATTGATGAACCTAAGGAGGGAGAAACACCTTAACTGTTGTACTACTGTTATAGGACATACAGCTTTGCCATATATCTGTACGCAATGCAACTGGGCTATCGGGTCCTCTGAGGGGTCTGAAAATACCACTCGAGCCTCGTTTATACACGTAGAGGCAAAGCGTTCAGAAGACAGGCTTAGAGCATGCCTTATTAACTGTAGGTCTCTGGTCAAACATTCGGGGGATATTTGGATGTCCCTCGCTAATAATGACTGTGACTTGATGTTTCTCACCGAAACCTGGCTAAAAGATTATTCCAATCCCGTTTTAGCGCTAGCCATTCCACCTGGCTTTAAGATTTGTTGTGCAAACAGGCCTGGAGATAAAAGGGGTGGCGGGGTTGCTCTCATTGTGAGAGACTCCTGTGAGATTACAACGTTGGAGGTGTCCAATCTTGGAGACATTGAGAGACTAAATTTCTGTGTTAAGACCAGCCCGACGGCATCCCTAGCTGGACTTCTTATTTACAGACCTCCTAGCTCCCCCCCTTGTCTCACGTCTGACCTTTGCAATCTTATAGCGCAAAAGTCCTTACAATATAAAAATTATTTGGCACTTGGAGATTTTAACCTCCATATTTCAGACACGAAGTGTACCCAGTCTTCACAACTGCTGCTGTCACTTGAGGGCGCCAATCTTATGCAGCACGTAAAATCTCCAACCCATAGTGCCGGTAATATACTTGATTTCTTGTTCTCTAACATCTCTTCCTTGGTTGTTGAATCTCCGCAAGAGCAGATTTGGTCTGATCACTTCCTGATCCCATTCTCTTGCAGTAGAACAATACCCCAAGGTAAAGGGAAACCTCTACAAGCGCTCAAGAGGAATTGGAAAAGATTGACGCCAGCTTCCTTAGGACCGGTTTTGTTGGACAGCCAACCCCAATGGTCCAATGACCCAGATAAGGATGCTGTGTCCTTGGATGCGTGGATGTTGGGCGCTCTGGATAAGCTTGCGCCAGCAAGATTAGTCAGTTCCCCTCGAAGGGCTCCCTCGGCGCCATGGTTCACAGAGGAGCTGAGAGTGGCAAAGAGCAAATGTAAGCGCTTAGAGCGTGTCTGGAGAAAAGCGTACTGTCCCCTGGCAAAAAAAACGTACAGGGAGGCCATAAAAGATCTTCACAAAGTCATGAAAACAGTCAGAAGGGACCACTTTGTGAAGCGCATTAATTCGTCAGATAATTCCAGCAGAGAAATTTTTAACATAGTCCGCTCCTTCACCAAACCCTCAGCGCTCAAGTGCAGGATACCTTCATCCCTTGTACTCTGTGAAAAGCTGTCAATCTTTTTTGAGGAAAAAATTCACAAGGTTTATGAGGTCTTCTCGCCTGTACAGGACACCGTTGAGTCTGATGTGGGAGAGAACCAGTCGGTGATGCCTCCCTGTCTGCATTTCTTCCGATCTCACTTGTGGCATCCTTGGATGGAATTCTGAAGTGCAAGTCTGGATCCCCAGCAGACCCCTGCCCCCCAAAATTGTGGGAAGCACTTGCCTATATTCTCAACCCAACCCTCAACCTCTTATGGAACAACTCACTAAGTACCTGCATTTTTCCAGAGTCTTGGAAACATGCGATGCTCCAACCTCTTCTAAAAAAACCTAATGCTGACTTGATGGATTTAAAAAAACTATCGCCCTATCTCTCTTCTCCCAGCGCCGGCAAAGATGTTGGAAAAACTGGTACAACATCAACTCAGCAATTTCATGGTTAATAACGATATATTGCATGAAACGCAGTCCGGCTTCCGGGCAGGCTTTAGTACTGAGATGGCTCTGCTGGAGGTGGCCGAATCAATAAGAATGGAAGTGGATGGCGGAGCCTCAGCTATGCTGGTGCTGTTGGACTTGTCCGCCGCCTTTGATACGGTGGACCATCCAATATTGCTGGCTAGATTGAGGAAGGCGGGAGTGAAAGGGACGGCACTCGCTTGGATCAAGTCCTATCTTAGCGATCGCACACAAAGAGTGATATTACACCCTTATAAATCAGAAGCTAAGCCCCTCTGGTGTGGGGTGCTGCAGGGCTCAGCGCTGAGCCCACTACTTTTTAACATCTATCTGACCCCTTTGTGTGCGCTCATTTCTAAATGGGAAATTAAAATCGTCTCCTATGCAGATGACACACAGCTGGTGTTCTCCTTTAAGGACCTGTCGGCAAACACCTTCGAGAGGTTCAGGGGCTGCTGTGTGACGTCTCTAGGTGGATGAATAATAACAAACTAAAATTGAACACAGAGAAAACTGAGGTGCTGTTCTTTGGTAAGAATTCCCCTCCGCCATCGGGTCTGTGGTGGCCGGAGGAAATGGGTTCTCCACCCTGTCCGTCCTCTACGGTAAAAAACCTGGGTGTAAAATGGGATGCTGAGATGACATGTGCTTCCCAAATACGTTCCATTACATCCACTTGTTTTGGAATTCTGAAGAGATTGAGGAAATTTCTTTTTCTTCTGCCAGAGAGCTGTCAAACTAGTTGTTCATGCTACGGTGACTTCAAGGCTTGACTATGCCAACAGTCTGTTCCTTGGTCTTCCGGCATATTTGATAAAAAGACTGCAGATGGTGCAAAACGCAGCAGTGAGACTGATTAGAAGAGTGCCATTCAGACAACACATTTCTCCACATGTCAAACAGCTCCATTGGCTGCCAGTTGTACAGCGTATAGAATTTAAGGCCTTGACAATTGCTTTCAAGGCCCAGAATGGTAGCAGTCCTAATTACATCAAAAAACGTATCCGCCCTTTTCAGCAAAGGCGGTCGTTACGTTCTAATTCACAGAATCTGCTGTGTGTTCCCCAATTCGCAAAGGCTCGTATTGGAGGAAGGGCTTTCTCAGTTGTAGCAACCAGATTATGGAACTCACTTCCGGTAAGACTTCGGCGTATACCAGATGAAGGGGAGTTCAGGAAAGCTCTAAAAACATGGCTTTTTAGCCGGGACTAGCTGAATTCGTTCAGTTTGGAGACCCGATACCCTTATGTTGCTGGATCACGCCAGCGCCGGGACACCTCTGTTTGAGGTAGCTGTTGCGCTTTACAAATGTTGATGTATTGTATTGTATTGTAACAAATTCAGCAGATGAGACGGGTGAAAGGCGCTCCAGTGCCCCGATAGAATCGTTAGGCAAGTGGAGCAGCAGGGCTGATGCCAGGCCAGCCTAGTCTCACTGTGTCTGGGGGCGGTGGACTCCCTCTGCCTCGGTCACGAACTCACCCTCGCACGGCGGGCTAGGTCCTGGAGGGATCACGCTCAGTGCGGGAGCAACGAGGATGACGTTGGTATTCGGGAGAGCGTCCCGAGAAAGGCCAGGGCCGGGGAACGACTCACGTCCCAACTCAGCGCAGAAGCGAGCTTGAAGGGATTGATCCTGGGTGGAAGCGTAGAGGACCATGCAGCAGACCGCAGGAGGTTGGCTTCAGAGGGCAAGGTCCTGTGAGTCTCAGACCCAGCAGGGGGCTGGGAGGAAGGCGTCGGATCTCCGGAGAGCGCCACAGGTCAGGCCGGAGCTGTACAGCACCTCCAGTCCCCGCTCGGTGAGGCCATGACACTGGTGGGCCCGCTCCTGGACAGGAGCACATGGAAAAGAGCGTCGGATTGCTGTTGGACACCTCAAGACAGGTTCGGCTGGCTTGATCCGGGGGCAGAGCAGCGAGGACAGCACAGTGCAGACCAGTCGGATCCTTGGTGAATCGGTTCCTGGAGGTAAGTCACTTTAGAGGTAATTCCGTTGAGCTTCCTTCGATCAGTAGTTGGAACGTGTAAAAGGGGGGTCAGATGGTCGGGTATGCCAAGGGATAATTACCGATTTGGTATTCCCCAACCCGGGAGCTCGTTGGGAGAGCTCCTACTCGGCAGCCATCTTACTTCAAGGATGTACATAGCTACATGCTGGCCTTCAGAAACCAGACTAAGCGCTTCAGACAACTCGCTCAGGCGAATCTGGAAGCCAGCCAGGAGGAGATGAAACGTTGGTATGATCAGAATGCCACTCTGATCGAGTTTTAGCCTGGACAAAAAGTTTGGGTCATGGCCCCAGTGGAGCCTTGTGCGCTCCAGGATAAGTGGACCGGACCATTTGATGTGGTGGAGTGCAAGAGCAACGTCACCTACTTGGTGGACTTGCAGTCTCCCAGGAACCCCTTGCGGGTCCTGCATGTGAACCGCCTGAAGCCCCACTTAGAGAGGTCCGAAGTGGGCATGCTCCTAGCAACAGATGCTGGGATGGAAGAGGAGACTGAGCCTCTTCCTGACATCCTGTCTGCAAAGGAGCAGGATGGGTCAGTGGATGATGTGAACCTCTCTAACTCCCCGACCCCTGAGCAGGAGAGTGACTGTCGCCAACTGTTGGGACAGTTCCCTGACCTGTTCTCCCTGACCCCCGGTGTCACTCAGTGGTGCGTCCATGATGTGGACACTGGGGACAGTCCTCCAGTAAAACATAAGATTTACAGAGTGACTGACAGGCTCAGAGCTTGCATCAAGGAGGAAGTCTCCAAGATGTTAGCGCTAGGGTTGATTGAGCCCTCAGACAGCCCTTGGGCCAGCCCATTGGTCTTGGTCCCAAAGGCTGCCGCACCCGGTGCCACACCAGAACTCCGGTTCTGTGTGGACTACCGAGGGCTCAATTCAGTCACCAGGACTGACGCGCATCCCATCCCCAGAGCTGATGAGCTCATCGATCGGTTAGGGGCTGCCAGGTACCTCAGTACGTTTGACTTAACGTCTGGGTACTGGCAGATCACCTTGACTGATGGGGCAAGAGAGAGGTCAGCATTCTCCACACCAATTGGGCACTACCAATTCCGGGTGATGCCCTTTGGGATGAAGAATGCCCCTGCCACCTTTCAGAGGTTGGTCAACCAGGTGTTGGCTGGACTGGAAGATTTCAGTGCCGCCTACCTGGATGACATCGCAGTGTTCAGTGCCACTTGAGAGGAACATCTGCACCACCTCTGGGAAGTGTTGAAGGCGCTGCGGAGGGCAGTCCTCACGATCAAGGCGAGTAAGTGCCAGATCAGGCAGGGTTCTGTGGTGTACTTGGGACACCAGGTGGGGAGTGGCCAGGTGGTGCCCCTACAGCCAAAGATTGATACCATTCTGGCTTGGGAACCCCACAAGGCTCAGACAGAGGTGAGAGCCTTTTTAGGACTTACCGGGTATTACAGGAGATTTGTCAAGAGGTATGGCACCATTGTTGCCCCCTTGACAAGAGCTGACTTCTAGGAAGCAGCCCAGGAAAGTGAACTGGACTGACGCCTGCCAGAAGGCTTTTGATGCCCTGAAATCTGCCATGTTCACAGCGCCCGTGCTTAAGGCACCCAACTTCTCGAGGGAATTCATTGTGCAGACAGATGCTTCAGAGCATGGTGTGGGGGCTGTGCTCTCACAGCTAAATGAGGAGGGCCTAGACCAACCCGTAGCCTTCATTAGTAGGAGGTTACTGCCACGGGAACAGAGGTGGAGTGCGATTGAGCGTGAGGCATTTGCTGTTGTGGTCTGGGCACTGAAGAAGCTGAGACCATACTTGTTTGGGACTCACTTCCAGGTTCAGACAGACCATAGGCCCCTAAGATGGTTGATGCAAATGAGGGGTCAGAAACCAAAGCTGTTGAGGTGGTCTATTTCCCTACAGGGGATGGACTTTACGGTGGAACACCACTCTGGTACAGAACACGCCAATGCTGATGGTCTGTCCAGATTTTTCCGCCTTAGTGAAGAGAACTCCCAAGAGGGTGGGTAGTCCTCCCCACATTTCAGCTGGAGGGGACACGTGTTAGACCTGGCACCATTGGCGTGGGTCTCCCTTCCATTTTTTCTGCTGTTGCCTCCTGTGTTTTTGCTGGTCTAGGTGCTTTGGGCACTTTGCCACTGCTGTTCAGTGCCAAAGTGCAAGTGCTCCCTTTGTAAATTGTTGTTATAGATTAGAAATTCCATGATTGGCTGTTAAATTTACTTGTCAGACCCTAGTACAATGCACATTGGGTGCCCAGGGCCTGTAAATCAAATGCTGCTGGTGGGCTTGCAGCACTGATTGTGCCACCCACAGAAGCAGCTGGTAAAATGTGGCTCAGGCCTGCCATTGCAGAGCCTGTGTGCAGTTTGGGACTGCCATGTCGACTTGGCAAGTGCCCACACTTGCCAGTCCCTAAACCTTCCCTTTTCTACATGTTAGTCACCACTAAGGTAGGCCCAAGGTACCCCTGTGGGCAGGGTGCATTGTATGTGAAAGGTAGGATATGCCCTGATGTGTGTAGCATGTCCTGATAGTGAAATACTGCCAATTTCGTTTTTCACTATTGCAAGGCTATCTGTTCCCATAGGCCAGAATGGGGAGTTAGTTTATAACATCTTATTAACATAACTGACTCTAGGAACAAGATGGGAAAATAAAGTTTAGAATGCCTGAACTCAGAATGTTAAGATGCATCATTTGGTGGTGAGGGTGATTTTTACATTCTGGGTTTGAAAATACCACTTTTAGAAAGTGGGTATTTTCTTGCCTAACCATCCAGTGTGCCTCTGCTAGGTTTGTGTATTGCATGTCTGGCTTTTGGATGACAGGTGGCTGGAGACGGCTGTGGCTCCAGAAGTCTGATGGGTAAGGGCTGGGCTGAATAGACCTGGGTTGCATTTGGAGTAGGGGGAGGAGATTTCCTTTTCACCTGAATGGGCCTGGTCTGCCTTCAACAATGCTGTCTCCACCTCCTGCCAGGAAGCTGCACCAGTGAGGACAGAACTGGTTTGGGCTGGGTACAGACACTCTCTGCCTTCAGAGAACAAAGGATTTTGTGGTATAAATATTGGGGCCCAGACCCCAGAACTTTAGATCACTTCTGGGAAATCAAGAGGAAACCTTTGCCAAGGAGAAGAGCCGGTTAAGCTGAGGAGGAATACTGCCCCTGTGCTTGTTTACTGCCTGGGATTGGTCTGCAGTGGCTGCTTGCTGCCAAGGGAAGGAGAAGAAGGACTTTGCTGTTTTGCTTTGTCACCTGCTTGAAGAAAAGATCTCCAAGGGCTTAAAACTGAGCTTGCCTCCTGTTCTCAAGTCTCAGGAACACAAAGACTTCACCCCTTCTGTATGCCTGCATCTAGAACTGCTGTTTTAGCTGCTACAGAAGGAAATTGCAACACTGACGCTGGCGAGCGACACCGTAATCTGCACCGAAGCCGTGAGCGCTGCTCCGACTTGCGAAGTTGACCCGACGCCGGCCGCCGTGCCACATCGACGCCAGAGAGCAACGCCGTAACCTGCCCAAAGCCGTGAGTGCGGCTCTGACTTGCGACGTGGGCCTGACGCCTGCTGCTGTGCCGCATCAACTCCGAAGCCAACTTCATCATCGCGGAGCTGATCCTCGACGTGAGTGACCCCCCGAATCCATTGACATTGTGCCATCGTAAGGAATAGAGGCTTCGGCGCCATCGTGACGTCACCTCCCCGACGCAGTAAGGAACAGTCGTCTCGCCTCCCCTGCGCTGCAGTAAGGAACAGAGGCTTCACCTCCCCTGGGGTCGTAAGGAACCGATGCCGCGCGGCGCCAATGAAGCATCACCTCCCCGACTCCGTGAGCCGTGTTTGTTTTCATCGCTTTTCCAAGGTACTGTTCTTTGTGGGCCCGACGCTGCGCACCTCGCGGTCGGCGCCGTACTTTGGGATTACTTCTGTCACGACGTCGTAATAACTCAAAGTGGAGTTATTTGTTGCTAGAGACTGCATTTAAGTGAATAACCTATCTTTAAGGATATTTTGAATACTGTATTGTGGATTTTTGTTGTTTGGTCTTGTTTTGGTTTAGATAAAGATTACTCATTTTTCTAAACTGGTGTGGTGTCCATTTGTAGTGTTTTCACTGTATTGCTGTATGTGTTCACAAATGCTTTACACACTGCCTCTGAGATAAGCCTGTCTGCTCCTGCCAAGCTGCCAAGGGGGTGAGCAGGGGTTATTTTAGGAGTGTATCCCCCTTACCCTGACTAGAAGCAAGGGCCCCTATTTGGACAAAGGTACCTACCTCTGCCAACTAGAGACCCCCATTTCTAACAGGGGTGGTGTGGCGGGGGGGAGGAATGTAACAAAAAAAAGGACCTACCTTAAACGGCCGGCCGTCGCCTCTCATCCATCCTCCGTCCTCATCCTCTTCATTGTCCTGTCCCGGCCGGCAGCAGCAAGAAGCACCTGGGCAGACAGGCTCCCCTGAGCCAATCACAACACTGCAGTGCAGCATTGTGACTGGTCCGAGCGCCGTGGATCGGCGCTCAGACTTGAACAGGGAGCCTGTGCATGTTCCTGACCAGGCTGTGTAATGCAGCCTGGTAGGAACATGCAGAGTGCACATGAACTGTTTGGTCGGCCCAAGAGAGCCGGCCAAACAGTTCATGCACACTTAGGCGGTGCACATCACTCCTCCTCTGCTCTGGCCAGCCCAGCCCTGCCCCACCACTGACTGCAATAGGGAAAATAAAATGATATAACAATACATTATTATCATTTTATTTTTCCCCTTTGAGCAGTGGGGCGTGTTAGAATTGAAATATTTCCGCCATATTGTTTATGCTGTGCTTCGTGTTAAGTTAGCATCCATGGCACCATTTTTTGTTTAGCCGCCATCTTGTGAGATGCTCGAAACTAACTTCTGTACCATTTCGTCTACCTCAGCAGAAAGCAGCTCCAACATTTTTTTTTTCTGTATTCCTCAAGGCTAAGCTTCGCTGTCCTAATGAATACTTGAATGTGTCTTCGCATACCTATCTTGTTAGATAGGCCTGTTCTCATGCTCTCAGAGGCGGGCACGAATGGGATAACCTTGGGACCAAGATAATGTGTGCCCGGTCCCAGGAGTGTAGCTCATCTTCTGTACCTCCATTGTTAACCTGCTCCAACCAGAATTTTCCAGTGGAAGGCGGGTCCTGTTGGGTAGTGGAAATGTATAACTTAGAATGTATTACTGGTGGGGGTCAGTCCCTCGGCAGCTGTCTTAGGAGGCTGGTCAGACTGGACTCTGCTCAAGCGAAATACTAATAAATAACTTGGTTTGTATTCTCTACTGTCTGACCGACTCTTCACTTGTATGGAAGGCTGAGAGGTGGCTTCAGTTGGCGCCCGAGCAGGGACCCCATCGGTTGGGTGACCCATCCCCGCCCGCGAACGGGTGGGGGGGACGGGGCCATGTCGGGTCGGATGGGCGGACCGGGGATCCCTGCACGAAAGAGCCTAGTACTCGCAGCTGCCCCGTCTGTCTGACCGGGTGGTGCCTCGCCCAGCGGTCATCCCGGCTGGGGTCCTTAACGGTGAAACCCTTGGATCTGACCGTTTGGTCCGAAGAGTTGGCAGTGGAGAATACATTTGTTTGACCTGTGTGCACCAGGTGAGTTTGCTTTGGTTCTTTGTGAATGTGACATCATATTGGTTTGAATTTGGTACGATCTGAAGATCATTTTGGAACAAGCGCTTGGACTTATTGAATTCTTTTGCATTTGGTACCAACGTTTTTGTTTGATAGGGTCTGTGGACTGACTTGGTAGCGGTGTGTGTGGAATATCTGTTTGAATGAGCAGTGAGTGTGCTCTCTGAGTGTTGAGGTGAGGATGCCATGCCTCAGTAAATTGTGCTGTGTGGGGTGCCGTTGTTGTTCTGCTGATGCTCAATTGGAAGAGAAGCAGCCTGCGCCCGCAGAGGGCACTCCAAACTATGACATGTATATCAAGCATGGCCTCGGCCCTACTATATTTAGTACGCTATGGCACAAATATACGAGGGACAATGCCGAATTGCAGTGGCCATTAACAGGCACTTTTGATGACCAAAAATTGAATTATTTACAGGACAAATTGTTTGCAAAAAGGAGTAGGCAGTCGATGTTTGATTACCTTCAGGTATGGCAAAAGGAAGCTAAGCAGAGGCGAATGCGAGCTGAGAAAGAGGCCCGAAAAGGGAGGACACAGACACTAACACAGAAGGCTGTAGCGTATGACAGACAGAAAATAGAGAAAGGGATAGAGTGCGCAGATAGGAAGTTTAGGCTGCAATGTGACAAGTCCTATGTTTCTAGGGAGGAAGATGACCCGTTTGTGGAGGAATTGTTGGAGTCCCGACTCCCGCCCCCATATATATCCGGCTGTTCCCTTGTCTCAGCCGTCTGCTCCTCTTGTTTCTGCAGCCCCTGTCTCTTCCGCCAGTGACCAGGCTTTGTTGGTCATTACCTCCTCACCATCTCTTCCAACTTCGCTCCCTACAGTCACCGCAACTGCTAGTCTTCCTGCTATACCTGTTGCTTCAGTAGCATTTTCCCCAGCTCTTTTACCCGCTTCGCATCCTCTGATCACATTGTTGTCAGATACATCCGTTGCTACTGCCTCTCCTTCTACCTCTCAGCTCCCACAAACCCCAACCCTATTGAATGTTGAAAGGCCAGCGCGTGGATTTGGAAGTGAGGAGTGGGCGGCCGCCAAAGAGCGATTGGGACGAGTGTTGATACGATCTGATGTGGGAGATGAAGAGAAGAAGATGGTAGCCAATCAGGCTGCCCAGTGGGCTCATAACCCAATTTACAGTACGGAGGATGTGTGGACTGTGTTGAAAGACTATGAGCCGTTCATACAGCAACATGCCCTTAAACATATATCGGCAACACTGATTGGATTGTGGGAATAGTGCTTTGGTGGTGTAGCACCTCAGATCATTTATGATATTAGGGATCGCGTGTACACATCTGGCATGGCGCCTGATCAAGTTTTTGGCAATGTTGTAGTGTTACTTGGGTATCGAGGTAGGCTGATTCAGAAGAGTCCAATGGTGATTACCCAGTTTCCAATGAGGGAAGTTCACCCCTTATATCACTCCGAAGTAGCAGAGTTACGAAATGCGCAGGATGTTGTTGTACGTCAGCGGGTGGAGGGCCGGTTTCAGGAACAGTGGGTTTACACCCCGTGGAAAAGGAGTGAGGTTTTGTCTCTTAAGAGTCAGTTGCCCAACCCTAGGAAAAATCCCACTGCGTACTATAAGGAGTTGACAGAAGCAGCCTCATCGACAGTGATGACATTGGCAGACATTGAAATGTTCTTTGGTTTGTTGGTGCCTGTTGATATTTGGCGACAAGTACATACGCAAGACCACGCTATCGACTTTGGTGGTACATGGGTGGAGATCAGGGCATGGGACAAGGAGAGGAAGCCTGGTGAGAAGCCTAAGGCTGAGCTACTAGCTTTACCAGGTCGTATTATTACATATATGCACTCTCTTATTCCCCCTAGAAGAGTAGATTGGGACAAGTTAGCGGCATGTCGGCAGAAGAAAGACGAAAGTGTATCGGATTTTTTTACTTGGTTCGAAGGTGTGTTTTAGGATTTCAGTGGTCAAGATTTGTCGATGGAGGGGGGTGTCCGATTGTTCGTTAATAGGTTCGTTACCAACCTGCTTCCCGAGATCGTGACTCGGTTACAGGCTTCAGAGAGCACTTGGACCACCTCCTCCCCCTCGGTGATTTTGAGTATGGCGCAGTATTATGAGCATAGGGAGAACGAAGAGAAGGATAAAGTGGAGAAGAAGAATAAAGAATTGAAGACAAAGGTGTTAATGCAACAGGCATCTAGAGGGACTGGTAGGGGAAGCGGCACTGGTCCGGCCCAGCAGTCGCCCCGCACCAGCGGGAATGCTGCTCCGGTAGGACCGAATCAGTGTGCATACTGCAAGGAGGAGGGGCACTGGTGTAGCGAGTGCCCGGTGTTGTTGCAGAAGGTTGCGGCGCCTAGAGGACGGGGCTCTAGAGGACGGGGCCGTGGAACGGGTGAATATGGCAGAGCTCAGGAGGGCGAGACATCTCAAGGACGCTCTGATCAGAACTATTTTGACGACCCTAGAGGGAGACAGTATTACCATGATGACTATGATTTGGATGATGTGACTGGGTTGTCTCACAGCTAGGACAGCCAGAGACAGGACGAGGAACCAGCTCAGATACCTGTAGATCAACGCGGACCTTACGTTACTGCCGATTTGCAGGGCTCGACAAAAGAATTCTTGGTGGATACAGGTGCAATGAATAGCTCTGTTTCTCATTCATTGGTCCCTGGGGCAGTCCGTCTGGCCATAATAATGTTTCGGTCGGTTTTTCTGGTGTGCCGGTCGTGAGCCCCATCTCCAAACCCCTTGCCCTGACCATTGGCCCTTTTACCGTTGATTCGCCATTTTTGCTGACGTCCAATTGCAGAGAAAATTTGATGGGACTGGATTTGTTAAAGAAACTGCATGCTACAATTTATTGTTCCCCGGCGGGAGTGTATATGACAATGGGGCCTACCGTGGTTAGCACCAAACAATGTTTGTCCAAAGATGCCCCACTTCCTGTTGAATATAAGGATGTACCGCCCACGTTGTGGGCTACAGGTGATACGGATGTAGGGCTGTTACAGATACCACCGGTTTCAATTAGAGTTAAAGACAATGCTGTCTTGCCTCGCATTCCTCAGTACAAGAAACCACAGGCCGGGGAGCGAGCTTTGTTACAGATAATACAGGATTTGATCAAGTCAGGAGTTGATGAAGAGATGTCTGCAAATGTGTGTAACAGTCCTATCCTTCCTATTCTTAAGAGGGCACCTTCGGGTTCCTCTGGTGACCATCCTGATGTCTATCGCTTTGTGATTGATTTGCGTGAAGTGAACAAGAATGTAGTCCCTCAGTTCCCGGTGGTCCCTGACATAACAGCCCTTCTGACATTGATTCCATCCTCTGCGAAATTCTTTTCAGTTGTCGATTTGAAAAATGCATTCTTTAGTATCCCAATACGTCCCGATAGCAGGCACCTGTTCGGATTTGCCCTAGCCGACAGAAGCTTTAGATTCTGTTGGGCTCCTCAGGGGTATACTGAGAGTCCAAGTATATATAGTCAAGCTCTGAAAGGCCAATTGGATTCTCTTACGCTTCCCCCAGGTAATGTATTGCTGCAGTATGTGGATGATCTCCTGATTGCCTCCGACACTGAAGACGGGTGCAAAGATGCAACGGTTAAATTGTTGCTGCATTTGGCGAACTATGGACATAAAGTGTCCTTTTCCAAATTCCAATATTGTCAACAGGAGGTCACCTACTTAGGTCACCTCCGATCGAAGGAGGGAAGGAGGCTAACACCTGAAAGAATTAGTGCCATTGTTAAGATGCCCGTCCCTACGACTCAAAGGGATGTGCGAGCTTTCATAGACATTACTTGGTATTGTCGCCATTGGATCCCTAACTACTCCTTACTAACAAAGCCGCTATTGCACCTAACCACTAAAGATGTGCATGAACCCTTGCCCTGGACGTCTGGATGCCAGCATGCTTTTGAGCAGTTAAAAGTTGCGCTTTGCTCTGCGCCTGTGCTTGGCACGCCTGACTATCAGAAGCCGTTCGTGCTCTTTGTACACGAGACGGCTGGCTGCGCACTTTCTGTCTTAACACAGGCCTTTGGGGGGTAAGCAGAGGCCGTGTGCTTATTTCTCAGCTCTGCTTGACCCTGTCGCTAGAGCCCTCCCAAGCTGTCCAAGAGTGGTCGCGGCCGTGGCCGTCTCTATCCGACAATCGGCAGGGCTCGTCTTGGATGCTGACCTCACAGAGATGGTACCCCATGCTGTGGATACACTATTGAATAAGACCAAGACGCAGCACCTTACTAGTGCGCGTCTCACCGGTTATGAATTGACCCTTTTCGCACCACACGTCACTATCAAGAGATGTGCCACCCTGAGCCCAGCCACGTTACTACCCCTCCCTTCTGAAAGTGAGGAAATTGATATACATGATTGCATTTTTCGGACTGAGGAAGAGACGAAGGGAAGGGTAGACCTGACTGATGTTCCCTTATCTGACCCCTAAGGGGAACTATATGCCGATGGCTCTTGTTTCAAATTACTGCATACGCAATCACGACACTGCGCACGGTAGTTGAGACATCACGGGTTCCCTATCAGTCGGCCCAAGCTGCAGAGTTAGTTGCCCTCCTTCATGCTTGTGAGTTAAGTGAGGGACTGGCTGTCAATATTTATACTGACAGTCAGTATGTCTTCGGAGTTGACCCATAATTTTGGGCGGCTCTGGGTGGAGAGAGGCTTCTTGACATCCCATGGGTTCAAAATTCAGAATGGTCCCTTGATACATAGGCTTTTTTCGGCCCTGACACTGCCCAAAAGGCTGGCGATAGTGAAGTGTAGCGCTCACAAGGCAATTACTGATGATGTGGGGAGGGGAAATGCATTTGCGGATCAAACAGAGAAGGAGACAGCTCGTACAAGAATGAGAAAGATGTTTGTGGCAGGTCCTGCTAGATGGGTACCCGATGCTGCTATGTTTGAGGACACACTAGATAACGTGAAAGAGATACAGAGTGAGGCAACGATTGAGGAATTAGCAATTTGGCAAGAGAGTACAGCACGTTTAGATGATGGGTGTTGGACGGACAAGTCAGGAAAGCAGAGGTGGATGCTGCCAAACGCGTATGTCCTCCCTGTAGTCACCATGGCTCATGGGCAGCCCATATTAGCACAAAGGGCATTTGTAAGTTACTAGGCCCTGTATGGCAGAATGACAATATCTCTAAGACAGCTACTCATTTGGTGAAATACTGCATGGTATGCATGATGCATAACCCCGGAGAGGGCATTCCTACACCCCCTGGCAATTTCGCACCTCCTTCCTTCCCTTTTGAAGTCCTGCAAATGGACTTCATTGAGATGGAACAGGTCAATAATTTGAAATACGTATTGGTGGTTGTCTGTGCATTTAGCAAATGGGTTGAGGCCTATCCTACTAAAGAGAATACAGCCTTAGCAACAGCAAAAGCACTCTTGAAAGAGTTTTTCCCTCGCTTCGGTTTGCCCTGTTTGATTTGGAGTGACAAAGGCAGTCACTTCAATTCAAAGGTCATCCAGCTGGTGTGTGATGGCTTACACATCAAGCAGAAGTTCCATGTTGCGCATCACCCTCAGTCAGCGGGTTTGGTTGAGAAGCAGGGCCGGATTGGGAAACGAAACCGGCCCTGGCAAACAGCTCGGCCTGCCCCCCTGGGGGTGAGAAGGGGGGTGCGGTCAAGCTGTTTGATACAGCCGATTTCGGCCGTTTTTGTTACAGGGGGCCGATATTGCCGGCCGCCGGTAAGAAAAACGGCCCCCCAGGGCCTAAAACCAGCCCCCTCCCTGGCGGCCTACCGGGAAAACACCCAGTGCCCGCAACGGCCAGTCCGGCCCTGTTGAGAAGTACAATGGTACTCTCAAATTGAAAATGGCAAAGATACAGGAGAGCACAGGATTAAAGTGGCCAGATGCCTTACCATAAGCGCTGTTGTCAACAAGAACAGCGCATTCTAGAACAGGATTGTCACCCCACGCGGTCGTGTTTGGACTCCCAGCAAATGTTTGGGGCGTTCCGCGACCTCATCGATTCTCAGAAATAGATTACCCCCTGATGACAGATTATCTCTATCAGCTAACTGACAGTTTGTGTTCTATTCAACAACAGATCCACGAGAGTCTCCCACCTGTACCAGAGGGGACAGGACATGATATTCGGCCCGGCGACTTTGTACTGACCAAACATTTTCAGCGGAAAAAGAGTTTGGAGCCCCGCTGGAAGGGACCTGTTCAGGTCCTCCTTGCTACCCGCACAGCAGTGAAGGTCGCCGGCCGAAAGAATTGGATTCACGCAGGTCACTGCTGCAAGGTACCCCTGCCCTTACCCTACGACCAGTGGGTGAGGGATGGCATAGGGGACTCCGAATTTGAAAAGGTTCCGGAATTTGTTCCCTTCTCTGACGCCAAACTGACGTGGACCCAAACAGAGGAGGAAAACAGAGCTGTTTTGAATGAGGCTGTTCCCCCTGAAATAAAGGTTTTCCGGGATCCCTGTCCTACTGGCCTACCGTTGCTTGAGTCCCAGTCCCTTGGCCCCTCTGGGTTTCAGCCCCTTTTTATTGATGACTCCGTGACCAGAGTGACTAGGTACAATTTGCATCCTCGTCGGAAGGGCAGTGCACCAAAGGAAAAGTCAGATTAGTAGGGATGGACTGCGGGGATCAAGAATAGGGTGTAAGTACCTTGCCTGTGGTACCAACAGTAGTTTAGGGAAAGGGAGATTGGTGCATTGTCCAAACTTTGAACAGGATAAGTTGGGGGTACCTTCCTGGAAGAAGGGAGAGCGCCCTATCCTGACCGCCGTGGGATTCTTAAAAAAAAAAGGGCTGTGATTGCACAGCTCCACCGAGAAGTGCTCAATAGCACCACCGTGGGAGGACAATAGGAGTCTACCAGCGAGGCTCTAAAAGGACGCTGGGACTTTTGCCCGTTCCTCTGTTCCCTGTCACCAGTTCTTGCATTGTATTTTGTGCCCTCTGATCGTAATATATCCTTTTGGTCGCCCAGTTGTTGAGGAGGAACAGCCTCTTGAAGAGCAACGTCCAGAGAGGGGTGGGGTTGGATGGTCCAGTTGGTCAAAAGGGGGAAAAACAGTCTTCATGGTGATTGTCCTGGTGTCTCTGATTGCTATCCTGGGAATAATGTGGTTCTTGGAAGAGAAACATCCTGTGCATTCCTTGATTGGTACAACGCCTGTTCCCCCTGAGCATATATTCATCACCCTATCCCCCCACAAAGGTGAGCACCGGAAAAGTTATGTTGACAACGCATTCGTTCAGATGTTGCACGGGCCCATAGCGCGTCTAATGTCACAAAGTGTTGGGTATGTGGACTGCTCCCTTCTGTAAAACACAAAAAGGATTTCCTGTTGTCCATGCCTTTTTCTTATCTAAGTAGCTGTGAGGGCTGGTTCGAACTACTCAGTATGGTGTGTCCTACTTCCCCATCCTCGACTCTGGATAGGACACCTGCTGACTTTCGTACTAAGGTACAGAACGTACAATTCAATCACAGGGTTCCTCCGGTAGGCCGGAAGGGACAGAAGACGTCTAGTAACGTGTTTTTAAGGTCCTGTATGAACACATACCAAAGAGTACAGAACCAGCCCTGGCTTCAAATGGAGATGGCTGGTTTTAAAGGGTTTAACACTTTCGAGTATTTCTAGTCCTTTCAGGCTCGTAATGTTACCGAGGATAAGTTAGTGCCAGTGCCGGTAGTCAACATAACAGCTAGGTTCTGTGTTCAGGGGACGGGGAGGATCATGGTGGGGGAGAGCAGATGCAATTCCACATACAGCCTGAGAACAACTGATAGTCCGTCCATAATACCACCACCTAATGTCTACTTTGTCTGTGGATCCCAAGCTTATTATAGCAAGTGCTATCTCTCTTTTCTCCTTCCCCCAGTATATATAGCGCTGTTGGAAATGGCCCTTTTTGCAGGGTTATCCCCAAACGTTTTGCTTTTTCCTCCTATTTTTCCCTGACCTGTTTGTGTTGGTTTTAGGACTCTGGGCACTTTACCACTGCTAATCAGTGCTAAAGTGCATATGCTCTCTGTGTAAATTGTGTTATGGATGGGTGTTTCCATGATTGGATATTTGATTTACCTGTTAGCCCCTAGTAAAGTGCACTGCGTGTGTCAGGGCTGGTGAATCAAATGCTACTCGGAGGCCTGCAGCACTGGTTGTGCCACCCCGTGAGTAGCCCTGAAAACGGTAACTCAGACCTGCCATTGCAGAAGTCTGCGCGCAGTTTGTACTGCCATGTCGACTTGGCCAGTGCACACACTGGCCGGTCCCTAACCTTCCCTTTTCTTACATGTCAGACACCTCTCAGGTAGGCCCAAGGTACCCCTGTGGGCAGGGTGCAGTGTATGTGAAAGGTGGGACATGCCCTGGTGTGTGTGGCATGTCCTGATAGTGAATTACAGCCAATTTCGCTTTTCACTATTGCAAGGCTACCAGTTCCCCATAGGATAGAATGGGAGGTTTGTTTATAACATCTTATAAACATAACTGGCCCAGGGAATTCGGTAAGAAAATAGAATTTAGTATGCCTGAAATCAGAATCTAAAGATGCATCTTTTAGGGAAGGTGATTTTTACATTCTGTGTTTGAAAATACCACTTTTAGAAAGTAGGTATTTTCTTGCTCAGTCATCCCGTGTGCCTCTGCTGGAATGTGGATTGCCTGTCTGGGTTTTGGATGACAGAAGGCTGGGGGGGGCCGGAGGGGCTCCAGATAGTCTAGGTAGGTCAGGAAAGGGCTGAATAGACCTGGGCTGCGATGGGGGAAGAGGGGGGGGAGATTTCCTTGCACCTCAAAGGGCCTGGTCTGCCTCTGACAATGCCGTCTCCACCTCCTGCCAGGAAATCACACCAGAGAAGGCAGAACTGGTTCTGGCCGGGCACAGACACCCTCTGCCTGAAAGATCAAAGGATTTTTGAATACAAATACTGGGGCCCAGACCCCTGAACTTTAGAACTCATCTGGAACAAGAAGACTGCCAAGAAGAAGAGCCGGAGAAGCTGCGAAAAGGAACGACTGCTTTGCTGGGTGCTTTGCTGGGCTGACCTACAGTGGCTGCTTCTGTCTTGGGCAGTGAAAGGCCTGGACTGGACTTTCTGCAACCTAATTTGTGAGTCTCTCCAAGGGCTTGAGGTAGAGCTTGCCCCCTGTTCAAGAAGTCTCAGGCACAACAAAGACTTCAAGCTCTTCTGCCCTCAGCACTGGGACTGTGTGTTTTGTGCTGCAACAGAAGAAAAGCAACTCGACGACGACGACGCTGACGACTCCGTGTCCCTAAGGCACCGCAGAGGGCACTGCTGCAACGCCGCACCATGACCCTGGTCTCACCGACTCTGACGCCATCACCGAGCCGCTGCTCGCACCGCGACCTGTGGGCCCCGCACCGCCTTGCTTCCTGCCGAAGCTTTGGCACCACAGAGGGCACTGCCGCAATGCTGCACCGCGACCCTGGTCTTACCGATGACGCCATCACCGAGCCGCTGCTCGCACCGCGACCTGTGGGCACTGCACTCTGCACCGCCTCGCTACACGGCGACGCCATGGCCTTCCTGACGCCGCAACTTCCCGCCGAGATCGACGCCGCTGCTTGCACCGTGGTTCGGGGGCACCGTTCGTAAGTTACACGACGCACCACCCTCATCCCACACCGCAGCCTTGGCCCACCGAGGCCGGTGCCATCGACTCCTGCTCGTCAACCGACGACAGCGCTTCAGCAAAGACGACGCCGGTGCACCAGGACCTGCTAGCACCGTGACAAGCACCGCCTCCATCTCGCACCGCGACCCTGGTCTCACCGACGACGTCATCTGACGCCGCCACCGAGCCGCTGCTCGCACCGCGACCTGGGGGCACCGCACGCTGCACCGCTGCCCTTCGCCCCGCAGCACCCGACGCCTGTTGGCGCCAGCGCTCCTGATCCCATCAGAAAGGGGCTCGACCTGCAACGCGAATGACTTCCAGGGCCCCATCGCCCTGCATCTCTGAAAGGTACTGTTTGCGGGTCTTCCCGACACCGTAGCTGGCCTGCGACCCCGCGGTCAGCCACAACTGTTTTTGGATTTGTGTGTTCACGATGCCGTGGTAGCCCGGACGGAGCTATCCACACAAGGAACTCTTTTTTTAATCAGCGTATTTTTGAACTGTGAACTTTTAAGTATAGTATTGTGGCTTTTTATCGTTTTTGGTCTTGTTTTAATTATATAAAAATATTGGATATTTTTCTAAACTGGTGTGGTGTCCTTTTGTAGTGCGTACACTGTATTACTGTTGGTTATGTGCAAATGCTTTACACACTGCCTCTAAGATAAGCCTGGCTGCTTGTGCCGAGCTACCAAGGGGGTGAGCAGGGGTTATTTTAGACGTGTAACTCCCTCATCCTGACTAGAGTGGTGGTTTTTGCCTGACTTTGGCCCACGCCCTAGCCTACTAAAAATCCCATTTCTAACATTGGTTGTCAGCGGTGAGGATAGGACTTGCGTTTGCACGTGACTTACAGTGATTGGTGGGCACTACTACCATATCTCAGACCAATACGTACCACATACTGTTTATTTGGTCTATTTTTGCCTTTCCATTGGTTTTGAACTTGAACTTTCCAGTACAACATGCCTGAATCAATTGCATCATCTGTTGAACCCTTGGAAGTGGCCTTTGAGGAGGAGAAGTTAGAAACCTACAATGTGAAGGAATTGAAGGCGATCTGCAAAAACCTCAAAATCCAAATCAGGGGCCTCACCAGAAGAGAGGAGCTACAAAAGGCGCTGAGGGCCTGGGCAGCAGCCAGACATGCTAGTGAGCTTTCTGGGGATCTTTGCATGGAGGCAGACCAGAGGTGCCTATTCCAAGGGTGGATGTGCTTTTGGGAAGGGGGGCGCCCTCTAAACCAGGCAGCAGCCGTTTGTCCCCAGAGGAGCTGGAGGACAGGCGGGAAGCAAGGAGAGTTGCTATGGAACTGGAGAAGCTTAAGTTAGCCATGGAGGAGAAAAGGATGATGTGAGACTATGAGTTTAAAATGAGAGAGCTGGACTGGGAAGCCAGTATGGCTAGGCCCAGCACAGATGGTGGTAGCAAAAGTGTTAGGTCCAGTACTGAGGATGAGGTACACACACACACCCATTTGGGGCCCTGCTTCAAGGAGGGGTTGACATACACCCGGGGGTTCAGGATTATGAGATTACTCCAGTGGTGCGCAGTGTCCCTGAGGTGGATTGGGGAACGGGCACAGGAGATTCTTTTCCTGGTAGTGGGAGGGACACTCTACTGACTCTAGATGAGAGGTGCAGGGAGAGGGGTTCCCCCATGATAGAAGCCCCAGTAAGTGGTTATGGAGACCAGCCAGAAGAGTATGGGTTAGGAGACAGCACCAGTCAGACACTGTCTCGCCAGTCTTGTGAGAATGATGTGGGGTACTTTTCTGAGGCACTGGATGGTTGGGTGAAGGGTAGTTTGGTTAACACCTGTGTGGGGCTGTGTGATTCAATTGTTGGAGAGCATATTTTAAGTCCCTGTTTTCCAGAGCTATGCCAACACCCAGTGGATTGTGAGTTCACTGACCCCAGGGAGCTTGCACTGGAGGCAGACCTTTTGGTGGATTCCAGAGGGTCTGGTGAAGCATCTGGGGGGACCCGGAAGGAAGTGGCTTAGGTATTTCCCAACCAAGGGTGGTGGGAAAGGTTTGTGGTAGCCCAGATAGGTCCTGGTGTCGTGGGAAGGGTGTAGGGACTCACGTCCTGTCTCTGCGGAGAAGGAGTGGGAATGGGCTGCGGCCCAAGGTGCCCGAAACCCGGTCCCAGAGCCTGGGTGGTTCCAGGAGGGAACATCCGGTGGGGAGCCTAGGCTGTACTGGTAGGCCGTCTGTCAAGGGGGATCTCCTAGTGGCAGGAGAACGTGGAATGTCTGCAAACAGAGCTCCAGCAGTTCAGGTGTCTGGCGGTGCCGCTCCTAAGTGGAGGGTGCAGAAGTCCAGACTGAGGGGTGAGAGGGGGATGCGTTCCCCAGTGGGAGAACCAGTGGGTCAGGGGCCAGCCAGAAGGGCTGAGCCTCCTAGGAGTGACCATGGTGACACCACTTCTGTCCTGGGGGATCTTCACACACTGTCAGATGGACAGGGGTCGGGAGATCTGCGCCAGGCAGACTGTCACACAACACATGAATCATGTGTTACCCTCAGTGGGGGCATGCGTGCTCCCAAGGAAGTCCTGGTGCACCGGGCAGGTGCTCAGCCGCAGGGGTCAGTCCCTGGGTTGGGAAGCCAGGTTCAGGTCCTGCCTGACCTGGAGGGAAGGACAACTATAAGCAGTGTCCTGACCGGTTTATCTTCTAGGGGTACCACTCCAGATGGGAGGGTGCAGAACTCTGGAAGGGGGTGCAGAGGGAGGGAGTCCTCTCCTCTGACCCCGGTTCAACCTGAGGGTTTAGATCCGAGGGTGGTGGATCAGTTGCAGGGTCAAGGCCCTGAACTGGTGGAAGAGTTGTGTAGAAGGTCCGGTTTCAGCATCCTGACAGTTTTTGGTTCTGGGGGTGCTTCTCCGGGGAGGAGAATGCAGGACCCCAGAAGGAGAGGTGAGGGGAGGAGAGCCTTGGCCGAGACCTCTGGTCAGCCTGAGGGTACAGACCTTGGGTTGGAGGACCAGGTTCAGGGTGTCCCCCCTGACCTGGGGGAAGGGGAGACTGCTAACCATGCCCCTATCAGTTTATCTTCCGGGGTGCCGCTCCAGGTGGGAGGGTACAGAGCCCCAGGGGGGAGGACCGGGTGTGGGTGAGCCCCCCCTAGTCCCTGGTTCAGCCCCAGGGTACAGACCCTGGGCTGGTGTATCAGTTGCAGGATAGCACCCCTGAACTGGTGGGCGAATTGTGCAGGACACCTACCACAGGTGCCCTGCACAATTCTGGAAGGGGGTACCGCTCCAGGTGGAAGGGTACAGAACCCCGGGGAGAAGGAGAGGGTGTGGGAGAGCCCACCCCAGTCTCCTGTCCAGCCACAGGGTACAGACCCTGGGCTGGTGGGCCAGTGTCAGGAGGCCGTACCTGACTTAGCGGGGGAGAGAGTGGAGAAAGGGTGCCAGGCACCTGGGGCTACCGCCCCCCACTCTCTGACGCCACAGCGGTTGGAGTGGCCTGAAAGGCATAAGGCCTGCCTCTCATCACTGACATTTGTCAGAGGCCACTGTGGCTGGCTGTCCTGGTGGACAGAGTTGCCCCTGGGAGGGGGACAGGAGTCACACCCCGGGGGTGGGCTGGGCCACACCATTGTTTTGGCCATGTGGGTACTGTCTGCCTGTTGGGACACATCTGTGAGCAAAGTAAGTTTAGCTGCTGAACAGATGGGGTCCACAGGTGAGGAGAAGGGTTCCCCATGGGTCAGCTTAGTGGGCCCTGAGAGTATGGATAGAGGAATCCAACTAGGTGCAGGAAGGCGTAAAACGGGAAGGAAACCCTGCTGTTGCGGGCCAGGTTCCGTGTTCTATCGCCCCAAGCAGGGAAGCCCATCGAGGCATGGATTGGTCACCCCTGGCGTTAGGCTGCAAGGGGGTTGTGTTGGAAATGGCCCTTTTTGCAGGGTTATCCCCAAACTTTTTGTTTTTTCCTCCTATTTTTCCCTGACCTGTTTGTGTTGGTTTTAGGACTCTGGGCACTTTACCACTGCTAATCAGTGCTAAAGTGCATATGCTCTCTGTGTAAATTGTGTTATGGATGGGTGTTTCCATGATTGGATATTTGATTTACCTGTTAGCCCCTAGTAAAGTGCACTGCGTGTGCCAGGGCTGGTGAATCAAACGCTACTCGGGGGCCTGCAGCACTGGTTGTGCCACCCCGTGAGTAGCCCTGAAAACGGTAACTCAGACCTGCCATTGCAGAAGTCTGCACGCAGTTTGTACTGCCATGTCGACTTGGCCAGTGCACACACTGGCCGGTCCCTAACCTTCCCTTTTCTTACATGTCAGACACCTCTCAGGCAGGCCCAAGGTACCCCTGTGGGCAGGGTGCAGTGTATGTGAAAGGTGGGACGTGCCCTGGTGTGTGTGGCATGTCCTGATAGTGAATTACAGCCAATTTTGCTTTTCACTATTGCAAGGCTACCAGTTCCCCATAGGATAGAATGGGAGGTTTGTTTATAACATCTTATAAACATAACTGGCCCAGGGAATTCGGTAAGAAAATAGAATTTAGTATACCTGAACTCAGAATCTAAAGATGCATCTTTTAGGGAAGGTGATTTTTACATTCTGTGTTTGAAAATCACACTTTTAGAAAGTAGGTATTTTTTTGCTCAGTCATCCCGTGTGCCTCTGCTGGAATGTGGATTGCCTGTCTGGGTTTTGGATGACAGAAGGCTGGGGGCCAGAGGGGCTCCAGATAGTCTAGGTAGGTCAGGAAAGGGCTGAATAGACCTGGGCTGCGATGGGGGAAGTGGGAGGAGATTTCCTTGCACCTCAAAGGGCCTGGTCTGCCTCTGACAATGCTGTCTCCACCTCCTGCCAGGAAATCACACCAGAGAAGGCAGAACTGGTTCTGGCCGGGCACAGACACCCTCTGCCTGAAAGATCAAAGGATTTTTGGATACAAATACTGGGGCCCAGACCCCTGAACTTTAGAACTCATCTGGAACAAGAAGACTGACAAGAAGAAGAGCCAGAGAAGCTGCGAAAAGGAACGACTGCTTTGCTGGGTGCTTTGCTGGGCTGACCTGCAGTGGCTGCTTCTGTCTTGGGCAGTGAAAGGCCTGGACTGGCCTTTCTGCAACCTAATTTGTGAGTCTCTCCAAGGGCTTGAGGTAGAGCTTGCCCCCTGATCAAGAAGTCTCAGGCACAACAAAGACTTCAAGCTCTTCTGCCCTCAGCACTGGGGACTGTGTGTTTAGGCTGCAACAGAAGAAAAGCAACTCGACGACGCCGCTGCCGACTCCGTGTCCCAAAGGCACCGCAGAGGGCACCGCCGCAACGCCGCACTGCAACCCTGGTCTCACCGACGATGACGCTGACGCCATCACCGAGCCGCTGCTTGCACCGCGACATTTGGGCCCCGCACTCCGCACTGCCTTGCTTCACGCCAAAGCTTTGGCACCGCAGAGGGCACCGCCGCAACGCCGCACCGCAACCCTGGTCTCACCGACAACGCCTGCTGACGCCATCACCGAGCCGCTGCTCGCAACGCGACCTGTGGGCACCGCACTCTGCACCGTCTCGCTACACGGCGACACCATGGCCTTCCTGACGCTGCCACTTCCCGCCGAGATCGACGCCGCTGCTTGCACCATGGTTCGGGGGCACCGCTCGAAAGGTACACGACGCACCGCCCTCATTCCACACCGCAGCCTTGGCCCACCGACGCCGGTGCCATCGACACCCGCTCGTCAACCGACGACAGTGCTTCAGCAACGACGCCGCCGCTGCTTGCACCGTGACCTGCTAGCACCGTGGCGAGCACCGCCTCCATCTCGCACCGCGACCCTGGTCTCACCAACGACACCAACTGATGCCGCCACCGAGCCGCTGCTCGCACCGTGACCTGGGGGCACCGCACGCTGCATCGCTGCCCTTCGCCCCGCAGCACCCGACGCCTGTTGGTGCCAGCGCTCCTGATCCCATCAGAAAGGGGCTCGACCTGCAACGCGAGTGACTTCAAGGGCCCCATCGCCCTGCATCTCTGAAAGGTACTGTTTGCGGGTCTTCCCGACACCGTAGCTGGCCTGCGACCCCGCGGTCAGCCAGAACTGTTTTTGGATTTGTGTGTTCACGACGCCGTGGTAGCCCGGACGGAGCTATCCACACAAGGAACTCTTTTTTTAATCAGCGTATTTTTGAACTGTGAACTTCTAAGTATAGTATTGTGGCTTTTTATCGTTTTTGGTCTTGTTTTAATTATATAAAAATATTGGATATTTTTCTAAACTGGTGTGGTGTCCTTTTGTAGTGCGTACACTGTATTACTGTTGGTTATGTGCAAATGCTTTACACACTGCCTCTAAGATAACCCTGGCTGCTCGTGCCAAGCTACCAAGGGGGTGAGCAGGGGTTATTTTAGACGTGTAACTCCCTCATCCTGACTAGAGTGGTGGTTTTTGCCTGACTTTGGCCCACGCCCTAGCCTACTAAAAATCCCATTTCTAACAAGCGCCCTCCAATTACCATAGGGATCATCGATTGCAGCGTAGGAGTGCCCACCTGTCCCGTGTCCGAAGGGTTATTAATACAGACGACATTGATCAGACAGACACTACTCTGCAGCAGTTCACTGATGCTATGAAAGGTCTTGCTCCCTTCTGGGGCCCCATGTCCAACAGTCTCAACATCCGTATGCTCACTAGGGTGGTGGAAGGGGTCATCAACACAACAGCAGGGATCCTCACGAACATTACAGCTGAGGTTCAGGCCACGAGACTTGTTACGTTACAGAACAGGATGGTTTTAGACGTTATCTTGGCTAATCGGGGTGGAGCCTGCCGCGCAATTGGCAGTAGCTGTTGTGTTTATATCCCGGATCACGCCCTTAGTATATACACTGCAATACAGAAGTTACACAGGCTTGCCTCTGACATACACCAAGACAATGGTACATGGTCTTTCACTGGGTGGTTTTGGAGTTTGTTCACATCCTGGGGTTGGAAAATTTTCATTTTCCTGATAGCGATAGCTGGTATCATACTAACATGTTGTTTGTGCATACACTGCCTCCCTGCCTGTTGTGCCTGCTGTATACAAAATGTGATGCCCCGCCCCAAAGCCCAGATAATGATTCTACAACAAAGACCATGTTGATGCAGGGTATCCAGGATTTGATGTTAATTGACAAGGGCATTTTTTAATATTAATGATGTGTGCCTAGCCTTGTAATGTGCCCATTATGCACTACACGGAGTCTTAATTCTCGCTAGTAGCCAAATGAGTTAGCAAATGTTGCCTATGCATGAGCATGTTCTTTTCCCCTTCCTTTAGCATTGTAAAGGCCCTAACCTGATAGCACTAATAAGAATTTAGCCATGAATGCTAAAAGGAGGGTCTGTTAGAATTTAAATATTTCCGCCCTATTGTTTATGCTGTGCTTCGTGTTAAGTTAGCATCCATGGCACCATTTTTCGTTTACCCGCCATCTTGTGAGATGCTCGAAACTAACTTCTGTACCATTTCGTCTGCCTCAGCAGAAAGCAGCTCCAATATTTTTGTTTCTGTATTCCTCAAGGCTGAGCTTCGCTGTCCTAATGAATACATGAATGTGTCTTCGCATACTTATCTTGTTAGATAGGCCTGTTCTCTTGCTCTCAGAGGAAGGCACGAATGGGATAACCTTGGGACCAAGATAATGTGTGCCCGGTCCCAGGAGTGTAGCTCATCTTCTGTACCTCCATTGTTAACCTGCTCCAACCAGAATTTTCCAGTGGAAGGCGGGTCCTGTTGGGTAGTGGAAATGTATAACTTAGAATGTATTACTGGTGGGGGTCAGTTCCTCAGCAGCTGTCTTAGGAGGTTGGTCAGACTGGACTCCGCTCGAGTGAAATACTAATAAATAACTTGGTTTGTATTCTCTACTGTCTGACCGACTCTTCACTTGTACGGAAGGCTGAAGGGGGACCCCATTCGGGTCATTTCCTTCAGGCGACGCTCTTCTGCCTTAGCAGAGGAGCCGCCACTTGCACTATCTTTGATTCACTCCTCTCCTATGGACCCATGCTGCCTGTGTTCAGACAGTCGACCAGATCATTCAGGCCTAGGTCGAACAGCAGGGGGGATGTACCAGTCTCTGTTTTCTCTTTTCTCCGGGGGATTGGCTGAAATTGGGCCTTGGGGAGTCTCCTCTCTCTCTCTGTGGTGGTCTATCTTCCGGGGATAGTGAAGGGACCTGCGGTTTCTTTTGGAATGGGTGTGCCACTTCTCTTTCGGCTGTTTCTCTCCAGGTTGGGCCGTCCCTGGCTGCGTCTGTTTGCCTCAGTGGAGTTGGCCCTTATCCCTCTGTTTGTGGCCTGATTCCCTCGAGGATTCAGCCTGTGAGTTAGTTGTTTTCTACGTCCCATGGCCTTTGCTTTTCTGGGTCCTCAGGGGGATTTGGGTGGTTTTGCCTGCATTTTTTCCGGTTGTTCTGTTTTGTTCTTGAGGCTGTGCTTTCCCCTTCTTGAGGGTTTGCCTGCTTGTCTGCTTCTGTGGGTTTCCATACACCTATCTCCGTTGCTTGCTCCTCTTCTCAGCCCGTCCTCTCTCCTGCACCTCCGGCTGGGAGTTTGGCACTTGTGTGTTCTGTTGGCTCGGGCTGTTCGCTTGCAATACCTCAGACCATCCAGTTCTCTCACTGACTTTCGCCCCTGGCGTCTTGCCGTCGTCATTGGTGGAGCTTTGGCTCTTGGTGTAAGGGGACAGGTCTGTCTCCTGTTTCCTTTGTTTGATCAGGGCATCAGTGGGTTTTTTTGGAGGGGGGGTGTTTTTTTGTTGGGTCTAGCGATCTCTCCTCTCCTTGCCCGGTGGGTCTCTATTCTGGCCTTCAGGAGCTCCGTTGTGTCTTCTTTCTCTCCATTGGTGGCTCGCTTTTTGCTGAGTTTTTTTTGCTTTGTGTCCTGTTTCCTGTTCTACGGTCCCCGCCCGGGGTCTTGCATTGGTGCATCTGGCGTGACCTGGTCCTGCTTTGCACCCTTGATTTCCATTGGTCTTGAGGGTTTTGTCTTTCTGGTATTTTCTCCTGAAACATCTTCCCCGGAGGTGTGATTCTCCATTCTCTGGATGTGTTGTGGGCCTTTTTCACTCTGCCTGGGCCATTCCTGAGTGGTGCCTTCCATATGTGTCACCTGTGGTCTTTCTGGGTAGGGTCTTGACCCTTTTTTGTCCCTTTTCACACGATGAGTGTTGTGCTCTGTTGTCTTGTCTCACGTGGTTGCTCACCGTCCTCTTTCCTCTTTCGGTCCAGGGCGGTCGACTCGGGGTGTCTTCCTTGTCCTTGGCTATGTTTCAGGGTGCGTCGCTGCGTGACATTTTGTTCTGCTACTTCGTGGGCCTTTCCCTACACTTTTGGTTTCCCATTTCCGTCTTCAGTTGGGAATGGCTGTGTCCGCAGAGTTTGGCGCTCATGTTTTGTCGGCTGTACATGACATGGGTGTTTGTGCTATTTTCCGCATTGACTTTCATGTCTGTTGCGTCATCCTTTGTTTCTGTGTGAATCAATCACCATGCGCTTGGGTATGGGCTCATATGTAAGGAATGGGATGGGAAGCCGGATGAGAAGGTAATGCCCGGTTACTCACCGGTAATCTTCATTACTTCGAGTCCTGGTCTTCCCGTTCCATTCCTGAGCCCGTCCCTCCCTCTCTGGTTTCTATTTATGGTGATTGTTTTTTTGTTTTTCTTTCGAGTTTCTTTGGTATTCTGAGGATGTCCTAGTGACGTGCTTCCCCCTTTATGCATGCTGGGTAGGCAGCGCCATATTGAGGGAAGTATTTTGACCTCAGCTAGGCAATAGTTTCTGTGGAGCAGGCGAACTGCTCATGTGTAAGGACTGGAACGGGAAGACCAGGACTCGGAGTAATGAAGATTACCGGTGAGTAAACGGCCATTCCCCTTTAAGTGACTTTCCTTGAAATTCTTACATGGAATGTTCATGTGCATTTAAAGAACTTGTTCACAGCAGAAAACTAGAGGTTTCCAATCATGCTACAGAATTCAGGGACGAAAGCAGGTGAAAAATCCAATCGCCATGGGCTTGATACCCTCGCCTAGAAAACCATTCACAACTAATAACAGTATTGCTACTACACTCCTAAGAATAAGCTCTGTGTTTTAATATTCAGAAATGTCGCTTTTTTACACTAATATTTCACAGTCTCAAACAGGAACATGTCCAGCGTTCACACATTAAAAGCAAATCATTTCGGGGGAAGGGAGTTGAAAAAAGTTAGTTATTTCAGGAATCAGTTATGAGCGGCGGGGTTGGCGTTTTGTCGCAGCGCCAGAGCACTTATCCTGGCCCCGGCCAGGAGGCTGGGAGAGAGCGGAGCCGGGAGAGACCCTTCCCCTGTGCTCGCTGCTGCCCCAGCATTGGACAAGGGGCGGGGTCCCATCAGCCTTTTAAACACACGTCTTGTGCTCTGCCTCTGGGTGCTTTGCAGAAACCACTCGGCAGCCCGGGTCTTCTCTGCGCTTTAACACAAAAAAGGAGGGACTCCCTCAAACCTGTAAGTACTGTGGCTTTACTATTTTTAGACCGGATGCTGGACAATGTCCTTTACTGAAGTCATTTGATTGCAAATTTGGCATTGATCAGAAAGGTGCAGGCACTATGTTCTTCATTATACATTTCTTTTGGCAAAGAGTTAATATGGTTCACAGATTGGGGAGTTGATTCGAACCGATTTCAAGTTATACAGTATTTACGGAGTTAGATCAATCGATGTATTCAGATATAACTTTATGCAATATTGCAATCAATAGAAATGGTCTGTGTCCATGTCTGTGCTAAGCATGTAGTTGGTGCAGAGCAGACCCAGCTGCATGGAATAACACAAAGAGACATTTTTGTTGTAGCAGGAGCATTTCAAACATCTCGTTTTGAAAACAGAACACAATAATAATAACACTAATAATATTAATAACGACTATTATTATTATTATACATTTATTAATATTAACAATAATGATAATTATTATAATAATTGTTTTTATTGTTATTATTTTATTATTATTAGCAGCAGTATTATTATTGTTGTTGTTATTATTACTCGAAAACATTGTTCACTTTTTTATTTCTTGCAATTGCCACACCACAGTCCTCCCACTTGGCTATGCCAATGCTTGTTTCCCAGGAGGAGTGCAGTCTGTTCGCACACAGACTGACAGGCGCGCATCTCTTCACCCCTAACACATCCCACACTCTTATTGTTGCCACACCACAGTCCTCCCACTTGGCTATGCCAATGCTTGTTTCCCAGGAGGAGTGCAGTCTGTTCGCACACAGACTGACAGGCGCGCATCTCTTCACCCCTAACACATCCCACACTCTTATTGTTGCCACACCACAGTCCTCCCACTTGGCTATGCCAATGCTTGTTTCCCAGGAGGAGTGCAGTCTGTTCGCACACAGACTGACAGGCGCGCATCTCTTCACCCCTAACACATCCCACACTCTTATTGTTGCCACACCACAGTCCTCCCACTTGGCTATGCCAATGCTTGTTTCCCAGGAGGAGTGCAGTCTGTTCGCACACAGACTGACAGGCGCGCATCTCTTCACCCCTAACACATCCCACACTCTTATTGTTGCCACACCACAGTCCTCCCACTTGGCTTTGCCAATGCTTGTTTCCCAGGAGGAGTGCAGTCTGTTCGCACACAGACTGACAGGCGCGCATCTCTTCACCCCTAACACATCCCACACTCTTATTGTTGCCACACCACAGTCCTCCCACTTGGCTATGCCAATGCTTGTTTCCCAGGAGGAGTGCAGTCTGTTCGCACACAGACTGACAGGCGCGCATCTCTTCACCCCTAACACATCCCACACTCTTATTGTTGCCACACCACAGTCCTCCCACTTGGCTTTGCCAATGCTTGTTTCCCAGGAGGGTTACTAGGAGTGCAGTCTGTTCGCGCACAGACAGGCGTGCATCTCTTCACCCCTAACACATCCCACACTCTTATTGTTGCCACACCACAGTCCTCCCACTTGGCTATGCCAATGCTTGTTTCCCAGGAGGAGTGCAGTCTGTTCGCAACAGACTGACAGGCGCGCATCTCTTCACCCCTAACACATCCCACACTCTTATTGTTGCCACACTTCAGTCATCCATGGGTTTGGCATGAAAAGAAGTCCCAATGAAGAGATGTTCTTTGTCGACAGACAGACAGACGGACGGGAGTCTGGGGTTTTGTGCATACGGCATCCATTTCAACAGGCAGAACCCCGAAGGACCGCTGTCCGCATGTCTACACACAGGGAAACATCACAGGCAGAATTAGCGTCTATTTCCGCCCGTTGAGTTTTACCTGCTAGGTTTAGCGAACAGCGCAGTTTGGAGAGATATTATTTCACAAAGTTCAAGACAAAAAGTTATCAGTTACACAAAGAATGAGCTGTGTTTATGCAAAGGCGTAAGTTGATACTTCATATAAATACAGCTCATGCATAATGTACACATTGTGCACATTATTACCCGGACTGGGCGTAAATGACCCATGTAATTCACACACACGTCTTTGAGCATTATATGGGTATAAGCCATGGTTTTCATGTACTTGATCATTCATTGGTTGATTACTCGATTAGCTGTGGATTTATATAGCACATGTTAGCTCTTAAGCTTCGTGGCGCTACTGGAAAACATCTGCAGAGTTGAACCAGAACTGCAAATAGTGCTAATTGCTCCTCTGGAGGCTAAATCATTGCATGATTCGTTGGCAATGCTCGCCTATTCTGCTGACCCTACTATTTGAAATGTACCCAATGCCTACGTTATGCATGCCTGAGAATAGGGAAATACCACTACCCCAAAATTATTTTCACTTTACATTTATATCCTTGTGAGTTACAATAGCCCCTTTAATGCCAACCTTTTATGCAAACATTTTGTAAATACTGCATGGATTGATGCATTTCACAGCACTCTTCTTTCTACAAAACTCGCTCCAGGTGTATTTTCTTGCACACCCTGGGCCTGATTCACAAAGGTAACTTACTTTTGAGTAGGTTTACACTTTGGAGTAAGTTTATTACCTTCAGTATTCACAAACTCCGAGTGTAAAATGACTACAACAGTGAAAGTTCCATCTCTATACCCCGGAGTATTGTAGGGGCATATCATCAAGGCCCCGCGATAAAATTATCGCCGCTTTAGCGTCCGTTTTCGGGCGAAAAGCGGCGATAATTTTATCGCACTATCAGCATGGACACGCTAACGCGTGTTCCCATGCCTCAGCGCTGGTTTCCCTAACGCCCATCTTTGCATCGCCAATGAGATGCAAAGTGGGCGTACCCTGCCAAACTTACGTGGAGAATGTCGCTAACCGGCATATCTCCAATTATCAATGTAATCGCTAACCGGCTTAGCGATCATACAAGTAGTGCTAACCGCGCATAACGCAGGTTTCTTTACGCCTGCTTATAACCTGACTTAGCCATAATATCCAATGGAAGGTGGATATTATGGCTAAGTCTGCCCTGCCCTATCATCAAGCTATCGCCGTTCCCTGAGCGATTATCGCTGGATTTCCAGCGATAATCGCACATTCAGCATCTATCGCTTGGATTTGTATCGCTTTGGAGATAAGCGTCGCTGATAGCGCGCTATCCCAGCGATAAAATCCAGCGATAGCCGGCGATAATTATCCTCGCGCTAAGCGCGCTTAGCGATAATTATCGCCGGCTGTTGCTGATATGCCCCTTAATTGGCTTTCTATTTTGTGTATGTATGACGTTCCTCCCTAAACTCTTCCCTGACCCTCCCTAAACCCCTCTGACTCCTCCCGAATCCCATCCCCGTTAGTAGTAAGTCTGCCGCTACTTTGAGGCACTCTCCTGTGTTCCTCCCATATTTACTACTAAAACCTATACTTATGTATACGGAGAACTCTGCGCACATAAGTATAGGTAATGCGGATGCGAAAAAATTCTGCACACAGTTTTTGAATTGCAACTTGTAGTATGTTTTGTAATACAACAAACATGCTACAAAATGCAGTTTGTGAATCAGGCCCTAAGTGTTCTGATAAGTGTAGTAATTGCACTCCCAAAACTCAGTGAACCTTCAAAACAGGCGTGGCTGGCACAGGGGAGAGCGGTGGGGCGGGAGTCAGACAGGATTGGTCAAATTAAATAAAAAAATAAATAAAACCACTTACCTTGCGCTCGCCGCATCACCGAGTCGGCGATGAGGTGAGCGCAGGGTACGTGTTGTTTATTTTTTTTAATTTAATTTGACCTATCCCGTCATCTGTCGACTTCCCCCCACCCCACCCTGCCCCGCCCAAGCCCCCACCCCACCGCTCTTACCTGTGCCGGCCACGCCTGCTTAAAAATTGTACTTGTTTGACGAGGTGCACCTCATTTTCATCGCAGTCCCAAGGCCACGCCTGGGCGCACCCACTTTTGCAAACACATTTGCAAACTATGGAGGTGCAATTAGGCATAAAATCTGTGCAGGTAGGGCTCACATTGGTCATTTTTACACTCGCTTTCTGTATGATTCATGCTCCATTAGTGCATGTGTGCATTTTAACATTCTACAGGAGTGGGCATATTTTGCATCTTGGAAATTCTTTGGGATTTTACAGAACATCGAAATTATACCGAGACTGGATCATTCTACCGAGTACCTGCATTAAAAAGAAATCCCTTTATCATTGCTTCATTCTCAGTTAGTGGTTTTAAAGGTTTTCACTCGTGGAAATAGAAAATCAAATATTTACATAGCATACTCACCAAAGCAATTCATAGAATAACAAAACGTTTTAGTACAATTAATATCCTCGCTAAATTGGTTCCCCTTTTATCAACCTCACAAGAACAAAAGGACGACTCAAATGTGCTTAGATTTGAACCAGCAATCTGGAGCAAGAACATAGGCTTCCAGGCAAGCACACAGGCTTCCAGGCAAGCACACAGGCTCACACAGCTTAGTGAACTACCATATTATGTAAACCTTAAAGTTGGAAATTTTCTTACAGTGGGCACATCTCATAATGCAGTCTCTTTTTGCCAATTTACCATCTTGCCAAAATGCTCATACATCAATCACTTGTAAGTAATTTCAGTCTATAAGTACTAGTCATATGTATATACTACAAGTAGTTAATTGTAGTTATTTCATTCAAGTGCATATGAGCTATGAGTTGGGATCCAGAGCTCAGGGGATGGAAAGAGATGTCATCAGTATTTGTAATGAGTACATCAATTTAATAAATTGCTACAAAAAGCTTGTGTTACAGGCAGCATTGGCACAAGGCCAACTTTTGAGGTTTTCAGAAGAAAAATGAGATCACTGTGTAGGGAGTGCCCTGGGACCAACGTGCAGCTGTTGACACTTTGCAGACAGGGCCGGACTGGCCATAGCGGGCACCAGGCGTTTCCCCGGTGGGCCGCCATGGTGGGGGCCAGTTTCAGAACCCAGGGGGCTGTTTTTGCAGCATAGCTGCAATATCGGCCCCCAGCAACAAAAGCGGCACAAAGCTTTACGCTAGCACCCCTCCTGTCCCCGCTGGGCCAGCCAAGCTCTTTGCCAGGGCCGGTTTTGGTTCCCAGTCCGGCCCTGTTTGCAGATCTCGCCAAGTAGTGTGCTGTGAATTATTTCTTCTCCTCTGGATTAGAGTTGTGGTGTGGTGGTAAACCGTGTGCATTCCCATGCCAACCAACGATAATTAAGGCAGCCATTTTGACAGGACTTCAAAGGTGACCTGGATGTTTTTGGGCGTTGTCTGCCTACTATTTATCCAATTGCCTGAGCTCGAACTTTCAGGGGCACACACATGGCACTGTAATGCTAATAAAGTGTATCAGATAACTAGATGCTTTATGTTGTTTTTCTCTGGCAGCAGCACAGATGGGAGGAAGGCAGTCATTAACATACATGGATGCTTAGATCTGGCTTGCCAGTGCAACTGTGGCTTGACAGTGAAACTGTCACTTGACCTTTTAACATACACTAATATTATTCTACAGTTGTTTGATTCCACACAAATACATATCCATTCTCTGTTTACTTGTAATGCTTCATATTACCATATAACATTCTTTTAATGCAAGTCCCATTGGCACTGCCAATGCTTGTTTAATCTTAATATTTTGAGTACTCAGTTGTTCGAAAAATATTGAGGACAACATTTTTTAAAAATATGTGGAGTTAAGCATAGTATACCAATACTTACCCATACATGGCAGCCCATGCCATCTTCAAAACCTGCGTAATTTGCAAAGCCATCACAACCGGCACATCTGTTTATCTTGCAGACAAGCTCACCATCTCTGGTGGGTCTCGGCACACATGCATCCAGCACACCATCAGACTGCAGACTAAAAAGTGTGAAAAGAAAAGAAAAGACAGCAGGTCTTTTCCATCAATGCCCCCAGGATCGGAAACAACATCCCCATATCTATCGGGACTGCCCTAACGCTGCTCCAATTTAGAAAAGAGTTGAAGGCTCACTGTCTTTAAAGAACACTATATCACAATGCATTTAGAGGTCACAAACCACCTACCGCTCCTATCACACATTGACTCTATGCTTGTCATTGACCCTGTTCAGCGCTCCACTGCCTGTTTTCTACGTTCGCCTTATAGAAATACCACAGACGTATGTTTATCTTCACAGTATTCTGGAAGTTGATATTGCCACAATATTTTGGCAGATCAATATTGAAACATCGAAATTCTGGCTGTAAACCTCTGTTTACAGCTATATAACTGTTGTGGATTTAGCTTCTTGTACTTGGCTGCTGTTGGTGGACCATCACAGCTGTCTAGAGTGGGGTCAGTTCTTGACACAGAAGTCTCTGATGTCTGGTGCGTCGAGTACTGCTGAGCGAGCATTGATGAGCATGAGTTGGAATGTGTGTTCTGTAGTTTGAGCATTTGTGGTAGTTGCTGGAATGTGTTCAAGGTTGGGTCAATGTGTTGTGCGAATGCTATGCGAGTGTCTGGGTCGTCTACATCTGCATATGATTGTGTGGATTAGTTGTAGGGGGTGCTGAGTGATACGCATGATTTTATCTTGCCTTATATGTTTTACTGAACCAGGGGGATCTGGCCCAAACAGGCCCAAATAGGCAAGGCCCTTGTCTGTATCTGCCGTTTACTGTGGACGCCACAGGTGTTGGGGCTCCCTAAAGAGTTGATTAGAGTAGAGAGAAGGTAGGAAGTGGTGTTATTTCCTGTGCAGATGGGATGGGAAATCCAGTGGTGTCACATGAGAAATTAAATCTTCTTGCGTTGCTTCTTCTTTTAAAGACAGTTTTGTCAGGAAACCAGTGATGTCAGTTCTTGTGCAAATGGATGATGGGCAATGCAGTGATGTCACCTACTGTTCAGATGGATCATAGGAAATCCAGTGATATCACTTCCTGTGCAGATGGAGGATGGGAGATGATGTGATGCCCCCTTGATGTAATATTAAGCAATACATCTTCATAGAAATCTCCTGATGCATGCATTTCACAGTTCTGTATTGGCACATATCATACATGGAATTTCCCTTCCTCTCACGTTCCAATATCATACCCTTTGCGAGTAACTTACTATTTTGTGTAAGCATTAACAATGCAAAAAAATAAGACCTGATACTACCACTATTAACAGAATGCACGTCCATACATTTTGGTCTAGAGACGTTATGTGCCTAAGTAAAGACAAGAAAAAGAAAAACCAAGAGAGGAAGACAAAAAGCTCACTTCAGGGTCCATCGTGTGCTCCTACAGTTGGATTACGAAATCTCAGAACTTATGTGTGCAACAGTTGTAAGGGCAAATAACTATGGCAATTCATCGAAATTATAATACTATGCAACTTTAGTTAGATATACATTCCCTAAGTCCAGTGTGAATAAGTCTTGAGGAGCTTTCTCGTCTAAAATTAAATGCTTTCCTACCTTTAAAACGCTCATATTTTTTTAGCAACTAAGTAAATACCAGTCAACAGTGAACAATAGTACTTGTAAGAACACATTTAGCAGCTTTAAGGCCTACATTTAGAGCCCATACGGTCCTTTAAAAATTAAAACGTGTTCAATCTTGATTGTGCAAAATTCAATGTTCTTCCATACAGAAAATGTTCTTCTTATAACATCAGTAATGAACTAGGACTTTATGCAGGGGCGGCTCCTCCGCCAGGTGAAAAACAAGACAATATTCTATCATCGTTTTATTTTTCATCTGCTGGCTGAGCCAGCATGTTTAGGGATGGGCGGAGCCAGGGCCATGGGAGGGACAGGGGGGGGAAGACTAGGTTGTGCACTTCTAAGTGCGCATGTTTGTTTGCCCAGCCGTTTTAGGCTGGCCAAACACACATGCGTACTTAGGTTTCTCCAACCCAGCTGTATTGAATAGCCGGGTTTCAGAAACAGCATAGACTCCCAGTCCTGAGTGGAGCGTCAAGCCAGTCCGCTCAGGCCAGTCCCTGCGCTACTCTCATAGCATGAAAGCAGCGCTAGAATTGCACACGGAGTCTCTGATGCTGCCCCAGTGTCTACTGGGATCAGGAAGAACACCCAGGCGAGACACAGGAGGCAGCCGGCAGCTTCAGGTAAGTTCCTTTAAAAAAAAAATATATTATTTCCCCTGCAACGCGCTCTCCCTCAAGCGCTCCCCCGCACCCCGCCACCCACCCCACCACTTTTTGTTTGTGGTGGCCGCCACTGACTTTATGACCTGCTATAAACAAGCGCATAACAGCAAAACTTCATAGTGTGACTTGGGTACTTTCTAGAAGTTGCCTCCGTATGCGCCAAGCGTACATCAAATATTTTGAGACAGGGTATACTATCCACCCTACAACTTCAGATTTTATGATACTCATTGCTTCATCATAGCGTATGATCAATAGCCACCAACAGACGGGGATTAACCATCTTTCCTAGGTTTCCGCATAAGCTGGACAAAAGAACAATAGGTGTTCCAATGATTCGGTGGTGTGATTACTTCAGGACAATAGGCAGTGCAACTGGTTGTAGGGCCTGTCTTCCACTTGCCTCTCACTGCATTTGAGGGCAGGGTACCATATCTGAACTTTAAGTACAGAGACCTAGCAACTAGGGTTTCAATGTGGTCCACGAATATCTTAAACGACAAGATACTTTTTATATTTATAAAACCATTTGTTAAAGAGCCATGTGTCATTGTAAACAACCAATTTCCTAAAACGTAGTCCCAGAATCTTGTCTTGAGAATTGCTTCCATCCGTTTGCTTAGTTTTTCCGGGTGATCCCATATCTCTTGCACACCCATCCTATACATCCATATCTTCACATTTTTGAGCCAGGGGCTCCTACCCCAAGTATCCAATTCTTTGACCTCAGACACTCTTGATTGTAATCTGTGATTTGTCTGTCCAAATTCTGACCCAGTAAAGTAACAGTTTCAACACAACCAAATGTCTGACCCTCCTTAATCCCAGATCAAGTTGCATTTGAACCAAAGGGGTACTCCTGGGCACAGTCAAAATGGCCCTAATACATTTATTTTCTGCTATCTCCAACCCCTTTACATTATTAAAGCCCCATAATTCTGCACCATAAAGGGCAGCTCCAAGGCCTCTAGCACAATATATTTCCAACATGGGTGTAATAGTATGATAAGTTGACCCCTGGAGTTTCTTCACTATCATAGTTCCAACATGTTATAGAGACATTTGGCTTCTCAGAATCTGGGCTGTCCAAGACACTTGATAACCTTAAGTCTAAGGGGCCGATTCCGATCTCGGCCGGTAGGGCTCCGAATCGGATTCGGCTTTACCGGATCCGATTCGGACGCCCTGTTTCCGACCGAGTTGGACGTGCGTCCGGGCGAACGAGTACGATGCGAACGTACGCGAAATCGCCGACCGACTCGTTCGCGGGACCCAACCGCTCCGACCGACTCGCACGGACACGACTCGCACCGCGCATTGGAGACGTTCCCCGGCCGGGTAAGTACAATGCGCGCCGCAAGCAGTCCGACCGACTCGCGCCGTCCGGCTCAAAAGTGCAGTCGGAGCCGCACTTTGGGGGTCCATGTCGGACCCCCCTGTACGCCAAGTCGCGCGAGTCGCACACAGGGGGGACCCATGGCTCCCCCCTACCTGTGCGTGTACGGCGCGACCCGCTTCGACGCGTACCCGCTATAGGGGGCGCCCTTGTTCGCCTCGCACCCATTGAGTCAATGGGAGCCCGAGTACGCCTTGTACGAACGGCTCCCATTGACTTCAATGGGAGTCCGACCGAATCGAGTCCGATAGCATGCGAACGCATCGTACTCGTTCGGTCGGACTGCTAGGGTCCGATTCGGTCGGAAATCTCTCCGGGTCCGGCTCGGTCGGAGAGATTTTCTGCCCGAATCGGAATCGGCCCCTAAGTGATCTAATTCTTTGATCTCTTCCAGATACTCCTGACCAGGTTTCATTTTACCCTTAAAGAACTTATGTGGGTGAAAGGTCATAAATTTAGTTTTCAGGCCATTAATTTCTAAGCCGAACGACTCACATACCTCCACAAACCTATTCAGAGTATTTTGTAGGCCCATGGGGGTCTTTGAAATTAGTAGTGGGTCCCCCTTATACTCGTAAAGCAGTTTTACCAGGCCATTTATGTATAGTTTGAAGAGAGTTGGGGCTAGCCGCAGCCCTCTTGGACGCCACAGGAAACATTTATGCGTTCTGTTAGCTTACCTTCTCTACCCCACGTAGCTTGTGCAAAGTTCCCCTGGTGCAAGGGGATCATTAGTCCCAACAAATCTAGCTGCATCCCCAATTCCTTCAAGGCGGCCCATAACTTTTCTCTAGGTATTGGGTCAAAGGCCGACTTAAGGTCCTCAAACACAACGTACAAATGACAGTTATTGATTGAGATCGATTTCCAGATTATCAGTAAGAAACTAAATACCTGATCTATAGTGCTAGTGTTTGGCCAAAAACCTGCTTGCAGATGGGAAAGAAATGTTCCTCTTCTGTCCAGGTCTGGATCTTAACCAGTAGTTACTTTCTAAACATTTTCTGGGCTGCGTCTATTAAACTAACAGGTCTGTAGTTGGCAGGATCCCCTTTATCCCCTTATATATGGGGATGATCTCTGCCCCTTTCCAGGTTTCTGTGACATCTGCTCCCCTAGCAATTGTATTAGAGATGCTGTTCAGAATAAAGCCCCAGACTTTTGGTTCGGACCTATATAAATCAGCAGGGATACCGTCTCAGCCTGGTGCCTTTCCCTTTTTCATGTTACCAATAGCAACAATAGTTTCCACCATGGTGAAACAGACAGGGTCATTTGTCCCTCTTGCTATCACTTCAACCAAACCCCTTTTATCTTGATGTTCTCTCGGGTGTTCCCCTAATGAGTACAATTTTGAAAAGTGATGTTTCTAGCTTTGTGGCTGCATAGAGAAATCATCCTCTGCTTCAGTAAAAGTAATTGCACAGTAGTTTTTGATACAGGGTCCAGGTTAGATTTTTAAGTAGTGAGGAGACTACACTATGCTTCCAATGGCTTGGAACTGACCCAGTACTCAATAAGAGATTAAATAGCTCTGTGATTTTTATCTATTAGTACAAGGACTAAAATTTGAAAGACTGCAGGTGGACAAATGTCATTTGAGGATTTGATTTGTTGGAAAATAAAGAGGATGCCCTTTCAATGGTTAGCATTGTAAGATAAGTCCATTCAAGATATGGGTTTTCTCTAAGATGAGGTCAGTTTTAGCAACTGTGGAGACTAGATTATTATTATTTTTTTGGGGAGAAAATAAGTGGCCAGTAGGTTAAAGAATAACTGTTTAATAGGCTTGGAAATTGAAAGGTGTGTAGGATTGAGAAAATGTGTATTTATTGTCATAGTTGTCACATGAACGTCTTAGATTCTTGGATTTGAGTGTTCTAAATGGGATTTATCGGTTTTAAGACCTTGTTTATATATTTTAACCGTGACTGATGCTGCACTAAATCAGTATCTGATAGGTTACTCTATATTTATTCTCCGACTGTGTTGTAAGGAGGTTTTCCATAAACCTCCCTTTATTTAGCACGTCTGAAATAGAAAGAGGAGCGTTTGGATTTCAGGCTAACATGTAGCTATTCAGGGATACTTGTAGTTGTGATTGAATTAGGTTGGCATTGAATTTAGACCATCATTTCTCCTGTGGTTTGGAGAATTTTAAGGGTGTAGTCTTTCAAAAGAAGCAATTGATACTTAAATTAGCCATATTGGAATGGCAGTCAAAGACTAGACTGCTGCTTGATTAAAATGGCTGCTTCAAATGGCACTACAGGAATTACAGACAGAATGATGCCCGCTCTGCCATGAGCCATACAGCAGGAACACAATTTGAAGATCAGTTGTCCCTCCCAGTGAGCCCTTAACCTACTGGGGACCAGAAAAGACCTCTTATGAATCAGGTGGGAGAGCTAGATAAAAAATAAAACTAGTGGTATTCACACTAGCACTACCACTAATCGCCTTGAGCAAACATGGAAGTTGGTCCATTAGAAAGAGAAGGTCCGCAAACACTTTACAATTGTTCCTTTATACATTTTTGCAGCCTATTGCATTTCCCCAGGAAAAGGCTAGTCGTAGCTTGCTTAAAATGGTGGCTTCAAACGGCAGTGCAGGACTTGCAACCAGAATGCTGCCCACCATGAGCCACACAGCACAAACACAACACGAAGATCATTCCTTGCTCCAATTGAGTCCTCATCCAACAGGACACCAGGAAAGATCTCGTTGAGTAAGTTGAGGGTCAGATGAAAAAATAGAACTACAATTACTCACACTGTTGTTTTAGATAGTGTCAGATAAAGACCACAAATGTACTCTAGCCTACAGGATCGTGTACCCCACACTTGGCAGATGTCCGGTCTGCCCATTTTATAGTGCATACCTGGCTAAACACTCTCAATAGAGTGGACAGGAAATATGCAAATTTTTGGAAGATGCCCTACATCTGACACATTTTAAATAACCCTGCAAGTCACAAATTGAGATCTGTTGTTTAGGATGGATGTGATCCACTTCAGTACTCTGCCACTACAGTGGGAGGTGAGTTGATGCAGAACTAACTAGCTCCAAGCGCAACCTAATATTGAATTATCAGTCTCCAATAGTTCTTGCTTTAGGTTGGTAAAATGGAAGACAAAGCTGATCTCAAAGTGCTCAGTCCACAAGAGGGTGGATGGTGCTTAACCGTTTAGCCATCCGCCTTTGAAGAAGACTCGGTCTTAGTTGTGTTTCAGTCTATGAATCGAGCCTTTCCCCTTATGCTTGACTTCAAAGTGGCCATATTGTTTAGTATGGAAGTTGTGCTGGAGTGAGTGGATGATTTCATCCACATTTTTAAAAACATAAGACTAACAGCCTAGACAAGTAGGGCGCCAAATTTATCACCACTTTGCACTGCTGAAAAGTCACCAAAAGTGACGCAACTTCAGTTGCTGTGCTGTGTTGCATGAAAAAATATTACATTTGCCCTACTGTCAGGAGTTTTCATAACTGTTGCAATAGTATGAGAGACTCTGAGCTGGAAGATGTTCTGTAGATATTTTAGTATAGACAGCATCTGTGAGAAATTGAGTTGGTGGTTGATTGGGTGTGAGCCCTGGTCATGCAGCAATCACAGACCTTGACAGGGTAAGGCACAAACCAACCCTAAATTAACCTGTGCTCAACCCTCTGGCGCCTTCGCACAAAACAATAAGGCTTAATTCAGACACAATGTGTAAAGTATTTGTGCAACACTTCAAACAGTAATAAAGTGAAAAATATCACACAAAAAGGATCCCAGGTTAGACAGATAGAGTTGTTTTCAATAAATAAAACAAGACCAAAACAACAGAAATCCAATTAGTAGAGCTGGAGATATGCAATTTTAAAGATTTCAGTAAAAATAGAGTCAAAAAGCACAAAGCGACAACTGTGGATATCTGGTTTCGCCGGACCAGGACAAAGTCACAAGTTCAGGCCAACCGTGTTATAGTGTGGGCCGGCTACTGGGACCCAGTTAGGCCCGCTGGACATAGTACTTTATATTCTGGTTTACGGAGCGTTGTGAGGGTCCACGTCAAAGATGCGTCGCACAGCAGAAGAGATGCATCGGTTCGGAGATGTGGTGAGGCTGCGATGCGAGGTCCTGCATCGTCGCCAAGGACCTGTCAACGTGGGCTTGCAATGTGAAATCCGGAGTCAAGGATGCATTGCATAGTGGGATTGATACGTTGGTTCCAAGGAGCTGTGTTGCGGAGTCCGTGGTGGTGGTCAAGGCTGCCGTTGGTGAGGGGTGCAAAGGCCTGCGCTAAGGATGCATCACGGAGCAGCGGTTCCTATGAGGTGGCGGGCTGCGATTTGATGCGGGACATTGTGAAGGGGAAGATCCACGCAGCAGTGACGATGCGTTGGTTCTCCTTCGGGTTGCTACGCACAGCAGAGAAGATGCGTTAGTTCCTCTGGATCAACTTTGGCTGGCAGAACACATAAGGCCCACTTCCAAGGGTCCAAGACTGGGGTGGCACCACTTGACAGGGTAGAATCACAGATAGCAAAGTCAAGGTGCTGGGGCTGAGGTTGGAGTAGACTTCTGTCCCTGAGGTTCAAGTCAGGAGGCCAGCCAACTAGCTCTTGGAGTCACTCTGGGGTCCTGGGTTCAACAGATGCAGGGCCAGTCCTTCTCACCCAGGCAAGAGGGCATCAGGCAGCAGATCAGCATAGCAGGGCAGCTGTCCTTCATAGCAGCAGTCTAGTAGAGTGGCAGTCCTTTCAGCAGGACAGTGGTCCTTCTTCCTGGCAGAGTATCCACAGGTCCAGAAGTGTACTCAAGAGTTGGTGCCTGAGGTTCAGTATTTATTCCCAGTTGTGCCTTTGAAGTTGGGAGAAGCTTCTAGAGACATGCCTTTGAAGTGCACAAGTGCCGTGCCTTCCTAGTCCTCGTTCCAGACTAGCTACAGGGGGGTTGTAGCCCTTTGTGTGGAGGCAGGACACAGCCTATTCAAGGTGGAGCTGGATCTAGCTCATCCCTCTCATCCTGGCAGTGATGGCCCATCCAGTCACACCTAAGCTCCCCATTCTGCATGACTGTCTAGGAGGAGTACAAAAGCCCAACAGTCAACTACACCTAGCATTGTAACCCAGAGACAGGCTGCAGGCACCAAATGGCTAAGGCAGGAAAGCGGCAACTTACTAAAAGTGGAATTTTGAAAATTTTAATTTAAAATGCAAACTATAAGTTAGGATTTCTCATTACAATTTCAGGGACACTAAACATGAACTGGTTACCTGTTCCCATTTGGAAATTACACTTATAAAATGTACTAAGGTAACTCCACAGTTTTCCTATGGGATAGGTAGGCCTTACAGTAGTGAAAAACTAATTTAAGAGATTTTCAGTACCAGCACATGGAAAGCTTAAAAGTACATGTCCATCTTTTTAATTACACTGCACCCTGACCTCTGGGCTGTCTCCGGACTGTCCAGGGCCTACCCTAGTGATGACTTAGATGTTTTCTAAAGGGAAGATTTTGGCAGGCAAAAGGTTTATGTTGCCAGGTCAAAATGACTGCAATGTCAGGCCTGAGACATGTTTAAAGTGCTACTTAAGTGGGTGTCACAATGAGTGCTGCAGGCCCACTGGCAGCATTTAATTTATAGGCCCTGGGCACAGGTAGTGTTCAGTAAATTAAAGATGCCGATTGGGTATAGGCCAATCTTGTCATGTTTTAGGACGAGAGAGCAAGCACTTTAGCACTTGTTAGCAGTGGTAAATTGTTCAGAGTCCGAAGGTCAGCAAAAACGGAGTCAGCAAAACAGGAGGTCTAAAGGTGAAAAGTTAGGGGGGAACCACGCCAAGGATGCCGGGTCTAACACGTGTCCCCCTTAGTTGAAAGTGGGGAGAACCACCCAACCCATTGGGAGTTCTCTTCACTATAGCAGAAAAACCTGTAGAGACCATCAGCATTGGCGTGGTCTGTTCCAGGACGGCGTTCCACCGTAAAGTCCATTACCTGTAAGGAGTTGGACCACCTCAGCAGTTTGGAATTGTCACCCCTCATCTGCCATAACCATCTGAGGAGTCTATGGTCTGTCTGAACCCGGAAGTGAGCCCAAATAGGTATGGTCTCATCTTCTTCAGTGCCCAGACCACTACAAAGGCTTCCTTCTCTATTGCACTCCACCTCTGTTACCGTGGAAGTAACCTCCCATTAATGAAGGCTACGGGTTGATCCAGGCCCTCTATATTCAGCTGTGAGAGTGCACCTCCTTATAGAGACAAAAATAGGTCCAACAGGAATTCATGGCTCTCAGAAACCCTTAACACACATAAAAGACAATGCTAAGCTTGTGAAAAACGTTGACGCAAAATACCCTCTTTTCATTTGGAACACACAATACCATCTTTAGCCATCTTCAAAATCAGATTCAGAGCATGTGGGTAACTCAGTCAGAAAATAACATGTGACTGGTCAGATAATATTCTCTCTGGTGCTTTATCAATTTTGGAAATATTGACTACAGTCTACCAAAGCTCAGCTACAGTGCTTAACAAAACTGAATTGACAGTCTTCTCTAGCCTCCTGTCAATCACATCTAATATTCATGTGCGGGGGTTGGGCAAACCAGCGACTGCTATTTCAAAGGAAACCTACACAGGACAGCAGATTAGTCTCATTGAGGCATATTTACTAGGAAGTGGCAGAGTGCGGCGTTAGCCACCTAGCTCCGCCACTTCCACAATGCAGGGCTGCACCGTATTCACACGTCGACGCTCATACCTACTTAGCCTGGATCACAAGGCCCAAACTCTAACGTGCCACACGATGATATATCTATGTATTCCAAAAGCAAATGTGAATGGATTCCTATTGACTAAGTGTGGCCAGGCTATACAAGATTGATATTTGATTATCAGTCCAATCTATTAATCTTTGTAATTTTCCTTTTCTACAACACTTTCTGGAATCTTTTTCCACCCTCTTTACACTAGAGCACTCTCTCTTTCCGCACGTTCCCCTGGAGCAACCTCCCCCCTTTTCTGTTCCCTTGTCCCATGCAGTAAGATATCTACTGTTGGTTTAATTATGATTGAATAAAAACCCTTGTTATTTTGGACAAATTTCGGTTGTTGCACTTTAGTATATTGATTGTTTTGATTACTGTGAGCTGACAGTGTGCATGCTCTAAAATTGTTTGAAAAATTATTGTAGGTTTGATTTATATCATTTAAAGAAAGGTTTAGGACCATTGTTTTTTGTACCACATTGAACCCAGGTCCAAGACCAGTATTGGGTCACCCCATGTTTCATAATGGCACCATATTCACAGGCATACGGTGCAGCCCTGCATTTCCCCCTGCACTGTCGCTAATTTTAGCTGCCTAGCACCAACGCAGACACCCTTGCACCATGGTGCAAGGGTGCCTGCGTTGTAGGGGAAGATTGTTTATGAACAGGAAGGTGTCCCTTCCTGCACATTAACAACCTGAAATGGCATTTTGAAACTTCTGTGTGTGCTGCTTAATGCAGCACACATAGAAGTTGCAAAACATCATTTTTTCAAATTGGTTGTTTATGTGCAGGAAGGGTCCCCTTCCTGCACATAAACAATCAATGGCATTTTGCTGTTTCTATGTGTGCTGCACAACGCAGCACACATAGAAACTGCAAAATCGAGGAGAAATGAAACATTTCTCCTCGTTGCGCCTGTTTAATACTATGATTTCCCTGGCCTTAATTTTGGCGCTGCCCCATATTTACGCCACCCTTGTAAATATGGGGCAGCATCAAAATCAATGGGTGTTGCTGTGGAACACCCACCACAACACCCATTGCCCGCCCCTTTCACGCTAAGTATAGCGTGTAAGGGAGCCTTATTTACAAGGCAGCATTAAGCCACGTTAAGGGGCTTAACGCTGCCTTGTAAATAGGGCGAAGCCCATATCGCCACAGAGGTTCAACAGAGTATTGCATGGAACATGAAGAAAAGAAGACTTCCCTGACTTCTGCACTGAAGATTTCCTGATGGAGGACTGTGGACATAGTTGTCTCTAACTGTGACTTGAAGCTCAGAGACAAGAGTTTGCTCCAGGGGCTTCATGCTAAACAACAAAAGTTGCAGGGGTCCAGGTACTGTCAGTGAAGCAAGCTTGCCCCTGTAGAACTTCACCCTTGTGACTAGAGGGTGCACGCGCATCTAAGAATAGTGGCACCTGTGTCTAGAGCAAAGCTCGTGGATGAGTAACAAATGGGCAATTCTCATGCCTGCGCCTGTGAAACTTCTTCCCCGAGAGAAAATATTTGAGAAAATAGCTATTTCTAACTTAGACTCAAATCGAACTTCACCGGAAAGCATTCAAATTAATGTTTGCACTTATTTTTGATTCCTGCATTGAGCCTTCATTTTGGGTTTTCACTTACTGAAATGTTGACACTTTTCGGGCATTGTGTCCTTTACTGAATTGTTGTTTTGGTTGCCTGTTGTACATGAATGACATACTTTTGTGTGAGAAAAAGCCTTGCTGCTTCAGCCACACTCCCAAGAGCGAGAGAGAATTCAGCCTACCTTCAGGGGTCAGTTTGTTAGGGCTTGATGGGACACCAAACAGAATTCACATTAAGAGTTTTCCTTAGTCCACTATAGCTTAATAATTAATCTTCCTACACAGTGATATACCTAGTGCTCTAGGTTTACAGGACCTTGAACGAATCAGACACATCCCTGGCGCAGAGGGGCTCGATTTTAAGAACAACCCAAGTAACAGTGATAAAAGATCGCAACATACAAGTCGCTGATCGTCAATTGCCGCAGTAACATCTTCTGGAGGAGCATCCCACATGAACTGGCTTAAAGGATTTCACCCTTGCACCCTAGATCTCCAAGGAGCACATCGGTATGCATGAAGGATGCACCACTCAAGGTGCCTGCACACGGTTCTGACTCCCCACCTAGCACCCCACCTATCTCTGGCGTAATCTCCTGGTGGGTGTAGTGAGCCACCCGGCCACTGCATTACATAGTTTATTTTATTTATTTATTTAATGAGTTTTATATAGCGCTGGCTAGACCCGTAGGTATCAGAGCGCTTTACATAAGGTTCAACAATGTTACAACAATGATAACAATTACACATTACATCAGATATATGCAACACATTAAAGAGCGAGAAGGAGAGACAAATAGAGCGGAAAGGGGGAGCGAGAAGGGAGAGGAAGAGGGGGTAGACAGTATGAGAGACGAAGGGAAAGTCTGCCCAATGACCGACTGGGTAGGTGACGGCCGAGGAGGGAATCCACAGCCAGTCTCCCCTATAGCTCTCAAGGTAGCTCCATCGGGCATCGGTCAGATAGTTGCAGTTTCAACTCCCTGGGCCGGGCTCGGGCCGGGTAGTATAAATAAACGGCGACGTCAGCGCACGTGGCTGACGCCGTGGAACTACACCGAGTGTGCTGGTGTCCCCTCATTTGCGGCGCAAGCTAGTTTAGGCCTCCCCTGCCTCCTTACCTTAGAAGACGGCTTCCAGTCCCCCAGCCGCATGCCCCTAGGTATTGCCCCCTTGGCTAACACCATTACACTGGCGACGAAGGGTGAGGAAGAGCCCAGCGTGTGACGCCGCGCCCGCCGACCGTGAAGTGGGGTAAAGTCGGTGGCGGCGCGGGAGGTGTGAAGCGGCCCAGCGGGGTTGCGGCTCAGCGAACGCCGTCCGCTGCGAGGAAGAACTGCTGGTGCGGTAAGGCACCGTGTGTGAGGCTCCGGGAGGTGCTGTCCAGGCCGAGTGCGCGCGAGGCAGCCGTGCGGCCTGGTGAAGAGCTGCGTGTGAGGCCGAGGGGCGCGCGCATGCGCGCTGAAGTGAGAACGCGGCTGGAGCGCTTGGGGGAGAGCGCGTGAAAAGCCAGCCGGTCCGATGTGCCTGCGAGTGTGCTTCTGGACGAGGGAGCATGAGCCGGGTGCTGGTGGTGCATCCCAGACCAGCGCGTGGAACAGCCTGCAAGGAGAGGGGGCCAAGCGAGGACTGTGAGGCGGCATGGTACTTCCCTGCTGAGACCAAAAGTGTGGTGGGTGAAGACAGTGAGCCAGGAGAAGTCCAGGACACTGCTGGTTTACATCTGGGGACGCCAGGAAGGGGCAGAGCGACCTCTGATTCCCGGTGGGGACCAGGCAGAAGAAGGGCGGAGCCCACGATGTCTACACCTCAGGCGGGCGCTGCGGCAGCAGTACCCCAGGATGCAGGATCTGTGGGGAGCAGGCCAGGGAGGATGGCGGTGAAGGCTCTTCCCGAGTTCAGCCAATTGGCAGACCCGGCTACGGCGGCGCCACAGTGGCGAAAGTGGTTGGGTCAGCTGGAAATCTACTTCGTCGCCACAAGGGAAATGGACAACGCCGTCAAGCATTTGACGATGCTCCTGATGGGGGTAGGTGAGCTGTATGACCTGTTCCTAGACCTGCCGGATACAGGGGATGGCAACGATTATGAAAAGGAAGTGAGAGCTTTAAATCGACACTTTGACCCGCAGGTCAACCCAGACTTCGAACACTTCAAGTTGCGACAGGCCAAGCAGAAGGAAGATGAGTCCATTGACATGTTTTTCGCAAGTTTGCGAAAACTGGTGAGCACCTGCGTTGGCATTGACCGTCAGTTTGAAACAAGGGCGCAACTTATTGTGGGGTGCAAGTTGTTGGAGTTGCGGAAGCTGATATTACGTCAGCCTGGGATCTCGTTGGATGACATCTTGGTCCTGGGACGATCGCACGAGCTGGCAGATGTCCATGCGGGTGAAATGGAAGTGGCATTGGCGAAGAAATCTGGGGCCACACAACCGCTATACCCAACTCCCATCAAGGAGGAAAGAGCTGACGCGATCCGGAAAACGTACACCAGAGGATCAAGTGCCAACCCCGGAATGGAGGAGCGCCAGAACAAGCAGGGGTGCAGGAACTGTGAATTGGTGGCGCATTCCCAAAGAGGATGCCCGGCGCAGGGGCGGCAGTGCCTCAAGTGCAACAAATACGGACATTTTGCTAAGGTGTGCCAAGGAGGAGCGAAGGCAGGAGTGAACAGGCCAAGAGGGACAAGATTTCAGAGAAGTGCCAAGAATGTCCAGGTGGTGGAGGAATTAGACAGCCGGTGTCAGAAACTAACGGTGGCGGAGGATGAAGATGAGGATAACGTGTTTGTGGTGTCGAACGTTAGAGGAGTGAACACAACTAGAAGACCACCGCCATTGTGCCAAATATGGATCGGAGACAATTGCATAAGGACACTCATTGACACAGGGGCATCAGTAAACGTACTGGATGCGGCACAATACAGCGAGTTACGTCCCCGTCCTCATTTGATGCCCACTACAGCAACAATACTCACCTATGGAGGCCACACCCCAATTCCGCTGCAAGGTGTCATTGAAGTTGAAGTCAAACACAGAGACAGAGCAACGTGCACCAGATTCTATGTCACGTGTGACAGTGCAGGGTCGCTGCTAAGCTGTCACACCGCTGTAGATTTGGGATTGGTGATGTTCGCCAGGCACATCCACCAAACACAGGCCAAGGGGGTGCTGTGCGAGTTCCCGGAACTTTTCAGAGGCCTGGGGTGCCTGAAAGGAGTAGAGGTGCAACTTCACATCGATGAAACGGTCAAGCCGATAGCGCTCAGACATCGGAGAGTACCTTTCCATCTTCGGCCGTTGGTGGAGGCGGAATTGGAGCATCTGGAGAGAGAGGGAGTAATCGAAAAGTTGTCAGGGCCAACTCCCTGGGTGTCACCGCTGGTGATAGCGCCTAAACCCAAGCAGCCAGGAGCTATCAGGTTGTGTGTGGACATGAGGTTGCCCAATAAGGCCATACGCTGCGAGAGACACATAACTCCAACCATAGATGAAATAGTAGCGGACATCAATGGAGCTCAATGGTTCTCAAAGGTGGACTTAAACTCAGGTTATCATCAGTTAGTACTGGCGGAGAAAAGCCGATATATAACAACGTTCTCAACACATGTGGGACTCCGCCGGTTCAAACGCCTGAGTTTTGGGATATCTTCAGCGGCAGAAGTGTTCCAGGATGCAGTGAGGGAAGCTCTGTCCAGACTGGTGGGAGTGATTAATGTCAGCGACAACATCCTCATCTTCTCCAAGTCACTGGAGGAGCACCATGTCCGACTCAGAGCAACTCTCCGGAGACTGGTTGAGCAGGGTCTAACACTCCACAGAGCCAAGTGTGACTTCTACGCCAATGAAGTCGAGTTCTTTGGATACCGATTTTCTGCCAAAGGCCTGCAGGTCGATCCAGTGAAGGTGGAGGCGATCCGAACAGCTGCTATTCCCCAGACACAATCCGAAGTCAGAAGTTTTCTAGGAATGGCTAACTACTGCGGCCGCTTTATCCCGCATCTAGCGACGCTGTCCGAGCTGCTCAGAAGATTGACCAAGAAAGAGGTGCCCTGGAGATGGACAGATGAAGAGGCGCGGGCATTTAACAATATAAAGAGTGCTCTGTTGAAGGGAGCTACGGTGGCGTACTTCCGGCCGGGGGCAACCACTGAGCTGATTGTGGATGCTAGCCCTGTGGGGCTGGGAGCGGTGCTACTCCAGAAGGATGGACAAGGAGACTGGGTACCCATTGCATACGCCAGCCGGGCGCTCACCGCTGTGGAGACGAGGTATGAACAAATTGAACGTGAGGCTCTGGCAATCAGGTGGGCGCGCCAACATTTCGATATCTATCTCTGCGGGCACACGTTCACGGCGGTGACGTATCACAAACTGTTGGTCCCACTGTTCACTGGCACTGCGCGGAATGGGCCTCCCAGGATAGAACGTTGGGCTGTACAAATTCAACATTACCGATTCACGGTGGAATATCGACCTGGTGCCAACAATCCCGCGGACTATCTGTCACGGCATCCCCTGGTCCCGCACTCCGGGAGTCAGAGTGAAGTGGACGATGGTACCGAATCATTCATTCGACAAATCGTGGAGGAGGCGTGCCCACAATCACTGACCGTAGAGGAGATCACGGAAGCCACAGAACAAGATGGGTGTCTCCGGGAAGTGAAACGAGCACTCCAGGACCATAGGTGGAAGTGGTTTCTGCAAGGGGCTGGCCAGCTGACAGAAGAAGAGCGAGAATACTGGGAAGGCATGTGGAGGTGCCGAGAAGAACTGAGCGAGTCCGGCCAAGGGCTCATTCTGAGTGGTGACCGGTTGGTAATCCCTGCGAAGCTCAGGAGACGAGCTGTTGAGCTAGCCCACCCAGGCCACCAGGGAGTGGAGAAGACGAAAGCCCGGCTGCGGTCCAAAGTGTGCTTTCCTGGTGTGGATCGAATGGTGGAGGAAAAAGTGAGAGGGTGCCATGCATGCTTGATAACAGGATCAGATCCACCCGTAGCGCCCGTCATCACGGAGGGGTCCAGCCAGATACCGTGGGGGAAGGTCAGCCTGGACTTTGGGAGTTTTCCTGACGGGAGACACACCGTTGTGTTGGTCGACAGCCACTCCAAGTTTCCTGTAGTGGAAGTAGTCACGTCCACGTCCTTTGAATGTGTTCAGCCGGTGTTGGAGAAGGTGTTTGCTCTGCTGGGATTGCCGGAGGAGATACGCACTGACAATGGTCCGCCGTTCCAAGGGCAAGAGTTCAGAGAGTACCTGAACAGATGTGGGATCCGGCATCGCAGGGTGACCCCGCAATGGCCGCAGGCAAATGGGGATGTGGAGAGGTTCATGCGGACTTTAAACAAAACCATCAGGATCGGCATGGACCAGGAGGAAAATCTGGAAAGTTGCTTACACTGATTCCTCAGAGCGTATCGCAACACGCCGCACTGCACCACCAAGTGTGCTCCCAGTGACTTAATTATGAAGAGAGTGGTGCGAGACAGCATTCCTGCTAGTGAACTGCGGGCCCCAGCAACCATCGATGTAGAGAACACACAGGCCCGGCAACAACGCAACAACGATAGGGCTAGCCGGAAACGGGGTGCCCGATCGTCAGCAATCCAGGAAGGAGACTATGTGGTAGTCAAGGATCGGCATCCGGGGTCCAAGTTCCGCACACCATTCGAAAGGGAGCTGTGGAAAGTAGTACAAGTCAAAGGATCAATGGTAACGGCGAAGTGTGGAACCCAACGAATAGCACGCAATGTGTTGTGGTTCAAAAAGGCACCTGTGCCGGCAGAGGGGGCGCCGGATTAGGAGTCAGAGAAATGGTTGAAAGATGAAAATCATGTAGCCGAGGAGGATACCCAGTCAGAGGAGAGTGGGGAGCGTCGAAATGGATCAGGAGTAGGCGGTGAGCAAGCCCAGGGCGACCGAGCAGCAGACGCCAGTGGGCCCCCAAGTCCGAGGGGTGAAGCGGTGGCCGATGGGCGGGGCAGTCAGCGCTACGGACTGAGGGGAAATCCAAAACCCAGCACGAGACTGAGAGACTTCCTATGCTGAAGAAGAAAGCGAACAGGGAGGTGCTGCGGAGATGAGTCAACTGGACTTGAGTTTTGTTGTTTGGTGGTGTGGTGTTCATGTTGGTGGGAGTCTCACATGTTTCCGTGGGATAGATGGGATGTAGTGCGCCACCCGGCCACTGCATTACATAGTTGCAGTTTCAACTCCCTGGGTCGGGCTCGGGCCGGGGAGTATAAATAAACGGCGACATCAACGCACGTGGCTGACGCCGTGGAACTACACCGAGTGTGCTGGTGTCCCCTCATTTGCGGCACAAGCTAGTTTAGGCCTCCCCTGCCTCCTTACCTTAGAAGACGGCTTCCAGTCCCCCAGCCGCATGCCCCTAGGTATTGCCCCCTTGGCTAACACCATTACAGTGGGGTCCTTTGCACAATTACGTGCCAAACAGACTCACGCGCTCACATAGCATGCATTGTTGGTTCTAACACCAGACCATTATTGACCTAGGTGGAGTATCACTTTTAACTCGCGTTATATGTCGTATTAATTCTGACACATGCTCATGTACGCACGCCTGCATGGCACAACATTGCACGCTCACGTACCCCCCGGCTTTGGCCTTATCCAGTGTTTCCTTATTCTGCACTCGCTATATTAATCACTTGCTATTTCCACACCTCTGGGCTGTAGGATCTCCCAGCGCTGTCTACCTGGCTCGGTGATAAACGTTGTGACACTTCACACTTTTACACGGCGTCCCTTTACGGCATAACTTACATTATCTTTTTATACTAGGTGCTTTTTTAATGCTATTGCTTTTGTAAAAGATTTAGGTAATCATACAATAAAGATCTTACACACTGTGTACTGGTTCTCTAAGGGTCTGTGATATCACGTTCACTACTACTCCTGCCTGGGTGAATTGATGCCAATGCCAAAAATTAGTTTTGTATTCACATTTGGTGTTCAATTATTTATTTTTATTACAATACTTTTCATGTTTCTCCAAGTCAGAGCACCACAACACACCAGGGACTGTGCTCAAACAATACATGTATTACTAATTGAATATACGTTGGCGGGGTGAAGAGAGGCTGTACAAAAGCATTGATCTAAAGTTATGACTTACTGGACCTATTTCCCAGTGGCACGCTCTCATTTTGATTTATCAGAATTTGTGGTCAGGCAGCTGGCTGTAATCAGCTGTTTATTTAATGTACAGCACATCAAGTTCGCTGCTGACAGATTGCTGCCCTGAACAGTGACATCCAGGACTCTGATAAACTCATACATCCTAAAGCTGAATTCAGAGCTGTTGTTTTATCTGAACAAGATGCCGAGCTTCAAGGTTTGTGGCTCAGGGACAGAGGTTAATCTTCCACAGATGTTGGGTGAAAGCTTTTGAGATCATGGGAATTCAAAGTGTTTTTAACCGCGCATAAATGAGTTTACTTTGTACATAGACATACACGCTATGATTTTAAGTGGAGCATACATTGACAATATTATCTGTCACTCTTGACCCGGGTCCTCAACTTATTACTTCAGAAATATGAATGACTCTTTCGCTTAAGCAGCATTTCATCCTGTGCTGTCAGGTAGCACTCCGATCTTTGCAGCAAGCACAATAATCGACTGAGCTATCTTCGTCTCAGTTCACTAGCGTAGGTAATGTAAACAGTTCAGTAAAGGCTCAGGAGGACACCCCACACCAGGGCATTATGAACACTGTCTGCAGTCCCCAAGTTTTCCTCTGCAAAACATTAATTTCAAATGTGTTAGTGTAATTAGTTCATTGGATGCAATCCAGGACTACAAGGCCCAGAATGCTGTCATGCAGACATCCAAGAGAGAATATAGGGGCATATTATCAACGGCCAGCGATAATTATCGCTGGCCGTGCTTAGCGATAGATTTCTTATCGCTGGCTATCTCCGGAAATTATCGCCCTGGTAGCGCGTTATTAACAACACGCTTCGCCAGGGCGATAAAAATTCCGGAGATAGCGAGGTTATCGCCGTTTTGCAGGGAACATCGCTGGTTTTCCAGCGATGTTCCCTGCAAAACGGCGATAACCTTGCTGATACGACCCTGTGGTCGTATCAGCACAATCCACCCCCTATGTTAGGGATGGCTAAGTCGGGATAATAGCAGACGTTAGATTTTGGCGAAAACGGCCGTTTTCGCCAAAATCTAACGTCTGCTATCATCCTGTGGGCTGCCTTGTAAATATCGCGATGTGCACATCGGCGATATTTACAACGTAGCCCATCTGGGGTACGCCCAGTAACGCCCACTTTGCATCTCATTAGAGATGCAAGGATGGGCGTTGGGGGAAAGGGCGATAGTGCAGGGATTCACGCGATAGCGTGACCTTGCTGATTAGGCGATAGAATTATCGCCGCTTTCCGTCCGAAAACGGACGCTAAAGCGGCGATAATTGACTATCGCCTGGTTGATAATATGCCCCATAGTGTCTTCCATGACCTGGAGGAAACTGGTCACCCTAGTAAAGGTCCAGTACTGAAATACTAAAATAAAAACCAACTTTGAAAATACATGTTAATCCTACTTTTCAATCCAGGACTAACTATTTTGATTGTAAATTAATTTGGTGTTAAGGCCACAAAATGGAAGAAAGCTTCCTGGCAAAATTATGTAGGAATATAAATTGTTCAAGAGCGATTCAAAGTGTATTATCTTAGACACAAGATCTAAAGTGTTTTTCTTTTTTGTATATTACATCATACATGAACCCAGTATCTCGATTGTTATGTGCAAACGTGTAAAAACAGGTGCCAAATGCAAATAAAAAATTGAATACTGGCCCACAATGTGTGCATCTGCATGTTTTACGCGAAGTTTTACGGCAAAGTAAGGCAGCTGTCTTACAGTGTGACAAGCAGAGAGCAGCAGATGGTGCCAGATTTCACCTGGAAGCTGCAAATACATTCTTTTTCGGCAGGATGAGTAATGGGAATTTTTCTTGGACTGTGGTGCCAATAATCCTTTCACTCTTCCGTCAAAGAAATCAGAAATGACTGCTGATCTGTCACTAGGTGTGTTCATTTTTCTGCAGTTCTGTGCAACATCTTAGGGTGGAAGATGTCAGCAGAGTGGGCAAAACAAATGGCGTGCACACTCACAAAATCACACCTTGTATTTAAAAAAAAATTCAATGTCTTTACAACACGTATCTGTGCTTGATCTACTGCACCCTTTACTGGGAGTACTTAAGTTTCCTGCTGAATCAGCAGTTTGTCGGTGTAAAAAAAAAGAAGAGATTTGGGAAGAAAAACGCTTCAAGAGGGTCGCTGAAAAATCCTACCTGATACCTTCAACAGTCTGATCGATACAAGGGTCTAAAAAACACGAGTTTCCAGGTTTTTAAAAACTTTTGCAATACGACCCCTCTCCCCCCCCACCCACCCCATGACTTGCTGAACATCTTGAAATTTACCATTGTTCCTGATAGCTCTCAAGAAGCTTCTGTTGTACGGGTGGTAGGATCCTCTGCGTCTTTGCGGGGAAATGCTGATCTAGGGGCTTGATAGTCTTAGGTCCTTTAGTGTAGAAATACTGGGACCTGGTATGGAACTGAAAGCAACCATCAGATTTCCATCGGTCCAGGCAAAAGCATGCTGGCCGAAAACCCTATGTAAGGAAGGTTGAGCTTTGTCGATTGTTTTAAATACATTTACGTGCTTTGATATTTCTTTGATGAAACTGACTTCAAACAATAGGCCTTGGGCCAATGGAACTGCTTCTAAAGAGGCCAATTCTGTCAGTCTCGGATCTGTTTTAAGAAGTAAACCTTTCCGGCATTCCAAAGAAATGTCTGAGTTGGCACTGTCTATAAAACAAATTACACGTTGCATCCCAATGGATAACACAGTAGGATCAATGGAGTATTACTTTCCTTAGCCTTCTCAACTATTTCAGAGACTTTAGCTATAGGACCAGGAGAATGAGGACCGAGCTTGGTCTATTTCATTCTTGGGTTCTTTCCAATACTTCATGTACAAAGCCAAGAGTTTTGGATCAGTGGGATGTGTGGCTAGAACATTCATGGACCTTAAGTTTGTTCCTGACTGGTTTTTCAAGTGGTGTTCATAATCTGGCTCAAATGTAATCTGGTATCGTACACCAGTCTGTAGAGCGAGAGGAGGAAATAGCAGAGAGGGTTCGAACAGAGGATCTCTTGCTGCATCTATTACTTTGTCTCAGGAGTTACATTCTCATTGGTGAACTTGGAAGCACATCGTAATTTGCACTTATTGGAACCAAACCAATTTAAATCCCTACCATCATGAGCACACAAATCAGAACCCAGAGAATACATAATCATCTCTGAGTCGTCATTCAACTGATCTTGCATTAGAACGGCACTGGGTCTTTTTCGAGTCGACAAGTCTACCTTTTTATTAGAGGGTCTTCTCACATTTTGATGGTACCTGCCATAACAAAAAGTAGTGTCCCTACTATTGCCAGCAGAATAGGTCTGAACTGTAATAAATTCTTTTACATTTTTCCCAATATCATGAACAATTACCTCCATGGATTCAGAGACAGTTTGTTGAACTGAATTATTGATAAATTCCCTCAAATTGCCCTTGAAAATAGCCTCATCAATGTCAATCTCCATTTGCTCCTCAGACTGTAAATTGATGGAAGTACTTATTTTAAAAGCCATATAATAAGTTGCACTTAAACAAGCTTTTTAGTCTGCAAAGCTCTGATAGCGATAAAGTTCTTTTGAAACTTCTTGTAAGAACTGTCAGCCTTAGGGTGGTCTACCCCCGACTTTCTACCCCCAACTTTTTACCTTCCTCCTTTTTGCTGGCATTAGGACTTTGCCCACTTTACCACTGCTAACCAGTGCAAAAGTGCATGTGCTCACTCCTTAAAACATGGTAATATTGGCTTATCCGCAATTGGCATATTTAATTTACTTCTAAGTCCCTAATAAAGTGGTACTACATGTACCCAGGGCCTGTAAATTAAATAGTACTAGTGGGTCTGCAGCACAGATTGTGCCACCTGCTTAAGTAGCCCTTTAAACATGTCTCTTCTTTCATATTATGTGGGAATGCCCAGCTATACAACCCTATTGGAATGAGGTAATGGCCAAAATGAACGAGATATGGGAGGCGTCGTTAACCCCAATGCCAAAATGGTGCCTCCTAAATATTTGGGAAGAAGTGACAATCACAACAATGGGGAAAAATTGGATGAAGCTGGGTCTAATTGTTGCAAAAAGAAATATAGCTCGTAATTGGGGGGCAATACTGCCTCCGCGCCTCTGGGACTGGGAAGCGGACATGGATACGTGGATGGGAGCAGAAAAGACAGTCTACTCTAATAGAGGCAGCCCTGGGAAGTGGGTTAAGGTCTGGGGCAAATGGAATGAGGTCCGTGGGGGGTTGTGTACACCCCCTCATCCCCCCTACCTGACCCCTCACCCCCCTCCCACGGGAAGATGTTAAGAAATGAGTGGAAGGCTCAGAACTGAAAGGGTCTCATCATAAAAATAGTGCTGTGTCACTCAGCTGCATAAATCACCAGTTGTGGCTGCATAGTGATGGCTCTCGGGGCTGAACTGCATTGTTTGGTTGGAACTCATTGCTAAATATGTATGTGCTTGACAGACGTAGACCGCCAATTCGCCTTACTGTTGTACTGTATTGTCACCAAGACTTGATCTACCATAATAGTCAATTGTATTAAAACCAAATGTTATTAAAAATATATTTAAAAAAAAACATGTCCCAAGCCTGTCATTGCAGAGCCTGTGTGTGCAGTTTAAAATTCTATTTAGAAAATAAACCTCTTACCAGGCCCAAGCCTTCCTTTTTAATACATATAAGTCACCCCTCGGGTAGGCCCTGGACAGCCCAGAGGGCAGGGTGCAATGTATTTAAAAAGTGGGACATGTACTTTTAAGTTTTCCATGTCCTGGTAGTGAAAAACTATTAAATTTGTCTTCACTACTGTAAGGCCTATCTCTCCTATAGGATAACATTGGAGTTGCCTTATTACATTTTATAAGCATAATTTCCAAATGGGAAGAGATGGCCAAGTCATGTTTGGTGTCTCTGGAATCACAATTTAAAATCCTGACTTATAGTGAAGTCAGATTTTAAATTGTAATTCTGAAAATGCCACTTTTAGAAAGTTGAAAATCAACAAATAAAACCATTACTGACATTAGTTAGCAACACATTTAATTGATCATTGTGGTCACAAAATTCAATTAACATGATCACATTTATTCCATCTTATACTTTTAATCTAAATTCTCAAGAAATTTCTTGAGAATTTTCATGAAAAGTATAAGATGGAATAAATGTGATCACGTTAATTGAATTTCGTGACCACAAAGATCAATTAAATGTGTTGCCTACTGATTTCAGTAATAGTTTTATTTGTTGATTTTCAATTTACAGTGGCCTAACCTTACTGATAAGAAATAGGCCCAACCCCTTGGTAATCACTTTTACTTTTAGAAAGTTGACATTTTCTTGACTTAGCTATTTAGTGCCTGTAGCCTGCCTCTGGTCACATGGTTTAGCTGACAGTTGATCTTTGTGTATTCCTCTTAGACAGCCACACACAATAGGGAACTTAGGTGTGCCTGGATGGGCCATCACTGGCAGGATGGGAGGAAGGAGCTGGGCACAGCCCCACTTGCATCTTAATAGCCGGTGTCCTGCATCCACAAAAAGGGCCATCAGTGGCGTAATGAAACTTAAGGGGGCCCCCCTGCAAAGTACATAGATGGGGACCCCCCATTCTCCACGCCACTCACGATCTCTCAGGCCAGTGACCCACCATACTGTAGAGGCTGCGGGGCTATTGCTACTCCACTGGTACCAATACGGCCGTTATAAGTAACCCTGGATGGTGGAGTTAACAGTTGGGCTTAGTCTGCCTGCAGTCTATCATAGGTGGTGGTCTATCCACTACAGGGTCCCTGCCATCGTTTGCCCTATTTTAGGTGAGTTTCCTGATGCATACTTCTGTCAGGATATGCAACATCGGGCCCACTCTTCGTTCGGTTTTGCCAAAAGTGCATCCACTGCTCCTTCTCTTTCACACCTCTTGCTTTCTATCTCTTCCTTTCCATTATTTCTGAGCATCCTATCTTTTCTTCATTCTCATCCCAGCCTGTTTGTTTCTATTCTCTATCACTTTTATCTCCAACTTTTTCTCTCTCATCCTGTCGAAATCATTCCACTATGCTTTTCCTATCTCCTGTGCAGTATTTCTTTCCCAATCTCTGCTCTTTTTATGCTATCTGCTTTGTATTCCCTTTGTCCATTTTCTCACCCTCTCCATTTCCTACCTCTCTTTTCTCTTTTCGTCTTTTATACCCCAGCTGACCATGTCCCTATAGCACCTGGTGATTTCTTTCCTTCATACTTTCTCGCTGGGTCCCTTGATTAGCGCTTCCAGTGCATTCTTATCTATCACTATGCTCTTCATCAATCCTGTACAGACCTGGAGCGTGGATCTCTCATCTTAAGCTCTTATTGCCCTTCTTCTTCCTCATACTCTTCCAGAACTCCAAGCCCCAAGGTTGTATTTATTTACTCCAGAGTCTTCACTGGTGTCTCTAGAGAGGAAGATGGTGCCAGTTCCCCAGTGCTATTTGTCCTGGCTCCCGTAGTGCCCACCACCACAGCTGCTCAATGTATAGGGTGACGACACAGAAAAAACAGACACTGCACCTTGCCACACACATTAAATTGCCCAACTACCTTGTGTAGCAAATCAGTGTTGTTTGATTACATTGTTTGATTCTCTCTCTCTCTCTCTCTCTCTCTCTCTCTCTTGCTCTCTCCGTCTACATACACACACACAAACACACACTCACACACATACAAAAAGGCCACTGATGGAGGAGAGGATTTTGCTGGAGTGGGGGACACATTCTTACCTCTGACCCACCACAAGCACTTTTTGCTTTGGGCCATGTATAATAGCCTTGTTCAAACCCCTTCACTTCCCTTTTCACTCATACAGCATTCTCGTTGTATTCTGTGCAGTGACATAGCAATGTTGTTGTGGACTCTTATGCAAACAAGAAAAAGAACCCCCAGCAGGTCAATACCTCATATACAGACATCCACATTGACACAACTCCCAAAACTCCCCAGGCATATTCCAACATAGGAAAAGGTAAAAAAGAGTAGAATGCATGAGGTGCATCAATTAGGTCAGCACATTGGCTTAAATGGGATGTACACTTTTCTTGTGGTCAGAGTACGTTTATCAACATTTTCCATCAGCTGTGACATTAGTAAACCTGGTCGTGGAATCTCTCCCTGCTGCCTTTTAATTTTGCTAATTTATTGTTGTTCACCCTCTGACAATAAATTGTAAAGACCAGGCAGGGCTAAGGTTTTTAACACATGCAACTGTCTGTTACTATTCTTGGACAGATGTATTTAAACAGTCCATTGTTGTATTTCCTGGATGCTAACTACTCGCTCTTGCTGCTTTTTCAACCTCCACGCCACTACCTCACAAAGCCATTTACTGATAAGCACCACTATTGATCAAGGACAAAATCACCCCATAAAATAAGCTGTGTTCCAACCCCACACCACCTTCCCAATAACTCACTTTAAAATACTCCGCAGAGGTCTGATCCATTTAATGTTTGACAACAGCGCTTGAAACAGACTTCCTGTAGAGCATCACAACCCATCCAACTTGCTACTGTTCAGAGAACAACTCAAGGATCTCCTGCCAACACCCAACCTACCAACTAAAGACTCACAAGGTTCCCAACTCCTGCCTTATTGATCATTAGCCCAAAAGTAAGACCTACCTCTTTCTTCAACCTACTGTCCTGCAGAAACAATCCAAGGTGTCTTTCCCAAATTTCTCTAAATCGATAAAGACAAAGACAACCAGTCACAAACATAACCTTTCACACTGTGCAACTTTCTCTTCCAGGGTGTCTGAGAGACTGACAGACAGACATACGTTCACTGTAGAGTGAGTCTCAGCACTTCTCTTGTCAATTGTCAGAGACAATGCATTTGATCGAGTGCACTGGTCTTTTTCTGTGGAAAATACTGAATAAGGTGGGTCTGGGTACACAATTTAAAACATGGGAATTGTGCAACTATTCTAGCCCCGCAGCTCGGAAGCTGAGCTGGACTTTCACTTCATCCTAAAGAAATGGACTGACATCTTCCACAAAGTGTACACCTCCTCATTCTGTGCCCCGGGAAAAGAAGCAATGCTTAAGGTGACACACTATTGGTACTATACCCCAGTCAAAAGGTGAAATGGAACATCAACAGTCCTCATGGCTGTTAACGCAACTTCGGCCTCCCAGACACATTGACTCATCTCCTCTGGTTCTGTCCCAAACTCAAACGCTACTGGTAGGCCGTCTAAAAGATATCAATGAAATGTTTGCAACAGATATACCCTGTCTTTCTAGCTTCGTCCTACTGAGCCTCACCAATGCCCTAACACACCCTCTACACTCTAACAAAGGGAAGGCAATAATAATGGGTTTTGGCTTTGTGTGGGGCTAAACATGTCATCAAAACCAAATGGGGCACAGATACATTGTCGTCTCACTTTGACTGGCTTCATAAACTGTGGGACCTCACAGGGATGGAAAAGCTTACTGCTTTCCTGCAGAACAAGTTGCTACACTTTGACAAAATGAGGGTCCCATGCATCCAATCTCTGGCACAGGACTTTTGGGAGCTTACTAGTCCTCTTTACTTATGAGTCTGCCAGCTAACAGGACGAGGGGCATGCCTGATCAGCAAGACAAAGACTGATCGCAGTGGGTATGACGCACTAAAAGACCCAGCCTGCTGACACTGAATAGGTTGCAAAGAGCTAATTCTGGCGAGAGAGGCTATGCTCCCTGGGTGACAACACCTCCTCGGCAAAATATTTACATTTTAACATTATTAATATAATATTCCATCAACACAAGTAAAATTCAGAGTGGTGTACGTCAATAAGAAGCACTATTTACAAGGAGAATAAAGCGAATTAAAATGTTTTAGGGAAAAAGCCAAGACCTAATTATATCAAGCAGAATAGGATATCTGGTGCGTGAGGATACGTTGGGTCTCCATAAATTCCCTATTTCCACTACATGGAATGCAATGCTCTGTTCGCTTCAGGGGTTGCTGGCGCCGGATGGTTCTTCGGACAATTCCACTCTTGATTGATGGTGTGCTATACATGTATTGCATCTCGACTCGAACTATACTCTGGCTTGCAGGGAACGTCCATTCTCCCTTAACCCCTTCGCTGCTAGGCCTTTTCCCCCCCCCTGTGCTAAGCCTTTTTTTGGCTAGTTGGGGTAGTTCGTGCTTAGGCCCCTGTAACTTTTTGACCATATAAGGTACCCACGCCATATTTGCGTCCTTTTCTTCCAACATCATGAGGATTCTAAAGGTACCCAGGGTTTGTGGATTCCCCTGGAGGGGACCCAGAAATTAGCGAAAATACAGCTACATTTTGGGTTTTTTGGGAAAAATGGGAAAAAAGTGCTGCAAATGAAAGCATCTGGGTTTTTCCCTGCAAATGGTATCAAAAAAGGGTTTGTGGGGCTGAAATCACCATTTTACCAGCTCTTAGGGAATGACAGACTTTTGTCAGAAAACCCAATTTTTTACACAGTTTTGGCATTTTTCTGGGACATAGCCTATTTTTGCTATTTTTCGTGCTTTCAACCTCCTTCCAGTTAATGATAGAAATGGGTATGAAAGCAATAATGGATCCTGGAAATCTATACATTTTAGTAAAGTAGACAAAAGTCTGAATTCAGCAAGGGGTCATTTGTGTAGATCCTTCAAGGTTTCTTTGTCGAAACTAACAGTTAAATATAGGAAAAATTGAAAATTAGTTGAAAAAAACAGCCTTTTGTGTTAACGTTTTCACCTGTAACTTCTTCTAATTATGACAACTCTTTAAAAGCAATATACCGTTACATCCGCGGGACCTTACTGGTTGTGGGGATATATAGGACTTGTAGGTTCACCAAGAACCCGACGAACCTAGAGCCAAAAACTGAGCAGCGACTTGCAATGGTTTTCTATTATGTACCGGGTATATAGCAATTATTCTGGGAAAATGTATACATGGAAAAATCGGTATGAAAGACACCTATGTATTTCTGAAATGGGAACAAAATATAGAGTTTAGAAACAGTAGATATTTGCACATTTCCGAAATTGGGAATACTCATAATAGCATAAGAATTATCGGTCATTTTTCAAAATGACTTCTTTTTTACATATTGTCTTTCATTTGGAAGGCAGAAATGCATTGAAAGTCAATAGGTAATAACAGTTGCTTTACTAATCTGAATTACCCTACGTCTCCCGATAAAAATGGTACCTCACTTGTGTGGGTAGGCATAGTGCCCACGACACGAAACGGCTCAAAACGCAATGTGAACACACCACATTTTCACAATGAAAAATTACCCTCTTTTTGCAAAGTGCCTAGCTGTAGTTTTTGTACCCTAGCTCTGTCGGCACCTAGGGCAACCTAGCAAACCTATACATTTTTGAAAACTAGACACCCAGGGGAATCCAGGATGGGGTGACTTGACTGGCTCTCACCAGGTTCTGTTACCCAGAATCCCTTGCAAACCTAAAACAATGTAAACAAAAACACATTTCCCTCACATTTCTGAGGTGGAAAGTTCTGGAATCTGCGTGGATCCACAAATTTCCACCCACCCCACGTCCCCCAAAGTCTTCCGAGAAAAATGGTACCTCACTTGCATAGGTAGGCCTAGTGCCCGCGGCTGGAAACGGCGCAAAACGCAACATGGACACACCACAATTTCACAGTGAAAAATGACCCTTTTTTGGCAAAGTGCCTAGCTGTAGATTTTGAACCCTGGCTCTGCCGGCACCCAGGGAAACCTAGCAAACCTATACATTTTTGAAAACTAGACACCCAGGGAAATCCAGGATGGGGTGACTTGACTGGCTCCCACCAGGTTCTGTTACCCAGAATCCCTTGCAAACCTAAACAATTGTCAAACAAACCACATTTCCCTCAAATGTCTGTGGTGGAAAGTTCTGAAATCTGCGTGGATCCACAAATTTCCACCCACCCAGCGTTCCCCAAAGTCTTCCGAGAAAAATGGTACCTCACTTGTGTGGGTAGGCCTAGTGCCCGCGACAGGAAACGGCACAAAACGCAACGTGGACACACCACAATTTCACAGCGAAAAATGACCCTTTTTTGGCAAAGCACCTAGCTGTAGTTTTTGAACCCTAGCTCTGCCGGCACCAAGGGAAACCTAGCAAACCTATACATTTTTGAAACCTATACACCCAGGGGAATCCAGGATGGGGTGACTTGACTGCCTCTCACCAGGTTCTGTTACCCAGAATTCCTTGCAAACCTAAAAAATTGACAAAAAAAACTCATTTTCCTCACATTTCTATGGTGGAAAGTTCTGGAATCTGCGTGGATCCACAAATTTCCACCCACCCCGCGTTCCCCAAAGTCTTCCAAGAAAAACGGTACCTCACTTGTATGGGTAGGCCTAGTGCCCGCGACAGGAAACGGCGCAAAATACAACGTGGACACACCACAATTTCACAATGAAAAATGACCCGTTTTTGGCAAAGTGCCTAGCTGTAGTTTTTGAACCCTAGCTCTGCCGGCACTTAGGGAAACCTAGCAAACCTATACATTTTTGAAAACTAGACACCCAGGAGAATCTAGGATGGGGTGACTTGACTGCCTCTCACCAGGTTATGTTACCCAGAATCCCTTGCAAACCTAAAAAATCGTCCAAAAAACACATTTTCCTCACATTTCTGTGGTGGAAAGTTCTGGAATCTGCGTGGATCCACAAATTTCCACCCACCCCACGTTCCCCAAAGTCTTCCGAGAACAACGGTACCTCACTTGTGTGGGTAGGCCTAGTGCCCGCGACAGGAAACGGCGCAAAACGCAACGTGGACACACCACAATTTCACAGTGAAAAATGACCCTTTTTTGGCAAAGTGCCTAGCTGTAGTTTTTGAACCCTAGCTCTGCCAGCACCTAGGGAAACCTAGCAAACCTATATATTTTTGAAAACTAGACTCCCAGTGGAATCCAGGATGGGGTGACTTGACTGCCTCTCACCAGGTTCTGTTACCCAGAATCCCTTGCAAACCTAACAATTGTAAAAAAAAACACATTTTCCTCACATTTCTGTGGTGAAAAGTTCTGGAATCAGCGTGGATCCACAAATTTCCACTCACCCCGCGTTCCCCAAAGTCTTCCGAGAACAATGGTACCTCACTTGCGTGGGTGGGTCAAGGACCAGTGAAAGGCAAGGGCCCAAAACCTATTGAGGCGACATCAAAATTACCTATCACAAAACAACCTGATTTTGCAAGGGGTGTCCCATGAGTTTTTGGCCCCGGGCTCGGCGGCCATCTAGGGAAACCTACCAAACCCACACATTTCCGAAAACTAGACACCCGGGGGAGTCCAGCGAGGTATGGCTTGCGTGGGTCCCCTAACATTTTCCTACCCAAAACACACTGCAAACCTCAAATTTAGCTGAAAAAATCACTTTTTTCTCAAATTTCTGTGTGGGAAAGTTCTGGAATCTACGTGGATCCACAAATTTCTTCCCACCCAGCGTTCCCCAGGTCTCCTGATAAAAATGATACCTCACTCGCGTGGGTGGGTCAAGTACCCGCGACAGGTAAGGGCCCAAAACCTATTGAGGCGACATCAAAATGACCTATCACAAAACAGCCTGGTTTTGCAAGGGGGGTCACCTGGGTTTTTGTCCCCAGGCTCGGCGGCCATCTTGGGAAACTACCAAACCCAAACATTTCTGAAAACTAGACACCCAGGGGAGTCCAGCGATGTATGGCTTGCATGGGTCCCCCAACGTTTTCCTACCCAGAATACCCTGCAAACCTCAAATTTAGCTGAAAAAAATCACTTTTTCCATACATTTTTGCGTGGGATCACCGTGCTGGCACAAATGTCCTACCACCCAGCGTTTCCCTTGTTCTCCCGAGTAAAATGATACCTCACTTGTGTGGGTGGGCCAAAGGCCTGTGACTAGGAAGAGCCCAAAACATAGGGATTTAGAGTATAGCACCGAGAATTCTAAGCGCTACATTTTTTTTAAAATACGTTTTTAGCCAGTTCTGCTTTGGACACCCACACAAGTGAGGTATCATTTTACTCGGGAGAACAAGGGGAACGCTGGGTGGTAGGACATTTGTGGCAGCACAGTGATTCCACGCAAAAATATGTGGAAAATATGTTTTTTCCAGCTAAATTTGAGGTTTGCAGGGGATTCTGGGTAGGGAAACGTTGGGGGATCCATGCAAGCCATACCTCATTGGACTCCCCAGGGTGTCTAGTTTTCAGAAACATGTGGGCTTGGTAGGTTTCCCTAGATGGCGGCAAGCCCGGGGCCAAAAACCAGGTGCCCCCAAACCAGGTAGTTTTGTTATAGATAATTTTGAAGTCTCCACAATACGATTTGGGCCATTTCCTGTTTCAGCCACTTTGCCTACCCACACAAGTGAGGTACCATTTTTATCGGGAGACCTGGGGGAACGCTGGGTGGGAGGAAATTTGTGGATCCATGCAGATTCCAGAAGTTTCCCACACATAAATTTGAGAAAAAAGTGATTTTTTCCAGCTAAATTTGAGGTTTGCAGGGGATTCTGGGTAGGAAAATGTTGGGGGACTCACGCAAGTCATACCTCGCTGGACTCCCCCGGGTGTCTACTTTTCAGAAATGTGTGGGTTTGGAAGTTTCCCAAGATGGCCGCCGAGCCCGGGGCCAAACACCCAGGTAACCCCCTTTGCAAAGCCAGGCTGTTTTGTGATAGGTAATTTTAATGTCGCCTCAATAGGTTTTGGGCCCTTGCCTGTCGCGGGTACTTGACGCACCCACACGAGTGAGGTACCATTTTTATCGGGAGACCGGGGGGAACACTGGGTGGTAGGAAATTTGTGGATCCACATAGAGTCAAGAACTTTCCCACACAGAAATTTGAGAAAAAAGTGATTTTTTCAGCTAAATTTGAGGTTTGCAGGGGATTCTGGGTAGGAAAACATTGGGGGACCCACACAAGCCATACCTGGCTGGACTCCCCCGAGTGTCTAGTTTTCAGAAATGTGTGGGTTTGGTAGGTTTCCGAAGATGACCGCCGAGCCCGGGGCCAAAAACCCAGGTGACTCCCCTTGCAAAACCAGGTTGTTTTGTGATAGGTCATTTTGATGCCTCCTCAATACGTTTTGGGCCCTTACCTGTCGCGGGTACTTGACCCACCCATGCGAGTGAGGTTTTTGGCCCCGGGCTTGCCGGCCATCTTAGGAAACCTACCAAACCCACACATTTCTGAAAACTAGACACTCGGGAGTCCAGCAAGGTATGGCTTGCGTGGGTCCCCCAACATTTTCCTACCCAGAATCCCCTACAAACCTCAAATTTAGCTGGAAAAATCACTTTTTTCTCAAATTTCTGTGTGGGAAAGTTCTGGAATCTACGTGGATCCACAAATTTCCTACCACCCAGTGTTCCCCCAGGTCTCCTGATAAAAATGGTACCTCACTCGCGTGGGTGGGTCAAGTACCCGCGACAGGCAAGGACCCAAAACGTATTGAGGAGACATCAAAATTACCTATCACAAAACAACCTGGATTTGCAAGGCGGGTCACCTGGGTTTTTGGCCCAGGGATCGGCGGCCATCTAGGGAAACCTACCAAACCCACACATTTCTGAAAACTAGACACCCGGGGGAGTCCAGCGAGGTATGGCTTGTGTGGGTTCCCTAACGTTTTCCTACCCAGAACCCCTGCAAACCTAAAATTTAGCTGAAAAAAATAAAAAAATTCTCAAATTTCTGTGTGGGAAAGCTCTGGAATCTACGTGGATCCACAAGTTTCCTCCCACCCAGCGTTCCCCCAGGTCTCCCGATAAAAATGATACCTCACTCGCGTGGGTGGGTCAAGTACCCGTGACAGGCTAGGGCCCAAAACCTATTGAGGCGACATCAAAATGACCTATCACAAAATAACCTGGTTTTGCAAGGGGGGTCACCTGGGTTTTTGTCCCCGGGCTCGGCGGCCATCTTGGGAAACTACCAAACCCAAACATTTCTGAAAACTAGACACCCTTGGGAGTCCAATGAGGTATGGCTTGCGTGGATCCCCCAATGTTTCCCTACCCAGAATCCCCGGCAAACCTCAAATTTAGCTTAAAAAAACATATTTTCCACATATTTTTGCATGGAATCACCATGCAGGCACAAATGTCTTACCACCCAGCATTCCCCTTGTTCTCCAGAGTAAAATGATACCTCACTTGTGTGGGTGTCCAAAGCAGAATTGACTAAAAACTTATTTTTAAAAAAATGTAGTGCTTAGCATTCTCGGTGCTATACTCTAAATCCCTATGTTTTGGGCTCTTCCTAGTCACAGGCCTTTGGCCCACCCACACAAGTGAGGTATTATTTTACTCAGGAGAACAAGGGGAACACTGGGTGGTAGGCAATTTGTGCCGTCAGGGTGATCCCACGCAAAAATGTATGGAAAAATGATTTTTCAGCTAAATTTGAGGTTTGCAGGGGATTCTGGGTAGGAAAACTTTGGGAGACCCACGCAAGCCATACCTCGCTGGACTCCCCCGGGTGTCTAGTTTTCAGAAATGTTTGGGTTTGGTAGTTTCCCAAGATGGCCGCCGAGCCCGGGGCCAAAAACCCAGGTGACCCCCCTTGCAAAACCAGGTTGTTTTGTGATAGATCATTTTGATGTCGCCTCAATAGGTTTTGGGCCCTGCCTGTCACGGGTACTTGACCCACCCATGCGGGTGAGGTATTATTTTTATCGGGAGACCTGGGGGAACGCTGGGTGGGAGGAAATTTGTGGATCCACGTAGATTCCAGAACTTTCCCACACAGACATTTGAGAAAAAAGTGATTTTTTTCAGCTAAATTTGAGGTTTGCAGGGGATTGTGGGTAGGAAAACGTTAGGGGACCCACGCACGCCATACCTCGCTGAACTCCCCCGGGTGTCTAGGTTTCAGAAATGTGTGGGTTTGGTAGGTTTCCCTAGATGGCCGCCGAGCCCGGGGCCAAAAACTCATGGGACCCCCTTGCAAAACCAGGTTGTTTTGTGATAGGTAATTTTAATGTCGCCTCAATAGGTTTTGGGCCCTTGCCTGTCGCGGGTACTTGACCCACCCACGTGAGTGAGGTATCATTTTTATCGGGAGACCTGGGGGAACACTGGGTGGGAGTAAATTTGTGGATCCACGTAGATTCCTGAACTTTCCCACACAGAAATTTGAGAAGAAAGTGATTTTTTCAGCTAAATTTGAGGTTTGCAGGGGATTCCGGGTAGGAAAACGTTGGGGGACCCACGCAAGCCATACCTCGCTGGACTTCCCGGGTGTCTAGTTTTCAGAAATGTGTGGGTTTGGTAGGTTTCCCTAGATGGCCGCCGAGCCCGGGGCCAAAACTCATGGGACCCCCTTGCAAAACCAGGTTGTTTTGTGATAGGTAATTTTGATGTCGCCTCAATAGGTTTTGGGCCCTTGCCTGTCGCGGGCACTAGGCCTACCCACGCAAGTGAGGGACCATTTTTCTCTGAAGACTTTGGGGAACGCGGGGTGGGTGGAATTTCGTGGATCCACGCAGATTCCAGAACTTTCCACCACAGAAATTTGAGGAAAATGTGTTTATTTTGACAAATTATTAGGTTTGCAAGGGATTCTGGGTAACAGAACCTGGTGAGAGCCAGTCAAGTCACCCCATCCTGGATTCCCTGGGTGTCTAGTTTTAAAAATGTATAGGTTTGCTAAGTTTCCTAGGTGCCGGCAGAGCTAGGGTTCAAAACCTACAGCTAGGCACTTTGCAAAAAAAGGGTCAGTTTTCACTGTGAAAATGTGGTGTGTCCACGTTGCGTTTTGGGCCATTTCCTGTCGCGGGCACTAGGCCTAACCACGCAAGTGAGGTACCATTTTTCTCAGAAGACTTTGGAGAACGCGGGGTGGGTGGAATTTTGTGGATCCACGCAGATTCCAGAACTTTCCACCACAGAAATGTGAGGAAAATGTGTTTTTTTGACAAATTTGTAGGTTTGCAAGGGATTCTGGGTAACAGAACCTGGTGAGAGGCAGTCAAGTCACCCCATCCTGGATTCCCCTGGGTGTCTAGTTTTCAAAAATGTATAGGTTTGCTAGGTTTCCCTAGGTGCCGGCAGAGCTCGGGTTCAAAATCTACAGCTAGGCACTTTGCAAAAAAAGGGTCAGTTTTCACTGTGAAAATGTGGTGTGTCCACGTTGCGTTTTGGGCCGTTTCCTGTCGCGGGCACTAGGCCTACCCACGCAAGTGAGGTACCATTTTTCTCGGAAGACTTTGGAGAACGGGGGGTGGGTGGAATTTTGTGGATCCACGCATATTCCAGAACTTTCCACCACAGAAATGTGAGGAAAATGTGTTTTTATTGGACAAATTTTTAGGTTTGCAAGGGATTCTGGGTAACAGAACCCGGTGAGAGCCAGTCAAGTCACCCCATCCTGGATTCCCCTGGGTGTGTAGTTTAAAAACATTTACAGGTTTTCTAGGTTTCCCTAAGTGTCGGCTGCGCTAGGGCCCAAAATCCACAGGTAGGCATATTGTAAAAAACAAATCTGTGCCTAGTCAGCTTTCTGCCGCCCTGGGGGGGATATGGGGGGTGGGGTTGCCCCGATATGCCCCCAAGAGGGGCAGAAACACTGTGGCTATTTTTTTGGGGTGTGGGGGCATTGGTATGCCCATTCTGGGCAGCCCCCACGCATAAAAAAAGCCAGCGTAATCTTTGGCGTCTAGTGGGCTTTTTGCCCCCCCCCGGGGGGGGCAGATTGGGGGCTATTGCCCCCATCTTCCCCCCAGGGGGGGAAGAAAGGCTGTAAATTTTGCGGGTGGGGGTGGGGGCATTGGCATGCCCGTTTTGGGCAGCTCCCACCCTAATTAAAATGTGCCCCAAAAAATCCCTGGCGTCTAGTGGGCTTTTTGCCCCCCCGGGGGGGCAGATTGGGGCCTACTGCCCCATCTGCCCCCCAGGGGGGGTAGGAAGGCTGTAATTTTTGCGGGGGAGGTGGTGGGGGCATGGGCATACCCATTTTGGGCAGCCCCCACCCTAATTCAAATTTGTCCAAAACAAACCCCTGGCGTCTAGTGGGCTTTTTGCCCCCCCGGCGGGCCAGATTGGGGGCTAATGCCCCCATGGGGGGCAGAAAGTCCACTAGACGCCAGGGATTTTTTTGGGCAAATTTTAATTAGGGTGGGGGCTGCCCAAAACGGGCATGCCAATGCCCCCACCCTAAATAAAATTTGCCCGAAAAAAACCCTGGCATCTACTGGGCTTTTTGCCCTCCAGGGGGGGCAGAAAGGCTGTAATTTTTGTGGGGGAGGGCTGGGGGCATTGGCGTGCCCTTTTTGGGCAGCCCCCACCCTAATTTAGATTTGCCCCAAACAATCCCTGGCTTCTAGTGGGCTTTTTGCCCCCCAGGCGGGGGCAGAAAGGCTGTCATTTTTGCGGGTGGGTGTGGGGGCATGGGAATGCCCATATTGGGCAGCCCCCACCACTAATTATAATTTTTTTTTAAATCCCTGGCGTTTAAATCCCTGGCGTCTAGTGGGCTTTTTGCCCCCCTGGGGGGCAGAAAGGCTGTAATTTTTGCAGGGGAGGGCTGGGGGCATTGGCGGGCCCATTTTGGGCAGCCCCCACCCTAATTTAGATTTGCCCCAAACAATCCCTGGCTTCTAGTGGGCTTTTTGCCCCCCGGGGGGGCAGAAAGGCTGTCATTTTTGCGGGTGGGTGTGGGGGCATGGGCACCCACCACTAATTATAAAAAAAATTTAAATCCCTGGCGTCTAGTGGGCTTTTTGCCCCCCCCGGGGGGGCAGATTGGGGGCTACTGCCCCCATCTGCCTCCCAAGGGGGGCAAAAAGACTAAATTATGCGAAATATATTTGGGGGGAGCAAAGGCCCTTGCCCAATGGGCCGCTCCCCCCTCCCTGGTGTCTAGTGGGTGGATCCCTGCTTGGGGATCGCCCCACCCTGCTTGGGGATCACCCTCCTGGGGCGATCCCCAAGCAGCGATCCACTGGGGACAGGTACCATTGGAAAGGGGAGATTCTCCCCTTTCCAATGATACCTCTCCCGTCTTTCTACGTGCTCAGGGGGCTAAGATAGCCCCCTGAGCACGTAGAAAGTGAAACTGAAATGAGCCTAAAGGCGCATTTTAGTTTCGGTTTCAGTGAAATGAAGTCAGCGCGACGTGCGTGCTGATATTCATTTCACTGAAACAGGGGGGGGGGGCCTCAGGAGCTGGGGAAGCTCTTCCCCAGCTCCCAAGGCTTTGGGGGAGATAAAGAAATCCCTCTGCTGTCTGCAGCAGAGGGATTTCGTGCCCCTGTCCTCATGACGGAATGGTTCCGTCATGAGCACAGGAGCACCGATGCTCATGATGGAACCATTCCGTCATGAGTATCGAAGGGGTTAAAATGTGATGTCTGTTATACCAATAGTCATGGAGTGCATATATGTGAACGTTGGTGAGGTTTTTCTCACAACATTTGAGATTTATGTTTCCTCACCCACCCACTGTTATAAGGCTCTTTGTTTCCCTCCCTATCCTCCCACCCTGATTGTGGTTTCTGTATGATGTTATTATTAAAAATGTTTGACTATATAAGCAGTTTGATGTGATATGGTGGAGTGAAGCCATACGTCTTGTGCAAATGTAATTGATTTGTACGTGCATAGTAGAGTTATACTGTACTGCAACGTGATTAAACAGTCATGCTGTAGGTGGGAGGAGGTTCAGTGACCGGTGGAATATGTTAATAACTGTTATCAGTCATAAATAATAATGATGATGTAATTGAGCCATTGAAACACTGATTTATATGTTGAATTTAGTAATCTGCCTCCTGGTCTCACATGATAATTCCTATGCATGCATACTGTTTTTCTATTCAAAACTTTCAATAAACAGATCAAACAAACAAAAAAAATCAAGCAGAATAGGATATGCCACCAAATACTTAGATATTTTATAAACAAAGATATTTTAACTGCACCAAGATTGAAGAAAAGTACATTCAGGTTGATTAGTGTGATGGTAAATGTGAGCCTTAAATGTCAAATAATCAATGTATTAAGAGTTATCAGCTTGGGAAGTTTAATCCCTGACACAGAGTTGGATTTTAATTATGGAATATGCAGAAGTGGCCCATGAGCCTTAATGAATGAACCTCAATCCCGCTGAGCAGTCTGAGAAGGTAGCACTGTCGGGGGATACGGCAGTGGCTGATCAGACCAGTGTGAGCTATTTACACTTAACTAGAGAACTTCAAACTCTGTGCTCGCAATCCAGCACATCACACATGCACTGAACACTGAAAACCAACTCATGTAAAGGGAATACTGTTCTCCTCTCCCTTCGGTGTTTCCTTTATCTAATTTTCATCCTGTCTTTCTCCTTTACCCATTGTTTCAGGGGATTTCTCTTTCTGCATTATTTCTCTCTCTTTTGCAAAGTCTCAATACTTTTCAGAAGCCTTCTCCCTTTACCTTTGTCTTTCAATGGCTCTCTCTTTTATTTTTTCACTCTCTTTGTGGGTTCCCAGTCGCTTCCACCCATTTTCCTATTTGGGATCTTTTTACCCTACATTTATGGAGCTCTTTCTTTCTTTCTCTTTTTCAACATTTTTAATCACCTCTCTCTGGGCTGGTTTCTTTCACCCTTTCTGCCTCCCTGGGGCCCGTACTATTGCTCCCTGAGGCCCTACTTCATCCATCTTCGCCCCATCTCTCGATCTATTTGAAGGAATTTCTTTCACTCTCTCCTAGGTTGTCTAACATTACCTTTCTCTCTTTGCTCATCCTCTCTTTATCTATCCCCTGACATCGGTCCACACAACACAATCTACCATCTCTGGCTTCTTTAATTTTCTCTTCACAACATATTTTGATGAGGTTCAACAGAAATAGAACGTATTGTTTTTCAGTGATCCTTACAAAACTCAAAATACATATGCTCTTTCTCGTGGCTTATCTGCCTTTCTCCCTCATTCTCAACGGTGCCTTGTTTGTTCTTGTGCGTCTCTTTCATTCTTTATGTGGCTCTCTGGGTTTCTCAGGCTCCTTTTATACTTTCTCTTTGGGGCTCTCTTTCACCTTTTGATCTTGTATTCTTTCATACACCAGAGTGTTTGTTTCCTAAGTGCAAATTAATACATTTTCCATAGCTCTAATCCTGTTTTCTTTCTCACATGCACACATTTGTGCTCTTTAAACATTACTTTTTTCCTCTCTGTTTATTAAGGTTTCTCAGATTTGTGGTCTTATATTTTCGCTGTTACTCTCAAACACTGTAAACTTATTTCACTCTCCTTTGGTCTGCGGAACTCTCTGATAACCCTCTTCACCTCAAGGCACCTCTTATAATAAAGTGTTTCTTTGTTCTGTATTTCTACAGTCTCAAAGGCATTACTGTACAAATTTACCAACCTCAAAAATATGAAACTATGACTTGGCCTAGTTGAGATTCAAATTCATGAACAACAGATCACAAAACATGTCTTCTCTTTTGATCTCACTGTATCTTCTCTCTCACTTTCTCCCTCTCTCAAAGGCTTCTTCTCTTCTCAGTTCTCTCACCCTTTGTCTCTCTCTCTCTCTCTCTCTCTCTGCCTCACTTCTTCTACTTCTTTCCATTTATCTCCTTCTCATTATCTTGCTCTTCCTCTGTTTTACATTCTGTTTTTCCTCCCTCTCTCGTTCTTCACCCCTTATGCTCTGCTTCTTCTGTCACCTAATTTTTTCTCTGGCTTCTCACATTTGTTTCCCCTCATATTGTTACACTTCTCAATCACATATTTCCCTTCTCTCATTTTCTTGCTCTGACGGACGCGCTGTCACTAATTTCATCTTCTACTCTGTCCCTTTTATTTCTCTCTGAGAATTGAGACTTCTTTATGTGTAGACGTCTCACTTTGCACTTGAGAATGAAACTATAAAAAAGGTTAGAATCCCATACCGGAGTAATATGTTAAATAACTGCAAGGGCTGCATCACCTCATGAATAGGCAGCATTCTAATATAACACTGCATATAGGTTTTAACAATGTAATGCCCTATGAAAAATACAAATTGCAGCATTTTTGTCCCTACCAAGCACTGGCTGGCGCTTTGTGTTCTTGGGTCCTCTGCAGTGTCTACCATGGAGCTCAGGTCAAGAAACCTTTCTCCAGCACAAGTGCTGCACCCAAATGGACTGCTGTGAATCTAAGCACATTTATAACAGTGTGTTAATGAGCTCTGGCATCCCCCCAAAAATGGAAAAGACTTTGCACCCCAGGAGGGACTGTATGTATAGACAACAAACTTTAGTTTAATGCCAAGTAAGCGTCTAAGTTTCTAGAACAAGAACAGAAGCACTCACCTTCATTCACCCTGTAAAATCACTTTGTCTTCCTTAGATGTGTTTATTTCAACTTTCCACTGCTGGTTCATTTTTATAAGTTCTTCTAGTTTTTAGGGAAAATATGCATATAGCAATTGAGCTTGGGAGGGGTGAGCAGGGCACTGTACTCAGGAGTGGCGCTGTGCTTCACAGCTTCTTACGATTTAAAAATGCCTGCTGCAGAGTTCCTTGTGCATCCAGCTTTCGGGCAGCAATAAAAATGTCAAGATAACTCTTGTAATGAATGTTGCTGCTAGAGAAATAGATCAGAGTTGTGTCTAGTGGCAGTTTTAACTTGCAGTAAAGTAGCACAGAGGGTTAATATGCCTGGTGCAAAGAACAGATCTGTATTTGTTTAGGCTAGGTGAGTGGATTAGTAAAACCAGCCTTTAACAGTGCTTTAAAACAAATGAAATGTATGTGAGAGAGGGGCTATGGAGAGATGAGGGGCACCTTTGCCAGATGGTGGTGAGGGAATAGGAGGAGGTGGTCATTGGAGGAGGGGCGCCAAAAAAGACTGTAGCACCTGGCACCACCAGAGCTAAAGCCGGCCCTGGTGGTGAGTGACGAACTGAAAGCATTGCATGTGCCGAAAGTGCTTACCCTGCCTTCTCAGCACCTCTTCTAAAGCTTCTTGATTATGAACTGCTCTGTCATTGGATGGCTGATGCTGTGCCACTCACTTATAAAGCATCACAACTCCTGACAAGCAGCCAGAGCACCATCGCGATACAGCCTCTCAGAAATAATCTACAAATTAAACCACTGCTCATCTTTGATGCCTATCTGCGGCCGGTCCGTTTTTTTTCTACCTGCCCTTCCAGTTTCTTTCTCTCCAGCGAGTGGAAACAGAGAGGTTGGTGCAGGGCAGATACGAGGAAAAACACTGATCTGAGCAGCCAACGAGTAAAATAAATGCAGTCTCCACAGGCAAGCTAGCTGGGCACCACTGCAGCGGCTGCACCACTGATAGCTCTGCCCCTGAATTTTAGGTCGAGTCTATACAGCACTTGCGCTGTTAGGCGATCTGTTGTAGGTACTTTGTGGAGTCTGACTCCTCCTATGCTTTGAATAGTCTTTTGCAAATGTCCTTAAAAAATCGTAGCCTGCAAATGGCTACTGGTGGGTGCATGTCCCACCTTTCTTCAAAAGTTCACTCCCATGGAGTATTGCCACGGGAGGCGAGCAGCGGCGCGCACGGTAGCAGCTGCTGCAGCGGGACGCACGCTTTGTTCCGGCAGCACTCCTCTCCAGGAGTATGCATTTCTGTGGGCGGAACACCAGCTCTCGTTTAGGACTTGCTTTGAAAAGGTTATGTTTATGGCAGATAATTGGCACAGCGCGCAATGGCTCCACCTCCTGTGTTGCTCGTGGTTGGCCATGCACACAACAGGAGTAGTACTTCAGTGAAGCGACCGGGTAGGTGTATTCTACAAACTACACCTTATGCGGGCTACTTGCATCTGTACTTTCATCACTGCCTTACATCGGAGGGTGGCGCGTACACTAGAGTCTGAGCTGCTCAACCTTAATTAAAGCTGAAAAGCAGCAGGATGATTTGCAGAACACAGATTCCCTGGTCTGGAAGGACTTTATTCTCCTTTAATGGACGCCCATTTGGGGGTTTGATGTGGGCGGGCAGGGTGGGTTGCTGCAGACTTGTGCGATGCAGAAGCGGATATTGGAATGGCTGTTCCTACTGCAAGTAAACCCCACATTGAGGAAGGCAGGTAGTTCCTGCATAATAAACACACATCACATGAACATGCAGTTTCCGGGCGCCCGGATACCTATCTACCATTAATTTAACCTCTGGCGCCGTAGTTTGTTACAGTCCATCTAACCAGTTGATGCCGAGGGTTATGTCTGAATATTGCATAACAATTACAAGCAGCACAACAAACATCGCTCCCACTTGGGACTGGCGCGCTAAATTAGTGGGTGAATGAACCTGCTGTGGTGATTGTGTGTAACATGTAGTACACTGTCTCCAATCCACCGTTGTGTCTCTATTGCTCTTCATCCATCCGAGATCGATAAACTGAGCACCACTAAAGTGAGATTATTATAGCACTTGGATAAACTGAGTGCCGTAAAGTGTGATTATAATGGCACATGAATAAACTAAGTGCCACTAAAGTGGGATTATAATGGCACTTGCAAAAACGGATTTCAGATGAAAGGGATATTAATGCATTTAAATAAATGGAATGTCGCTACAGTGGAATTACATTGACATTTATAATTTACAGCGCTTGAAATCTGCACGCCTTCCACAGTAAGCGCTACAATTTAAAAAAGAAACGGTTATCATTTCTCTAATTCAACCAGCTTTGATACTGTTTAACACAACTGTAGCTAATAATTGTCAGCCCTCTCGACGTGGCGGTACTAACTCGCAGCTGCTGTCACCTCCGTCTTTCAGAACTACGTGCGTGCTGTTTTTGAGAACTACACCGTGAGCTTTGAGATTAGGTAGCAGCGGATAGAGCTGAACATATGGGACACCTCAGGTAAGAGAGCGTTGGCATCCTGTCATGGCGGCAGCCCCGCAGTGTCATGGATACCGTGTGCTTCAGCCAAGGCGACAATAACTTCCGGTGTCTGCGTGTACCCAGAGGGACCCAAAAGGGATGTCTGTCTGAACCAGTACTCCATTTATTATTCCATTATGACTGCCTGGGAGACACCCCCTTTTTAAAAAAACTATTTTGTTTCCTTCCATACCTCTCCAACCGTACACCACTAGGATAGAAGGGGTTAAACCGAGTCTCTGATGTCAACATATCAATGCATTGAATATAACAGGAGGCTCCTGGTTTTACACAGATTAGAAAGAAGCCTTCAAGCCGCCTATGTGCACATGCATGTGACTGGGACCCAGGAGGATGAACACGGACACTGGAATGTAGAAAAGCAGCTGCCGTCATCCCTAGTTTACACAGGTTCATCTGTGGCCCTGGGAGTTGTACCCAAAAGCAATGAATGCAGAAGACATATGTACACGTGCACACGGGGCTCTGAGACTTGTACACATAGAAATGTCAAATAGGTCACATTCACCCCAAGACTACACATGTAGTTGTTAGCCTGCATGTTTAACACAAAGCCGGTAAGGGGAAAGGGGCAACTATCTCTCGTGTGTACACATGCTTGTGGATGTACAGAGGCCAGCAGGAAAAGGACCTTTGAGGCCTATCTCAGCCTTCTCCCCACTCTCCTCCTCACATTTACCTGCATTAACAGGATGTGTTTTTAGTGTGTAACATATGGGTGGTGTATCTCTTGTCCCCTGAAGAGATAGTAGGAAGCTATAGTCATAGCAGCTATAAAGTGACCCCATTACAAAAGACCCCTTCAGGCAGGTCTTGCTTTTCGCTAACATCACTTTGGGTGTTGGGACCTCAGGTCTGCACTCAGCTGAAAGCTCATCCTGTCTACCTGTGTCAAGCTTTACTGTTCCATCTTGGCATCTCCAATAACTCATGTTTGGCACCCAGCGTCCACTGGGTACTCTGGGGGCACAGGTCGTGCCCCTCTGACCACCCTCCTCCCTAGGCCCTGCTATACCAGGTGTTCAGCTGTCAACATGTCACTGACTTTCAGTCTGCCCTGATTTTTCCAACAGCACCATGCATGCTGGATGAAAAGTCTGACTCTGAAACTTTAACCTGGTTTCCTAGACCCAAAGTAGCAGCATATCTCTGCTTTTAGGTCAAGCTTAGAGTCAGAGCGCTTGCCAATCGCTCTCTGCTGTGCCAGTCAGAAATGCAGGCCCCTTTTGGTGGACTGCTTTCCAAGGTCCCACCCCTAAGAGAACAAGCATTGGCATAGCCAATAGGTCTCGCTTTTGGGACCTTATAAGTATTTAGTTTTGCAGCACAATATCCTTGGTGCAACAACATCAGCTGTTGCATGGCTAAACCTTGTACCTTATAAGTGTTTAGCCATGCAACAGTTGATGTTGTTGCACCAACGATATTGTGCTGCATAACTAAATACTTATAAGGTCCCAAAAGCGAGACCTATTGGCAATGCCTATGCTTAGTCCAATGATAGTCCACCAAATGCAGATGTCATATACCTGCTGGCTACAGACAGGATATGTGTGGGATGTTTACGGTCAAGCCGTCTGGAGGAAAGATAACGCTAACAGAATTGTGCTGTAGAACATTACAGCATCCGAGTGATTCAGCAAATAGTGATGTGTGAAGGCCCTGGTGGGGAGTGAGGAGAGGGGGTGTGGCTGGGATGACACGCCAAGAAGAGGCCCTGGGGAATTCTACCCATGGCAAAAACACAAAGGGATGGCGTGCAAATGCAACACGTAACCACGTATTACTGCAGCTTCAACATGTGAAAACAATAGGTTTCAGTGTCTCTTTGTCCCAGAGAGCGAGGGAAGCGGGCGGGGGTTGTGAGGGAAAAAAGATAGATTAAAGAGAGTAAAAGAGATGAGAGAGAGTAAAAGAGATGGGTGCATGCCACATCGTCCTTGACATGAGATTTGTGTCAGGGGTGATGAGGCACGTTGTTTGATACCAAACATGCTTCGGCGGTACCATAAAGGAGCTGGCGACCTCGAGTTTGCCCGGGTGCCATCCCATGTTATCCTATGGACTACTTATCACTTATAGTAGTCTTTAATGGTAAAGGCCACTATACGGACGTATAAGCTTGCAGTGATATGTCTCCACCTTTTGTACAATGCACTCTGCCTCCTGGGCTCAGGAGGCCTTCCTGAGGGGTGAGTGGCATATATTAAAACATAGTGCATTAACTTTGCTGCACATGGTGAGGACAAAGTCAAGGTCAAGCAGTTTGCAATGGAGGGCCTGCTGTCATTAGTCTACTTGGGTCACTCAGGGTGGCATAAACAGTGCTTTAGGTGACCCCTTTAACACCCATGCTCCGAGTACCACTGGTACCATATAGTAGGGACTTATAAGGGGGTTAAAGTACTTGCCAATTGGGGTTGCCAATTCACATGTATCCATTTTAGAGAGAGCACACTAGGCCTGAGAAGCAGGCTCCAGTGCATTTTTTAGAGTCATAGTCATCAGCTTTGGAGCAAAAAGTGGGGGGGAGACCATACACAAAGAGCACTTTCCTATAGCAGGAATGTAAACTATGGCAGCTTTGCAGATGCCAGCATACAGGGATGATAATAATGCACAAAGCAAAGGAGGATGCAACAGTAATCACATCTGGCCAATTGGTTCCCTATCACATGCTAATCCATTATTTTTAGCTACCGGCACGCTGCATGTGAGCACGTTTAACCCAATGTTAACAATGTAAAAAGTGTTACCTCAAGTCCCAGACGGTGTTTCCTAAAGAGCCATAACTGGCATCCTGAGTCGCATACGACAAGGGGCCACAAGACAGATATGCCTTTCCTTCTTTAGCCCCGCAAGTGATGTACATAATTTTGTGCCCTGAACTGGTGAACCCTAAAATGGCACAAACCGAAGAAAATACCTTGTAACAATAAACGTGTCACCTTTTTGCAGCGCCCCAAATTGTCACCCATTTTTCCTCCGTCCTTCCTACCCACACACTTCACACCAGCTCTTAAGGTTCTAATGGGGATATGTCATCAATATGTATTTTTCAGGGTATCAGTAAAAATGAGTACATAAAATTATATTTGTCCGACTCTTTAAATGAAGGTCACTCAAGATAAATGCCCTCCTATCCAATCCCCGAATTTTAACTATGGTTGTGCAATCATAACTACACAACCCTAGATAAAACTGGTACGTTTTCTTTTATTTCCGCATTCCAGGTCGTAACTCGTACGTACATCGCATAACTTGAGGTATTAAAATCCATCTATTTTTTCTAATACAGGGTACGTGTGTGTGACAGAGAGGTATGAGTGTCTGGCGCTTTCCATGGAGGTGAGCCAAGGAGGATGGTTTTGGTGTGAGTGTCATAGGAAGTGCCATTCATCTCATGCTCAATCATACCGCTCCCTCCTACAAACAGTGACTTTTGCTGCAGGTGATGTGTTCACTATCAGCAGCGCCATCTCTGTCGGCACCAGCCTTTCCTCTCTGACGCCAAGTTACACGTTCCCCTTTTGGGACATGTTTAAAAAAATCCAGCACAGCCAGGTTTATCAAGTCTCACGCACTCTGGGGCCATTAATTTTTTTAATAGGTGACTGCAGCCAGAGCAATATCTCAAATCTGCAAAGCAGTATTCTGCAATCTGTAACATGTCAAACATTAACTAAAGCAGAAATTGAAAGAACCCATGCTGAGTCTTCGGAGGACCGGTCACCGTTGTGAGAGCACGGCGGCCATAGCAAAACAGCAATTTTCCGAGACCGGCAGAAATTCTGCGGGAAACGCAGCATCTGTCTTTATAATTTTAACACACAGAAGTATGAGGCAGTCGCAGTCATAGCCTACTTGCGCTACCGAATAGTAAAGCCTACTTTTCACTTTTAAGCAAATATTTGTCGGAATGCATTTTAATACTAATTTATAAATAGACATATGCATTCTTACAAAACATCTACTTACACATTTTTATTACACATACTCTTTTAACTAGAACACCCGACTGCCTTACATAAAACAAAAGCCACTCCAATATGGCGGACGAGGATCCAGACCACTGTATGCAATAGGATGCGGAGAGTAATCCAACCGTGGCCCATTTGACAAGTCCGTCCCGTACCCCGTGTGTGGAGACGGTGGAAAGAACAGAAGTACCTGAAGAGACCTTAACGGCTAATCTGAATGGCGGAAGAAGAGGGGGGCATTGCCTTTCCCAGGGACATTCTTCAGAGGAACGAAACGAGATGCGGGAGCTGCTGACACGAGGAGGTTGTTGCTTATTGGCTGCTGGGAGAGATGCTGATACTTGCAGCAGCAAAAAGGGAGGGAAGCAGAACTCACCTGCTCCGCAAACAAGAGAGGAGCGGGGGCGAGCGAGCGCGGCAGCCTGCAGAGCTGACCAGACGCTCGTGCGTCATGGCCTTTTGCCTGCGATTACACGCACGGCAGGCATGTGTTTCCAATTATCGCGCCCGCGTCTGGGCACGATAATTGGAAATACATGTCTGCCGCGCGCGTAACCGCAGGGAAAAGGCCATGACGCACGAGCGTCTGGTCAGCTTTTCAAACTCCCTAACTATAAGTCTCGCAGAGCAGCGCTTGCGCGCTACTCGAGGCTCGACCTAAAAATGTTGTTGGACATGATAGTACTTTCATGCTTCCTCCTGCGTGTCTTAGTCCCTCCTCTTATCTGCATTGCGTCTTGCTAAAGCCCCGCCTCCCCTGCTCCTCCCGCTGCTCGTGCGATGGAATTCCGTCACCCTAGTTTTAAAAAGGTTAATACTTTGCACTATGTTTATGGCAGATTATTCACAGATAAATACCGAAGCTATCTCTTTAAAAACAAAAAGTGCTAGATATCATGAGGACAGTTAAAGTTTTTTTATGTAGCTTGACACACAATCCCACTCCAAATAATTCCAGGACACTTAATACCACATAATTCCACAGCACCCATGCCACATAATTCCAATACACAAATTCACTCCACACCACACAATTACAAGCCACACAATACACAACTAGCTAATTCAATCCATGCCACATGATTACACAACACACCACATGCACACACTCTGTAACAAATAAGTAAAAAGCATTGCCATTTACAATGCCAATAGCTCCAACTCAAACAAATGCAAGACCTATTGCATTTCCAATGCTTGCTTACCTTCCAACCGCGTCCCAGCAGAGTCCTGTTCCTGGAGCTGCAAACCTTCCCCTGCCCCTGTCAGCTCTGTACTGCCTCGTCCCTTCTCAGAGGCTGTGCCCTGTGGAGAATGCTCTCTCTGAGGGCCCCCACCCCCATCCTTTTTCCAGGCCTGGCTCTGACTGAAGAGAAACAATGCAAGTTGCTACTTTGCTTCTCTTCAGTCCTGGGTCAGCGGGAGGAGCTCAGAGCAGGCTGCACACTGCAGCTGCTTTAGAGCAAACCTCTCACAGCTCTCTACAGATGAGCTAAGGGGGCCCCCCTTCATGTACTGAAGCCTGGGGGCCCCCTGCACCACGGGGGCTGCGAGGGTGTTTGTTATGCCCCTGAGAGCCACATAACCTCTGTAGTTAGTCAGGACAGGAGAGGCAGGATGCCTGGGAACTTCAAAGGGAAATTCTAGAAGCTTCTCCCCCACTTCAAAGGCACAACTGGGTATAAATACTAGTCCTCAGACACCACCACCACTTCAGTACACTTCTGGACCTGTGGATACTCTGCCAGGAAAAAGACTGCTGTACTGCTCAAGAAATGTGAGGAAAATGTGTTTTTTTGGACAAATTATTAGGTTTGCAAGGGATTCTGGGTAACAGAACCTGGTGAGAGCCAGTCAAGTCACCCCATCCTGGATTCCCCTGGGTGTCTAGTTTTAAAAAATGTATAGGTTTGCTAAGTTTCCCTAGGTGCCGGCAGAGCTAGGGTTCAAAACCTACAGCTAGGCACTTTGCAAAAAAAGGGTCAGTTTTCACTGTGAAAATGTGGTGTGTCCACGTTGCGTTTTGGCCCATTTCCTGTCGCGGGCACTAGGCCTACCCACACAAGTGAGGTACCATTTTTCTCAGAAGACTTTGGAGAACGCGGGGTGGGTGGAAGTTTGTGGATCCACGCAGATTCCAGAACTTTCCACCACAGAAATGTGAGGAAAATGTGTTTTTTTGACAAATTTGTAGGTTTGCAAGGGATTCTGGGTAACAGAACCTGGTGAGAGGCAGTCAAGTCACCCCATCCTGGATTCCCCTGGGTGTCTAGTTTTCAAAAATGTATAGGTTTGCTAGGTTTCCCTAGGTGCCGGCAGAGCTAGGGTTCAAAATCTACAGCTAGGCACTTTGCAAAAAAAGGGTCAGTTTTCACTGTGAAAATGTGGTGTATTCACGTTGCGTTTTGGGCCGTTTCCTGTCGCGGGCCCTAGGCCTACCCACGCAAGTGAGGTACCATTTTTCTCGGAAGACTTTGGAGAACGGGGGGTGGGTGGAATTTTGTGGATCCACGCAGATTCCAGAACTTTCCACCACAGAAATGTGAGGAAAATGTGTTTTTATTGGACACATTTTTAGGTTTGCAAGGGATTCTGGGTAACAGAACCTGGTGAGAGCCAGTCAAGTCACCCCATCCTGGATTCCCCTGGGTGTGTAGTTTAAAAATGTTTACAGGTTTTCTAGGTTTCCCTATGTGCCGGCTGCGCTAGGGCCCAAAATCCACAGGTAGGCATATTGCTAAAAACAAATCTGTGCCTAGTCGGTTTTCTGCCGCCATGGGGGGGGATATGGGGGGTGGGGTTGCCCCGATATGCCCCCAAGAGGAGCAGAAACACTGTGGCTATTTTTTTGGGGTGTGGGGGCATTGGTATGCCCATTCTGGGCAGCCCCCACCCCCACGCATAAAAAAAGCCAGCGTAATGTTTGGCGTCTAGTGGGCTTTTTGCCCCCTCAGGGGCGCAGATTGGGGGCTACTGCCCCCATCTTCCCCCCAGGGGGGGAAGAAAGGCTGTAAATTTTGCGGGTGGGGGTGGGGGCATTGGCATGCCCGTTTTGGGCAGCTCCCACCCTAATTAAAATGTGCCCAAAAAAATCCCTGGCGTCTAGTGGGCTTTTTGCCCCCCGGGGGGGCAGATTGGGGGCTACTGCCCCATCTGCCCCCAGGGGGGGTAGGAAGGCTGTAATTTTTGCGGGGGAGGGGGTGGGGGCATAGGCATGCCCATTTTGGGCATCCCCCACCCTAATTCAAATTTGTCCCAAAAAAATCCCTCGCGACTAGTGGGCTTTTTTCCCCCCTCGGGGGTGCAGATTGGGGGCTAATGCCCCCATCTGCCCCCCAGGGGGGGCAGAAAGCCTTCTAGACGCCAGGGATTTTTTTGGGCAAATTTTAATTAGGGTGGGGGCTGCCCAAAATGGGCATGCCAATGCCCCCACCATAATTAAAATTTGCCCAAAAAAATCCCTGGAGTCTAGTGGGCTTTTTGCCCCCCCCGGGGGGCAGATTGGGGGCTACTGCCCCATCTGCCCCCCCAGGGGGGGCAGGAAGGCTGTAATTTTTGTGGGGGAGGAGGTGGGGGCATGGGCATGCCCGTTTTGGGCAGCCCCCACCCTAATTCAAATTTGCCCAAAACAAATCCCTGGCATCTAGTGGGCTTTTTGCCCCCCCCCGGCGGGCCAGAGTGGGGGCTAATGCCCCCTTGGGGGGCAGAAAGTCCACTAGACGCCAGGGATTTTTTTGGGCAAATTTTAATTAGGGTGGGGGCTGCCCAAAACGGGCATGCCAATGCCCCCATCCTAAATAAAATTTGCCCAAAAAAAACCCTGGCATCTTCTGGGCTTTTTGCCCCCCAGGGGGGGCAGAAAGGCTGTAATTTTTGTGGGGGAGGGCTGGGGGCATTGGCGTGCCCATTTTGGGCAGCCCCCACCCTAATTTAGATTTGCCCCAAACAATCCCTGGCTTCTAGTGGGCTTTTTGCCCCCCAGGCGGGGGCAGAAAGGCTGTCATTTTTGCGGGTGGGTGTGGGGGCATGGGAATGCCCATATTGGGCAGCCCCCACCACTAATTATAAAAAAAAATTAAATCCCTGGCGTCTAGTGGGCTTTTTTGCCCCCCTGGGGGGCAGAAAGGCTGTACTTTTTGCAGGGGAGGGCTGGGGGCATTGGCGTGCACATTTTGGGCAGCCCCCACCCTAATTTAGATTTGCCCCAAACAATCCCTGGCTTCTAGTGGGCTTTTTGCCCCCCGGGGGGGCAGAAAGGCTGTCATTTTTGCGGGTGGGTGTGGGGGCATGGGCATGCCCATATTGGGCAGCCCCCACCACTAATTATAATTTTTTTTTAAATCCCTGGCGTCTAGTGGGCTTTTTGCCCCCCTGGGGGGGCAGATTGGGGGCTACTGCCCCCATCTGCCTCCCAAGTGGGGCAAAAAGACTAAATTATGCCAAATATATTTGGGGGGAGCAAAGGCCCTTGCCCAATGGGCCGCTCCCCCCTCCCTGGTGTCTAGTGGGTGGATCCCTGCTTGGGGATCGCCCCACCCTGCTTGGGGATCGCCCTCCTGGGGCGATCCTCAAGCAGTGATCCACTGGGGAGGGGTACCATTGGAAAGGGGAGATTCTCCCCTTTCCAATGATACCTCTCCCGTCTTTCTACGTGCTCAGGGGGCTGAGATAGCCCCCTGAGCACGTAGAAAGTGAAACTGAAATGAGCCTAAAGGCGCATTTTAGTTTCGGTTTCAGTGAAATGAAGTCAGCGCGACGTGCGTGCTGATATTCATTTCACTGAAACAGGGGGGGGGGGCCTCGGGAGCTGGGGAAGCTCTTCCCCAGCTCCCAAGGCTTTGGGGGAGATAAAGAAATCCCTCTGCTGTCTGCAGCAGAGGATTTGTGCCTCTGTCCTCATGACGGAATGGTTCCGTCATGAGCACAGGAGCACCGATGCTCATGCGACGGAACCATTCCGTCATGAGTATCGAAGGGGTTAAAATGTGATGTCTGTTATACCAATAGTCATGGAGTGCATATATGTGAACGTTGGTGAGGTTTTTCTCACAACATTTGAGATTTATGTTTCCTCACCCACCCACTGTTATAAGGCTCTTTGTTTCCCTCCCTATCCTCCCACCCTGATTGTGGTTTCTGTATGATGTTATTATTAAAAATGTTTGACTATATAAGCAGTTTGATGTGATATGGTGGAGTGAAGCCATACGTCTTGTGCAAATGTAATTGATTTGTACGTGCATAGTAGAGTTATACTGTACTGCAACGGGATTAAACAGTCATGCTGTAGGTGGGAGGAGGTTCAGTGACCGGTGGAATATGTTAATAACTGTTATCAGTCATAAATAATAATGATGATGTAATTGAGCCATTGAAACACTGATTTATATGTTGAATTTAGTAATCTGCCTCCTGGTCTCACATGATAATTCCTATGCATGCATACTGTTTTTCTATTCAAAACTTTCAATAAACAGATCAAACAAACAAAAAAATCAAGCAGAATAGGATATGCCACCAAATACTTAGATATTTTATAAACAAAGATATTTTAACTGCACCAAGATTGAAGAAAAGTACATTCAGGTTGATTAGTGTGATGGTAAATGTGAGCCTTAAATGTCAAATAATCAATGTATTAAGAGTTATCAGCTTGGGAAGTTTAATCCCTGACACAGAGTTGGATTTTAATTATGGAATATGCAGAAGTGGCCCATGAGCCTTAATGAATGAACCTCAATCCCGCTGAGCAGTCTGAGAAGGTAGCACTGTCGGGGGATACGGCAGTGGCTGATCAGACCAGTGTGAGCTATTTACACTTAACTAGAGAACTTCAAACTCTGTGCTCGCAATCCAGCACATCACACATGCACTGAACACTGAAAACCAACTCATGTAAAGGGAATACTGTTCTCCTCTCCCTTCGGTGTTTCCTTTATCTAATTTTCATCCTGTCTTTCTCCTTTACCCATTGTTTCAGGGGATTTCTCTTTCTGCATTATTTCTCTCTCTTTTGCAAAGTCTCAATACTTTTCAGAAGCCTTCTCCCCTTTACCTTTGTCTTTCAATGGCTCTCTCTTTTATTTTTTCACTCTCTTTGTGGGTTCCCAGTCGCTTCCACCCATTTTCCTATTTGGGATCTTTTTACCCTACATTTATGGAGCTCTTTCTTTCTTTCTCTTTTTCAACATTTTTAATCACCTCTCTCTGGGCTGGTTTCTTTCACCCTTTCTGCCTCCCTGGGGCCCGTACTATTGCTCCCTGAGGCCCTACTTCATCCATCTTCGCCCCATCTCTCGATCTATTTGAAGGAATTTCTTTCACTCTCTCCTAGGTTGTCTAACATTACCTTTCTCTCTTTGCTCATCCTCTCTTTATCTATCCCCTGACATCGGTCCACACAACACAATCTACCATCTCTGGCTTCTTTAATTTTCTCTTCACAACATATTTTGATGAGGTTCAACAGAAATAGAACGTATTGTTTTTCAGTGATCCTTACAAAACTCAAAATACATATGCTCTTTCTCGTGGCTTATCTGCCTTTCTCCCTCATTCTCAACGGTGCCTTGTTTGTTCTTGTGCGTCTCTTTCATTCTTTATGTGGCTCTCTGGGTTTCTCAGGCTCCTTTTATACTTTCTCTTTGGGGCTCTCTTTCACCTTTTGATCTTGTATTCTTTCATACACCAGAGTGTTTGTTTCCTAAGTGCAAATTAATACATTTTCCATAGCTCTAATCCTGTTTTCTTTCTCACATGCACACATTTGTGCTCTTTAAACATTACTTTTTTCCTCTCTGTTTATTAAGGTTTCTCAGATTTGTGGTCTTATATTTTCGCTGTTACTCTCAAACACTGAAAACTTATTTCACTCTCCTTTGGTCTGCGGAACTCTCTGATAACCCTCTTCACCTCAAGGCACCTCTTATAATAAAGTGTTTCTTTGTTCTGTATTTCTACAGTCTCAAAGGCATTACTGTACAAATTTACCAACCTCAAAAATATGAAACTATGACTTGGCCTAGTTGAGATTCAAATTCATGAGCAACAGATCACAAAACATGTCTTCTCTTTTGATCTCACTGTATCTTCTCTCTCACTTTCTCCCTCTCTCAAAGTCTTCTTCTCTTCTCAGTTCTCTAACCCTTTGTCTCTCTCTCTCTCTCTCTCTGCCTCACTTCTTCTACTTCTTTCCATTTATCTCCTTCTCATTATCTTGCTCTTCCTCTGTTTTACATTCTGTTTTTCCTCCCTCTCTCGTTCTTCACCCCTTATGCTCTGCTTCTTCTGTCACCTAATTTTTTCTCTGGCTTCTCACATTTGTTTCCCCTCATATTGTTACACTTCTCAATCACATATTTCCCTTCTCTCATTTTCTTGCTCTGACGGACGCGCTGTCACTAATTTCATCTTCTACTCTGTCCCTTATATTTCTCTCTGAGAATTCAGACTTCTTTATGTGTAGACGTCTCACTTTGAGAATGAAACTATAAAAAAGGTTAGAATCCCATACCGGAGTAATATGTTAAATAACTGCAAGGGCTGCATCACCTCATGGATAGGCAGCATTCTAATATAACACTGCATATAGGTTTTAACAATGTAATGCCCTATGAAAAATACAAATTGCAGCATTTTTGTCCCTACCAAGCACTGGCTGTCGCTTTGTGTTCTTGGGTCCTCTGCAGTGTCTACCATGGAGCTCAGGTCAAGGAACCTTTCTCCAGCACAAGTGCTGCACCCAAATGGACTGCTGTGAATCTAAGCACATTTATAACAGTGTGTTAATGAGCTCTGGCATCCCCCCAAAAATGGAAAAGACTTTGCACCCCAGGAGGGACTGTATGTATAGACAACAAACTTTAGTTTAATGCCAAGTAAGCGTCTAAGGGCCATATGTATCAAAATGTCCATTTGCGATTCTCAAATAGCAATTTTTTGCGAATCGCTATTTGAGAATCGCAAAACGCTATGTATGTAGGATTTGCAAATAATTTTGCGAATCCTACATATTCCTTAATTGCTAATCGCAAATTGCGATTCGCAATTAAGGAATACCTCTCATTCATTCCTATGGGTCTAGAGGCCCATAGGAATGAATGGGAAGACATTCTCAATTTGCGATTAGCAATTAGAGAATCGCAAATTGAGAATGCAATTTCAAGGTTGCAAGGGTGTCAAAAGGACACCCTGTTGCACCCCTGAAATAAGCATGGGTGTACATGTAGGCGCACATACATGCCCTAAGGGCATGTATGTGCGCCACATTGCACTTTGAAAAATGCAAAAAGTGCATTTTTCTAAGAAATGCATATTACCACCAACTTGAAGTTGGTGGTAATTTGCGATTCCTTAAGGCCAAATTGCACTTTTTTGGTGCTTCTTACATTGCATTTAAGGAATCGCAATTTGCGATTCCTTAAATGCAATCGCAAAATAGGGAATCGCAAATTTTGCGATTCCTTATTTTGCGAGGCAGTTTTCCATTAATACATACCACTAAGCCCAATTGCGATCGCAAACGCCGAAATTCTGCGAATTTCGGCGTTTGCGATCGCAATTTGGAATGATACATATGGCCCCAAGTTTCTAGAACAAGAACAGAAGCACTCACCTTCATTCACCCTGTAAAATCACGTTGTCTTCCTTAGATGTGTTTATTTCAACTTTCCACTGCTGGTTCATTTTTATAAGTTCTTCTAGTTTTTAGGGAAAATATGCATATAGCAATTGAGCTTGGGAGGGGTGAGCAGGGCACTGTACTCAGGAGTGGCGCTGTGCTTCACAGCTTCTTACGATTTAAAAATGCCTGCTGCAGAGTTCCTTGTGCATCCAGCTTTCGGGCAGCAATAAAAATGTCAAGATAACTCTTGTAATGAATGTTGCTGCTAGAGAAATAGATCAGAGTTGTGTCTAGTGGCAGTTTTAACTTGCAGTAAAGTAGCACAGAGGGTTAATATGCCTGGTGCAAAGAACAGATCTGTATTTTTTTAGGCTAGGTGAGTGGATTAGTAAAACCAGCCTTTAACAGTGCTTTAAAACAAATGAAATGTATGTGAGAGAGGGGCTATGGAGAGATGAGGGGCACCTTTGCCAGATGGTGGTGAGGGAATCGGAGGAGGAGGTCATTGGAGGAGGGGCGCCAAAAAAGACTGTAGCACCTGGCACCACCAGAGCTAAAGCCGGCCCTGGTGGTGAGTGACGAACTGAAAGCATTGCATGTGCCGAAAGTGGTTACCCTGCCTTCTCAGCACCTCTTCTAAAGCTTCTTGATTATGAACTGCTCTGTCATTGGATGGCTGATGCTGTGCCACTCACTTACAAGCAGCCAGAGCACCATCGCGATACAGCCTCTCAGAAATAATCTACAAATTAAACCACTGCTCATCTCTGATGCCTATCTGCGGCCGGTCCGTTTTTTTTCTACCTGCCCTTCCAGTTTCTTTCTCTCCAGCGAGTGGAAACAGAGAGGTTGGTGCAGGGCAGATACGAGGAAAAACACTGATCTGAGCAGCCAACGAGTAAAATAAATGCAGTCTCCACAGGCAAGCTAGCTGGGCACCACTGCAGCGGCTGCACCACTGATAGCTCTGCCCCTGAATTTTAGGTCGAGCCTATACAGCACTTGCGCTGTTAGGCGATCTGTTGTAGGTACTTTGTGGAGTCTGACTCCTCCTATGCTTTGAATAGTCTTTTGCAAATGTCCTTAAAAAATCGTAGCCTGCAAATGGCTACTGGTGGGTGCATGTCCCACCTTTCTTCAAAAGTTCACTCCCATGGAGTATTGCCACGGGAGCGAGCAGCGGCGCGCACGGTAGCAGCTGCTGCAGCGGGACGCACGCTTTGTTCCGGCAGCACTCCTCTCCAGGAGTATGCATTTCTGTGGGCGGAACACCAGCTCTCGTTTAGGACTTGCTTTGAAAAGGTTATGTTTATGGCAGATAATTGGCACAGCGCGCAATGGCTCCACCTCCTGTGTTGCTCGTGGTTGGCCATGCACACAACAGGAGTAGTACTTCAGTGAAGCGACCGGGTAGGTGTATTCTACAAACTACACCTTATGCGGGCTACTTGCATCTGTGCTTTCATCACTGCCTTACATCGGAGGGTGGCGCGTACACTAGAGTCTGAGCTGCTCAACCTTAATTAAAGCTGAAAAGCAGCAGGATGATTTGCAGAACACAGATTCCCTGGTCTGGAAGGACTTTATTCTCCTTTAATGGACGCCCATTTGGGGGTTTGATGTGGGCGGGCAGGGTGGGTTGCTGTAGACTTGTGCGATGCAGAAGCGGATATTGGAATGGCTGTTCCTACTGCAAGTAAACCCCTCATTGAGGAAGGCAGGTAGTTCCTGCATAATAAACACACATCACATGAACATGCAGTTTCCGGGCGCCCGGATACCTATCTACCATTAATTTAACCTCTGGCGCCGTAGTTTGTTACAGTCCATCTAACCAGTTGATGCCGAGGGTTATGTCTGAATATTGCATAACAATTACAAGCAGCACAACAAACATCGCTCCCACTTGGGACTGGCGCGCTAAATTAGTGGGTGAATGAACCTGCTGTGGTGATTGTGTGTAACATGTAGTACACTGTCTCCAATCCACCGTTGTGTCTCTATTGCTCTTCATCCATCCGAGATCGATAAACTGAGCACCACTAAAGTGAGATTATTATAGCACTTGGATAAACTGAGTGCCGTAAAGTGTGATTATAATGGCACATGAATAAACTAAGTGCCACTAAAGTGGGATTATAATGGCACTTGCAAAAACGGATTTCAGATGAAAGGGATATTAATGCATTTAAATAAATGGAATGTCGCTACAGTGGAATTACATTGACATTTATAATTTACAGCGCTTGAAATCTGCACGCCTTCCACAGTAAGCGCTACAATTTAAAAAAGAAACGGTTATCATTTCTCTAATTCAACCAGCTTTGATACTGTTTAACACAACTGTAGCTAATAATTGTCAGCCCTCTCGACGTGGCGGTACTAACTCGCAGCTGCTGTCACCTCCGTCTTTCAGAACTACGTGCGTGCTGTTTTTGAGAACTACACCGTGAGCTTTGAGATTAGGTAGCAGCGGATAGAGCTGAACATATGGGACACCTCAGGTAAGAGAGCGTTGGCATCCTGTCATGGCAGCAGCCCCGCAGTGTCATGGATACCATGTGCTTCAGCCAAGGCGACAATAACTTCCGGTGTCTGCGTGTACCCAGAGGGACCCAAAAGGGATGTCTGTCTGAACCATACTCCATTTATTATTCCATTATGACTGCCTGGGAGACACCCCCTTTTTTAAAAAACTATTTTGTTTCCTTCCATACCTCTCCAACCGTACACCACTAGGATAGAAGGGGTTAAACCGAGTCTCTGATGTCAACATATCAATGCATTGAATATAACAGGAGGCTCCTGGTTTTACACAGATTAGAAAGAAGCCTTCAAGCGCCCTATGTGCACATGCATGTGACTGGGACCCAGGAGGATGAACACGGACACTGGAATGTAGAAAAGCAGCTGCCGTCATCCCTAGTTTACACAGGTTCATCTGTGGCCCTGGGAGTTGTACCCAAAAGCAATGAATGCAGAAGACATATGTACACGTGCACACGGGGCTCTGAGACTTGTACACATAGAACTGTCAAATAGGTCACATTCACCCCAAGACTACACATGTAGTTGTTAGCCTGCATGTTTAACACAAAGCCGGTAAGGGGAAAGGGGCAACTATCTCTCATGTGTACACATGCTTGTGGATGTACAGAGGCCAGCAGGAAAAGGACCTTTGGGGCCTATCTCAGCCTTCTCCCCACTCTCCTCCTCACATTTACCTGCATTAACAGGATGTGTTTTTAGTGTGTAACATATGGGTGGTGTATCTCTTGTCCCCTGAAGAGATAGTAGGAAGCTATAGTCATAGCAGCTATAAAGTGACCCCATTACAAAAGACCCCTTCAGGCAGGTCTTGCTTTTCGCTAACATCACTTTGGGTGTTGGGACCTCAGGTCTGCACTCAGCTGAAAGCTCATCCTGTCTACCTGTGTCAAGCTTTACTGTTCCATCTTGGCATCTCCAATAACTCATGTTTGGCACCCAGCGTCCACTGGGTACTCTGGGGGGCACAGGTCGTGCCCCTCTGACCACCCTCCTCCCTAGGCCCTGCTATACCAGGTGTTCAGCTGTCAACATGTCACTGACTTTCAGTCTGCCCTGATTTTTCCAACAGCACCATGCATGCTGGATGAAAAGTCTGACTCTGAAACTTTAACCTGGTTTCCTAGACCCAAAGTAGCAGCATATCTCTGCTTTTTAGGTCAAGCTTAGAGTCAGAGCGCTTGCCAATCGCTCTCTGCTGTGCCAGTCAGAAATGCAGGCCCCCTTTTGGTGGACTGCTTTCCAAGGTCCCACCCCTAAGAGAACAAGCATTGGCATAGCCAATAGGTCTCGCTTTTGGGACCTTATAAGTATTTAGTTTTGCAGCACAATATCCTTGGTGCAACAACATCAGCTGTTGCATGGCTAAACCTTGTACCTTATAAGTGTTTAGCCATGCAACAGTTGATGTTGTTGCACCAACGATATTGTGCTGCATAACTAAATACTTATAAGGTCCCAAAAGCGAGACCTATTGGCAATGCCAATGCTTAGTCCAATGATAGTCCACCAAATGCAGATGTCATATACCTGCTGGCTACAGACAGGATATGTGTGGGATGTTTACGGTCAAGCCGTCTGGAGGAAAGATAACGCTAACAGAATTGTGCTGTAGAACATTACAGCATCCGAGTGATTCAGCAAATAGTGATGTGTGAAGGCCCTGTTGGGGAGTGAGGAGAGGGGGTGTGGCTGGGATGACACGCCAAGAAGAGGGGCTGGGGAATTCTACCCATGGCAAAAACACAAAGGGATGGCGTGCAAATGCAACACGTAACCACGTATTACTGCAGCTTCAACATGTGAAAACAATAGGTTTCAGTGTCTCTTTGTCCCAGAGAGCGAGGGAAGCGGGCGGGGGTTGTGAGGGAAGAAAGATAGATTAAAGAGAGTAAAAGAGATGAGAGAGAGTAAAAGAGATGGGTGCATGCCACATTGTCCTTGACATGAGATTTGTGTCAGGGGTGATGAGGCACGTTGTTTGATACCAAACATGCTTCGGCGGTACCATAAAGGAGCTGGCGACCTCGAGTTTGCCCGGGTGCCATCCCATGTTATCCTATGGACTACTTATCACTTATAGTAGTCTTTAATGGTAAAGGCCACTATACGGACGTATAAGCTTGCAGTGATATGTCTCCACCTTTTGTACAATGCACTCTGCCTCCTGGGCTCAGGAGGCCTTCCTGAGGGGTGAGTGGCATATATTAAAACATAGTGCATTAACTTTGCTGCACATGGTGAGGACAAAGTCAAGGTCAAGCAGTTTGCAATGGAGGGCCTGTTGTCATTAGTCTACTTGGGTCACTCAGGGTGGCATAAACAGTGCTTTAGGTGACCCCTTTAACACCCATGCTCCGAGTACCACTGGTACCATATAGTAGGGACTTATAAGGGGGTTAAAGTACTTGCCAATTGGGGTTGCCAATTCACATGTATCCATTTTAGAGAGAGCACACTAGGCCTGAGAAGCAGGCTCCAGTGCATTTTTTAGAGTCATAGTCATCAGCTTTGGAGCAAAAAGTGGGGGGGAGACCATACACAAAGAGCACTTTCCTATAGCAGGAATGTAAACTATGGCAGCTTTGCAGATGCCAGCATACAGGGATGATAATAATGCACAAAGCAAAGGAGGATGCAACAGTAATCACATCTGGCCAATTGGTTCCCTATCACATGCTAATCCATTATTTTTAGCTACCGGCACGCTGCATGTGAGCACGTTTAACCCAATGTTAACAATGTAAAAAGTGTTACCTCAAGTCCCAGACGGTGTTTCCTAAAGAGCCATAACTGGCATCCTGAGTCGCATACGACAAGTGGCCACAAGACAGATATGCCTTTCCTTCTTTAGCCCCGCAAGTGATGTACATAATTTTGTGCCCTGAACTGGTGAACCCTAAAATGGCACAAACCGAAGAAAATACCTTGTAACAATAAACGTGTCACCTTTTTGCAGCGCCCCAAATTGTCACCCATTTTTCCTCCGTCCTTCCTACCCACACACGTCACACCAGCTCTTAAGGTTCTAATGGGGATATGACATCAATATGTATTTTTCAGGGTATCAGTAAAAATGAGTACATAAAATTATATTTGTCCGACTCTTTAAATGAAGGTCACTCAAGATAAATGCCCTCCTATCCAATCCCCGAATTTTAACTATGGTTGTGCAATCATAACTACACAACCCTAGATAAAACTGGTACGTTTTCTTTTTATTTCCGCATTCCAGGTCGTAACTCGTACGTACATCGCATAACTTGAGGTATTAAAATCCATCTATTTTTTCTAATACAGGGTACGTGTGTGTGACAGAGAGGTATGAGTGTCTGGCGCTTTCCATGGAGGTGAGCCAAGGAGGATGGTTTTGGCGTGAGTGTCATAGGAAGTGCCATTCATCTCATGCTCAATCATACCGCTCCCTCCTACAAACAGTGACTTTTGCTGCAGGTGATGTGTTCACTATCAGCAGCGCCATCTCTGTCGGCACCAGCCTTTCCTCTCTGACGCCAAGTTACACGTTCCCCTTTTGGGACATGTTTAAAAAAATCCAGCACAGCCAGGTTTATCAAGTCTCACGCACTCTGGGGCCATTTATTTTTTTAATAGGTGACTGCAGCCAGAGCAATATCTCAAATCTGCAAAGCAGTATTCTGCAATCTGTAACATGTCAAACATTAACTAAAGCAGAAATTGAAAGAACCCATGCTGAGTCTTCGGAGGACCGGTCACCGTTGTGAGAGCACGGCGACCATAGCGAAACAGCAATTTTCCGAGACCGGCAGAAATTCTGCGGGAAACGCAGCATCTGTCTTTATAATTTTAATACACAGAAGTATGAGGCAGTCGCAGTCATAGCCTACTTGCGCTACCGAATAGTAAAGCCTACTTTTCACTTTTAAGCAAGTATTTGTCGGAATGCATTTTAATACTAATTTATAAATAGACATATGCATTCTTACAAAACATCTACTTACACATTTTTATTACACATACTCTTTTAACTAGAACACCCGACTGCCTTACATAAAACAAAAGCCACTCCAATATGGCGGACGAGGAACCAGACCACTGTATGCAATAGGATGCGGAGAGTAATCCAACCGTGGCCCATTTGACAAGTACGTCCCGTACCCCGTGTGTGGAGACGGTGGAAAGAACAGAAGTACCGAAGAGACCTTAACGGCTAATCTGAATGGCGGAAGAAGAGGGGGGCATTGCCTTTCCCAGGGACATTCTTCAGAGGAACGAAACGAGATGTGGGAGCTGCTGACGCGAGGAGGTTGTTGCTTAGTGGCTGCTGGGAGAGATGCTGATACTTGCAGCAGCAAAAAGGGAGGGAAGCAGAACTCACCTGCTCCGCAAACAAGAGAGGAGCGGGGGCGAGCGAGCGCGGCAGCCTGCAGAGCTGACCAGACGCCCGTGCGTCATGGCCTTTTGCCTGCGATTACACGCACGGCAGGCATGTGTTTCCAATTATCGCGCCCGCGTCTGGGCACGCTAATTGGAAATACATGTCTGCCGCGCGCGTAACCGCAGGGAAAAGGCCATGACGCACGAGCGTCTGGTCAGCTTTTCAAACTCCCTAACTATAAGTCTCGCAGAGCAGCGCTTGCGCGCTACTCGAGGCTCGACCTAAAAATGTTGTTGGACATGATAGTACTTTCATGCTTCCTCCTGCGTGTCTTAGTCCCTCCTCTTATCTGCATTGCGTCTTGCTAAAGCCCCGCCTCCCCTGCTCCTCCCGCTGCTCGTGCGATGGAATTCCGTCACCCTAGTTTTAAAAAAGGTTAATACTTTGCACTATGTTTATGGCAGATTATTCACAGATAAATACCGAAGCTATCTCTTTAAAAACAAAAAGTGCTAGATATCATGAGGACAGTTAAAGTTTTTTTATGTAGCTTGACACACAATCCCACTCCAAATAATTCCAGGACACTTAATACCACATAATTCCACAGCACCCATGCCACATAATTCCAATACACAAATTCACTCCACACCACACAATTACAAGCCACACAATACACAACTAGCTAATTCAATCCATGCCACATGATTACACAACACACCACATGCACACACTCTGTAACAAATAAGTATAAAGCATTGCCATTTACAATGCCAATAGCTCCAACTCAAACAAATGCAAGACCTATTGCATTTCCAATGCTTGCTTACCTTCCAACCGCATCCCAGCAGAGTCCTGTTCCTGGAGCTGCAAACCTTCCCCTGCCCCTGTCAGCTCTGTGCTGCCTCGTCCCTTCTCAGAGGCTGTGCCCTGTGGAGAATGCTCTCTCTGAGGGCCCCCACCCCCATCCTTTTTCCAGGCCTGGCTCTGACTGAAGAGAAACAATGCAAGTTGCTACTTTGCTTCTCTTCAGTCCTGGGTCAGCGGGAGGAGCTCAGAGCAGGCTGCACACTGCAGCTGCTTTAGAGCAAACCTCTCACAGCTCTCTACAGATGAGCTAAGGGGGCCCCCCTTCATGTACTGAAGCCTGGGGGCCCCCCGCACCGCGGGGGCTGCGAGGGTGTTGTTATGCCCCTGAGAGCCACATAACCTCTGTAGTTAGTCAGGACAGGAGAGGCAGGAAGCCTGGGAACTTCAAAGGGAAATTCTAGAAGCTTCTCCCCCACTTCAAAGGCACAACTGGGTATAAATACTAGTCCTCAGACACCACCACCACTTCAGTACACTTCTGGACCTGTGGATACTCTGCCAGGAAAAAGGACTGCTGTACTGCTCAAGGAATGCCACTCTGCTGGAATATCCTTTGCTAGACTCCTGCTTTGCTGTGCTGAACTGTTGCCTGCTGCCTTCTACCTGGGTAAGAAGGACTGGACCTGCAACTCTTGAACCCAGAACCCCAGAGTGACCCCAAGGGCTAGTTGGCTAGCCTCCTGATCTGAAGCCTCAGGGACATAACAGGCTTCCAACAACCTTGCACCTGCACTCTGCCATCTGAGAGTCTACCCTGCCAAGTGGTGCCACCCCAGTCCCGGACGCTTGGAACTGGGCCTAAGTTGCTTGCCAGTCTCTGTGGATCCAGCAGAACCAACGCATCTCCTCTGCTGTGTGGCGCAACCATGAGCAGAACCGATGTATCTCCGCTGCTGTGTGGATTGGACCCGTCACAAAGACTCGCATTGCAGCCACAGTCCGCATTGTTGTCAGAACTGCCACTGTGCAACGCATCCTCTGTGCATGCCCTCGCATCCTTTATGGACGGCAGTCTCAATGATGACAGTGGACTCCGCATTGCAGCCTTTCAACTCTTTAGAAACTATGCATCGCCCCAACTATGCGCCGCATCCTCAACGCCAGACTTAACATCACAAGCCCTGTTGACGGGATCTATGACGACAACGCAGGCCCTCGCATCGCAGCCACGGAACCGGCACATCGCTTCCAGTTGCGCGATGCAACTTCAACGCGGATTCATGCAATGCTCCACAAACCGGGATTTAAGGTACTCTGTTCAGCGGTCCTAACTGGGTCACTGTAGCTGGCTCACGCTACATCATGGTTGGCAGGAACTTGTGCCTTTGTCCCAGTGCGGCAGGGCCAGATATCCAGAGTTGGCACTTTGTGCTTTTTGGCACTAATTTGAACTAAATCTTTAAAATTGAATGTCTCCTGTTCTACTAATTGGTTTCTTGTCCTTTTGGTCGTGTTTTATTTAATAAATTAAGCTCTCTTTGTCTACCTTGTTGTGGGATAATTTTTTGTGGTGTTTCCACTGTTTTACTGATAGAAGTATTGCACAAATACTTTACAGATTGCCTCTGAGTTAAGCCTGACTGCTCTGTGACAAGCTACCAAATGCGTGAGCACAGGTTAATTTGGGGTTTGAGTGCCTTACCCTGACAAAGATTGTGGTTGCTGCTTGACCAGGTCTCATGCCCTAGTCAATCAGTAACCCAATTTCTTACACTTCTGTTGAAAAGATCATTTCTCTGTGCCCCACTAAGACCAGTGGGGTTCAGAAAAATTTGGGTGGAGTTAGGAGGTAGATTTCAATGAGCATCATACTGCAAAGTACTGGTTTGAGAGAAAAAGTGAACACAGAATAAAGGTAAGCACTCTGAATTATATACAAATTCTTAATTGACATTCCAGAATATGTGTGCAGACTTGAAGCACAGAGTGCAAAGCGCACAGTGTTGAACCTCAAAGTGAAAGAATAGCAGTCCTGGAAGAAAGACACCTGCTAACTCAAAACCCACGCGAGGCCTATAGGAATAGGCTTCCCGCACAGATGCACAGATGCTCCAGGATTTAACCCAGATCTATTGACTGGGGGTGAATGTTTGATTTGCTCTGCATTCCGTCCATCATCTGTGTGTCTTTTGCTTTCTTGCCCTAAGTGCGCCAGGTATGCCCAGACGTGGATCCCGGGCTCACTGTGCCACTGGATTCAAGCTAGCCTGGCTGATGAGGGGTGATGCCCCAAAATCGGTCCCAGGATGCTTGTTTCCGGTCCAGGGAGGACCTGGCTTTGCAGTTCGGTCTGGACTGTTCCCATGAGGCACAGGGTTAAGACTGAATTGAATATGGCTGGGTCTAAACTGGGGTGGCATGGTGAGCGAAAGAACAATGGATTTAACCCAGGTCTATTGACTGGGGGTGAATGTTTGATTTGCTCTGCATTCCGTCCATCATCTGTGTGTCTTTTGCTTTCTCGCCCTACGTTCACCGGGTATGCCCAGACGTGGGTCCCAGGCTCACTGTGCCAATGGTTTCAAGCTGGCCTGGCTGATGAGGCGTGATGCCCCGAAACCGGTCCCAGGATGCTTGTTTCCGGTCCAGGGAGGATCTGGCTTGGCAGTTTGGTCTGGACTGTTCCCATGAGGCACAGGGCAACAGTGATTTGCATATGGCTGGGTCTAAACTGGGGTGGCATGGTGAGCAAAAGAACGATGGATTTAACCCAGATCTATTGACTGGGGTAGAATGTTTGCTTTGCTCTGCATTCCATCCATCATCTGTGTGTATTTTGCCAGCAGCAAGCGTAAGCACACACCAAGAAAGGAAAATAATTATTAAGCTGTAGCATTAAAATGTTGAAGAATAATTGTAACAGAAAACTGGAAAATAGATAGACTGCACACTATCTGACTGTACCAGAAAGAAGAAGGACTAATGTTGACTGGACTATTTATGGAGCCTTAATGATACACCTGTGTAGTGTTGTTTGTAGTTCTGCCCCAGAGAGTACTGGGTGTTGTAGTTTTTCTTTCTTCGTTGTGCTTTTCATTATAAAATATTTTACGTCAGCCATTGAAATGAAGTGGCAAAAAAGTGATGCATTAAAATGAGCCTCCAATCTTGACATAAAATGTAGATTTTCCCTAGCTCTGATGGACAGAAAATCTGGATTTTATTAAAGACATGAAGGCTAATATTATTGCAATCTCCTTTATTGCCACCACTCTCAGCAGCTCCTTTAAAGATCATAGAACACTACAAAAGTTCCAAATGATAAAAGTCTAGAACCCCTAGAAATCTTCCTCCTTTTTAACTTACAGCAACATATCATATAACATTTATAACTTAAATACAAATTTGTGTATGTGTCTCATTTATTGCCTCTGTGAGTACAACAAATGCTTAACACTGTTCTCTGATAAGCCTAACTGCTCACCCACACTACCACAAAAAAGAGAGTTGGCATTATCTACTTATCACCTCTATCATCGTCTGTACTTCATTTTAGTACCCTGTACAGAGAGGCGGTATCTTACAATCAGCCTATTTTCAGGTGTGAAATGTGCATATTGCGTCAATAGCTTTACTCCAGGTTGAATGAGTTTTTAGCGGGCCTTGATGTTAGTGTATACAACACTCTTGGTAGACAAATCACAAAGTGATTTTTCTTAGTATGTTGTTTGCAGTCAGACCCACAGGAAAGTCTCAAAAAGTCTTTAGTTAAATGGCCTAATAGTCTCCCATCTAGCTTCTATTAGCACTTTATAGGCACAGCAATCAGATCCCCCTTCGACCTCTTGCAAGGTTTTTGTCTGCATCTCAAGAAGGTTTTCACTGCACAGCAAAATATTTTTAACCCTATTCAAGTCCGGCTGAGGTGGAAAAACCATGCAGACTTCGTGCCTGCAACTTTATCTTTTGCAGATTATTTCTCCCACCCTACAGAAGATGCATTGGTTCCAGGTTTCTGCAAGGGTTAAAAGCTCTGACACTGGTGCATAAAGTGATTCATAGGAAAGTGAGGATTACTTGTAGGATTACATCCAAGTTTAAAGTTTGCTAGAGTTCTCAGATCTGTAAATAGAAAAGGATTACAAATAAAAGCAGGCACTAATATGGCATCAGGTTGATGGTCTCACAGTTCACCTCCCCATTTCAGTAAGATGCTGATGGAGCACCAGTCCTGAATGATGACATCTCTTCAGTATATTTACTATGGGTACTTGGCTGTCTTTTAAAGTCTGTTCTGCTAGATACAGTTTTTGATGATGATCATGATATCAATGGCCACTATATCCAGAAGTTTCCTCCGCAAATTTACCTTTTGCAATGTGAATTGTTGCAAAACTCACACAGAGCTTTCTAAAGGTTCTGGAAAAGAACGTTGTAACTTTGCACACCTCTAACATACATGTGATATACACATGCACATTATATGCGCATGTACATTAAGTAAATGTGGTTTTGCATTACATTTAGACTAGTTGGCTCCAGTGGCCACCTCCATGGCATTTTGGGGTGAGGGGTCGGGGAAATCCAAGTTAAGTGAGCTGAGCACAGACCCACGTGGCCTTCATAACATTTCCCACCTCTGACCTACACATAGAAGGTTCAGGCTGAAGTAAGTGTGTGAAAATGCACCACAATATACATTATTCACATGGTGTCTGTAAGAAGGGCTAGTAAAAGAGGTGGAAATCAGGATTATGTCAGTGCTCTTTGGATATTCCACGTAAATTAAAAATGATCATAAAATAAAGAAAACACCCCCACATTCTGACAAAGGCGTACAGTAAGCAAGGCATGATTTAACACTGCTTTTGTCAATCAGGCCAAAAGTCTAGCTATCAGTACTCTTTGCTATTATTCAAGTCACTACAGTTTAAGGGAGTAGCATGTTGAGCAGCCAAACATTTTTGGCACATTGTACTTGTTATCATTGGGCACTAGAGACCATAGTGTTGGTATGTTATTTTTTGTTATCTTATGGGGTTTAGTATCAGAAACAACTTTGTTAGTTTTTTCCTTAATGTTTAATGATATTGGACATATTATTCAGTATGAGTCACTAATCATACAGTCCACTAATAGAAGCTTGTAAAATAGCTCAGTGGTCTGAAAATCTGTCCAAATGCCTGCAAGATACAAAGACAAATGGCTGCAGACCTGGCTCACCCTTCCAGCTTCTTGAGATTGCTAAAATGATTAAGTTGGGCACTGTTAGAAATGGGGGTCTCTAGTTGGCAAGGGTTTGCACCTTTGTCCAAGTCCTTCCTTCTAGTCTGGGTAAGGGAGTTACACTCCTAAAATAACCCCTGCTCACCCCCTTGGTAGCTTGGTACGAGCAGTTAGGCTTATCTTAGAGGCTTATCTTAGAGATAGTGTGTAAAGCATTTGCACATAACCAACAGTAATACAGTGAAAACACTACAAAAGGACACCACACTAGTTTTAGAAAAATATGCAATATTTCATATACTTAAAACAAGACCAAAACGATAAAAATCCACAATACAATACTTGAAAATGTATACCTTGCAAGAATACTTGAAAAACACAGTTCGATACGAGTTGGTAGCTCTGTCCGGGGCTACCGGGATGTTGAAAACCACAGAGTCTAACAGTTCCAGCCGACCGCGTTGGTACGGACCAGCGAAAGCGTGGAAAGACTCGGTAACAGTACCTTTCTCATTGTGGCTGACACGGAGGTGCGAGGCGGTTGTGGCAACCCTCGCGGTTGCGTTGCAAAATGGAAGCAGTGCAGGGTGCGTTGTCCTCTCGATGTGGAGGAGGCAGCGGCTCGGTGGCACCAAGGCTTATGGTGCAGGGCGAGACGGTGCTGGCAGGTTTTGGTGCAGGCGACAGAGCCGGTTAGCGGGAGCTGGCATCGGTCGGCCCAGACGGCTGAGTGGAATGAGGCGGTGCATCGTGAAACTTACGAGCGGTGCCCCGAGCCACGATGCGGTCACGGGTGTTGAAGTCAGCAGCAGCGAGGGCGTCGGTGAGACCAGGATGGCGAAGTGAAGTGAGGCGGTGCAGAGTGCGGTGCCGACAGGTCACGGTGCAAGCAGCGGCTCGGTAGCGGCGGCGGCGGTCGTCAACATCAGTGAGACCAGGGTTGCGGTGCGAGATGCGGACAGTGCCGTCTGCGGTGCCGTCAGGGTACAGATCCAGCGGCATAGTCGGTGATGGAGGTGGTTGCGTTTCCCTTCTTTGTGGCAGCTGAAACAGCGGTTCCAGAAGCGGTACCCAGAGGTTGGTGAAGTCTTTGCAGTCCCTGAGACTTCAGAACAGGAGGCAAGCTCTATTCCAGGCCCTTGGAGATACTCAATAAAAGAAGTTGCAGAAAGTTCAGTCCAGTCCTTTCACTGCCCAAGACAGAAGCAGCCACTGCAGGCCAACACAGCAAAGCACTCAGCAAAGTGGTAGTTCCTCCTCACAGCTTCTCCAGCTCTTATTCTTGGCAGTCTTCTTGGTCCAAAAGAGTTCTAAAGTTCTGGGGTCTAGGCCCCAATATTTATACCACAACATCCTTTGTTCTCTGGAGGCAGAGAGTGTCTTTGCCCAGCCAGAACCAGTTCTGTCCTCTCTGGTGCAGCTTCCTGGCAGGAGGTGGAGACAGCATTGTCAGAGGCAGACCAGGCCCATTCAGGTGAAAGGAAATCTCCTCCCCCTACTCTAAATGCAGCCCAGGTCTATTCAGCCCAGCCCTGACCCATCCAGACTCTCTGGAGCCACTGCTCCTCCCCAGCCCCTGTCACCCCAAAGCCAGACAGTCAATACACATCCTAGCAGAGGCACCCTGGATGGCTAAGCAAGAAAATACCTACTTTCTAAAAGTGGTATTTTCAAACAAAGAATGTAAAAATCACCCTCACTAAAAGATGCATTTTAACATTCTGAGTTCAGGCATACTAAACGTTCTTTTCCTACCTTGGTCCCAGGGGTAGTTATGTTTATAAGATGTTATAAGCAAACTTCCCATTTTGTCCTATGGGAACAGGGAGCCTTGCAATAGTGAAAAACGAAATTGGCAGTAGTTCACTATCAGGACATGCCACACACACCAGGGCATGTCCTACCTTTCACATACACTGCACCCTGCCCATAGGGGTACCTTGGGCCTACCTTAGGGGTGACTAATATGTAAGAAAAGGGAAGGGTAGGGCCTGGCAAGTGGGTGCACTTGCCAAGTCGACATGGCAGTACTAAACTGCACACAGATACTGCAGTGGCAGGTCTGAGTTACCTTTTTGGGGCTACTCATGTGGGTGGCACAACCAGTGCTGCAGGCCCACTAGTAGCATTTGATTTATAGGCCCTGGCACACTCAGTGCACTTTACTAGGGACTGACTAGTAAATCAAATATGCCAATCATGGAAACACCAATCCATATTACCAATTTACAACAGGAGCACTTGCACTTTAACACTGAACATCAGTGAGAAAGTGCGCAGAGACACTAAGCCAGCAAAAACAGAGTCAAAACCAGGAGGTCAGAAAGAAAAAAGACAGGGGAAACACCCCAAAAGATGCCAAGTCTAACACATGTCCCCTCCAGCTGAAAGTAGGGAGAACTACCCAATCTCCTGGGAGTTCTCTTCACTAAGGCAGAAGAACCTGGACAGACCATCTGCATTGGCATGTTCTGTGCCAGGGCGGTGTTCCACCGTTAAGTCCATTCCCTGTAGGGAGATGGACCACCTCAACAGCTTTGGGTTCTCACCCCTCATTTCCATCAACCATCTGAGGGGCCTGTGGTCTGTCTAAACTCGGAAGTGAGTCCCAAACAGGTAGGGTCTTAGCTTCTTCAGTGCCCAGACTACAGTGAAAGCTTCTCTTTCTATGGCACTCCACCTCTCTTCCCTGGGGAGTAGTCTCCTTCTAAGGAAGACTACAGGCTGGTCTAGGCCCTCTTCGTTCAGTTGTGAGAGCACCACTCCCACACCATGCTCTGAAGCATCGGTCTGCACAACGAATTCCTTGGAGAAGTCGGGTGCCTTGAGCATGGGAGCTGTGCACATGGCTGCCTTTAGGGCATCAAAAGCTTTCTGGCAGGACTCAGTCCAGATCACCTGGGGCTGCTTCCTAGAAGTCAGCTCTGTTAAGGGGGCAACAATGGTGCCATAGCCCTTAACAAATCTCCTGTAGTAACCGGTGAGACCTAAAAAGGCTCTCACCTCTGTCTGGGTCTTGGGGGGCTCCCAAGCCAGAATGCTGTCAATCTTGGGCTGTAGGGGCGCCACCTGGCCACTTCCTACCTGGTGTCCCAAGTACACCACAGAGCCCTGCCCGATCTGGCACTTACTGGCCTTGATCGTGAGGCCTGCCCTCTGCAGAGCCTTCAACACATCCCAGGGGTGCTGCAAGTGTTCTTCCCAGGTGGAACTGAACACTGCATTGTCATCCAGGTAGGCGACCCTGAAATCCTCCAGTCCAGCCAACACCTGGTTGACCAACCTCTGAAAGGTGGCAGGGGCATTCTTTAATCCAAAGGGCATCACCCGGAATTGGTAATGTCCCTCTGGGGTTGAGAATGCTGACCTGTCCTTGGCCCCATCGGTTAAGGCAATCTGCCAGTACCCAGACGTCAAATCAAACGTGCTGAGGAACTTGGCAGCCCCCATCCGATCAATGAGCTCATCAGCTCTAGGGATGGGTTGTACATCAGACCTGGTGATGGCATTGAGCCCACAGTAGTCCACACAGAACCGCAGTTCTGGAGTGGCACCGGGTGCAGCAGCCTTTGGGACCAAGACCACTGGGCTGGCCCAAGGACTGTTGGAGGGCTCTATCACCCCTAACGCCAACATCTTAGAGATCTCCTCTTTGATGCTGGCCCTGACCCGGTCAGTCAACCTGTAAATCTTGTGTTTCACAGGAGGGCTGTCACCAGTGTCCACTTCATGGGTACACCAGTGAGTAACACCTGGGGTCAGAGAGAACAGTCGGGCAAACTGTCCCAACAACTGGTGACAGTCACCCTGCTGCCTTGGGGTCCGTGTAGGGGAGAGGATCACACCTTCCACTGACCCATCGTGTTCCTTGGTAGAGAGGAGGTCAGGGAGAGGTTCACTCTCCTCTTCCACCCCATCATCTGTTGCCAAGAGCATGCTCACTTCGGAACTCTCAGTAGGTAGGTGACATCACTTTTGCGCTCCACCACCTCAAAAGGCCCAGTCCACTTGTCCTGCAAGGCACAAGGTTCCACTGGGGCCATGACCCACACTTTCTGGCCAGGCTGAAACTCTACCAGAGTGGCATTCTGGTCGTACCAGTGTTTCATCTCCTCCTGGCTTGCTTCCAGATTCGCCTGAGTGAGTTTCCTGAAGCGGGCAGTTTGGTTCCTGAAGGCCAACATGTAGCTAAATACATCCTGGGGAGTTTTACTGGGAGCTGCCTCCCAGCCTTCCTTAACCAAACTAAGAGGTCCTCTCACAGGTTGCCCATACAGAAGCTCAAAGGGACTGAACCCTAGAGACTTTTGTGGTACCTCCCTGTATGCAAAGAAAAAGCATGGTAAGAGGATGTTCCACTTACGCCTCATGGGTTCTGTTAGACCCTTGATCATGCCCTTCAAGATTTGGTTGAATCTCTCCACCAAACTGTTACCTTGTGGGTGGTAAGGAGTGGTGAACTTGTAGGTTACACCACACTCCTTCCACAGGGATGTCATATACTTGGATATGAAATTGGTCCCACAGTCAGAAACCACCTCACTGGGGAAACCCACATGGGAAAAGATCCCCATTAACTCCCAGCCCACCACTGGCGGCGGCGTTGTCCTGTGAGGGATTGACTCTGGATACCAGGTGGGGTGGTCCACCAAGACCAGGATGGACCTGTTGCCCATGGCTGTCTTGGGATCCAGTGGCCCTACAATGTCCATCCCAACCCTTTCAAAAGGGGTTCCAACAACTGGAAAAGGTTGGAGAGGAGCCTTACACTTCCTCCCACTCTTACCACTTGCCTGGCAAGTTTGGCAAGACCTGCAATGTCCATCTGACTGCCTTCACATTTGGGGCCATAAGAAGTGGGTGACAAGCCTGTCAAAGGTCTCGTCCCGCCCCCAAATGTCCTGCCAAAGGCACGACGTGAGCCAGACCCAGTAGGAAGGTCCTAAAGTGCTGGGGTACCACCAGCACACGGGCTGACCCAGGCTCAGCTACCTTACGCTCGCTGTACAGGAGACCATTCTCCCAGCAGATCCAATGTGTTCCAGACTGATCACCAGCTGCCTGGTTTGCAGCCTGCTGCAGCAAACCCTCTAGAGAAGGGCATTCTTTCTGCTCCCTGCAGAACTCCTCCCTGGTGGGACCACCTTCTTGCTGCCAATGGGTCAGCTCAGATGAGTCCCCCAGTTCAGCTACTTGCTCCCCTGTAGGTACCAGGGCGTCCCCCTCAAGGTCAGCCTCCTCCCAGACCGTGGGAACCTCAGGGGTGTGTTTCCCGCGCCCCCTGCCCTTTCTCTTGGCAGGAACCTGGGCCACTGTTTCAGGCTCCAGGTCCTTCTGATCACCCTTTCTGGCTGCCATTGGCCGAGTGGTCACTCATGCCCACTCTGGCAACCCAAGCATCTCCAAGTGAGACCTGAGCTCAACATCCTTCCACAAGGACTGCTCAAGGTCGTTACCTAGCAGACAATCTACAGGCATGGTAGGGCTCACAACCACCATCAAGGGACCTGAGACCCCCCCACTCAAAGGGAACCTGTGCCACCACACACTGGCGCTCTGAGTTGTCCACAGCAACTACTTGGTGGAATTCCCCGGGACCAGGTGACACCGGACTGAGGTCACACTGGCTCCAGTATCTCTGAGAGCCTCTACCCTTTTCCCATTGATGGTCACCCAGGTGCTGTATTTCTTTGTGTTGGGGGCACCTGGTTCCCTGGGACCATCTCACTGTCCCCTAGTGAGACGAGGGTTATTTCTGCGGGATCCCCACCCTCCTGTGGTCACCCCTCCTCCCCAAGCGCTACACTAGCCAACACCTTGGTCTGCCCACCGGTGGGTGGCTGTGCCCTCTTGGGACATCTGGGGTCCCCCTTCAAGTGACCCACCTGGTCACAGGCAAAGCACTTGCGGGGGCCGGTCTCTGCTGGCTTTCCTGAAGAGACCACTGCTTTCTTGTCTCCGGGGGGGATGGGAACCTTTACCCTGGGTATTAGTTTGGGGCCCTTTAGAGAACTCCTGTGCTTTACCCTTGTAACCCCCACTCTTCTGCTGGGGACCCTGCCCACCTTTGGCTGAGTCTCCCCCAAACGCTTTCTTGTGGACCCTGGTACTCACCCAGCGGTCTGACTCCATAGAGGGCTTCCTGGGGTCAATCAGCTTACTATCAACCAAGTGCTGGCGCAGCTCTGCAAAACATAGACTGGACAAGTGCTCCCATGCAATCAAATTGTAGAGCCCCTGAAAATCTGTCAAATTACTGCCCTTCACGCAGCCATCCAGTGACCTGCAGAAAGAATCTACACATTCCAACCAAGTGTTTGCATCAGTTTTCCTACTGGACCTAAACTGATCCCTGTACTTGTCAGGAGTGAGTCCATTCCTGGTTCGGAGAGCGTCCTTCATGTCAGCATAGGTGAGGGTCTGCCCCTTACCCAAAGCTATCAGAGTATCCCTTGCTTCCTCTGGAAAGAGAGGCTCAACCCTGACCCCCAATTCTTTTCAGGGACCCCATTTATGTGAATAGACGACACATACCCCTGAAACCACCTTTGTATGTCATCCCCCTTCTTGAATTCCTTGCCTACATTCTTGGGGATGTGCACAATTCTGTCTGCCTACCCTGAAGAATTGCTGCCACCATCTGAGCTGGTTCTACTTCTCTGATCCAGCTCCTTTATCCTGATCTCATGGTCTAACATCATCCTTTTCTCCTCCATGGCTAACTTAAGCTTCTCCAGTTCCATAGCAACTCTCCTTGCTTCCTGCCTGTCCTCCAGCTCCTCTGGGGATGAGCTACTGCTGCCTGGTTTAGAGGGTGCCCCCCTCCCCCAAAAAACATCCACCTTTGGAAAAGGCTCATCTGCCTCCATGCCAAGATCCCCAGACTGCTCACTAGCATGTCTGGCTGCTACCCAGGCCCTCAGCGCCTTTTGTCGCTCCTCTTTTCTGGTGAGGCCTCTGATTTGGACTTTAAGGTTTTTGCAGATCACCTTCAATTCCTTCACATTGTAGGTTTCTAACCTCTCCTCCTCAAAGGCCACTTCCAAGGATGCAACAGATGATGCAATTTATTCAGGCATGTTGTACTGGAAAGTTCAAGTTCAAAACCGATGGAAAGGCAAAAATAGACCACCAAAAAAACAGTATGTGGTACGTAATGGTCTGCGATATGGTAGTAGTGCACACCAATCACTGTAAGTCAAGTGCAAACACAAGTCCTATCCTCACCGCTGACAACCAACATTAGAAATGGGGGTCTCTAGTGGGCAAGGGTTTGCACCTTTGTCCAAGTAGGGACCCTTGCTTCTAGTCTGGGTAAGGGAGTTACACTCCTAAAATAACCCCTGCTCACCCCCTTCGTAGCTTGGCACGAGCAGTCAGGCTTATCATAGAGGCAGTGTGGAAAGCATTTGCGCATAACCAACAGTAATATAGTGAAAACACTACAAAAGGACACCACACCAGTTTTAGAAAAATATCCAATATTTTATATACTTAAAACAAGACCAAAACAATAAAAATCCACAATACAATACTTAAAAATGTATACTTTACAAGAATACTGGAAAAACACAGTTTGTATGAGTCGGTAGCTCCGTCCGGGGCTACCGCTATGCTGAAAATCACAGAGCTTAACAGTTCCAGCCGACCGCGTCGGTAAGGGCCAGCAAAAGCGTGGACAGACTCTGTAACAGTACCTTTCTCGTTGCGGCTGACACGGAGGTGCGAGCCGGTCGTGGCAACCATTGAGGTTGCGTTGCAAAATAGAAGCGGTGGAGGGTGCGGTGTCCTCTCGATGCGGTGCAGGCAGCGGCTCGGTGACGATCGTCCAGACGGCGTCAGTGAGACCAAGGCTTACGGTGCAGGGAGAGACGGTGCTAGATGCGTTGCTGGCAGGTTGCGGTGCAGGCGACAGAGCCATTTAGCGGGAGCTGGCGTCGGTCAGCCCAGACGGCTGTGTGGGACGAGGCGGTGCGTCGTGAAACTTACGAGCGGTGCCCCCAGCCTCGATGCAGTCATGGGCGATGAAGTCAGAAGCAGCGACGGCGTCGGTGAGACCAGGATGGCGAAGTGAAGCGAGGCGGTGCGGAGTGCGGTGCCCACAGGTCACGGTGCAAGCAGCGGCTCAGTGGCGGCTGTCGTCGTTGTCGGTGAGACCAGGGTTGCGGTGCGAGATGCGGACGGTGCGATCTGCGGTGCCATCAGGACACAGAGCCAGCGACGGAGTCGGTGACGTAGTCGGTTGCGTTTCCCTTCTCTGTGGCAGCTGAAACAGCGGTTCCAGAAGCGGTACCCAGAGGTTGGTGAAGTCCTTGCAGTCCCTGAGACTTCAGAACAGGAGGCAAGCTCTATTCCAGGCCTTTGGAGATACTCAATAAAAGAAGTTGCAGAAAGTTCAGTCCAGTCTTTTCACTGCCAAGACAGAAGCAACCACTGCAGGCCAACACAGCAAAGCACTCAGCAAAGTGGTAGTTCCTCCTCACAGCTTCTCCAGCTCTTCTTCTTGGCAGTCATCTTGGTCCAAAAGAGCGATAAAGTTCTGGGGTCTGGGCCCCAATATTTATAGCACAAAATCCTTTGTTCTCTGGAGGCAGAGAGTGTCTTTGCCGAGCCAGAACCAGTTCTGTCCTCTCTGGTGCAGTTTCCTAGCAGGAGGTGGAGACAGCATTGTCAGAGGCAGACCAGGCCCATTCATGTGAAAGGAAATCTCCTCCCCCTACTCTAAATGCAGCCCAGGTCTATTCAGCCCAGCCCTGACCCATCCAGACTCTCTGGAGTCACTGCTCCTCCCCAGCCCCTGTCACCCCAAAGCCAGACAGTCAATACACATCCTAGCAGAGGCACACTGGATGGCTAATCAAGAAAATACCTACTTTCTAAAAGTGGTATTTTCAAACAAAGAATGTAAAAATCACCCTCACTAAAAGATGCATTTTAACATTCTGGGTTCAGGCATACTAAACGTTCTTTTCCTACCTTGTTCCCAGGGGTAGTTATGTTTATAGGATGTTATAAGCAAACTCCCCATTTTTTCCTACGAGAACAGGGAGCCTTGCAATAGTGAAAAACGAAATTGGCAGTAGTTCACTATCAGGACATGCCACACACACCATGGCATGTCCTACCTTTCACATACACTGCACCCTGCCCATAGGGGTGCCTTGGGCCTACCTTAGGGGTGACTATATGTAAGAAAAGGGAGGGTAGGGCCTGGCAAGTGGGTGCACTTGCCAAGTCGACATGGCAGTACTAAACTGCACACAGATACTGCAGTGGCAGATCTGAGTTACCTTTTCAGGGCTACTCATGTGGGTGGCACAACCAGTGCTGCAGGCCCACTAGTAGCATTTGATTTATAGGCCCTGGCACACTCAGTGCACTTTACTAGGGACTGACTAGTAAATCAAATATACCAATCATGGAAACACCAATCCATAATACCAATTTACAACAGGAGCACTTGTACTTTAACACTGAACAGCAGTGAGAAAATGCGCAGAGACTCTAAACCAGCAAAAACAAAGTCAAAACCAGGAGGTCAGAAAGCAAAAAGACAGGGGAAATATGCCAAAAGATGCCAAGTCTAACAGCTAAAGCACCTAGAGACAATTCAGCTTGTGATATGGGCTCTAAATTGTTATTGTTATTACAGCATTATAATTATAAGGTGATATGTATGTTTCCATTGTATTACAACTAGGGTGTACTTTTTGTGCGCAAGTGTACCTTCAAATTGGTCTGCCTGTCATAAACAGGAACAGGCTGAGTGTTGGCCCTATAGCAGGCGTGAACTCATGGCTGCCCTGAGAGCAGATGATGGACGGAATGCTGAACAATGCAAACATTCACCCCCAGTCAACAGATCTGGGTTTAATCCATTGTTTTGTTGCCCACCACGCCACCCCAGTTTGGACCCAGCCATATGCAAATCGTGGGTCCCTTGCTCACTGTGCCACTGAATTCAAGCTAGCCTGGCTGATGAGGGGTGTCCCAGGATGCCTGTTTCCGGTCCAGGGAGGACCTGGCTTGGCAGTTCGGGCTGGACTGTTCCCATAAGGAGCAGGGTCAAGACTGATTTGCATATGTCTGGGTCCAAACTGGGGTGGCGTGGTGGGAAACAAAATGATGGATTAAACCCAGATCTGTTGACTGGGCGTGAATGTTTGCATTGTTCAGCATTCTGTCCATCATTTGTTCTTTTTGCATGAAATGAGAAAGTGGCTAACTATTGACGTACAGATAAAAGTTAGAGTATTTTGTTTTCTTAGCTCTAGTCAAAGAAACAACAACATATAGTATAAAATGTATCCATTTTAGCAGCCTCCTTGCGTTCTACAGCTGAGCCACACCTGTTATTCCCAAGAGAAAACTCATTAAAATGCATAACCATTCCATTAAAGTTGCAAGTGTAAAACTAAGGAATGTTTTGACTTGTGGTTTTAAGGTGAATTCTATAGGTTCTATGATTAACATACACCCAAAGAGTCTTACCAACGTATGCCTACTTAGGTGATCATTTAGAGGTTGGTGGCAAAAATTGACAGCTGTACCGTCCACCAACCTCTTACATGCCCCCCTCCTTTTTCCAGCAGCATTTTCCAGAAGCACTGATTTAGTACAGCTCTTTTTGCCCAGCTCCAGCCAGCTAACGTTTGTTGTAGCCTTTTTTGACCAAATCATATTTGCTTAGTAACATCAACAGTTTTCAATTGAAACAGTAATGCTGTGATGTACAGAAATATGTTTTCTGGGGTAGGCCAAACTTGGCCTCGATTAGGCCTCAGCTCCATCTTGGATTCTGGAGTAGCTATATACCATCATGTTTTCACTTTTCATTTACACTGCATGAATCAAAATGTTCACTGATGTTTTGTAAAGACACGCTGTTCTTAGAGAGCTTCACAGGAAGGTCTTTAGTAAATTTGTTGCTGTCCACATTCTCTTACAGTCCATTCACTGAGGGTCTATTCATTTATAACACTTCTAATATGTATGTAACTAGATTTGTACTAACATGTCCGATGACATTAGGTCAGAGGAGATGTTATCAATATTCATTTAGAGGGATAGTGCTAGGATGGTGGTATTACCTGACATTTTATGAGGGAAACATCGTTTACAACACGTGCGTTACAACGCGTGTCATTACAACAAATGTTTTACAACGCGAAATCCATTACAACGCATGTCATTACATCGCATAATCCATTACAGCGCATTCCCCAAAGTAACGCCCCGGCGGAGTTAGAATACTAATTGCGTTGTAATGGATTATGCGTTGTAACAACATGCGTTGTAACAACATGCGTTGTAATGGATTTTGCGATGTAAAAAATGTGTTGTAATGACACACGTTGTAACGCGTGCGTTGTAAAGTGTCATATTCATTTTATGATGCTGAATTACGTTTTGATGACGTGTTGATACATTTGCTCACTTTATGCTTTCTGAGCGATTTTCATTGCTTTCTATGGGGAAATTTATCATAAAAGGATGTGTTTTTGGGGGTGAAACAGTTCTTTTAGGACTCTATCCCATGCCTTAAGGATGTCTGAGTGATTTTCTATTGATTTAATGCACTTTCTGTACTTAGACTATTTTCCAGAATTTTCCCATGCTGCATTTGTTTAATACCTTGTGTAATGCTCTTTAATATTTTTAATAAATTTTTATGGTTTCCTAATTTACTGATCTCGGTCCTTTATGAGTCAAGGCTCAATGAATTGACTGCTATCTGAAACGCTGTTTTGAGTCTTATCGTTAGGGACACATTTCCTCATCTACTCTTGAGGACAACACCGTGCCGAAACCCCCATGGGCGCTTCATCTCTATCTCATAGATTATCTGAGAGAGCGCCAACACATGCGATTGGAAGCCCTTCCTTGTGGCAGGCATGTTTTTGCAGACCACAACCAGACCTGGCCATTAAAAAACATTTCCCTGCCCAGGTGGGCTAATACCAATGTGTCATGATCATTGCTTTTTTGTTTTCCAAAATCAACCTCCAGCTTTGCATGCCTGCCTTTGAACAACAACAAAATGCTGACCATGGCATGGTGCCTTGGCTGGCATAATTTCTTTTTGATGTATTCGTGGATCATTTTAAGCTAAAATACCTGCCAGCATTGTGGTTTTCATTAAATGTTGCAGGGAGCCACGGTGTCAATTAGGCGTGAGCCTAACTCACGTAATTCCATGTAGCGTAATTGAACTAGACCACCTAAGAATTCTGTGTAATTAAGGTTTTGGAATTTGTGATGGATCCTGACTGCACATTTTCCTTTCATCCTTATTCTATTTGGTCACTGTTTTATATTTAAGACTGCTGGTTTTATTTAGCTTTTGTACACCTGCATAAGCAGGGGTTTACAAATTTAAACAAATAAACAATAACATAGGTGGTTACTGCGCCCATATGACTTTCAGCCTCCCATAGCCATTGAATGAGAAACATTAAGCATGTTTGGATATCAAGTACATTTTTGGCCATTAGGGAATGCTAAGTGTAGCTGGCAGAAAAACTAGGTCTGGTTGAAGACACCCTCTTGAAATGGAGGCAGTGACAACAATGGATTGAACTTAGTACAAACAGTTCCAAAAGTATTTAACATCTGGCCATCTCTCAAAATGATGCACAGAGGAGCCAGGTGTTGCAAATATGACATTTATACTTACATAGGCATCAATTGGATTTATGTTACCAATTTGACTTTCAACTAGTTCCAGTTGTTAGCCGACAGCTCTAACCATGTCGGCGCTTGTAGTTAAACTTTGTCCATTCCATACTTGAGCCTACATTTTTCCATTACATGTTAGAGCCAACATGTGACAGTATGCTTAATGGTGCTAGGTCAAAAGGTAGGACTTGGAGCATGACTCAGAGTTTGGAGGATTGAGTTACTCCATCGAGATGGCAGAGAACATTCTCTTCACCCTCCCTAGGGACCAGCCAGATTTAGAATTGCTCACCGGCACTACGGACAACTCTCTACATTGACAGGGACCGCCGTCATGGTGGTGACTGTCAGTGTAGATAAAGTTCGACGGACAATACTGTCAGGCATGACGATTGGTCATCAAACATTTCACAAATTGTTGTTTTTTCAAAAACAAACAAGTTGTTTAAAAAAAAAAAAATTAATGCGGCCACACTTGGGAGTTTTCTTCCAGGCAGTGGGGGTTATTATTGTTTCTTTCTTGTCCCTTACCATCAGGATTTTACTTACGGTGACGGACAGGAGAAAATACTTTACACCATCCACCCTAAATAGGGATAGAGCAGATGGTGTAAAGTCCTTCCTCAGAGGGTCCCTACCTACTCTGTCAGAGCAAGTATTCCATCAATGGAGCCAACTGGGGAGCTGTGGGGAGGAGGGTTTGTCGATGGAAGACTTACTGTCCGCCTGAATTTAAATGAGGAGGGCAGACCGAGGGCTTGGTGGACAGGGTACCCCGTCATGTACCTGCCCATCAAACTCTAAATCAGGCCCTTGGCCTTTAACAAGTAGGCTTTCTAGCTTATAAGCCTCCATCATGCTTAGCTCCTACCTAGTCTTATGTAAATTGTGATACCCTCTGTCAGTCCATGCCTCATAGCCAACAGCACTTTACAGTCTGTGGCTAGCAGGTAATCTTTAGCATTATAGTTATTTTCATACAAGTTGCAGAATGCAGGATGCTGTTGGCTAATAAACCAGGACTAGCTGGAGGCCCCACACCTGACAGGCCATTGAGCAGGTGTTGAGGTTTTTCTCCCTCACTTATAATTTCTCCGGTAGTCTAACAATATGTTCTAGGTCTAGATTTGTGTGTATGTATGTATGTATGTATGTATGTATGTATGTATGTATAAATGTATGTATGTATATATTCTTGGTTTCCTTTCTCCAAATCACCATACTTTTGTTTCGCAGCAGGCAGAAAGAAGGAGGCGGCACAGCAATTCCTCACAAACGGTGAAATCTTTTTTATTATTTTCTCCAAAGTGCAAGTAAGACAGGACCATAGAGTTCACATTCCTAGAGTGTCCTCTTAAAGTGACAGTCATTCATACTCCTCCCACCGAGTAAACTTGATTAAAAACACTAGGCCGACTATATCTTAAACAGTTTCCAATTTTGTCAGGTGTATCTTTTTTTCTTTGTAATGAGTAGATTTTCTCTATTTTTCCTCGTGCTCTCCTCAATGTGTCAGTCAAAAAACAACTGTTGGGTACCCCCTTTGTTTAAATCTTTCAAACAGTTCCAAGGCTTGAAACTTAAAATCCTTTTCTTCAGAGCAGCTCCGTCTTCCCCTTAGGAATTCGCCATATGGTTCACTCCATTTGAGAGCTATTTCTACACTTCACCAGAGCTGTGTTCAGCAAAGTGACATGTTTTCAGTGAAAACCAGTGATGTCAAGCCATGTAAAATGTGCTCTCGTTTAATGATTCAGCTGCAGAGACTTGGCTTAGATTTCTAAGCGTGAGGTCATGATCTGTCAAAACAAGATGTATCTTTGTGTCGAAAACCTGAGGCAAATATTCCGTTGCACTAAGCAGAGCAATCACAATATTTGCATATGCTTTGCACATTTCTGAACACAAGAATAATGACTGTGATCTAACAAGCTGCAGGACACATCAAACGTAATTGCAAGTTCACAGTGTAAACTACACGAGTGAGTTTTAATTGAAATAGTGTGTGACTCAGCCCATGAGTTCATAATGTTAGCCCTGATGTCTTGTTATTTTAGGACTGTGGAGTTTAGCAGCATCACTTCGTTTTGTGGATGTATTATGTTTGTGTGTCATGTAACTTAAGAGCCCAAATATGACACCTTCTGTTTGTGTAAGTGTAACCTACATGCTATTTACACAAATGCACCGATTTACAAGTGTAAATTGACTTTTGCAATTGAAAATTTTTTGATTTCCACTCAGACGTGCTATTTCGCCAGTATTTCGTAATATTACGCGGGAGAAATCTGCGCACAGAGGCTTAAAGATGCCATTCTAAGGAGGGGATGTCTTGGTGAAGATTTACGATCTCCTGTAGTTGATGACAAGCATTTCATTGCCAACTCCTACCCTCCATACGAGAGATAAACTCCTTTCAAAGGCAGGAGTAAATCTCTGTCACTGGTGAATATAGGGGGGGGGGGGGGAACACTCGCAAAGTCGATGGTGTTTTAGAAGTGTGTTTCTCCAATGCGAAAAATATTTACCACACAGAGAAAAAAATGTTTTTCGAACTGAAATTTCTCTAGCACAATACACATTCACTTGTGTAAATGCACAAGAGGTACATTTTCTCAAGTGAAAATTCATTCAAATAGTCCTAAACAGGAATTCACAAAGAGTTTCCAGGAGTGCTCATATAGTCCTTTGACTGTCGCACTTCCTAAGAATTCTTCCGGCAACCTTTGAAAATTCAAAGCAGGTTGCATTAATAAAAACGTTGGAGGGAACCTGCAGGAGTAAATATCTGACATTTTTTGTGTATCAGGTTCATGAACTCCAGATAATTATCCAAAGATGGCCTGATCAACAAAAGTCAGCTAGAGAAAGGTGTCAATTTACACTCATAAGATTGCAGTTTGTCTACTTTTCTGACTGTCCTGATATTCGTAAGAATTAACGGAGTACCGGGAACCTGTGATTGTCCAGGACATCTCTCCTATACAAACATGTCCGCATATGGACATGTGCACAATTTGGCATGTAGACTTGCCCAGCAACTCCATACCACATATGAAGAGACTGTAGAACTCCACAACACATCTACTGATGAATCTTGCTTGCTGGGATCATACTACAGCATCCATTTTAGGATGAGGGATGATGGACGACAAATGAGGAGTAACGGATGAGGGATTAGGGATGAGAAAGGATGGTTGAGGGGTTCTTGATGATGGTTGAACAATTATGGATGAGAAATGATGGACCAGGAATGAGGCTTACATGATGATGGATGAGGGTCTATGGATGAGCAATGATAGATCATAAATGAGAAGTGGTGGATGAGGCATGATGATGAGGTAGGATGGATGATGAATGAGGGATTATGAATGAGGAATGGTGGATGATGAATGAGAAACAATGGAGGAGGAATGATTGATGATGGGTGAGAAATCATGATGTCCTACAGTGGGTGATGTCCATATGTCCGACCCACAACATTCTCTGCACTCATTCCTGGTAGCACAAAGAGTGGATTTTAAAATTCTGTGTTTGACCCATCAATCCTTGTGGAATAGAGACTCACTTTTCATTTGTTATATGCTTATGCACTATAGACACGAAAAATGGTTGTGATTTTCAAATACGCTGTTGCAAACACTTACCAAGAATAAAGAAGCAACTAAAAGGGGCAACAGACTTTTTAGCACAGCCCCTTGGCCTGTGGAATAGACTCAAAGTGCAATTCTGAAGAATCATAAATGTTCCATAGGATCAGACACTCTCCTGTTCTAGCACTTCTGTCTCACAGAGCACCAAATGGCCTTTTTTAATGAATACAACATTACTAAAACACCATATAAAGAAGAATCAAAAATAAGAAAACATGCAAAACATAAGTAACATAAGATCAGGAGCATTGGAAGGATGCGCTGGTGTTGGCGCTAATTTCGGTTTTGTAACAATGTTGACACTAAATTATTATACTTAAGTGTCTACTAGGGGCCTTGTGTAGGCCCCAAATGATGATGACCCCGGAATAGAGATTAACCAAGTCAAATCAAACTTACACCAAACAAGGTTCGAAGTCAAAACAATAAAGGTTTATTTAAAATTGGACATATTACAGAAAGCAAAAATAGTTTGTCAGTCCAAATCAAACTGTAAATAATTATTAAAATGCAAATGAAGGGTAATTGGCATAGGATAAGGAAGACTAAGCCCACTTCTAGTGAAGTACCTAAGACTAGATACACTCTACCATAAAGCAAATAAATACATTACAAAGAAGACAGGCATTGTGAGAAATTGGGTTATTTGGGTGAGGGAGGTGTGAGCCCCTCTCAAACAAAAGCCACAATCCCTTTCATGGTGAACCACAAACAGTCACTAAATTACCCTGTGCTTAACCCTCTGGGAGCTTGGCACAAAAGCATCCAGGCTTAATTTAGAGACAATGCGTAAAGTATTTATGCAGCACACAAACAGTAATAAAGTGAAAACACAACACAAGAAAAATCCCACACCGGTTTAAAATAATAGAGTAAAATGTAATAAATTATTTGACATCAACAGCACAAAAATCCAATCAGTAGAACTAGAGATATGCAATTTTAAAGGTAAGTATAGCGCCTAAACGCACAAACCGCCATTCACGAGTATCTGGTCGTACGGAACCAAGTGAATGTCACAAGATCAGGCCGACGTTGTATGTTGAAACAACGAGTTCCTTAACAACGACTCTCTAAACCATGTGGTCTGTACTATGACCGCATCTCAACAACGATTTTTTTTACCACGCATTCTTTTACCACAAATTTTCGTGATAAAGGAATACATGGTAAACCACCCCCTAAAATCTATTCCGAACCCCTCCCACTCCCTAAAATCTACCCATTACCCCTCCCACCTCCCACCCCCTAAAAACTTACACAAACCCCCCAACCTCCTGATAACCAACACTAATCCCTCCCACCCCCTAAAAACTTACACTAACCCCTCCCACCCCTAAAAACTAATACAAATCCCTCCCCACTCCCTTAAAACTAACTCCAACCCCTCCCACCCCCTAAAAATGTACACAAACCCTTCCCACCCCCTAAAAACGATCACGAACCCCCCCAACGCCTAAAAACTAATATGAACCCCACCACCCCCTTAAAACTAACTTGAACCCCTCCCACCCCCTAAAAACTAACACAAACCCCTCTCACCCCTATAAACGATCACGACCTCCCCCAACCCCTAAAAACGAATACAAACCCCCGACCCCCTAAAAACTAACACAAATCCCCCCACCACTTAAAATCTACCCCAAACCCCTCCCACCCCCTAAAAACTAACACCCAACCCCCCTCCACCCTGAACCCCTCTTACCTCTCCTGTTCCTCCAACGCTCCTCGGGACTGCCCATCCCGAACACTAGACCATCTTAGCCTGAACCACACACATGTGTAGTTCAGGCTAAGTCGTTGTTTGTGCAAGTCGTTGTTCGGCTTGCGTGACTCCGGAACTCGTTGTTCCGGAGTCGTTGTTAAGGATGTTCCCCCAGGCCGACTGTGATGGAGCGCAGGCCGGATTCAGGGACCAGCTTAGTCACATTAAAGAAGTTACCTTCTAAAGTCTAGTGTGAAGGGTTCTGTTAGAGGTGGAGGAGGCCGCAAGGAGCAGGGAGAGCTTCGTGGATAGTTGTCGCGGTAGCACGAAGAGCAGGCTGGGCATCGCGGACAGTCGTCAGTGTAGCATGACGATCTAGTTGGGTGTCACAGACGGTCGTTGATGGGGATTCATGTTGGTCATCACCATGGGCTGTCAATGCTGTAGCGTGAAGTGCAGATCATGGTTGCCGGTCTTCGAGGGTGATCACTGTAGCACGAAGAGTTGGGTCAACCGGAGCTTCTCTTTGGTGGTCAGTGCAGGCAGCAAGATCTTGGCACGAAAGGGTCCATTCGCAGTCACAAAGAACCTAAAACTTCAGGATTTCTCATTTTCTTCAAGGAGGAGCTCGATTGATGCCACCTCAAGGGTCCAGGACACAAGAGGTACTTCTTGTGGATCAGGATCTCACCCCAGAAGAGGCCATCAGGGCTCAGTCAGGTCCAATTGCAGGTCCAGGCAGGTCCAGTTGTAACAGGTCAGCTGGGCACTTGCAGAGAGGTCTCTGGAGCTTGTTGTTTCCCTGTAGCTCAGAACAGGTCATCAGTCTGTTGATCCTTGGAGTCCCTAAAGCCTGCGATGAAGGGGGCAGGTCCAGGTCAAGCAAGGGAGGCCTCAAGCAGTCAGGCAGCAGGTGATCCTTCTTCTGTAGTATCCACAGATGCAGGAGTGTACTAAAGAATGGGTGTGAGGGTCCTCTTTTTATACGTGGTGCCCACTTTGAAGTGGGAGAAGCTTTTGGAGCTTCCCCCTACAGAGGTGTCTAAAATTTCCTGGCTGCCTTCCCTGGCCCCAGTCTGTCTGGGGGCACTATAGGCTAGTGTGAAGTCCTTTGTCTGTGAACTGGGCCAGACGCTTGGAAGTGCAAGCGTGGTAGGTGACAGCTCCGCCCCCCATCTTGCCAATGATGGCCCATCGTTCCAATACCCAGACCCTCTATTGTGATGCTGTCTGGAAGGAATACACAAAATGTTTGCCCCACACCTAGTCATGTGACACAGGAACAGGCTGCAGTCACCAAATGGTTAGCGCAGGCTTAAAATTGCATTTTCAGAAGTGTGACTCAGAATCCGACTTAACCATTAAAGAGGATTTTAAATTACAATTTCTCAGACACAAACATGGCATCCCTACCTGCTCCCACACAGAGGTTATCACTCAATAAATGTAATAAGGTCACCAAATCATCCTATGGGAGAGGTAGGCCTCACAGTCCTAAACAAGTTTAGGAGTTTTTCACTACCAGGACATGTAAAACTAAAAGGTACTTGTCCAACTTTTTTAATGCAATGCACCCTGTCATATGGGTTGTTTAGGGCTCCTCTAGGGGTGACTTATACAAATTAAAAAGGAAAGTTTAGGCCTGCCAAAATGTTGATTTTGAAATGGCAATTTAAAACTGCACACACAGGCTGCAATGGCAAGCCTGAGACAAGTTTAAAGGGCTACTAAAGTGGGTGGCACAATCAGTGCTGCAGGCCCACTAGTAGCACTTAATTTACCAGCCCTGGGTACCTGTAGTCTCACTTTACTAGGGACTTAAAAGTAAATTAAATGAGCCATGTGGGTGTAAGCCAATTTCACCATGTTTAAAGGTTAGCAATGGTAAAGTGCACAGTCCTAAAGGCCAACAAAAACGGGCTCAGAAAACAAGGGGGTTAAGGCAAAAAGTTCGGGAGTGACCCTGCAGAGAGGGCCAAGTCCAAAACCATTCTTGTCAAATATTACCACCACCACAAATCTGCTATGATGATTTATTGGTAAATGGGGTTTGCAGAAAGCACTGCACTATTTACCAGTAAGGAAATGTAACAGCAAATTCCAAAAATATGTTTTGCGATCTGGCCCACAGCCTTTCCCCTCTGCAGCCACTAATCAGCGGGCTCTGTTTTTTGCTTATTTATATCTTTCAATTGTTCTGGCGACTGCATGATAGCTCGTTGGCCGACAAATGCTGATACGCAATCGAGGATTTTCTTGCTGGACCATTCTCATTCGCGCTGATTGGGGAACACTTTTGGAAGGAGTCTTGATGGATTAAAAGAACTAGATCAAGCCTTGTTTCTTTCCCCACCCCTTATGAACCCTTGGCAATTCCTTAGGATGGCAACACTCCTGATAATGCTGTTGGATGAAAATTACCAGATGACTCCGAGCCATCCGTGACACCATGCTCTAGTCCTGGGTTCAACCCAGTGCACTCTCGAAGTTGTATAATAATAATAGAAATTAAGCCCTGTTTTAACTCACTTGAACCAATTGCATTAAAGTTCTAGATTGCAATGTCTTCTTAAAAGAATAGGTGGACAGGAAAATGTTGCCATTAGGGGTGTAGGAAGGTTTGCGTTGTTCCCAACTTTCACTCTTTGTGAAGTTTGAAAAGATTCTCCGTTTAAGTTTTCCTTAGTCCTTGAAAAGATTCCTGCACGTTGTGATGCAATTTTTCACTGCATTGTGGTATAATGTTTACTTTCAAACAATGCTTTGCATAAAAAAATTACAGATTGACACCAGTAGGGACTAAAAAGCGCCATTTAACGTCCGTGCTAGATTTGACTTGACGACATGACAATAAGAAGGGGTCTTTGTAAACATTACATTTTAGAGCAGCAACATTGTACTTTTTGGGAAGACACATGCAATAAATTCAATAACACACAGCGAGATTGCAGTCCATTAACTAGATGGCGCTTTACAAAGGTCGTAGAGGTGGCTTGTATTGTGGCACACTGCCAACACGTTAGTATTTTGAGATAAAGAATTAGTATATGCGAATTGTTGCTGCTGCTTGGATGTGGTGACGTTTAAGTTACATACAATCTCACTGTGCGTTATTGCGTTGGCTGCGTGTACCTTTCCCAGAACCAACATTTTGCTGCTTTAAAACTGGAAGTTTACAAAGACCCCACCTTACGTCAGGTCCTCTAGTCAAATCTAGCACTAGAGCTACTTGGCGCTTTCCAGCTCCTACGGCTTTCAATATGGCGTTTACAAGCCTTGTGTGGTTCAAGCTGATTTTGAACTTGTCAGATTAATTAGGGACATGTGGGTGAACATCTAGGAAAAACGCTTTAAAAGCCTGTTGAACACACGCTCTCGTATACACGCTTTTGCGATGAACGAAGAGATGAAGCTGCTGTTTGTAGCTCATTAAGCTAATGAATTTTGTTGAACTTTTTAAGGAAGATGTGGATATTTGGCATCTATAGGCAGTGGGACTGCGAATCTTGAGGGCAGTATATTTCATAGTATGGGAGTTGTAGACAGGTGAAGGGGGTTGGCACCAGGAGATTGGGGGCAGTAGGGGAGGCTCTTATTATCTCAGCACGATGCGCGTAGAGGTTTGGTATAATTCTTGATAGTGGGTGTGAGCTAAATTTAGAGTGTAGGGGTCTCGTGCGTGTTCACGTTTGGGAGTTTTCATTTTTCTTTTTTTTATACACAGCAGTAATGACGGGATGAGGGTCTATGTGGGTGGAGGTTTAAGGTTTTGTGCTACATTATTGAAATGGATCTAGTTTATAGAGAATGCACATTTAGCAGTGGGTTGAGCTGTTTCTCTTGTTCTGTTCCAGTGACCCCTGACGAAGAGCCACAGGGCTCGAAATGCATGGGGTAGAATTCACATACACGAGCTTACTGTGATGGATTATTCATTTGGACGTGATGCTATAGAAGGCCTGGATGGGCATGTAGCATTCATTTGAAATCATGGAATAAAGACTCACGGTAGTATAACGCTGTCTCCGCAGTGATTTTTCAACATGATGAATTGAGAAATAAGTATTTGGACAACTATTGGTATACTTTTGATAAAGACTGGTAAACGCAGTATGGAGCGCACTATTGAAAGGTAAAAATCCTTCATTCAGCAGTGCGACAGACTGGTGCGTAAGCTACGTGCCGCTTTGGACTACTCAAGGTAGTCCATAGCCATGCTATGGATTTTAGTTAGACAACAATGGAAAGACCTCTGATTTCTGGAGGAATTGCTGAATTTGGAATTAAATCTACTGGTGGGACAGAACAGTGAAGTCTATCCCAATTGATGGATTTTCACCCGGTTTTAGCATTTTCTCCGGAAGGTGTAGGATTTTCCATTACAACCCAATCCTAAAGCGGGCATTAAGTGGAATTAAAAGTGAGCTGGTGGTATGGAGTTGGCGACGTGGCTGTTTTTCAGCCCATATGGCAGCTCGGTTTATTGAGTTGACCTCTTATTGAAGTCGTTTTGGGTAATCAGTGTATATGATCAAAGCAGAATCTGCACCAATTCTTTCCCCATCTGCTGTGATACTAACTAACATCATGGGATTTGATGAAAACTGGATAAAAAATGAAATTCAGAAGAGTCAGTCTGCATCAACAGCATTAGGTTTGAATTACATGCCCTGCTGGGTTTTAGTTCTGTGAAAAAAGGCTGGATGAATATTGGTTCCCAAGCCTAATTCTACAACACGTGCATGTGTTCATGTTCTAGGGAAATCGCACAGCAGTATAGTACGTGGACTTTGGCTGACATTGTCACAGATGAAAGCAAATAGTAAATGGATAGCTCCAATGTTAATCGGAAACATTAAAACATAGGGACTTTGCCAAAAATAAGAGCCAAATATTTTTATGTGGCCAACAATTAGAGTTTTGCGTTTGTCTGTGTTTGTTTTGTTTTGCCATGTTTTCTGCAAAACTTTATCACTATTTTTTTTATCTCAAAAAGGACACATTGCCAGAGCAATTGCATTGGATTCAAGCTAGCCTGGCTGATGAGGGCTGTTAGCCCGAAACCGGTCCCAGGATGCTTGTTTCCGGTCCAGGGAAGACATGGCTTGGCAGTTCGGGCTGCACTTTTCCCATGAGTCACAGTGTCAAGACTGATTTGCATATAGCTATGTCTGAACTGGGGTGGCAAAGTGAGCTAAAGAATGATGATAGATTCAACCCAGATCTGTGACTGGGGGTGAGTGTTTGAAAAGTTTCAGCACTCCGTCCATCATCTCCTTGTGTTTGCTTTGTTCGCCCTAAGTTGGCAGGGTATGCCCAGACGTGGGTCCCTTGCTCACTTTGCCACTGGATTCAAGCTAGCCTGGCTGATGAGGGCTGTTAGCCCGAAACCGGTCCCAGGATGCTTGTTTCCGGTCCAGGGAAGATTTGGCTTGGAAGTTCGAGCTGGACTGTTCCCATGAGGCAGAGGGTCAAGACTGATTTGCATATGGGTGTGTCTGAACTGGGGTGGCAAAGTGAGCTAAAGAACGATGATAGATTCAACCCAGATCTGTGACTGGGGGTGAGTGTCTGAAAAGTTTCAGCGCTCCGTCCATCATCTCCTTGTGTTTGCTTTGTTCGCCCTAAGTATAATCTGGGCTGCTTTATTTATAACACAGAACCAAACAGCATCCATTCAGCTTAAGTACTCAGGAAGAGTTCTAACATACAGGTCTTTGGCTCTGATTTCCTTTAAGTGGCTTCATATACCTAACATAACATTTGCAATTCTTCTAGCAAAAGCATAAAGAGAGAAATCAGGCTAATATGAAATAGTCAAATGAGGGTCAGGATTGAATAAGGTGGAGGATTTTGGGCATCCAGAGGGGAGAATGTCATTTTTCATGAAGCTAAACTAAACTGTCAGCCAAGAAGAACCATGGGCCTGTAGTTCCTGTTTCATCAGGCTGAAGAGTTACCAACACGTATAGACAGGACAGGCCACACCGATAAAGAAAGCCTCAAGAGCGGTATTTTAAAATACACATAAATGTGTGAAACTTTAGGGATTTAAGAATATCTTGCGCAACTAAGTGTAGAAAGATCCACATACATTAAGATGCAAGATTATAGAGTGACATACTCGTCTGAGTATTATCAGTCTTCTGAAAAAGTCTGAAAAGACAATCTTCTGAAGTCAGGAAAGAATTGCATCACATACAGCAGAGCAAAAACAAATAAAACATGAGTGAGATATGAGAGGCAAATGAATACTATCCTACAAACTTGATAATTTAATCTTTGCAAAGTACTTGCTACAGGTCTTTGCACCTAGACATCATTTTAAGTAATACTGCCTTTAATATCAACCCAAGTTACCAGGGTTCACTCAGTAAGCCACTCAACCCTAAAATTCTAGCCGGGCCCCAAAGTTCTTGGGTCACTCAATAAACCATTGAGCCCTAAAATTCTAGCTGGGCCCCAAAGCCACAGGTTCCATGGGGCTTGCGTCAGCAGTTGCTGAGGGAACTCACTAACCTACCAACGCTGGTGCTACAAGTTGAACACAAGTCTTGTTTGCTCCAGTTTTGACCCTCTCACCGGGGTTTAAATGACCCTGCGGGAGCAGCAGATCAGTTGCATACCTTCTTGTCCCTTCTTCATTCAAGACCCTATATTTCTCTTTAAATCTTGATGGCAACAGCCTGATATATTAAATGGCGAATTAAGAGGCAGCATTGCAGCGCTATGGGTCTTCTAAGAGCACTCTGGTACGGATAATCCTGGCAAACCCTGCCATATTAAGTGGCACAGGATGCCACTGGAAGCACCTTTCCATCCTGCTGGCTTTAACAAAGGGGTCTGGATACCTCTGGGGCGAAACATGCAAACTGCCATTAGCTTTGTATCCCTGCACTCGTGTGACTGTGAGCAGACAGGAATTAGGGATATGTTTCATGAGTTTACCAGGCAAGAAAACCTCGATAGTAGCCAGTAAGACTTGGTAAGGCGTGACCACCAATATAGTCCAAAAAAACATAATTTAGTATATGCAAGAGTTCTTTCTTTTGTTCGGATTAAGCATTATTAAGGTCAAAAAATAAAGTATTGTCTCTCATGATTTTGTATGGCACATTGTAGGTAAATCTCGTGCATGCTTCTATTGATGAAACATTATATATTGATTGCATGAATAGGGACGTAGCTTCATGGGGGGTGTTTGGGGTGTTACGCACCCCTAATAATTGTATTTTGGGATAAATAGTTGGGTACAGGTGCTTTCAGTCGGATATCACCAGGAATTTTACAAACACAGAAGCTCTGTTTGGAAAGACTTAAAAATATTGGCTATTTGCCAGAATAATGTGCTCTCGGTCTCTCTCACCTAGTACCCCTACCAATCCACATTCCTTTCCTTTCCCTTTCCAGTGCCCCTTCAGCCCCTCTTGTTCACCATGCTTGTTGTATAATGTATTTTAACATTATGTGCCAGCCTTATTGTTGGGAAATTTGAAACTCACCCCCCCACCACAATCTTACTGACCCATCAACGACCCGTGCATGAACTTGATTGAGAAAGAAGAAACGTGTGTTTAAAAGAATGTATTTTTTTTCCTTTTCGGGCAGCCCTTTTGCGAGAAAGACATATAAGAGGATCCTAAAAGAAGAAAGTGTTAGTATTAATTAGAGGCTCTTGGAACATCACCGAATTCTGATCCCTACTGCCCAGTATTAATATCTGGAATGTTTTCTAAAACATGTACCATTCATGACAAACAACATAGAACAAGATGTGACTGGGGCGACTCGGCTGGAACATTGCTTCAGGATATGTTCAAAGACAGAGGTTTGCATCATCACAGACTCGGAATGGTGCATGCACCTCCTGCTAGTTTCAATTGTAGTGTGTTTGTAAAGAGAGCACATGTATTTATCCATTACTTTTTCCAAGCACAGCTCTCCTCCTTAGAGTAATTAATGGCATGGGAGCAATTATCAGCAAGTAAAACTAATAGATGTAGATAGCAGGGCTTGGCAAGAGGAATGGAATAATTTGTTTGAAGCAGATGTAAATGCCAATAGCATTTAACTCTATGAAAGCAAGCACACAAAAATAAGATGTACTGAACACCAAATGTGTACTATTTTCGTACATTTTTCCGTCGGTGATAATCAATGCACATATACATTGAAATAAGGAATATGGATCTAAGTGCATTCTGATCCAGATTTCTCCATGTGTGCTGGGCACCATGTTCTTAGTCCCACGCTTTTATTAAACAAATCATTGCACTTAAGTGTGTGGACGTTTGTCTTGGACACGTAAAAATGCATTTTTATAAGAGCCAGCCCACTCTTTCCTTTAAGGAAGGTTACTCCTAAAAGGGTTCCCTCACGGCGCTTTCTGTGTCAGTAGACCTGCTCCTGGCTGGAAGTTGGAGCATGGTTAGCATGGTCATACTAATGCTCTGCATCCTTACTATCACATGATCATTAGAAAGGGGGCAATCATTGAATGGGCATGGAGGATGAAGTGTTCCATCACCCAGTAAACTGGATTTCTCTAAGGAAGTACAAAGATTGATTGGGTGTTAACACCGAGCTTACTTCTATTTCAAATGTGGTTTGATCAGCAAAGTGCTTCGAAACCTGCACTTATCCATTCGTTTATCCTTCTTTCCGTCTAATTATCGACCAGTCCCCTTTTCTGTGTCTGCTTTGGTGCAGTCTGGCTGTATCTCTGTTGGTAGGACTTTATCACGTACCTCTCCATCTTTTGTAGCATCTTGCCGGAAGAGACCCTCAACTTTGATGGAAGACTCTGCTTTTTTCTTTTTTAATGAAGCATGACATTTAGCTAGAGCGAATGCTATATGTTCCAATAATGACCGCCACATCCAAAAATGGTTACAGATTTAGGCTAAGATGTCAGGGGATAACAGCACATCATGGAGGTTTGGCCTAGTGCCTTGTGCTACCGCCTTTGGAACCTACTGACTTGAGTTTCAATCTCAGCTTTGGCACGTTCTATGATTTTTGGGCGAATTGTGTAAATAAAAATAGTAAATGTTCTGAAAATCCCCACTTAAAGTTCAGGCTTCGGTGCAATTCAGGCAGTTGCTAAACGTGAATGGTAAATATGTACAATCCCCGCCCACCTCATACAGTAAGAAACCACAGATGTAGTCAGAGGTGATTTTCCCTACTGAAGGAGCTGCTGCATTTATACCCTAGTGACCCGGGTTCGATTCCCTGCTCTGTTAGTCTGGTCGAGTCATTTAACATTTGCATTCCAAAATGTGTGAATAGTAAATAATAACATTTGAAACTCTGGTGTGCTGTTTCTTAGGCTTTGGACTTCTGTGCAGAGGGAGTGAACCTTGCTTGGAGTTCACTCTGTGAATTTGCCTGGGGTGCGCAGAGCACCAAGGACCAGGCTCTAATGCCCTTGGACCAAAGACGCTGTAAAATAAATGATCTTCGAACAAGGAGTGTTTCTTTTTCATTGTTATAAAATATTACGCGTGCATTAAGATGTGTGAAATTCAGTGTAATATTTGAAATTTGACAACTTCTGGAACTTTGGTTGGGTATGTTGTTTTTAAACTGGCTTGTTTTTGCACTGCAATATTTATAGAAACTGTACATTTAAGATTTGGAAAATTAAAGGGGGTGAAGGTCGTAAACACGTTCTTCTCTTCAAAAGTGCACTCTTCCAAGAAGGGGTACTAGGGTGCCAGGAATGGAAGTTCCAAATAGAGCTGCGTTTGGCTCAGGAAGCCTGGCTAGGCCTTGACTCAGGTGGTTCCTGGAAAAACTCTGCAACTGAGTTTCTACCAGGACCTTGATATTCTCTCAGCACTTTCTTCTCATAGGGGGTCGAGGAAATGTTGTAGAACTTCTGTCCCCTCCCCCCTGCACACAATGCCCCTCTCCTGTCTCCTGTTTAATGCTTTAAGTTTCACTTCTGAGATGATTTAATGTGAATTCACTATGACTGGTAAACACACTGGTAGCGGACACTAGTCCTTTTTTTGATACGTTGACGTAATCTCATGTATTTCTGGTAATTCACATTGGGTTTGTCATGTAATGTTCCCCAAATCATTCCTTTGCGCCACGTCACGTCATTTCAAGTCTGTGTGAATAAAAATCCTATTGTTGGAGCACAGAAACAACATGAAGGAAGAGAACGAGAGTGGCTGCTGTTTGCAGCACTTGTGTTTCTTGTGCTATTTTTTACCACAAAAATGAGCATTTCATGCTAAAATGTAACACTAAGGGGGATATTCACAAGGACTTATCTCTGAGTTATCGCCACCTTAACGCAACAAAAGTGGGATAGATTTAACGCCCCATTCACAAGCGGTTGCAAACTGCAGACAATGCAAGTATTCCCGCGATAACCGCCTCAAATTTTACCTCCACGGGTGACACCACCAACTAACCCTAATGAGATGTCGAGTAGGCGTTCCCGTGCAAAAACACACGAAAACACCACTACACCACATTCACAACGAACTGCCAGATCTGCGATGCGAACCCAAAACAGGCGATAAGCCGCGGTAGCAGCAGGGAATTAACACCTGCCTTTTGCTGGTGTAAAGCAGGACAACTACCCGCAGTATGAAAGGGAGCCCAGCCAAGAGCCACATCTGAAGACCCACAGATGCCATGGAGACAATGATCATGCAGCTCCGAGACCCAAGAGGGCCACAACACCCACCCCCACCACACCCCGGCCCCCCCGGATCCCCCCCGGGACAAACACATACCTTGCACGACACAAGAGCCACAAAAAGCGCATGATGTCGCACAATGACAACAAGAAACACGTGTGGGCAGAAGAACGAGAAACAGTCACTCATCATTGAAATAACAACCAAAAACTTTGTTGAATACAACACAAAACACCAATGCGGAAGACTCCTGTCGGGTCCGTCCGGGTCAATCCTGATGTCACAGCCTGGAAAATAAAGCACAAAATCAGAACGTGTGTCATGCGCACATCAAAGGAGCGAGACACAGAGAAACAGAGAAGGATAGAAAGGCAGAGAGAGAAAGAGAGAGAAGGAGAGGAAGGGAGAGAGAGAGAGGGAGGGAGAAGGAAAGGAAGGGAGAGGGAGAGAGGGAGAGGGAAAGGAAGGGAGAGAGGGAGAGGGAAAGGAACGGAGAGAGAGAGAGAGAGAGAGAGAGAGGGAGAGGGAAAGGAAGGGAGAGAGGGAGAGGGAAAGGAAGGGAGAGGGAGAGAGGGAGAGGGAAAGGAAGGGAGAGAGAGGGAGGGAGAAGGAAAGGAAGGGAGAGGGAGAGGGAGAGAGAGAGAGCAAGGGAAAGGAAGGGAGAGAGGGAGAGGGAAAGGAAGGGAGAGGGAGAGAGGGAGAGGGAAAGGAAGGGAGAGAGAGGGAGAAGGAGGGACACTGCCATCCCCGCGCACCCCGGCACCACTGCTCACCTGCTGCCACCGGTGTGTCTCCAACCACGTGCCGCTATACACTGCAAGCCACCGGGTCTGCAATCTGTAATCGAGGCCAGAGTCAATCATGGCAGAGTCCATCACACTGCACACGACAACAACGCCTGCCCGTCCTGCGCACACATGCAGCCGCACCCTACCCCCTCCCGTCAGCCAGCGCTGGCCGTCCGCACTTGAGCACCCAGGCCCACTGCTCACCTGCCTCCAACAGTGTGTCCACCAGGGGGCACACTACGTGCCCGTGCAAGCTCCAGGCCCAGGTCCCGCCACCATGGCATGCTCCACATCATGCGGCCCCGCGCCGCGGCGCAGCAGGTCCCACACATGACGCTGAGTCCTGAGGCATCAATGGGAGAGACCACATCAGTGCACACGTCATCATCGCAGGCTGCACACCCGCTCAGCAATTTCGGTGCCAATAACCCTGTGCAACCCCAGTCAGCGCCACGTGGTGGTAGGCCCGTGACAGCCGCATGGCTCCGGGTGCCACTAACCATGTGCACAACAAGTCATGGGCCCTTTATGATTGAGTATCGTGGAACGTCCGTCATCCAGTCACCACCGGCAGTGGGGAATGTGACATTGTCGGCAACTTATATTGGCGGGGTCACATGGCCTGTGACGCCTGTGCCGGATGGGTGTGGTGTGCGTGCGTGCAAACCTGCCCTCAGGGAGTGGCCGTGACATTCTGACAACTAGACCAGCGACCTGCAAACCACTAGCGTGTACGCCTGCAACATGTAGCTATGTGGGCCCCCCCTCGGAGCGTAAGCGGAGTGGTCTGGCCTGGCGTACGCCGGACCAGCGCAGGGCTTGCAACAATGACTCTGGAGCTCTGGGCGTGGTTCAGTCCATGTCCGGACAAGGAAGTGACTAATGCGTGTGTCCCTGTTGTGGTGTCTGCGGCACCCGGAACGCAATCGGCAATGTAGCACACTGTGACTGGATTCCCACTAGATGAGCATCATTCACGTTGGGGGGAATCACTGACCCTACATTCATCCACACATTCATACATGAATGATGAAAGACATGACACAGCAGTGCGTTTCTGAATGTTTAATGCACATCCAGTGGAGTTTTGCAGCTGGAGCAGTTCAGGGCCATGCCAACCCCACTTCACAATATGGGCCCGTGGAAGGCCAGCCAGAGTCCATCGGGGAATGACAAGTACAGCGGAAGAGGAAGGGTACAGTCCGCAGTCTGGTTGCCGTGTCATTGGTCACCAAACAGGATACGGCAGTCCATGTTGCGGTCCAAGGTGAGTGCAGCAGAGTGTATCGGGGGTCAGTGGAAGGTCATGGGGCGATGTGAGGCACCAAGCAGAAACAGACCAGGTGGCGGACATGAATGCTAGTGCCTCCTTCTGAACTCAAGCCCATCCACGTCCTCATCCTCGGACGTGTGCTCTGCCCCACCTGTGGGTGGTGCAGTTCCGGCTGCGGCACTGTGTGCCACTGATGCATCGGGGGCTGGAGGTGGATTGTCGGCCGCACTGTGTGGCAGTGGCACATCAGGTGCCGGAGTGGAAATGCCTGCCGCACTGTGAGGCACTGACACACCAGGGGGCGGAGATGTGGATGGTGTAGGGGCAGCAGCATTCATCTGCGCCACGCCTTGTGGCAGCAATGCCATGATGAGGACATGCAGGGCATGGTAGATCCCAGCTACATTTTGCTGATGAGCAGCGGTGGCTGCCATCCTTTCCGCCTCCATCCGCGCCATGTCCTCCATGAGCCTCCGCATGTGTGCCATCTCACGGCTGAGATCGCTGGAGCCACTCTGAGCGGACAGGTGTTCTTGTCTCCGAGTCATGACTCCAGCGATGTCAGCCAGGGCTCGTTGGAGACCATGGAGCAGCGTGTGGGTGTCCGTCAGGGACTGGAGGTGGTCCCTGATGGGACTCAGACACCCATGGATGGCGTCAAGTTTGGTAGCCATGAGGTCGAACACCACCCGCACCTGCTCAGCCATCTCCCTCTGTACCTCCAACACACAGCGTTGGAAGGCCATGTGTTGTTCGGGGGGTCTTGGGAGACAGCCAGGGTTGTGGGTGCCTCCTGCTGGGTGGTTTGTGGAGTGGGTGGGGTCTCCTCGATGCAGCTGGGCTGCCCTGGTCCTGGAGGTGATTGGCAGATGAGCTCAATGATGTCTTGGAGGGCTTGGGTGTCGATGCTGGTGGTGTCCTCCTCGTCATCAGTGAAGAGTGGCTGGGACTGCTCTGCAGGTAGCGTTGACGGTGCCCCTGCAATGTGAAGGGGAGATGCTGTGTTACAATGTGTCCACATGTATGTAGACGCATGGTACATGTTCACATTCAGACAGCATGGCAATGTACATTGTGACAGTCTGTAGATCAGGGCCATGATCCAGAGTCATTGTGGATGTGCACTGTGCTCTGCTTGATTGTGCATGTGTGCCATTGTGGCCATCTCCCCCCGTCCCCCCAGTACCTGGTGGTTACTCACCCTGTTGCCGTTGTGTTGTGTCTTGTCGAGCAGTGTCCGGTGCCCCGACTCCTGCCACGGTCTCCACACTGATGACTGTCGACACCAGCTCCTCCATGTCATCCAGCTCCAGCTGTGGCGCTGGGCTCCCACCTCCAGTCTGCATTGCTGCCTTCTGGTTGCCTGCGAGTTTCTCCTTGGTCTTGCGCTTGATGTCAATCCATCGCCTCTTGACCTCGTCCATTGCCCTCTTGTGCTCTCCGACGGCATTCACCTTGTCCACGATGGACCGCCATAATCCATTTTTGGTGCCCAATGACACATTGGAGGTGACGAACAGTTGTTGATGGTGTTCTATCACCTCCGTGACCAGGATCCTATTCTTCTGTGGACTGAACTTCGTCTTCCTCTTCTTCTTGTCCTTGCCCTTCCCTGTCACCGAGGTCCCAGGCTGGTCGTCCGGGGTGCTTGTGGGGTTCCGCTCGTCCTCTGCGCCTGCTCCGGCTGCCTCCATGGTGCTTGGGTGTTGGTCATTTTGTGTTTGTGTGTTTTTTCTACTTTTGTAGTGACTTTCCCGCCTGCCGTGTGTGTATAGCAGGCCTGGCGCTGCTTACCGCTGATTTCCTCATCGCGAATGGGCTCATCGCACGTTTTTTGGTGTTGGGGTTTGTGTTTTTGACTCCGTCGCGGTGGTTGTATCGCGGACATTGGCCGCGTTTTCGGAGGTCTATCGCATGGTACCGCCTTGTTGTGAATTCCAGGTTAACACGGGGTTATTTTCCCGCGATAGACCGCGATGTGTAAAGTTGCGTTAACATTTTCTGGAGATGTTTAGCGCACGTTCTTGTGAATATGCCCCTAAATGGCAGGTTTGCATTTCGGTCATTTTGCATAATTTTTCTGAAAATTGTGGATAATTACGCAAAAGGAAATTGCACGAATTTTGCACACCCCAAGTAAAAATCCTAATGACCGTAAATCCACTGCTGCCTCTGCTAATCTGATTCTACACAAAAGGTACTCTTGTAATCCTCAAGGCAAATGAGGCATAAGGGCTTTTATGGTCCAAGACTTCCTGGAAAGGAAATTATCTGAGGCAGGAGGATAACTTGAGGTTTCACCAAATCTCTTTCTTTACCTATTCGAATTAATTATGTACAGCATTCAAAGAGATGAGCTACCTTGTTTCATGTTTTTAATTACTCCACTAAACAGTTTACATTGCTTCTGGGGTTTTTGTGAATAATTACACCCCAGGAAATTACCGAATACTCTTCATTTTTACAATTTTCCTCCATGTGTTCAGAAATGCTTCAGTCAATATTCCAGATCATATCTACTTTTTGTGTTGTCAAAAAAGTCAGCTGGGACTAGGCCCCTTTTTAATATCTTTAGCTATGTATTGCATCAGTAGCGGCCCGTGGTGGGAGTGCTGCCGGGCGGTGACGTGGGGCTGGGGAGGGGCAGGGTGGGGGTAGTAAAGTACGGAATACGACCATATAGAGGTAAGTAGACATAAATAAATAAAACGAATTTCGTTGCGCGCGCTGCATAGCATTGGCATAGAGTTATTTGTTCTTGGCTACAACTGTTGTATTTTCTTTGTTTTTATCGATCTACTCTTCTAGAATGCTACCTCATGCCCTTAAACCTTCTCTCGTGCAAATCATGGCAAGACTTTTCCCGAAATGGTATTCCCTGGTAATATCCGGCCAAAATCGCGTGGGCAAGGACCATATCTTCCTGGTTTGTGCACCTCAGAGCAGGGGAAGCCAGACCAAGGTCCAAGTCTCAAAGTGGGGCAGTAAATGTGCACACGGTAAATACCACAGACGGGGGTATCAGCATTTAGTGGCTAGGCAGATATCACCCAGGATTGCAAAATCTGGCGAGTTTGTCCAGCTCTACAGGCAAAATGAAAGCTTGGACTGTGGGTCCCCTGTAATAGGGCTGTGCTCTGCTCTTTGGATCACTGGTATGCTTTTATAACTCTATTGTGAACAAAAGGTCTTGTTCTTTTAATTTACACAAGGAATGAACTCTGTACTTTAGAAGCCCCTACACGTGCCCGTCATTAGACAGCAATTAAATACAGATTTAATTTGAGTGTTTGCAGGCATAACATGCCTTATTATTCAAGCAGTTTCACATTGCTGCCAAAGGTTGGATTCCAGGAAATCTATAAAACATCGAATCACATAAAACACTCTCCTTGCTAACCACACACACTTTATTGCATGAAGCATGTTTATAGAAGCGCTAGGACGAACTCTGGAATTAAACAACCGCAAACTCACTTAAGATGTCACAAGAAACGCTATAATCGTGCAATAAATGTCGACACATAATCTGTGATAAATTATGTCTTGTGAATGTTGCATTTTATACTAAACAGAATTCAATCATTGAAAAACATTCTACTACAAGCATATCAAAGTCTCGACTAATAATTAAGCTTGTAAAACAGAGGCAGCGATCCCATATTTTTATCTGTGCAAGCTGGACCTCTGGGGCATATTGGCTGACTGCGTGTCTTCATTCACCAGCATGATGACGACACTCCTCTGTACGCGAGAATCTCGCGAGAGTTGGATGTCTATTGACTAAGAGCAGACTCTCATTCATTGAGGCTGGATAAAAGATGCATGCGTAAAATGTAATCCAGTTAAAACTTTGGGGCATATTATCAAGGGCCATTTCGCCGCTTTTTTGGCTTTAAAAGCCAAAAAAGCGGCGAAAATTACATCGCCCTATTTACAAGGCGGCGCTAACATGCATTAGCGCATGTTAGCAGCCGTTTTTCAAACGCCTAGCTTTGCATCGCTAATGAGATGAAAAGTAGGCGTTACTTTCAGGAAACAACAGGAACATGATCGCCAACCGTACATCGACGTATTTACAAGCCGTCCCAGAAAAAGCGTAGCAATGTAAAAATCCGCGCTAACCGCGGATATCGCCTAATACTAACGTCTGCTAAATTCTCGACTTAGCCATGTACATAATGGGAGGTGGATTGTTTGGTTACATCCACTTCTTCCTATTTACAACATTTTCTTCGGCGCTGTTCTAACATCGCTGGTTTTCATGCGATATTGATGACAATCGCCGTATATCGCCGGATTTCACATCGCCTGTTAGCAAATCGTTGCAAATACGCCGCTAACATGGCGATGTGATCTGGCGATATACGGCGATAATGAAAAACGCGCTAGCCGCGTTTAGCGATATTTATCGCTCGTTGTTGATGATATGCCCCAGAGTATTTACTGATGTCTACAGGAAAGGTAACCTTTGCGTCCCGGTCCTAGTTACCAATCTAAGCCCCAAACATGGCATTGTAACCGCCCATGTGGATTTGGCAAAATAATTTGGGTTTTTTCTTGTTCTGAAACTATTATATCTGATACATGTAGTTTAGAAAGTCTCATCCTACATTATAATTTTTCTTTGTTGATACACGTTAAAGCGGCATTAAAGAGGCCATCTGATGAATGATGTCACAATTCATCTCAAAAGCCCAGCTAATATCATCAAACAAAGCAACACTCTAGAATGCCTATTGTTGGTGATTGTCAGAAATACAGGCCTGGATCTGTGGTTCAGGGTCCTAACATACCCCGGGTGGATGGAGGAAATGAGGTGTTGCGTCTTACTGCCTGTGAAAATTAGCTTTGATCAGGATTACTCTGATCCTAAGATATTTGCCCTAGTTATAACTTGAATATCCATTGTTTGGTTTACAAGGCCTAGTGTTGAAGCAGTCATTTACTTGCCTAATACGTGAACAGTGAAGAGGCAGGAGGGTCTAGTTCAACACAAGAATATGTCTTCCGTGCTTGGCAATTTACAGTTTTTCGGGCACTTGCCTCATTGCAGGCTTTTTTTAATGGCAGGAGCACTCTTTTGGGAATCACGTCCTTCAACCCTCCTGTTGGCCAAGACTACCTGGTACACAAACAGCTACTGACACAAAATGGCCCTGGCTCAAGCTAAAAGGAACTTTCCATCGCTTTCCACATACTTGTCAATACTACTGAATTAGTTGGTAGACTATGGCTTATGTGGCAGTCCTGCAGCATAAATATTTAAGACCAGTACCCTCTCCTTTTAATTAGGCCAGGCAGGCACTAATTTGGATGCCTGAACGGACACCACTATGAGCAGCCAACGTGCCCAGCAAACGAGAGGGAATGAGGGCGAGGATAACTCCAGAACACCCCCCTCTAACCTTCAAGCTGGTTGTGTGGTCCTGCAGAAGATGAAAAACCTGAGCACAAGGCAGCAATGGGATAAGGAAGGTTGCAGGGGATGGAGTGAATTCAGTGGGATAAAAAGCAGCCTAGGCAAAAAAGAAAAACTCTAGGCTGGGGATTGAGTCGCGTGAGAGGTACAAGAAAGGCAGAATTCCTTCTCCTGGAGTCTCCCACCTTCAAACGGGAACAATACATAAACCAATCATGCTCAGAAAATCCTACAAGAATCAGGAATTCCCTTCCTCTTACCCTCCGTGTGACCTCACACCATGCTACCTTTAGAAAGGAACTTAAGACTCTTTTCTTTGAAAGACACTTGGGCTAAATCTATTATGTCCCAGACGCTCTCAAATGTCTGTTTTTAGGTCGAGCCTATAGCGGCAGCGTGCATGCGCTGCTCGCTCTGCGAGGCATGCAGTAATGGAGTATGCAGTGGAAGCTCCGCCCACTCTCCGCCCATGTTTTTAATTGGCTCGTGTCATTGTCTTTCGTAAATGCTGTCTTCTGATTGATTATGAGGCTTGTTAGTCCCTCCTTAATATGGCCATGTCGTCATTTGTACCCTCCCATGACTACTGGCCCCTTTACTTCGAGTGTTACACGGTAGGGTACGTGTTATTTAGACTGTGAGCACTACTTTGTCCCTGCCTTCTCGCCCCCTTTTCTCCCCTCCCCCCGCCCGCACTCACGTTGTCCGTGCTTCCCCCTCCCGTTGTCCGTGATGCAATGCAATAGGTCTTGCGTAAATGCGAGTCCTATTGCATTGCAAATGCTTGCTTTAAGTAGACTATTTGAACTTGGATCTTTAAAGTCATGATTCGAGAAGGGTGGGTTTTATTTTCTACAGAAGGGTCGCAAGTTACCAGCGTGACGTCCCTCCCTGGGCGTTGGAACTTAGAAACAGGAAAACAAAAACAAGCAAAGTCAAAGCGGCCGAGGCTGGATCCGGGCAGCAGTTGCCGTAGTAGCAGGGATTCCAGTGTGCAACCCACTTAGAACCATGGCCTTCTGAGGCGGGGAGCCCGGCATGGCGGCTGCTCTGACCTGCCGTAGCTGTCCATTTATTTTGTGAAATCATCCCAATTAAAGGCGGAGGAGGAGGAGCGGCCAAGACCCTGTCAGCAGGTGAGAGTTGCTTTCGGGGGCTAAGAGGGAGGAATGTGAGTAGCGGCGCCTGCATATCATTTCATTCTAAGATTTCCTTTCTGTACCTCCCATATTATGATTAGCTGGGGTGCTAGCCCTCCTCGCCATTGACATGGAGGTCCTACTGTGAGGCGCCCGTACATTTGGGGAGAGGTTCTGAGGTGTTTGATGCATTGCAGCGGAAGCTGTGTTTAGGAAAAATCTGACATGTTGGTGAGCCTCCCCACGGCAAGTAAGCGACTGACGGGCTTGGAGGCTGAGTCTCACGCCCTCGTCTCGGGAAGAGTAGTCTCATCGGGATAGTCAGCGACCCACTCTTATCTGCGTCATTAACTAGACTTCGAGGTAAACAACGACCGCTTGATCAACAGACTGTCCCACCCCCTACTGCTGTCTGGTTGTAGGGGCACCGCCTCCGTGAAGCGGAGGAATCTCCCTTTGCAGTTTTATATAACTCAAACTCGACTCAAAGGTATTGGAGCGCTTTACATGAGCAGCGGTTACACTACACAAGGACACACATTTTATGGTATTAGGCTCTAGGGGACCTCGCTCGCCCCTGCTTTGTTTTGTGTTTGCGGACGTGAGGAACTCTATGGATGTGAAAACGTCACGACAGATGCCCCTCCCTATCAACGCACCTCTAACGTTGTCTTAACTGCGATTGTTCACCTCGTTCTCAAGGTGACGAAGCAGAGGTTAGGGTCTTATGCTGTTCTTGCCCCCATATTCATACTATGCCCGCAAACTGGCTTTTGAAATTGATCGAATCAAATACGGAAATAAGGAGGATTTTGTCATACCTCCATGGAGTCTTACTTGGACTTGTCACTGCTTTCATCAGCCAAAGCAGCCAACATTCCCCTGTGAAAGGGACATACATGATTAACTGCATTTTGTTGCTGGCACCATTGAGATTACGGGACTGCTCTTAATGAGCAGGGCCTTGATGTTGTGGCAGTCTTCATGAGCATTGGCAAGACCAGTCCATTTAGGTCTTGCCTACGGACACATTTTAGCTGTTTTGTCGAAAACCTGTTGTGAACACTACTATTAAGTAGAGTATGTTAAGTAGAGTGGGCTTTGGATCCGCCTATTGGTTAGCATTGGCTTGCTTTCTCGTCGCATTTGCTTTCATATTACTTGATGTCTTTCTTTACTTCATATGTTCGTTCCTCCCTTAGAGCAAAACGTCTTTAATATCCTTTTGATTGGATGGCATGTATTGTTCTGCAGCTCCGCACCAGATAACTGCTTTTTTTGTTTTGCTTTCAGAGCTCCATGCAACTTTATGTTTTTGATAGACTTCTAGCTTCAGATTCCTCATCTTTTGAATAGTTCCCAGGCATCCGACTTGATCCTGAAACTTTTCTGCAGTATCTTGGCATGTTGCCAGGAGTTTCTTTGCTGCTCTGCATTGATGCAGTTCATCTCGAAATGATGTGGCGCCTATACATGTGCCTTCAATAATGTAAGGTACCCCCTGAGGTTAATTTTGAGGTCTGGGAGAAGGGGGGAAAAAAGGCATATAAATAGGGAATGAACCTCCCACTTCTAAGGAAAAAAGAAATTATATCAAATAAAGACATAAAAAAATGCACGATTGTAGTATTTAATGATTGTTACAGAAAGGGAAAGCCCATTGAGCTAAGTCCAGCCATTGATGAATTGTTACAGGTCGTGTGGGAGGTTCATTCCCTATTTATATGCCTATACATGCGCCTCCATTGTGCATTTACCAGAAGTGTGCAAGGGATGTGACCCCCCCTAAAGCATCTGTATTTAAGCCCTGTAGGGATTGTCATAAATTTATGTGGCAGATCCCCACCAGGTATGCCTGTGATGTCAGGGGTTGAGCTATGACTCAGTCCTGCAGTGACTGTGCGTCGAACCCAAGGCCATCAGGGACCGGAAGGGGAAGCTTTACATCACCAAGCATAAAAAAACTGTCACAGTCTCCTTCAAAATTTCAGTCCTGAAGTTGATGAAGTTGCTCTAGAGGCAGATGTTTGTAAATCACTCAGGTAGGTCAAAAAAGAAGCACAGGACATTAAAGCAGCATTCCATTCCCTCGCTCCACTCATTTGCCTTAACAGGGACGGGGTGGTGTCACAACTCTTAATCCCACTCCCGAATTTGGCTGATTTAGGAGCAGATTCTGCAGCTGGTTCTAGCACCACCCAAGTTTCTGGGGCCAATAGCTATGCCACATCAAATCGAAGAGTTCCACACAGCTATGCTCCGACTCTTTGGTTTCTTTCCAGCTCCCTCTGGGACGGCAGGGGGTTGAGCGGCCCGACATCTGGAGTACCATGTCATGAGTGATGTAATATGTGAGGTCACAAGAAGTGCATTGCTGGGGCGTAAGTTATAGTTAGCTGAGGTAACTATAACTGCTGAATTTCACTGGTTTGGTACAAGTGGAATCTGAGCCTACTATAATATCCCTGTAACCTTTAGGGGTTTTTTCCCAGTTAATTTCTATGGTTTTTAGGTCGAGCATTCGAGACCTCTTGTATATCCTTAAAGGAAAACAAGATGTGTTTCAAAAAGAAAAATGAAAAATTTCTGTTTCATTAGGTCGAGCATTCGAGACCTCTTGTATATACTTTAGTATATACTTATATACTTTAGTATATACATATATGTGTATGTACTTTGTGGGCTCTGGAGATCAGCCCTAGGACTTGTCTGCTTCCGCTTAGGGACTTTTTTTTCTGTTCATCTGCCTCTATTTAACTGTCTTGATAGAAAACAACCAGCAGAGGTCAGTAAAATACCAGAATCACTTTAGCATTCTCTAGATTCCAGTCCATAGAAATTGTCTTCCACGAGCACCCGTAGACAATAATATTTGTTTGAAATCTTGTATTTTCAGTGATATGACCATTGAAGGCCCTGATTTTATATTAAAAACAGAGCTTTGGACTATATTATTTCCCGCTGAAAGGCAACATTTCTCTCCATGTGTTCCCATACCTGGCGTGTCACGCAGTTTGGTGCTTACTTTCCCTCCATGTTAAAGAACAGTAGATGTTTCAGCACCCAGGCTAATGTGCTGCATAGCTAAATACATATAAGGTCCCAAAGGCGAGACTGATTGCATTGCAAATGCTTATTCTCTTTTCATGTTCAGTATCTCAAATATATTCTTGCGATGAATGCTGGCAACTGTACTCTTTTAAAGCGCTATGATGCCCCATGGCTATGTCCGTGCTATATAATATCACAAAAGTAAAAATAAATGCGAAAGTGGATCTGGGGGCTAACTGCAGAAGGGGTTAAATGAATTTGAGCACACCGCATAGGGTAAAGGAAAGACTGCAGGCAACCAAAGGCTGCCTCGTACCATGGCATACACTTTCTACCAGTCCTTTTGTTTTCCGCCATTGGTGTGTTGGATTCTGGGTCCTGTCATTTTTGTCATGTAAGTTCATTTTCCTTTTATGTCAGTCAGGTCAAAGGTCATGTGATGTAATTTTTTACTGATGTCTAAATTAGTTACATTTGCATGTTTGAAACTTGAAACTCCTGCCTCTTTTTGGTGATTGAAAGTTTACAAGTATGCTTTCATACTGCATGCACTTAACTCCCACAGACATCTCTTTGCCACTTTAAAGGCCTTTACAAATCCTAGATTTGCATCCATTGTGGAACCGGATGGGGAACAGCCATTACATCGTGGCGGTTACCCCGCATGCCATTACAACGCAAGCATTACAACGCATGCGTTGTAACAACGCATAACCATCACAACGCAATTTTTTACAATACATAGGCCTTTACAACGCATGCCTTTACAACGAATTTCGTTGTAAAGGCATGAATGGTAAAGGGATATGCTTTTCCAATGTAAGTATTAGGTAAGTATGGGTTTTGGGGTGGTATGGGTAATTTGAGGGTTTAGGGTGGGTATGGGTTTTGGGGTGGCATGGTTAATTTTAGGGTTTGAGGTGGGTATGGGTTTTGGGGTGGCCAGGGTAGTTTTAGGGTGGGTATGGGTTTTGGGGTGGCATGGGTAATTTTAGGGTTTAAGGTGGATATGGGTTTTGGGGTGGCAAGAGTAGTTTTAGGGTTTAGGGTGGGTAGGGGTTTTGAGGTGGCAAGGGTAATTTTAGGGTTTAGAGTTTAGGGTGGGTATGGGTTTTGGGGTGGTACGGGTAATTTTAGGGTTTTGGGTGGGTATTGGTTTTGGGGTGGCAAGGGTAGTTTTAGGGTTTAGGGTGAGTATGGGTTTTGGGGTGGTATGGGTACTTTTAGGGTTTAGGGTGGGTATGGGTTTTGGGGTGGCATGGGTAATTTTAGGGTTTAAGGCGGGTATGGGTATTGGGGTGGCTTGGGTAATTTTAGGGTTTAGGGTGGGTATGTGTTTGGGGTGGCTTGGGTAATTTTAGGGTTTAGGTTGGGTATGGGTTTTGTAGAGGCAAGAGTCATTTTAGGGTTTAGGGTGGGTATGGGTTTTGGGGTGGCATGGGTAATTTTAGGGTTTAGGGTGGGTAGGGGTTTTGGGGTGGCAAGGGTAATTTTAGGGTTAAGGGTGTGTATGGGTTTTGGGGTGGCAAGGGTAATTTTAGGGTTTAGAGTGGGTAGGGGTTTTGTGGTGGCAAGGGTTTTTTTAGGGTTTAGGGTGGCTAGGGGATTTGGGGTGGCAAGGGCAATTGTAGGGTTTGGGGAGGTGGGGGTTTTGGTGTGGAGGGATAATTTTAGGGTGGGTAGGGGTTATGGGGTTGTTGGATTTTTAGGAAATGTGTTTATAAAATATACTTTATATAAATGTGTATACATATATATACACAAATATTTTATATATATATATATGGATTAAATATATATGTATATATATATTCACTGAAAAAACCATAGGTTTCAGGCACGTTATAGTTAGAAATTAGCATTTAAAAAACCTTAGAAATTCACTGAAAAAACCATAGGTTTCAGGGGCGTTATAGTTCGTTGGACATTTCACTCGTACAAAACCATAGAAATTCCCCGTTATAGTTAGTTCAGCTAACTATAACTCGCGCCCCGCAATGCACTGCTGATGACGTCACATATTACATCACTCATGACATGGTCAGTGACATCACTGATGACATCACTGATGACATCTCAAATGACATCACTGATGACATCACTGATGACATCATCCAGTGACTGTGTGTTTCTGTAAAGTTTAAATATGTTTAATATATATAGGGAAAGGCGTATTGAAGAATGAGTGGGTGTATAAGTGTCTGAATGCATGACTTAGTAGGTGCGTGACTGACTCTATAAGTGAGTGATTAAACGTATCTTACTGAATGCATGGGTTAGTGACTAAACTGTGTGAATGTCTGTATCCGTCTGCCTGTTGGTGTGTAAGCGGCTGCATGGGTTTGTGAATAGCTACATGAGTGTCTACATGGGTTATTGATTGGTTGTCTGAGTATCTGTATGGGTGCCTGAGTGTTTGTGTGGGTGGGGTGTGTGTGACTCTGTGCATAGATGTGTGAGTGGGTGATTCACTGGGTGCATGGTTTCAAGAGTGCATCTGTGATGGACTGTATGGGTGGGTGAGTGTGTGTATGGGTGTGTTAGTGAGTGAATGTATATCTCAGTGGTACATGTGTGAGTAACTACATATGTGAAAGGCAGTATATATGTGTGTTGGAGTATATAAATGGCTATAAGTGAGAGTGTGTGATTGTGAGAGTGGCTGTATGGATGAGTGTGTACTTGTATCAGTGATTGTATAAGAGCGTAAGAATGTGCTAGTATTTGTATGAGTAAGTGAGCTGGTGTGTGTATAACTGTATAGGTGAGTAAATGGCAGTGTGATTAATTATTTGCATGACTGACTAGGTGTGTGAGCACCTCTATGGATGAGTGGCAGTGTGTGAGTGTCTATATAGGTGTTTGAGTGCATATGATAGTCCTGTACTGAGTGACCATAAGTATGAGTGATGTACGGGTGAGTGAGTGGATGTGTGTGTAGACCTAAGAATCAGTGAGTGTGTATGTAGTTATTGATGTTGGAGTGTCTATGCTTTTGAGAATGGCAGTCTGTAATTTAGAGTGGGTGTATCAAAAGTTATATTAGGGTGTGAGAAGATGCATGAAATTATCACATGGATGATGTCATCAGTGATGTCATTTAAGATGTCATCAGTGATGTCATCAGTGATGTCACTGACCATGTCATGAGTGATGTAATGTGTGACGTCATCAGCAGTGCATTGCGGGGGCGCGAGTTATAGTTAGCTGAACTAACTATAACAGGGAAATTTCTATGGTTTTGTACGAGTGAAATGTCCAACGAACTATAACGCCCCTGAAACCTATGGTTTTTTCAGTGAATTTCTAAGGTTTTTTAAATGCTAATTTCTAACTATAACGTGCCTGAAACCTATGGTTTTTTCAGTGAATTTCAAAGGTTTTTTAAATGCTAATTTCTACCTATAACATGCCTGAAACCTATGGTTTTTTAAGTGAATTTCAAAGGTTTTTTAAATGCTAGTTTCTAACTATGCCTACAGAGGTAGGACATGTGAAGAAAGAAGAAAAACGCACAGAAAGAAGCAAAAGAAATGCAGAAAGAAGCAACAGAAGTCCACAAAGATGAACAAAAGTGCAGGAAGAAGCAAGACATGTGCAGAAAGAACCAACAGAGGAGCAGAAAGAGGCCTTGTTGCAAAATCATCCTGTGCCCACAACTTTTTCAGACGGGTACTGGTGGTAACTGACTCTGACTAACCAGGCCTAGAGCCAGTGCTATGCTAAAAGACACTTAGAATACAGTGAAAACACCTACATACACTAGGGAACACTATGCGTTGGGGTACCCCTGTGATTAGCATGACCTCCTCTGTAAGGCCCTAGTACATAATAGGGCAGGGGATTAAAACTACCTCTAAGTCAGAGGTGCAGAAATATGCTACTTTAACTAGTAGTCGCGTTTGCAGAGTGGTGGAGAAAGGGTGCTGGGCGACCAACCAACGCTCAGGAATTCCGCTGCGTAGGACTTACAGGAGGTACCAGGAGGGATTCTTGGCCCCCAAACTCCCTCAGGACAAAATTGGACTTCATCCCCCATCCCGTAGTCTGCCACGAGGCACGTTTGCAGAGTGGTAGAGAAAGGGGGCCATGGCCTCCGAAGATGTCTTAGCAAACCACTGTGTGGGACTTACTGGAGGTAACAAGAGGGGTAGTTGGCCCCCAAGGACATCCTTGGGGGCCAACTTCCAAAACTATTACCTCCAGTCAGTCCCACACAGCAGCACTGGTAAGTATTCGTACCAGGCCACGCCCACTTTGCCCACCACTCTACAAACGCGCTCCCTGGCGCGCTCTTGGATGGGGATTGAAGTCCCCTTCACGGCTGGGGGACCTTTAGGGGCCAACTAGCCTACCTTTTACCTCCACTAAGCCCCACGCAGTGGGATTGGTGAGAGGTAGACAAAGGCCATGCCCCCTTTCTCCACCACTCTGCAAACGTGCCCCCTGGCGCGTTGTAAGTTGGGGGATTAAGTCCCCTTGAATCCTGAGGGTCCCTGGGGTCCAACTAGCCCACCAGATACCTCCAGTAAGCGCCACAGAGCTGCATTGCAGAGAGGTGTAAAAAGGGGCGTGACCTGGACCACCTCTCTGCAACGCAGCGCAGTGGTGCTTAATGGAAGCACCTGGTGGGCTAGTTGGCCCCCAGGGCCCCTCAGGATTGAAAGGGAATTAATTCCCCAACTTAAAAGGCGCCACAGGGCGTGTTTGCACACATGTCACCTCAGGTCTCGCCCCTCCCTTCACCACTGTGCAAACACGCCCCGTGGCACGTTTTAAGTTGCGGGATAAAGTCCCCTTGAATCCTGAGGGTCCCTGGGGTCCAACTAGCCCACCAGGTACCTCCAGTAAGCGCCACAGAGCTGCGTTACAGAGAGGTGTAAAAAGGGCGTGGCCTGGACCACCTCTCTGCAACGCAGCCCTGTGGCGCTTACTGGAGGTAGCTGGTGGGCTAGTTGGCCCCCAGGGACCCCCAGTATTGAAGGGGAATTGATTCCCCAACTTAAAACGCGCCACAGGGCGCGTTTGCAGAGTGTTGCTGGGAGGGAGGGGGCGGGGCCTCCGGCACGATCGCGTTTTTTTTAGTTGTTTTTTTTTAGAAGGGGGGCTGTGTGGCACCCCTTCTTTTTCCTTTTTTTGGGCCCTGGGGACCCCATCCCCCAGGGCCTAACCCCTTTTAATAAAAAAAAAAGAAAATCTGAACGGGAAGGGGGCGGTGTGGGCCCCCCTCCCGTGGCCAATTCCGGCCCCGGGGACCCCATCCCCCGGGGCATGGCCAAATATTTTTTGTTTTTTATGGAGGGGGGCTGCGTGGCCCCCCTCCTGAGGCCTCTATTGGCCCCGGGGACCCCATCCACCGGGGCCGGCCTCTATTTATTTTTTAATTTTTGGGGAGGGGGGCCCCCCTCCCGGGCCACTTCTAGCCCCGGGGACCCCATCCCCCGGGGCAGGCCCTATCCGTTGGGGACCGTGGGGGGAGCCCCAATGCCCCCACGGTCCCGCCGGCTCCCCACGTCCTGCGGGAGCCGGCATTGCTTTTCCACATGGGGAGCTGCTGACATGCAGCTCCCTTGTGGAAAAGCAATTCTGCTTTGCTTCATTGAAGCGAGAGCAGGTTTCCTGCTCTCGCTTCAATGAAGCAAAGCAGCTTGTAATGACAGGGCGGGAGCCGCGAGGCTCCCGCCCTGTCATTGCAAACAGCAGTGTCCCGGGGGTGGGCACCCCGGGACACTGCAGGAGCTGACCCTGGGGTGTGGCGGTCCCCAGGGCCATCACGGGCTCCAGGAGGGGGGCCGCGCGGCCCCCCTCCCACCTATTGCACGGCCCCGGGGAGGTGGTGGTCCCCGGGGCTCGAATTTGAATATTAGTGCCCCGGGGAGGTGGCGGTCCCCGGAGCGTGTGGGGGGGGCTCGAGCCCCCCCACATAGGTCTATGTTTTTTTAAAAAAAGCCCCGGGGGTGGCGGTCCCCGGGGCAGCGGGGGGGGCCGTGTGCCCCCGCGATTATAATTAATAAATCCCCAGGGGTGGCGGTCCCCGGGGTTTGGGGGGCCTTGGAGGCCCCCCACACATTAAAAATAAGAAGCCCCGGGGGTGGCGGTTCCCGGGGCTGCGGGGTGGTACGTGTGCCCCCGCAAATGTTTATGGAAAGCCCCGGGGGTGGCGGTCCCCGGGGCTGCGGGGGGCTGCGGGGGGCTTTAGACACGGCTACAGCCCGAACTGCTGAACGGAATTACACCAAATTTGGCAAAAAGGTAGTGCTTGGTTCAGAAAGCACCCTTTTTAAAAATGGTGTAAATACGTTCAGTAGTTGCTGAGAAAATAAAAAATAAAAGGTTCGATATTTAGAGGCACGGAGGATCCGCGGACCCTCCCGACCACGAGCTTTATTCTAATTGGCTGTCAACACTCCAAACCAGGAAGTGTTGGCAGCCATCTTGTGCCTCGGTAGAACCGAGGCACAAGAAAAGAGAAAAAGAAACACGCAAAACAAGAAAAGGGGGCAGGGTAGAAACACCCTGACCCCCTAGGCCTGCTCAGGGGGTCCCACAAAAGCATTTTTTTTTTTAAATAATCGTCAAAATGCGGATCCGGCCGCGAAAAAAAAAAAACGAAGCGCGGGCTCCTGCGCTTTGTTTATATTTAGCCCCCGGGAGGGCCAAGTCCCGGGGGCATGCGTAAATTTAATAGCGGGGCCCAGTGAGGCCCCCGCAGCCCCGGGGACCACCACCCCCCGGGGCTTTTCTAACTCAGACAACCAATCAATAACCCATATAGACACTCATGTAGCTATTCACAAACCCATGCAGCCGCTTACACACCAACAGACAGACGGATACAGACATTCACACAGTTTAGTCACTAACCCATGCATTCAGTAAGATACGTTTAATCACTCACTTATAGAGTCAGTCACGCACCTACTAAATCATCCATTCAGACACTTATACACCCACTCATTCTTCAATACGCCTTTCCCTTTATATATTAAACATATTTAAACTTTACAGAAACACACAGTCACTGGATGATGTCATCAGTGATGTCATTTGAGATGTCATCAGTGATGTCATCAGTGATGTCACTGACCATGTCATGAGTGATGTAATATGTGACGTCATCAGCTGTGCATTGCGGGAGCACGAGTTATAGTTAGCTGAACTAACTATAATGGGGGAATTTCTCTGGTTTTGTATGAGTGAAATGTCCAACTAACTATAACTTTCCCTAAAACCTATGGTTTTTTCAGTGAATTTCTAAGGTTTTTTAAATGCTAATTTCTAACTATAACGTGCCTGAAACCTATGGTTTTTTCAGTGAATTTGAAAGGTTTTTTAAATGCTAATTTCTAACTATAACGTGCCTGAAACCTATGGTTTTTTTAAGTGAATATATATATATGTATACACATTTATATAAAATATATCTATATATATTTATATCTATGACTTTATATATTTCAACACACATCGTTGTGTGTGAAATATATATAAAGACATATATAAAAATAAGTACATTCATTTAATTTTACATATGTTTTTATGCTTTACCATGCATGTCATTACTATGAAATTATAAGTATTTTACAGGGAAATATAAACCTATATTGTATACATATATAGTGTTTATATTTACCTGTAAAATACTTATATTTTCAATCATAACTTTAATCACGCATATGCTTTTACAAAACATGCTTTTACAGCAAATTTCGTTGTAAAGGCATGCGTTGTAAAGGTTAAAGTTTGCATTGTAATGATAACGCGTTGTAACAACACTTGCGTTGTTATAACCACGTTGTAATGGCTTGCGATGTAATAGCATGCGCTGTGGAGTCATACAACCAACCGGATACTACAGTATATCCAGATAATTCCGGCTAGGTACAGTAACAGTACCTAGCCGGAATTATCTGGATATACTGTAGTATCCGGTTGGTTGTATGTCAAATGTTTTTTTGTAAAAGTTGCTAAATTTCCCAGTTTTCTTCACCTGCACCCTTGAAAAGTGATGCTTCGGCCATTCATAACCTTAAAAGTCAAGGGTTCTGCAATGGGATTAGAGCTGTGTGAAGTTCTGATGTGCTCCTTGCATCAGGACAAAAAGGTGTGAGTCATTTCGGCTGATTTCCAAAGCACAGGTGGAATCTCTCTCTTGAGAAGCTCTAAATCCAGCTCACCAGCCGATCCTTGTCCAGTTGCCATTTGGATCCCTGGCCCCAGCATGCGCAAACAACGTCAGCGATGACATCAACTGCTCTTTCCCATCTGGACTACTGCTAACATACGGGAGGCAGGCATGGTCACTCTATCTTCTAAGAAAGCTACCATTAATCCTGTGGGTGGAAATAACTACTGGCCTATTACTCTGCTTCTGGCTCTGGGCAAGATGCAAGAAAAATTGGTAGCCACACAGCTCTCAGAAGTCCTTAAAGATTTTAAGGTTTTTGACTCTTGGCAATTAGGTTTTCACCAAGCACGATGAACAGAATCTATTTGTGTTAGAGCTTTAAATGTCTTTAGGGATAGTCTAGGGCAAGTGTAAGATTTCTATAATCATTTTATTGGACCCCTCACTGTTTTTTATGTGGTGGACTGTGTACTATGAGTCCAAAGACTATGGGAGATCAGTTTTAAAGGCACTTTCCTTAAATGGTCCCAGTCTGTTACAGAAAAGTTCCAGAAATTTCTCTCCTTTCACCTTTTCCATCCAAGAGGGCGAGGATGATGAATCAATAAGACATCCCACAAGGCTCCACAATGTTACATATGTTCTTTAATGTATACATGCTGTCTTTTCTCGACTTATCATATCTTTTAGATACAGAGCATTTTCTTAGGCAGATGTCACCGATCATATTCTTCAGCTTAATAAGCAGAAATGTTTTACCACCATGAATGTGAGATACTTTTAAGCAGCCATCAAGCAAAGAATGGTTCACAACTTTCTCAAGTTAAATGCAAATAATAACATGCTATTAGTAGATGGAGCCATAAAACCTGTAGAAACTTACCTGTATGGCCTACAGCGTCGGCCGGCTCAGGTAAGCGCGGTGGCGGGGCGGGCAGGGCGCGGCAGGGGGGGAAGTCAACAGACGACAGAATAGGTATTATTTATTTATTTAATTATACCTATTCCGTTGTCTGTCGACTTCCCCCTCTTCCCACCTCACCCGGCCCACCACCTCACCGCGCCGCTACAGATGGCCTGCCATTATGGACTCTTCCCCACTACCTCACACAAAGTGAAATATTAAGGGATTGTGCTGTATCAAGGTCTTTCTATGATCCCTCTGATCAAGGCGGTGTCCAAGCTCTGCTTCCATCTTCTCCGTATCATCTGGAAAGCTTTGCTCTTTACATATCATGCTGAAGTGGTTGCATCATGCATACTATCTTGCCTCGACTATTGCAACGGCCTATTTATTTATTTTATTCATTTTTTCAGTTGTCTATAGCTCAATCTTAGGCCAAGGTTAACCGAGTACTTCACAATAGAACAAGAAATAAATTATGGACAACAATCATCATTAAAAAACAAATAAGCAACAAAGAAAACAGACAGGCAGTCCATATTATACGTCATATGTCTTCACAGGTCAAACAGTTTGCGTCAGGAGAGACTGGACGTGGCAGAAAAGGATATGTAGAGAGGTGAAAACTGCTTTATCCAAACCATCTGTCAAATAAGAGTATTTTGAGGTTCTTTTTAGGCTTGGCAAGACTAGAGGTTGTGCAAGAGCTGGTGGGAGAAAGTTCCAGATCCTCGTTGCACTGCCAGAGAATGCCTGTTTCATATAGTTCTCTTGCTTGAACGTCAGAGGTTCCCCCAGGAGGGCTTCAGCATTTCTCGATCCCGGTGAGTGCCAGAGTCTTTCAGTTTTCCAAACAAATAGGAGGGCATGGCCTCAAGAAGAGCTCTTTGGGTGCTGCATGCACAAATTCTGCTTATATTCGTTGGGCATCCACTGCAGGGTATATAGGAAAGGAGAAATGTAGTTGAATTTCTTGTGGCCTGTCACAAAACAAGCAGCTGCATGACGCCCTGCTCTCAGGGGTGCTAGATGTACTTTAGGGAGTCTGGAGAGGATTAAGTTGCCATCGTCCAGTGTGGAGAGTACCAGTACCTGGACTACAATTTTCAAGTCCTACTTGTCAACGAACTGCCTGATACTTCAGAGTAGTCCAAGCTGGGCACTGGCCCTTTAGGCCATGGCCGAGGTTTACTTCTGATGGTTAAGACAATTGTAAATGATAAAACACAGCAATGTGGTATTAGCCGTAATAGCTGGTTTGCAGTTCAGGGGATAGTAGGATTCAAGCCACTCTTGAACAGGGAGGCTGGCTTTTTAGGTGATGGTAGAGTAGTAGAAATTGAGATTTTGTTGGGTTAAGTTCTAAGTGGTGGTTAGCCAACCATTCTTGAATTCTGTCAAGGATGTTGGAGAGTTGAAGAATGACTTTAGGGGAAGAAATCTTCAGACAGATCTGGCTATCATCCCAGAGTTACTCAGAATCTTCCCAAGTCATACGAAGCATTGATAAAACCGGATTGGGGATAGGATCAAGCCCTCTGGAATCTCTTGTTTTACTTTGGTTTTACTAGAGACAGAGATCCATATTTTCAAATATTTGCGATTAGTTAGAAAAATGGGTATCAAACCGGTTTAGGACTGCACCATCGATGCCCATCCGTTCCTTCAGGGTGTTAATCAGAGAGAGGTGGTTGACCATATATATTTTTAGGTTTGCATAAATGCGTTCACCCTTAGCTGCTTAGGGTGAAAAGAAATTGCTGTCCTCGCCGTGATGCATCTTGGCAAGTCTAACACAGAATAAGACGTGTCAGACTAGGCCTACCGTTTTCAGCACTATGGAATTGCCTTCTGCTGGGCCTGGCTTGTACTGCACGCTATAGGGGACTCAATTTTAACTTTGTGGGATTCATACTCTAAAATTCCTTCCCACGCAAACTTAGACAGTTTCAGGAACATCTTGGGTTTAGGACCACCCTAAAGACATGTCTGGCATTATCTGGGTGGCACTTAATGACAGGCTTCCTGAGTCAATTTCGTTTCATTGCTCCAGTGCACTGATGCCGTGTAGTGGTGCAGTGCATACTGCACTATACAAATCACAAAATTAAATCAAGTTAAATCTAACTGGGAAAATTTTTCTTTGTGGAGAAAAAACAAAAAATGGTAATTGTGCAAATGCACGTTTCTAGCACACTCCAGCAGATTGTCCATACCACTCAGACGTAAGTGTTGGAAAGTAGATTTCCATGCATACACCTGCTACATTGTGGGGACACCGCTCATATGCGGCAATAATGAAAGCCAACACTTAAGTTTAAGATTCATAGGTTTTCATATTTTGATACTGAGTCAAAACAAATCATAAACTCACATCCCAAAGTTTACACCTATGTTTCGAAGTAGCTCAACTTACTTTTGGAAATTTCCCTAATAAATTCAAGGAATGCTCCTGGGAATCTATAATAGTCAGTGCTTTCCAGGAGCACATTCATAATTGTGGATGCTGTAAAATTATCCTTGTATAAATGCTGACTGAAACTGCATTTGGAAACCTTGGGGCACATTTACGGTTTTAGCTGTCGCTAATGGAGAATCGGACTGTTAGCGATCGCCGTTTGTCATGCGCCAACCCTATTTTGCAAGTCAAAAACCTGTTACTGACTCGCAAAATAGGGTGTGCGAGTTGCTATTAGGAAGGGGCGTGCCAAGGCCATCCCTCCCTAATACCAAGTCGCAAGGGCATGTATGATTGTTTTGCGACCGGAAAGCGATTGCAAAACAATCGCAGTTTACCGCCTACTTCATGTCGGTGGTAAGTCAGTCTCAAATGGGAAGGGGCATCCATGGACCCCTTCCCCTTTGCGAATGGGAAAAAAAAATGTTTTAAGAGCAGGCAGTGGTCCCAGGGACCACTGCCTGCCCTTACAAAACAAGCATTTGTAATGCAATCGGTCTCGCCTTTGGGACCTTATATGTATTTAGCTATGCAGCACATTACCCTGGGTGCTGAAACATCTACTGTTCTTTAACATGGAGGGAAAGTAAGCACCAAACTGCATGACACGCCAGGTATGGGAACACATGGAGAGAAATATTGCCTTTCAGCGGGAAATGGTATAGTCCAAAGCTCTGTTTTTAATATAAAATCAGGGCCTTCGGTGGTCATATCACTGAAAATACAATATTTATTGTCTACGGGTGCTCGTGGAAGACAATTTCTATGGACTGGAATCTAGAGAATGCTAAAGTGATTCTGGTATTTTACTGATCTCTGCTGGTCGTTTTCTATCAAGAAAGTTAAAAGATTGCAGTTGTCAGAAAAATAAAAAAAGAAAGTCCCTCAGCAGAAAGCGATTCTGGTGTTTTACTGACCTCTACTGGTTGTTTTCTATCAATACAGTTAAATAGAGGCAGTTGAACAAAAAAAAAGTCCCTAAGCGGAAGCAGACTACTAGGGCTGATCTCCAGAGACCACAAAGTACATACACATATAAGTATATACTAAAGTATATAAGTATATACTAAAGTATATACAAGAGGTCTCGAATGCTCGACCTAATAAAACAGAAATTTTTAATTTTTCTTTTGAAACACATCCTGTTTTCCTTTAAGGAAAATGGGCTGCATTTAAAAATAAAAGTTGCTTTATTTAAAAGCAAACACAGACATAGTGGTCTGCTGGGTCGGAAATTATGACCTGCCTGATGAATATTAATAATGAGGCAAGTCATTTGTGACCGCATTGGGAATCGCTAAAAGTGTCTGAGACACATTTTTACATTTGATTTTGCGACTTGCTAATTGCGAGTCTCTAAAATTCGCAATTTGCGAGTCGCAAAATGAAATGGCCGGACATGCGGCCCCTTATTTTCTCCACAGCGACCCTATAAAGAAACCTACTTCCATAAACCCCAATTGATATAGTATGCATTCCTTGACCATTGACACCCTGGAAATGGATGTAGGTCTGCCCTTATTATGGTTCAATTCATGACCTCTATGTTAGTGTCAATGGACCTAGAAATGTAAACAAATACTGGTCTTCAGAAACTTTTCAGACCATCCCCACCCTGAAACGACCCCTCCTTCGCCCAGCGGAACAGATTTACTGTCTCCTAACGTTACCCCATGCTGCTCTAATCATATGTATGAGGAAATGAATGTATAAATGTAAATTCAGATTTCATGAGCACAAAAAGTAAATTTACACTGGTACATTAAGCCATTTGCAAGTATAAAATGAACTTCTACGCACAAATGGGTTTGTGAATCTGCCCATTCCTGCACATCAGGCTCCTTATCCAAAAGCTCTACTTCATCAGAGGCTGCCTGAACACGTCTCATTGTAGTTACAAATGATACATTAAACCATTAAGAAACTATGACTAAGAGAAGTCTGTTTATATAAATTACAACTCTACAGATTATAAGACATTCACAAGAGTCAGTGGCCTCTTGGAAACCATCCCAGAACTGCTGGAAATGAAGTCCCTTTGGAGCAGAAAGGAGCAGGGTGATGGATGGGAAAAAGATTGCTCGCCTTCCCACAACACTGCAGGATATCACATAATTAATGGATGCTGTAATCTGTCACTAGATAATCATTCCTGCAACAAAAGCTAAGAAGAGTCCTTCCTTAGGGAAAAGCATATCCATTCAAGGTTTGCACACACAGCCTCTACTAATACAAAATGAAGGTTTTTGAGATAAATTAGAAATAATGATTTGGTGAGATATGTCTTACACAAAAAACACGTTTTTAAGAGGTTGTCCGGGCATCCTTTTTAGGTTGAGCATTCGAGACCTCTTGTATATACTTTAGTATATACTTTAGTAGATACTTATTATATACTTATATGTGTATGTACTTTGTGGACTGTGGAGATCAGCCCTAGGACTTGTCTGCTTCCGCTTAGGTACTTTTTTTTCTGTTCAACTATCTTGATAGAAAACAACCAGCAGAGGTCAGTAAAATACCAGAATTGCTTTCTGCTGAGGGACTTTCTTTTTAAATTTTCTGGCAACTGCCTCTATTTAACTTTCTTGATAGAAAACGACCAGCAGAGGTCAGTAAAATAACAGAAGCACTTTAGCATTCTCTAGATTCCAGTCCATAGCAATTGTTTTCCACAAGCACCCATAGACAATAATATTTTTCCAAATCTTGTATTTTCAGTTATATGACCACCGAAGGCCCTGATTTTATATTAAAAACAGAGCTTTGGACTATACCATTTCCCGCTGAAAGGCAATATTTCTCTCCATGTGTTCCCATACCTGGCGTGTCACCAGTTTGGTGCTTACTTTTCCTCCATGTTAAAGAACAGTAGATGTTTCAGCACCCAGGCTAATGTGCTGCATAGCTAAATACATATAAGGTCCCAAAGGCGAGACCGATTGCATTGCAAATGCTTGTTTTGCTATGTTTAGTGGGTAGGAGAGGAGGCCACGGGACAATTTAGAACTATTACTAGGTGTGTCCCTGTGTTTTTCTGCCCACAAATGTCAATTTTTTCACCTTTCGTGAAATTTCACAGTTTTTCTTCGCCTTAAGCCCTCCACAGATGTTTTTCTGGGTAAAGCGAGATAATTTTCACACTAAAGAACCGAGACACGAAGTGTATTTTACACAGCTTGCTTCTTCGCAACATAATTCCATGCTCGAAATCGTGTGCAGAATTTTCCAATGCAATGCAAGGTTACATTTTGATGCACAACGGCACTGTAGGAAATGAGCACTGTTTTCAACAACGTATATACCAGAAGAACTATTTGTTAAGAGTGGAATAAGTGCATTTTTTGATGATGTAAATTGCTGCAAAAGTCGTAATTTTCACCTGCATGACCCTAAGCAAAAAGCCTTTACAAACGAATGAAGTTTCAAAGTTTTCTTTTCTACAGAATCTTGTGAAAGCCAAAAATCCTTTGGAACTTGGCACACTCACATCACATCTTCTTCAACAGCAGGATGCCTGTTTATTTCAACAACCTCTTCAAAACATTATTTTGGCAGGATTTTATGAATCACTGACATAATATCGCTGACAAAAATATAGATGTCAAATATCGATGTAAAAATATTGATAGTCAAAATATCGACATCCTATATTTAAAATGTAAATAACAAAAATATCGAAAAAATATATAGATGTAAAAATATCGAAGTCCAAAATATCGTTTTTTTTTATTTATAAAAAATAATGTTAAAACACATATTATAAAATTAACTAAAAAAATAATTACTTAGATATAATAAACATTAAAAAAAATATAATAAACAAATTTAATTTAACACAATTTAAACATAGATATATAAAATTAAATATATAAATGCATATTTACTTTAAAAATATTAATAAACTATTAACTTTAATTTATTTTAAAATATCATAAATATATCAAAATTAACTATAAAATATATATATATATACATACACCTATAACATAAAATATAATAATAAAAACATTATATTATAAAATAAAATACTAAGGGGCTCATTACGATGGCGGGCGGAAGCACAACCGCCGTGCTGGCGGATGCAAAAACCACCAGTTACCGCCGGCACGCAGCAGTCCACACGCCCGCCCAATTACGATGCGAAAAGTAGGCCAAACACCGCCGGCAAGCCAGCAACACCGTCCGCCATCAAAGTGCGCCCGTACACGTAGCGGCGCAGCACAACTGACACACACCGTCCGACGAAACACGTCCCGCCCGGCGCATAAATTACGATGCCGCAAACAAACGGCTCCCACGGCCAAGAGATACCGTACGACAAACCGAAGCGGTAACACGGACGCCGAGCACGGACAACGAAGAAGCGTCTCCCCGAGCATGAATCCAGCACTGCAGGCCCTCCCCATGCTCCTGCTGATGCACCACCAAGGACGCAACGTACCGCGGAGACGCAGGTAGGCACACACACAACAAGTGCACGCAAACAGCGCACACAGTGCAAGGGCGGAAAAGCGGACAACCCCCCACCAGCGCGTGTACACTACACATCCACCATTGCATCCACATATGACACACAGGCCAAATCGTAACATCGCGTAACACATGTGTACACACCACCTGGGACTAGGAACCAACGACCCCGTCACGGCCCCAAAGCGGCGATGACGCCGCCACACATGCGCACAACGCAGAGGCCAACCGCAGCGCCATGCATGCGTCGCACACAGACACAGGGACACAACCAAGCAGCACACACATCAGCCCCACCCCGAACGCACATGACACGTGACAGGCCTGCCACAGACATGTCCCCAACGCCCAATTCACGGACAACACCCAATGCCACACAACCGACGCACACATGTCAGTGAAGACACGCAACAGCAGGACACACCCCAGTGTAACAAACATGGCGTAGCACACAGCGGCGGCAACACCAACTAGGAGAAGCAGGGCCCCTTCGGGAAGAGGAACGCCAGTACCACACTGAAACACCCATACCACCCTGCACATATGAACAAGACATATAAAACGGAACACCAAAGAGCCCGGGGACCGACAACAGGTGGCCCAAGAATAACATTCACACACAAGGCCCAACGCAGAGCGGAAAGGCAGCCTGCCGCCCACACAAGGGAGAGCAGACAGCACTGAATGACCTTCCATTCCAACTCCGAAACCACAGCCCTACGACAGAAGCCGGTGAATACAGCCATTGTCCAAGAATAGACCAACACAGGCATGCCGAGGAGACCGACCACAGGGCAGATAGCGCATATCACAGAAGCACACAACGGACGGGGAAGAAAGAAGAAAACACTCCCCATGTCGGCCACATGCAAGTTAATTGGAAGGAGTCACACATCACTGACCTTGAACTGTCTGAGAAGCATGTGGGAAGAGGGCCCGTGTCCTCCAAACAAGCCAACAGAACACAAGTCCTGTCTCCCTACGACTACACAGAGCTCACAGCAACCTCGGAGCGTGCACATTGCAGACTGCACACACAGCCGGAGCACGCCACCACAACGCACCGCTGCGAAATGGCAACCGCAACACACCTACCCAACTACGCCGAACAGCTCTAAGCTGTACAAAACTAACCTGTTTCATACATTGGGATGCGATCTCCTGTCCCTGCTGAACGTAAGTTACCGACTGACTTACCGCATCACATTGTTCAGCTGCGTCATGCCCGTCTTCTACTGTCGGAGGTGTCCCTACCAGCATCCCGTGGAGATATGCCTCTCCAACCCGGCATGTCTGAAGGCGGACCTGCTACCACTACTCCTCCCTCTGGACGCACACGACAGGGCCTGCTCTGCCTATGGGGGCATGGCGTATGTGGCCAACATCGCACCCGCACTGAAATGGGACCACTGTGCCTCCACACGACGGATCATCGAGAACAGCTACATCGAATGTCACCCAGCATGCCCCATCATGGTCCTCCAAGGGACAACTTACGAACAACACCTTGACAGCCACCATCCGCTACATTGGCTGGCAAACATGTACACCACCAATGACATGGAAGCCCTGCTGGACGGCATCGCATACCTGACAACCTGTCAATTCGTCGGACCACAACGCAGGTTCCCCGAGTGACCTATGATGTCCAACCCCGCACCCATGCTTAGCTTCCGCACGGACTGGCCAGTCACCACCACAACAGCCATACCAAACGACCGGCAACTGTAACCACACCATCAACGACATCGCCATGACATCGGATATGACCGGGACATGCACACTGTTCCCCATCACATCCAGGAACACCGCATGCATCGTGGGAGGCAGTGGCATGGGCTCTGTGTATCGCACCCACATGGACGGAACTGCACGAACAACCAGGACACGACATGGATCCAGCGCCCATGGACACACACACCGCTCAGTGGACATGAATAGGTCGCCTGGAGTCTGTGGGTGCTGCACCCCTCCCACCCCCGCCCCGGGAATCCCATACCAGGACCTTTGCATGGACGACAAGTGCATACAACAACAACACGACCCCAGTGACTGTGACATGTCCAGTAACCACCACAGTGCAACAACAAGTGGCACGCCGCTGCATGCACGCAAGCACATGCCCTGATGTCATCTCACATGCACGCGTGCATGAGGAACAACCGCAGCAAACCTGTCACATGGAACTGAGATGGACTGTGCCCATGATGCCAAGCGGTCTGGTAGGCTACATGTATACCGTCTGTGTCAAAGTCCGCAGCTCCGCAGCTATACGTAAATGTACATTAGCACAGCCTTGGCCAAGCAGATGTCACTCTGAAGCCCACATCCCACATGCAACAGCCAATCACATGTAACCCCACACCCTATCCCATTTGCAATCATGCTCAGTATATCCTCAACATGTATTCCGCTGCCAGTAGTGTCCACTATACTGCATCACAGAGGACAGAAGACTCAATATAATGTTTGAAACCAAAACTGTCTCCGCTGACTCATTTCACAAGTACGAATGAGAGAGGATGAGAGTATGTGAAGTACACGGCAGTCGTGACATGACCATGTAGTCCACTGGTATTGGATGTCAACGCAAATGAGTAGCACTACTGTGGAAGACACACATGTGTCGTGTGAAGTCGTATGGACGCAGTGCTCAGGTGGGTGGGTGCGACGGGTAGATGCGCACATGCCAAGTTGGAGCACGCCGTGTTGGGAGGGGTCATGAACAGTACACCACCGCTTCCCTGGGCATTGTGAGAGGACACCTGTCGGGGGGAGTGAACACGTGTGTGCACAGCAGCCGGGCACACGTACAAAGCGGTACCAGGCGCACCTCAGCCCACCCTCTGTGGACAAGCTGGATCCTGTTGTGCGCCCGCCATGCCCCTTGACAAGGCACACACAGCCCCAGTCGACCAGGTGTAACCCCAACATAGTCAATCCGCACAGGCGATACAGGGCACGGGATGGCAGTGGAGCATGGTGTGTGAGAGGTCTCCTCGCGCTCCTCCTGGTCATATCACGCAGGCAATAGAACCTCAACATCTAGCATGGCACAAGTCAAATGGAAGTGTAGGGGGACGCACCACAGCACGAGCAGCACTGACGTCACGGGAGGTGGCTCGCACCATCCCATCCATTGCCCATCATACCAACCACGCCACATGCCATTGCGACTAAGTGCAAGCGCGTGCGCCACCACCCCCGAGCCCTCCCCAGAGAGGCCAAAGAGTGAATGTGTGGGCCATCAGCCACAGACGGACGCGGCCTGGCCGCAAGGGCAGCCACAGCCACTGGGTGTCGCAGGTGGCGGATCCGGAAGGCGAAGACTGTGATGCATAGTCCATGCAGGCCGGGTCTCCATTTGGGGCACCACGCAGGTGGACGGCGTCCCGCCACACATCATACCCTGAGACAGCCCACTCGTGCAACTGGACCCACACATACACTCCTTGCCCTCTCTGGTGCGAGCTTGGGGCTGCCTGTGCAGGCGCTAGCCTCGCAGGTGAGCATGCATATTGGGGGAGCGAGGGGAGGACATGAGGGCTGGGGCGAAGATGACTGTATCACTGTCAGTAAGTACAAGGGATGACCCAGATGTGGAAAGGAAGAGACGTGTCCCGTGTGTACTGCAACTAGTCGCCAATCCAACTACCCCCCCATGTCCGGAATGTAAGCCCGCACCTAGGCCCGCCCATCCGCCACATCGAACATACCACCAGCACGACAACCTTCCCATTCGAAACACTGACTGGGGGTGGCGACCAGTGTACAATCATGTGTAGCCTACCCACGCGTACATGTGGGCCCTCCATGATCCATGTCACCTGCGGCAAAGTCATGACATGCGCAATGAGGGAAGTGAGGAGAGCTGTCCGCCCCACGCGCAGAAGGTGCATCAGCTCCACAGACCCAGCAGCGAGTCCAGCAGGGGTCACATGTGCAGGGGCAGCTGTGCCTGGTGTGAAGGCACATGCATATAGACAGCACATCGACCAATGTGTAGTCTGCCCACATCTACAGTCCATCATCATGCGGACATAGGAATTGAACACAGGGCAACACATCTTCAGTTGGTGCACCCACCGTGACCAACAATGCGCAATCATCGACGTACCCGCCCTGTGCATGGCCCCCCACCCAACGGAGGCACATCCAGTGCCACCATCCCACACACACAAGCCTTCCACGGAACATGCTGTGTCCAATGGTCAGTACAGAGTCAGCGCCCATCTGGTGGATCCTGAACAGGAGACACATGCACACACATGCCAGCTCCCACTATGTACGTCTGCCACCTGGCACGTGCAATGTAACCTCTCACCTGTGACGTGTGACTGCAAGCACACAGCCGTCTTGGCATGGGGCTGTCAATGTGGACACCTGTCAATGTTTCGGGAGGTGTGATCCGTACAGTGCTGTACATAGGGTGCAGTGCTGACACCTACTACTGTCTCATATCCCCTCGTGCCACAGGTCCCACTTGTTTTGGCCGCTCAGCCTGTGCCCACATCGTCGTCGTGTGCCATACTCATCCAGCCGCGGAAGCAGTTCCATGCTCAGCAGACATTCATGTTGCCGTGGCGTTGCCGCTTGACGGATATGCAGTCAGTCCCCATCAGCACGCCCCGCAAGTCATTGGGGCCTAGATCCCCATGTGCATGCACATGGCAGTGGTTTGTATCACTAGCCATTGCCATTGTTGGGAGACCTGTGTAAGTGTATTGTGGCCGTGCCGTCCCAGCTTGACAGCTGGGCTGTGGCTCATGTGCTTGCTCAGTCATGTCAGTGATGTGTATGCGAAATTGCTATGTGTCGTGTTGCTTTGACATGTGTCCTCTGCCATTGTCCCTAGGCGGAGACCGAACATTGACCGCCCATACCAATTGCTGGCGGACATGGACGATACAGAGGTTATTAGGAAGTTTTGGCTGGACAGGCCAACCCTGCATCGACTGTGTGCCATGTTAGAACCCCATCTCCGTCCCCGCAGGGTGTATCCGACTGCTGTCACCCCCACTGCTAAGGTGATGGCCGCCATGCATTTCTTCGCCACTGGGTCATTCCAGCACACAGTGGGCATTGGAGGAGGGATGTCCCAGCCCATGTTCAGCAAGGTGCTGAGGGATGTACTGGCAGCCATGATGCTGTACCGAAACAGGTACATCCGCTTCCCCAGGGCTCGTGAATTGGCGGCAGTGAAGGGTGCATTCTATGCCCTTGGCAGAATCCCACACGTCGTTGGAGCCATTGACTGCACACATGTCGGCCTTGTTCCACCACAGGCCACTGAGCACCTGTACCGCAACAGGAAGCACACGCACTCCCTGAATGTGCAAGTGGTGTGCCTTGCGGACATGGTGATCACCCACGTGTGTGCAAAGTTCCCAGGCTCGGCCCATGACGCACACATAATGCGCAACAGCATCTTGCCACGACTGATGTCCAATATGCAACAGGATCGTGCCTGTATTGTCGGTGAGTATGTGGAGTGGTGTAGCGTGCTGGTTGTGCGATGCTGTCCCCTGTCCAGTTGGAATTGCAACGGTTCTCTGTGTCCCTCACACCCAGGTGACTCTGCGTACCCGAATGGGGCATGGCTGCTCAGTCCATTGAGGAATCCTCGCACCCCAGCAGACGATCGCTACAATGAGGCACATGGGAGGACCAGACGTGTGGTCGAGCGTACCTTTGGCCTCCTCAAGTCCAGGTTCAGGTGCCTGGACCGCACCGGGGTTGCGCTGGCGTACTCCCCACAGAAGGTGTGCCGGATAGTGGTGGCGTGCTGCATGCTGCACAATCTGGCCATTCGGAAGCAGATCCCCCTCATCGTGGATGACGGAGATCAACCAGGGCCCCAGCCCGCAGACCAGGACAGCTCAAGTGAGGAGGACAGCGGAGAGGAGGAAGCTGGTAATGTGCGGCAGCAGCTCATCGCCCGCTACTTCACTTGACGGTGAGTGTCCATGTACGACGGCTGATGTGGCTGTATCTGTGCAGGTGTGTGTGTGCTGTGTCAGGGTGGCCGTTTGTTCACTGCGTGCTGTGTGTCAACGCTCCATGGCCAGGGTAGTATGCCACTGTTGGTGGCTGTGGCATTGTGCCCTATTGCTCTGTGCGATGTGTGTACATTGCTTGTAGTTGTTGACATGTACTGTGTGATGGGTGTGTGACACACTCATTGAATGTGCTCCTGTTCTGTCTCCCACCCCTAGGTCCCTACAGGCCCTCCGGATTCAATTGCCATGCCACGCATCAGGTGCCTTTCCGCCCAAGGTGGCCGTTGTATTCCGTACAAATAAAACACAGGGCACAAACAGCAGTTAGTGTAAAAGGTGCATTTATTACAAACTGTGACATGTGATTGTGTGTAAGGTGATGACAAAAGTGGTGCGTGCAGTGACAATGAGCTGTCGGTCATGGCTGCGTGATGCTCAGGGTGTACCCACTGGTTCTATGTCCATAGTCCAACACACACATGCCATCCAGATGGCTGTGTGGAGTGGGATCGTAGTCCAAGTCAATGCAGTGGCTGGTCAAGGAAGGCTGGCGGAAGGCTGGCTGGCTGCCTCACTTGCGTTTGGAGCGTGCGAAGTCCTCCCGGGAGATCTGTTTCCACTTCGGACGGCCCCTTCCACGTTTGCGAGGGGGTGCCTGCTTGCGACATGCTGGTGGTTGAGGTGTGCTCACTGGCTGTGGACGCAGGGGAACTGGACACTGCTGCTCCACCCTGCGCCCCGGCAGGTGGTGGCGGAGGGGGAGCTGCTGTCCCTGGCTGTGACCTCACCGCCACCACCAGCTGGCCCATGAGGTCCACGAGTTGGCCCATACGGGCGTCCATGGACCTCAGCACCCCCAGCACCTCACGCGTGTCTGAAGCAGACCGGACCCATTGTCCTTGGGCCTCTTCATAGGCCCCAAGGACTCTGGCCATTTGAGGCAGGGCATGGCTCCCAGGGGAGGCTGGCGTTTCCCTGACCCTGCTCCTCCTACCAGTCCTGCTGCCACCGGCCTGCCCACTAGCCACATTGCTCACCACGGTCCTCGCTGTGGCTCCCAGGGTGGATCCAGTCGGCCGGGCCACCACCTGCGCTGGGGCTGGTGCCAGCGAAGACGTGGTGGTGGTGGCGGCGGTGGTGGTCGGTGCGGCGATGGTGGCGGTTGCGGCAGTGGTAGTGGCCACAATGACCGTGGGTGTGGCCGCAACGACAGTGGCAGCAGGGGGCTGGGAATGTTCAGCAGCCCTGGATGATGGGTTGGTGGGTAGGAGGGGTCCTGGGGAGCGGCTGGGCCCTGCCACACCAGATGGGCCTGCTTGGTGGTCCGTGTCCGAAGAGGAGGACAGATCCTCCAGATCCGTGTGTCCTCGTTGGGGGCTTGTAGGCTGGCTGTGCTGGCTGCTGGCTCCATCCCCAGCATCCAGCAGTTCGTCACCTGTGGAGAGAATGAGATTTGTTATTGTGTTGCACCTGGCGAAGTATGTATTTGTCGTCTGACATTAACAGTTCGTGCAATCTCGTACATGGGTTTCCCGGAGGCGTGTGTGTGGCTGTAGCATCTGTAGTTGTGTGTGCTTGGCAATGGGACTGTGTGCTGTGCACATGTGGCATGGGACGGATTGGCCATGCCGATGGGTGTGTTGCTGTGCCCCTACTTATTGTGACTCTGGTGTATGCGGGCTCCTGGCCCATCCTGGGTCTGGTTTGTACTTTGCTTTTGGTGTTCAGATGGGACGCTTAGGAACGCATATGGCAACATGGGGCCATGCCCCAGATTCGCATTTGGGAGGGGATATGCTTTTGGGGTTCAAATGGAACGCTTAGGAACGCATATGGCAACATGGGGGCCATGCCCCAGATTCGCAATTGGGAGGGGATATGCTTTTGGGGTTCAAATGGAACGCTTAGGAACGCATATGGCAACATGGGGGCCATGCCCCAGATTCGCATTTGGGAGGGGATATGCTTTTGGGGTTCAAATGGAACGCTTAGGAACGCATATGGCAACATGGGGGCCATGCCCCAGATTCGCATTTGGGAGGGGATATGCTTTTGGGGTTCAAATGGAACGCTTAGGAACGCATATGGCAACATGGGGGCCATGCCCCAGATTCGCATTTGGGAGGGAATATGCTTTTGGGGTTCAAATGGAACGCTTAGGAACGCATATGGCAACATGGGGGCCATGCCCCAGATTCGCATTTGGGAGGGAATATGCTTTTGGGGTTCAAATGGAACGCTTAGGAACGCATATGGCAACATGGGGGCCATGCCCCAGATTCGCATTTGGGAGGGAATATGCTTTTGGGGTTCAAATGGAACGCTTAGGAACGCATATGGCAACATGGGGGCCATGCCCCAGATTCGCATTTGGGAGGGAATATGCTTTTGGGGTACATGCTGTGAGCCATGGGTGCCGAACGTGACATGTGTTGTGGCAGCATGACAGTGCATGGTTTGAGGTGTGTGCATGCTTGACATGGCCTGCATATTTGCTGTCTGTTGTGATTACTGGACATGGCATTGGACGCATCGTTATGAGTGAGTGATGGTTGTGTGCCAGCCAACGTATTGCAGTTGTCCCATCTCCTTGGTGTGCGTGCTGCCCTGTGCCATGTGCATCACTGCAGTGCTCGGGGGGTGTGGCCCATGTTGTGTGTTGTTGCTCACAGTGTGTCGTGCGCTTCATTGACTTCTGGCACATGGTTGGTCATGGGCATGTATCTTAGCGTGACTGCTGTATGTGTGGCAGCTGTGCGGATGACATGCCTTTCATGAGACTGGGGCTGACGGATGGGATGGATGGTATGTTGTATGTGCATGGTGTGTCTGTGTGTTTGATGGGTTCAGTGGTGTTCGTGTGCATTTATGTTGTTCCGCTCTGTTGCGTCTAGTGTTGTTTGTCTTACATAGGCGTAGTTGTGGGGTGTGTGGTTGACAGGCAGTAGGGGCTACATGGACAGGACTTCAATGGTGTTTCGGTTGTGTGTGATGAGTTGCACAGTGGCTGCCGTGTGGTACTATATTCAGTGTGGCTTGTGCATGCAGACGTGGCTCCTTGGGTGTTGCTATGTCTGTGATGGGTCATGTGGGGTGTGAGTGTTGTTCATGTCCGTGTGCACATTGTTCACTTGTTCGTGACGGTGGGCGGTGCTGCGTGTTCGTCTGCTACGTGACATGTCCCATGTGTTGGTCGTGTTATGGTCCTCATGCCTCCAGTAATCCAGCCCTGTCCAGTTTCCCACCTGCAAGTTGTTCGTGCGTGCACTGTACTGGATGCCACATGGCTCTAAGCGGGGGTGCTCCATGTTGCAGGTCTGTGGGGGTGGGGGGTGTTGTGGGTCGTGGGGGTGGCTGGACACCCACTGACACCGATTGCTGTGGACCGTGATGTCTGCCTTTCGGCTGTCGTTGTGCACTGCGGTGGCTGACACGTGGGTGTGGGGGATGCTCCTCCTTTCTGTGCTGTGGGACTAGGGGCCTGGTGTGTGTTGTACTTGGGCTGTCCACCGTCCCACCCACTGCACTTTGTGTTCCTGCCACTTACCTGTTACTTGTCGGTTAGTGCAGCTGTGGCGGACACATGGGTGTGGTGGGTGCTCGTTGTGGCGCTTCTGGCATATTTGGGGACCTGTTGGTGGTTACGTGGCTGGCTGAGTGTACACATGTCCCCACGTATGTTACAGTTGTTCGGTTTGGGCTGTGTGTGGTGGTGTCTGTTGCATGTGTGTGTGATGTGTTGTGTATTGTGTGCTGGACATGGGGGTGTTTGTCCCTGGGAGCTGTGGCATGGTGGTAGTGCATGTGAGTACATAGCGGTGTGCTGGTATACATTAGTTTGTACTTACCAGCCTCCACTCCCCCTGCTAATCCGGCGAGGATCTCCGGATGTATTATGACTCGCACCTTCTCCTCCCATGCTTTGAAGGTCTTGAAGAGCGCGGGATTCCCTCCGCCAGTGACGGCAGCCAGCTCTCTGTTTTTGCCCTCCTTCTTCTTGACCAGGCTCTTTACGTCATTCCAACGTTTGTTTATTTCTCCTCTGTTCCTGGGCAGGGTCCCGACTGCATTGACCTGGTCTACGATCCGGTTCCACATTCTGTTTCTGGTGGCTAGTGGTGTGTGCTGGACCATGTTCCCATAGATTTGTGGGTACACCTTGATGATCTCGTCGACCATGACCGTCAGCTCAATGGGCGTGTACTTGGGCATTCTTTGTGGTGCCATGGTGTTTGTGGTGCTGGTGCGGTGTGTGTTGTGTAATGTGCAGGGGGTTTGTGGTGCAGGTGTTTGGTGGTGGTGGTGGTGGTGGTGGTGGTTGTGATGTGTGCGTTTCTGTGGTGTGCTGCTGTCCTTGCTGTGTCACTGTGTCCTCTCCTCTCCTCTCTGGTTTGCAATGTAGCAAGGGGTTGTGGTCTGTGGGAGTGCTGCTTTTGTACTCACCTATGTGGGTGTGTCCTCATGGTCTGTTGTTTTCAGGTGTGTTGTGTCTGGGGTTCTGGCCTTTGTATTTTTTGTTTGTCCGGGGGTGTTTTCGGGATGTGTACTGTGCTTGTGTATTTGTGCGTGCCTTGCTGTGTGGACTTGTTGGCCATGTTGTGTGCTATTGGTTTTGTGAGCGGATGGTTTCTGTGCAGGTACGTGGGCGCCATGGCTTCTGCCGTGTCGATTCTCATCGGCGTTGTTTGCGCTGGCGGGCGGTATATTTGTGGTTTTCCCGCGCTCATGGCGGTGCGATCGTAATTTCACGTGCGGTGTGTCGGCCGTGAGGGCGGGCGGTTTTGTGTTGTCGTGCGTGTTTCCGTCCGTGGCGGGCGGTTTGACTCCGACTCGGACGTTGGCGGGCGGTATTTTGTGTGATTTTTCCGCCGATGGCGGTTTTCGGTTTGTGTAATCGTAATGGCGTGGTCGGTGTTCAGACGGTGTGTGCGGGCGGATTTTTGCCGCTTCCATGCCTGGCGGATTTTTTTACGCCGGGTATCGTAATGGGCCCCTAAAATATTTATACATTTTTAAACTTACATTTTGCACTCCATTGAGTGCAACAGTAGGAAAATTGTTGAATAGCGTAGGGGTAAAAATGTACTATTCCCACTGCAATTACTGCAACAGTAGGGAAAGTGTTGGATAGCCTAGGGGTAAAAATTACTATTCCCACTCCAGTGAGTGCAACAGTAGGGAAAGTTTTGGATAGCGTAGGTGTAAAAATTACTATTCCCACTCCAGAGAGTGCAACAGTAGGGAAAGTGTTGGATAGCGGAGGGGTAAAAATTACTATTCCCACTCCAGTGAGTGCAACAAGAGGGAAAGTGTTGGATAGCGGAGGGGTAAAAATTACTATTCCCACTCCAGTGAGTGCAACAGTAGGGAAAGTGTTGGATAGCGGAGGGGTAAAAATGACTATTCCCACTCCAGTGAGTGCAACAGTAGGGAAAGTGTTGGATAGCGGAGGGGTAAAAATTACTATTCCCACTACAGTCAGTGCAACAGTAGGGAAAATATTGGATAGCGGAGTGTAAAAATTACTATTCCCACTCCAGGCAGTGCAACAGTAGGGAAAGTGTTGGATAGCGGAGGGGTAAAAATTACTATTCCCACTCCAGAGAGTGCAACAGTGGAGAAAGTGTTGGATAGCGTAGGTGTAAAAATGACTATTCCCACTCCAGAGAGTGCAACAGTAGGGAAATTGTTGGATAGCATCGGGGTAAAAACTACTATTTCCACTCCAGTGAGTGCAACAGTAGGGAAAGTGTTGGATAGAGGAGGGGTAAAATGTACTATTCCCACTCCAGTGAGTGCAACAGTAGGGAAAGTATTGGATAGCGGAGGGGTAAAATTTATTAGTCCCACTCCAGACAGTGCAACAGTAGGGAAAGTGTTGGATAGCGGAGGGGTAGAAATTACTATTTCCACTCCAGAGAGTGCAACAGTAGGGAAAGTGTTGGATAGCAGAGGGTTAAAATTAATATTTCCAAGAAATTAAAATAAAAAAGAAACAAAACACCAACTACAATACAAAATTTTTTAATAACACAAAAATAAAAAACAGATAAAAATATAATACATTACAAAACATAGAAAAATATTTTAATGTTAAAAAGTAATAAAATTAACTACAAACCTTATTTTATAGAAGTTTAAAAAACTATTTTGCAAACAAATAACTTTATTTAATATAAATTAATTATAATCAAAAATATAATTATTAATGAATTTAAAAAATATTACTTCACACCATATTCACCTTTAAACGCACAAAAGACTCCTACATAATTGACACAATTAACATATTTAACAATTAATTAATTATAATTAACAAACAATTAATAATGAATTAATAATAGATAAATTACCACAAACAACACTATAAAATCAAAATATAAAATTAATACTAATAAATAAAAATTATTAATTACTTTATTCAAAATAAATTACTTCCCACCCTATTCCCCTATACACCCACAACTCACTCCTAAAAAAAATAACACGATTTACATGATTAATTAATGAATCAATTAATAAAATGTAATAACTAATTAATATTTAATTAATAAAAAATTAATTATAAATACTAATAAATTAAATTTTTTAATTACTTTCTTATAATTAAATTACTTCCCACCCTATTCCCCTATAAACCCACAACCCGCTCCTAAAAAATAACACAATTTACATAATTATCAATTAATTAATTAATAAAATTTGATAACCAATTAATAATTAATTAATTAAAAATTAATTATAAATACTAATAAATTAAATTTTGTAATTACTTTCTTATAATTAAATTACTTCCCACCCCATTCCCCTATAAACCCACAACCCGCTCCTAAAACAAATAACACAATTTACATAATTTTCAATTAATTAATTAACAAAAAATCATCACCAATTAATAATTAATTAATAAAAAATTAATTATAAATACTAATAAATTGAAATTATTAATTACTTTATTATAATTAAATTACTTCCCACCCTATTCCCCTATAAACCCACAACCTGCTACAGAACTAAAATACGCAAAATTTAATTGACATAAAATTAATCACTTCTAAAAAATTCACACATACATTAAAAAAAACAGCTAAACTTATACAAAAAATATTAGATCACATACTTTTAACATACATACTAAAATACAGAACACTAACATAAATATCAATATTATTAACAACGATATTTTGACAAACGATATTACTGACTTCGATATTACAGAAAACGATATTTTTTACCTTCAAGTCGATATTCTGGTCACCGATATTCTTGAAGTCGATATTCTGCCACTTCGATATTGCCAACTCGATATTCTGCCACTTCGATATTTCAGACTCGATATTCTGTCTGTGCACCGGATTTTATTATAAAACAAATTTCTGCAGGGCAATTTAATAGCAAAATAATTTTCGTAAGCATTTTAACTACGGATCAAGAAGAGAACATGGCACCTTCATGAAGTTACAAACGGTGTCACCTTTGCCCATGAAATCCTAGTTTCACACACACCTTTGTTTAGTCTACATTTCTGGTAGCAGGTGCAAATGCTGTCAGAATTAAGCCCTTCTTCTTCTGATCTCAAGACAGGGAAACATAAGGACACTATTACAGGGCAGACACAAGAGACAGCTCTAAGCTCTTGTATCCCCTAGTCTGTAATTTTACACCTCAGACAATTGATTGCCCATTAGCAGAGAGGGTGGACTAGTTTTGGTGTTGCAGGAGAGGCCCACTGATACCCACACGTGAATATCACATGCATCAAGTGAGCTGTTACCTAATTTGTTTCATATATTTGGATGGAACAATTCTGATGGAGTTTGGGGTCGCCGCTGTTTACTTAAAAGCAAATTCCAACACATTAAGGGGTCGATTCCGATCTCGGCCGGAAGTGCACCTAACAGTATTCGTCCGGAAAAAAACCAAGCCGAACGCGTGTTTCCCGACCGATTCGAACAGTCGTCCGAACGAGCAAGTACGATGCGCATAACAGCACAGATTCCGAGCGAGCCCTACTTACCCATTCCAGCTCCTGTTCCCCGCCCGAGCCGGATCCGTAAACGCCGAATTGAGTCGCACGGAAGCAAATACACAGCACCTTCCGGCCAGACTAGTACGATGCGCCTTCCGTATGCGCTGAACCCGTCGCTACGTCCGGCACGTCAGAGCATCCGGGAGAGCTGTAGATAAGCTCCGATTCGCGCCACAAGACGATCCACGGCGACGAGACGAACAAGCCAGCGACGAGTACGAGTCGAAGCCAAGAGAAACCCGAACGAGATGACCCAACCATGAATCCCATCGCGCAGGTCCTACCAATACTCTACATCTATTACCGGGACCGGTACGGACGCGTACGGCGCAGACGGTAAGTCAAACACCCACAACACAAACAAACGACATGTACCCGAAATATGTCACACACACATAGGGATGCAGAAATGACGTACACTAGCAACAGCAGAACCATAGGGCGGGATGGCTATCACCAATGCCATACACACCCATAGGGGGATGGATGCCTACCACTACCACCACCCCTACTCAGGGGGGCCTGGATGCCTGTCACTACTACCATCCCCACTCATAGGGGGATGGATGCCTACCACTAACACCACCCCTACTCATGGGGGCCTGGATGCCTACCACTAACACCACCCCTACTCAGGGGGGCCTGGATGCCTACCACTACTGTAGGAAGGTGGAATCTGACTATATGGTTGCCCCCACTTTTTTTTATGGTGTTTTGCTGGTTTATGACTTAGTTGGACTGGGATCCTGCTATTCAAGGCCCCAGTCTATCTGCTTTCTCTGTAAAATGGTTTCCATGTGCCTTAGGCACATCTCTGATTGGAATCTGGAGTGCCCTTATAAGTCCCTAGTATATGGTATACTATGTACCAAGGGCATAGGTACCTCAGAGGCCTACCAGGGGCTGCAGCACGTATTGTGCCACCCCTGGAAGGCCATCCAAACTGACACCACAGGTCTGCTACTGCAGCCTGGGTAAGGTGGTGCATGCACCCCTTACTGTGATATAGGTTACCTATATCACTAAATACATACACACATATAAACCTATAAGTCACTCCTAAGGCAGGCCTTATCAATCCTAAAGGCAGAGTGCATGGTTCCTATGTGAGAGGGTGCCCCTGCATGAGCAGGGCCCCTCTGCAGCGTTCGGAGACCATCTCTGATGCTGTTTGTAGTGCAGCCTGACCATATACTCTTAAGCGCATTATATCCTCGCGGTAAAATGCTAACTTTGGAATGGCTGCACCTAAACATGTCGTGTTTGGTGTCAAACATCTTGGAATACTACCCCCCCCGCCAATCCTGGTGGCGGGGTAGCATTCCACCCTTCTAGAGGGAAAGACATGTTAACTCTGGCTTACCCGGTAACTTCTTTCTGAAGCCCTGGCATCACAAAATGGATGCTGCTGCCACAGACACAAGTCTGGCCTCCTGCTGCTGGACGAAACTCCGGCAGGGGAGGCCTGGACAATAGGTTTCCTGTTGCAGGGAGGTGTGACCACCTCCCCAGACAGGATAATGTGTATTGGGGCTGGGTGGGTGCACTCTTAGAGTGCTTTGAAGTCCTGCACTGGGGGAGCAAAAGGCTCCTCTGTGCATATGCCAGTTCAAACCAGCTCAGGGGCTACCTGCCCCTGCTCTGGCGCGAAACTGGACAAAGGGAAGTGGGTGTAGCCACCCCCTCCCTTGACCCTCCCATAGGTGGGGCCACAGAGTAGTCCAACCCCTATTTTTAGAATAAAGGTAGGAACCCAGTCCTTAGGACTTTAGATTATACCTGGACGAAACTCTGAAACTGAATCCTGGACCTTCGACACTCTACGACAAGATTAGAGGACTGAAGAATCTCCCTTGGGGTCAAGGAGTGACTCCCCTGCTTGGCAGGCACCAAAGAAGCATCTGTCCGGTTCGCATTTCTGAAGCTCCCGTTGGACGCCGAAGTCATCGCATCACCAGAGGTGGATTCTCAGACTTCCCCGAGGCTACCCTGAGTCCCCAGCAAAGCTGAGGCCTGTGGCTATCGTGGGTGACTTGAGACCGTGACCCCTGGGCACCGAGCACATTTGCAAGTGCATCATCTTCTGGGTCTCCCAAGAAATCGTGCTTTGGGCTCCGAGTAGCCCTAGCCTCCAGCACTACCTGCACCGAAGATCACTGGCCCCCACTCCACGAGTGTCCTGTAAGCCAGCTCCACGTGTGGCGTCACGAGGCTCCTTCGCGGTCGCTAGCCCGTTGGCTAGTAGCCCTTAACGAAGGCCAATCCTTTTCTTACTTGGCATCCTGGTTGCTCCAGGCCTGCCCTCACTTACCCTCGCTGGGTGAGTTCCACAGACCTTGCTGGTCTGCACCATCGACGATCTACATCTTAATCGAGACTTGCCGTTGCCAAGGCTTGTTGGGTCCAATCCGGTCGCCGACACCTCAGCACTCGACAAACATTGTGTACCAGCCCGAATCCTGCTCCTGGTTGCCGACAACGCCTCCTGGACCTCGTGGTTGAAGAGTCAAGACGACCGTCAATGCACCTGAAGCACTCGACATCGGTGGGCATCTGTCCATCGCCTTCCTGGTCACTGGCTAGTGACCCAGACTCTGTCCCCTCTGCTTTCAGGTTCACCAGAACTCCGATCCACTCTTGGATCCACCCGGACACTTTTCTCTTGGCCGCCATCAGCACTTTGCAGCAGATCGCCATTCGAATCGACGACGAAACCCGACCCCGAAAGGCACCTATGCACCCGGCTTCCCTGGGTGAGGTAACACGAGTACTCCAGTGCTCCCGTGGGTAGAGACTCTTCAAAGTCCTAGATCTCAAAGGGTTTTGTCCTAGTCCTCTTTTAAGTGTCCCTTTCCTCTATTTTCCCGATCCCGACTTTCTCCATAGAAGTTAACGGCGTATCGCGGTTGTGTATTTACACTGCACGCGTCTCCCGTGGGTCCCCTGTGTCACTACCTTGGGTGGTTCCTTGTGGTCCAAGCACTTCTAGAGGCTCTAGGCCTAGTGTCTAGTTCAGTCGTGGTTCGCATACCACTTTATTGGTATATGGTTTGGTACGCCCCTAGGGCCCAAACGTGTATTTGTGCTATTACTGTGATTTAAGATCTTATAACTTATGTACTTCGAACTCTAGCCTCATAAAGAGACTAGAGGGGTGTGTTTAGTAATAAATACATATATTTTGAATATATACCTGGTGTGGTGCTCTTTCATTTGGTCACTCAAGAGATTATAGACTGGTAAAACAAGCTGCTTTACATTCCTTCAAGACTTAGCCTGAAGGCTGCTCTCCATAGCTACCACTAGGATAGCTTTCAATAAGGTTGTCTTTAACCTATCTCCAATAAGGGGTTGTTTGGACTGGTGCAAGGTGCCCACTATAATTAGTGGACAGCATATGGATGCCTGTCACTACTACCATCCCCACTCATAGGGGGATGGATGCCTACCACTACCAACACCCCTACTCAGGGGGGCCTGGATGCCTACCACTACCACCACCCCTACTCAGGGGGGCCTGGATGCCTACCACTACCACCACCCCTACTCATGTGTGCCTGGATGCCTGTCACTACTACCATCCACACTCATAGGGGGATGGATGCCTACCACTAACACCACCCCTACTCATGGGGGCCTGGATGCCTGTCACTACTACCATCCCCACTCATAGGGGGATGGATGCCTACCACTAACACCACCCCTACTCATGGGGGCCTGGATGCCTACCACTACCACCACCCCTACTCAGGGGGGCCTGGATGCCTACCACTACCACCACCCCTACTCAGGGGGGCCTGGATGCCTGTCACTACTACCATCCCCACTCATAGGGGCCTGGATGCCTACCACTACCACCACCCCTACTCATGGGGGCCTGGATGCCTGTCACTACTACCATCCCCACTCATAGGGGCCTGGATGCCTACCACTAACACCACCCCTACTCATGGGGGCCTGGATGCCTACCACTACCACCACCCCTACTCATGGGGGCCTGGATGCCTGTCACTACTACCATCCCCACTCATAGGGGGATGGATGCCTACCACTACCACCACCCCTACTCATGGGGGCCTGGATGCCTACCACTAACACCACCCCTACTCATGGGGGCCTGGATGCCTACCACTACCACCACCCCTACTCAGGGGGCCTGGATGCCTGTCACTACTACCATCCCCACCCATAGGGGGATGGATGCCTACCACTACCACCACCCCTACTCAGGGGGGCCTGGATGCCTGTCACTACTACCATCCCCACTCATAGGCGGATGGATGCCTACCACTAACACCACCACTACTCATGGGGGCCTGAATGCCTACCACTACCACCACCCCTACTCAGGGGGGCCTGGATGCCTACCACTACCACCACCCCTACTCAGGGGGGCCTGGATGCCTGTCACTACTACCATCCCCACTCATAGGGGGATTGATGCCTACCACTAACACCACCCCTACTCATGGGGGCCTGGATGCCTACCACTACCACCACCCCTACTCATGGGGGCCTGGATGCCTGTCACTACTACCATCCCCACTCATAGGGGGATGGATGCCTACCACTACGACCACCCCTACTCAGGGGGGCCTGGATGCCTACCACTACCACCACCCCTACTCAGGGGGGCCTGGATGCCTGTCACTACTACCATCCCCACTCATAGGGGGATGGATGCCTACCACTAACACCACCCCTACTCATGGGGCCCTGGATGCCTACCACTACCACCACCCCTACTCATGGGGGCCTGGATGCCTGTCACTACTACCATCCCCACTCATTGGGGGATGGATGCCTACCACTACCACCACCCCTACTCAGGGGGGCCTGGATGCCTACCACTACCACCACCCCTACTCATGTGTGCCTGGAAGCCTGTCACTACTACCATCCCCACTCATAGGGGGATGGATGCCTACCACTAACACCACCCCTACTCATGGGGGCCTGGATGCCTGTCACTACTACCATCCCCACCCATAGGGGGATGGATGCCTACCACTACCACCACCCCTACTCGGGGGCCTGGATGCCTGTCACTACCACCATCCCCACTCATAGGGGGATGGATGCCTACCACTAACACCACCCCTACTCATGGGGCCTCGATGCCTACCCCTACCACCACCCCTACTCAGGGGGGGCCTGGATGCCTGTCACTACTACCATCCCCACTCATAGGGGGATGGATGCCTACCACTACCACCACCCCTACTCATGGGGGCCTGGATGCCTGTCACTACTACCATCCCCACTCATAGGGGGATGGATGCCTACCACTACCACCACCCCTACTCAGGGGGGCCTGGATGCCTACCACCACTACCATCCCCACTCATAGGACGGGTAATGCATGACACAACCAGCATACTCCAACATAAGGAATGTCAGAAAAAGACATCACCCCAACATCATGACAAGCGTGTGTAGTCTGTGTCAAATGCCTACAACACTGAACATGACAATGAACATACAATGTGACCCCCTATCACATGTGTCACACATAAATGTGTGTGGCCTCCACAATGCAAGCAGACCATGACCACTGTGGCAATGGGGTCTAAACCCCCATCATCACAGTGACCAAAATGTAAGTGCGGGGTCCATAGCTGAAGCACATTTTGAACATTGTGGCAATGGGGTCTAAACCCCCATCATCACAGTGTCCAAAATGTAAGTGTGGGGTCCATAGCTGACGCACATTTTGAACATTGTCGCAATGGGGTCTAAACCCCCATCATCACAGTGTCCAAAATGTAAGTGTGGGGTCCATAGCTGAAGCACATTTTGAACATTGTGGCAATGGGGTCTAAACCCCCTTCATCACAGTGTCCAAAATGTAAGTGTGGGGTCCATAGCTGAAGCACATTTTGAACATTGTGGCAATGGGGTCTAAACCCCCATCATCACAGTGACCAAAATGTAAGTGTGGGGTCCATAGCTGAAGCCCAATTGAACATTGTGGCAATGGGGTCTAAAGCCCCATCATCACAGTGACCAAAAGGTAAGTGTTGTCATGGAAAAAGCTGCAACTGCCAAACAGCATGGATGATTCCTGGTCACACAACAACAAACACATCAGTGGCAAAGTAGTGCTTGTGTCCCATAGCAACATAGATTGGGTGAGGCAAACAGTGCAGTGCAAATAAGACATACCTTTGGCCATGTGCAGACAAACATCACCCATGGGGGCTGACATTGTCAACATTTATCAATTACACAATGACAGAAGTGACCAACATAATGCAGACCCACATATCTGCACCAATGGACACACAAATGTAGATATCCTGTGGAGACTGTAGATATGAGGTGAACAAATACCATACCATGGCAGCAATGGGGCATACAAACCATGATTATTGTGCTGACTGATGACCTAGGAGTCCCAGGGACAGCAGGGGAAATCCACCAAACAACATACAGCCAATGCAACACTAAAGAAATGCCAATGCAGTGGTGCAGATGCACAAACACAAACAGGCAGCCTCACACTGCATATCAAACACAACAGATGATGGGGGGGTGTGCCAGTGTCCCCAGGCAACCCCACAACACATGAGGAGGCCTGAATCCCAATTACACAGATGTGTATACAGTGCCACACAAAAGTAACTCATGGATCGGATTTCCCTATGTGGGCAATCAGGCATTGTTAGATGAGAGGGAGCCCAAATTACACATGTCACACAAGCTTGTAGGAACAGCAACTAACACAGCAAGAGACAGACGCACCACAGCACTACTCCCAGGGACACCGCATTGTGGTGACACTAGCCTGCATGATAATCCCACTGTGATGACAAAGGTAGATGTCGTTCACACAGTGAACCACAGCCATGTGTCCTGAGCAACTAACTACCATCACACCTACACAAGCACAAATCAATCAGCACGGCCTGTCAGCCAAGGCCAATATGGAGGTAGGGGTCTAGCCGTGCAACAACTCACATTTGCACACACTCAACACCACACACCTTGATCTCCACCAATGTGCAGCTGTGAAGCTCACATGGACTGATGACATTGCACATGCACCCATGACAATCCCAGGGGGGGTGGTGGGAACTAAGGTGTGAAACCCATCACACATGGCCAGTCAACAAGACTCGTGAATGTCTGACACACTGCACAGTACGCCGTACATGGGCATGACGTAAAATCCACCCCAAACAATGGGATCCCGGTCACAGTCACACACCAATGAAGAAGCCAAGGTGACACACAAAGAACACACATAGACAACTTCCAACATTGCAACTCTGACCCTGAGGAGTGGCAGCAGTCACATACACAACGTGTCACAATCACTGAAAGCTACCACAAACTGTAAATTACATGACTTGTGTAACCCACAAGTGCCAAGGGGAATCCTGACTGTGTCCCATCTGCGTTTGCCCACATCCCCAGCCCTGACAACAAAGACATCTAGGGATGGCAACCTGATGAACATTAGTTTGCCATGCACCCACATCCCGGAGAAACCAGGTCCAAGATGCTGGATGAACACAGGACAACTCAGCAAGCATCACAAACAGGAACATCCCTAGGGACACAGCCTGTGTAGGAAAAGGGAAGGGAACACACACAGACATGCTCACACAACACACAACACGGGCCCAGCCAATGTCATGGGATTACACACTGCCATGAGGGCACTCCACTCCTGTGGAAGGTCCGCTGTGCCAAACCTTGTCTGTGCACGACTCAAACATGTCAGCAGAACACTCGGTCAGTGAGTCAACAACTACAACACACTGAAGGCTCTGCTCACATCAGCCTGGGTACGGGAGTGTCACGTCAGTCATCTGCATACACCCTAAACACGTGTCAAGCAAGTTTCACTGTATACACAGATGAGTCCTTCAACATTGATGTGCTAAACTGCATGGCCAGTGGAGATGGGCACACAGTCAGGGAAATAGAAACATTGAACAGTGGTAAGCACACCAGATGTGCATCAGTGTAAGCCAAAGATGTTAATTTACAAATGCAAAACGTACATCCATGTGTCAAATGCTGAACATTACACCCTCAGACTGCAGCAAAGGATGCTATAGATCCAGACTACATTAGGACACATATCCCATGGACCACATGGAGTCCATCACAGCAACACTTCATTTTCCTGATCTGAACACTATTACAACTGCAAATGCATGATGATACTCATCTACATCATGTACATCCAAAGAAAAACCACAATTAAACAAAAAGAGGCTTTATTCAGCAAATGTTAAATTAAAATTTGAAGTCCAAAAGAAACTAAGGCCAATGGCCAGTCCAAATACACAGTCCCAACAGGGTGATACGTGACAACTTGTCACCCATTGCTTGCCTGCACTGCTACGGACAGGGGACATCCCCCTCGGAGGGGCATACAAGGGGCAGGCCAGGCACCGCAGGGACAGGATCAGGGGATGCCAGAAGGAGGCAGTGAAGGGGTGGTGGGTGCAGGAGTGTCACCGGCAACTGCAGTGGAGGTGTCTGACTCAGTGGGGGCCGGCACCACTGTAGGGCACAACTCAGATGTTGTGGGTGCTGCAACCACTGCAGTGGGCCGGTCAGATGGAGTGGACTGGGTCCCCACTGCAGTGCCCGAGTCAGACGGGGTGGTTGTGGACTCCACTGCAGTGCATAACTCCAAGGGAGTGGAAGGGGGGCAGATGAGGTGGGCAGGACAGAGGGGGGACCCGGTCTCCACACCAGTGGCACAAACAGGCAGAGCGTCTGGTTTGGGGGTGGAAGAGCAAGTGGTGCGGGGGAGGGCCTAAGCAGGTTGGGGATGCGGTATCGGTGTGTGGGGGAACCTGGGGCAGGGTGTGGCAGTGGAACCTGTGCAGTGGTGGCCTGGGGGATGGAGGAGAGAGACTGTGTGGTGGAGCTGCGTGGTGGTGGTGGTGGGGTCTTGCCCTTCCTGGTCCGGAGGGACTTTTGAATGGGGTCCTCTGTCTGCCTGTGCCTGGGGGAGGGTGTCCGGGTGTGAGGGGCACTCCCCTCTGTGTGTGGTGGTCGCCTCTTCCGCCTGGACTTCGTGTCAGGTGTATCTGTGGGGAAGAGGCCAAGCTCACAGAGGAAGAGCTTCTGGGAGGGGGGGGTTGCAGGTGAGGCAAGGGAAGGGCTTTTGGAGGGAGAGGCATCTTAGGACTGCACAGTGCTCATGGATGCATGTGTGTGTGTCTGGGCCCCAGCCCCTGTGAGTGAGGTATCAGTCCCCTGACTTTGCGTGCGTGTGCGTCTGGATTTTGGTGTGTGTGTCTGTGTGCTGCTTGTGTCTGTGCTGGTGCGTGCCGGTGCCGGTGTGTGTGTGCTTGGGACAGGTAGGGTGCTGGGTATTGTGGATGGGGCAGAGGTAGGAGGGGCGAGGGACTGTTGCAGGAGGGACACTGCTGCCATCAGTGAGGAGGCCATGGACTGATTGGTCCGATGTAGGGCAGACATGCCAGATGACATGCCCTCCATGAATGACACCAGTTGTGTCAAAAGACCTGTGTGTGCATGGAGGACACTCAGAATTGATGTCTGCCCTACATGGATCTGTTTCAGCAAGTCCACAGACTCCACACTCAGGGCAGCAGGGGGGACAGAGGCAGGGGGTGCGGTGCCTGGCATGAAGAAGACACGCGCCCCTACATGAGAGCCTCCACGGACATGTGGGATGGGAGCAGATGGGAGGGTGGAGATGGTGGTGGTGGCGGGACAGACTTGCTTGACGTTGCCTCTGGTCTGCTGACACCCGCCTCCACAAGGGAGTCCTCACTGGAGATGCTGTTTTCCCCAGCCGAGGTGGTCGTAGCTGAGGTCTCCTCGGTGTGGCTCCCCTCACCCTCCGTGCCACTGGGTCCCTCGGTCTCCCATGCAGTGGACCCAGTCTGGCTCTGCTGCTCCTCTTGGTCCATGGAGCTGTCTCCTCCTGTGGCCGTGGATGTATCTGCAAACAATCAGGATAAACAGAGCAACATTAGTCACCTGTACTGACCACACACACCACAGTAAGTACAGCACATCACAGAGCAAGCCCTGCCATCATTTGCTAGACATTGCAATTAGTGCTGACACTGATTTCAAGAAGCCCATTGTCTGCCTGACAGTCAGTCATGCCACACATATCCTACCTGTCCAAGCACCCATCTGTCTTCTGCCTGTTGTATGCGACTAATCATATGTGCGCACATGCACCACATACACAGTTGTTGGACATCCAAGAGTATATATGGAAATGTGTCACTCCAAACACATGCCATCTCCTGCCACTGACTCAGTACATGTGTCAGGAAAAGTGATGGGCAAAGTCTCTGTTGATATGCGGGTTTTGCTTCCATCACCAGACACAATGATGTCCTCATGTCCTGATAGACAATGCAACAATGGTGTGCATGCAGGACATATCACACCACTGCTGGATCACCCTTTGCGATTGGAATGTCATGGCACAGGCCTGTCTGGCAAGTCAGTCATAACTGTCTCCTGTCACAGGGGCAGTGCATACACACAACACCAGTCTGCACTGTGTCACAATCAGGGGAGTTTTAGAAATGTAAGCCCTGTAGCTGACAGGTGCACATGTGCACCCCTGGCCACCCACATCATGAGGACTGAGATGATCCCACGTCAATCAAATGAGACATTTGAGTGACTGCAAACACAAATCCATACACATGAGCACTTCACCGTCTGATGAGAATGAACCAAAGCTGCCGGCACCTCAATGTTTCATACAACATTGTGCACAGTCAAGGGATCAGAGACCTATGCATTGACCTATGTGCAGATCCCATAGTCATAACTTCCCCCAGCGCCTTGAGACCCTCGCGGGTATGTAGTGCGCTTTATAAGTGACATGATTGATTGATTGATTGATAACTCAGATGGCTGGCCACCCCAAATTGTTAAACACTCCAGGAGTCCAAATAGCAAGGCCACACCACGGTGACACAGAGGCACACACCTGATTGCACTCTTCACAATGCCCAATATGTATGCTGACACACGGGAGTGGGAGAACAGAGTGCCTTTGATGTACGGAGTAGGCATTACAGTCGTGGTCCATGTGCAACATGGTATTACCCTGAACACTAGGCAGGTGGCTATGCATGTGTCACACACATGATGTACATACTTCTGAGGCCCCTACCTTGGTCTCTGCAGCAGCATGGGTGTGTGGCACATACCCCAGACATGTGGTGAGTCAGAGCAGCAATTGGAACACATATTAAAGCCATACCCAGAGTACATGTCAGATCACAGGCAATGTGAGCAATTGTACCGCCCATGCAGCCCACCACAAAGTTCCTGTAACTGATGCTGTCCCCAACTTTAACCACAGGTAACCGCAAGTACACAGTACCCAAGTGACCTAAGTCACAGAGTAAAAGGGCCACACCTGTGTATCAGATGAGGAGGGGGCATGACACAAGTGAGGGACATGAGTCCAGGACGACATGACAGTTGTACTGTGGAAGTGGAACCAGGCTAAAGGAGTGCATAGAGCATGTCGGTCATAGTACACAGTTGAGGCTAGCACTTACCCCCTCCTTGCTGCTGTCTGGCCTTCAGCTGCCCATCCAGGTCAGGGAAGAACACCGCCAGGATCCGGAGCATGTGGGGGGTCAGGGACCGGTGTCCGCCCCTCCTGCGAGGAGGCGACAGCTTCAGCTGGACCCTTGCGATCCTCCGGGTCCAGCCCGAAGGTCCTGCCACCTCTTCTGGCATTTGCGGATCCTGCGCCTGTAGACCCCCACAGATCGTACTGCCCGGATGATGGTCAGCCAGATCTCCTGCTTCTGGTGGGCATCAACCTGTGAGGATGACAAAGTGAAAAGGCCATTACTACACATGCAACATTTCCGTGCATCACACAGTTGGATATACATGTCTCTAACACAGGGGCATATGATCTACACAGGTAGTGCAACTATGGCTATGAACAGTTTGCCAGCAGTTACTAAATGGTATCATTGCCTGGGAAGTAAAACCTTGTTGGAATGCACTGTTACTGCACTATACCTGTTCAGTGCATGTAACTACACACTTTGGGGGGTGACAACTACTCAGTGAGCATGCTAGCCACTGGTGAACACACTGTACGTCTTGCTAGTCAGACAACATGCACAATTAGTAAGGCAGTGGACAGCACACTCACCTGCTCCCCTGGTTTCCCATACAGCTTGCTGTACTGTGGAAGGAGGCTGTCGAGCAGGGCCTGGTTCTCCTCAGTGCTGAAGGCTGGGGCTCTATCCACAGTACGTGCCATTGCAGTAGCCAGAGGATGCAGAGACAGCAGCAGTGGTAGTGGCAGATGTCATCCTGGAGCATGTAGTGCAGGCAAGTGAGCTCTCAGGGGAACAGCCAGCATTATATGTGTGCTGCAGAGGCAGATACTGTCCCAAGTGTCCAAAGTGATAGGTCCACGTCGTTTGAATCTTCTGAATCTGGCCAATCCATGGAATTGCACCACTTATACACGCCCACAGCATCCTTCAAAAGTTCAACTTCATGAAACCCATTAATTTGCAACATTGTTGTGGGTGGCCAACTGAATTCACTGCATACGACTCGTTAAAGCTTCGAAAACGCGTCCGTTACCATGTCAGGCCATAGCCAATGCGTGCGCACCGATCGGTCCATTGCTGTACAACGCGTATTTCGAAAAACAACACGTATCCGTTCACATCATATGCAATGTCCAATGCGTGCGCACCGATCGGTCCATTGCTGTACAACGCGTATCCGCTCACATCATATGCAATGTCCAATGCGTGCGCACCGATCGGTCCATTGCTGTACAACGCGTATCCGCTCACATCATATGCAATGTCCAATGCGTGCGCACCGATCGGTCCATTGCTGTACAACGCGTATCCGCTCACATCATATGCAATGGCCAATGCGTGCGCACCGATCGGTCCATTGCTGTACAACGCGTATTTCGAAAAACAACACGTATCCGTTCACATCATATGCAATGTCCAATGCGTGCGCACCGATCGGTCCTTTGCTGTACAATGCGTATCCGCTCACATCATATGCAATGTCCAATGCATGCGCACCGATCGGTCCATTGCTGTACAGCGCGTATTCGCTCACATCATATGCAATGGCCAATGCGTGCACACGGATCGGTCCATTGCTGTACAATGCGTATCCGCTCACATCATATGCAATGTCCAATGCGTGCGCACCGATTGGTCCATTGCTGTATAACGCGTATCCGCTCAGATCATATGCAATGGCCAATGCGTGCACACGGATCGGTCCATTGCTGTACGACGCGTATCCGCTCAGATCATATGCAATGGCCAATGCGTGCACACGGATCGGTCCATTGCTCTACGACGCGTCCCTGTACAAGTCACTCGCATATGTCACCATGCTTGTCACTGGTGAACGTATGCCAGCCACATTTACTTGCCAGGGACTCAGGGGCACACCTACAACACCACAGCCTGTCCACACTGTATCCTAAGGCATGTAAGGCTGCATTACCTTTTCTGTGTATGGGGGCAGCCACTCCCAGGCTGTGCACATGTTCATGGGGACAAAATCCTTTGTGTGTTGTGCACATGACCACTGTGATGTGCAACTGTTCATTTCAGAGCATGTGGCATGGTCACATTTCCAGGTTGTGTATGTGTATGTCATGTCACATACCCCCTGAGTCCCATGTGGGAAGGTATGTACGTCACAGGGTGACCCATTGCCACAATAGTGATGGCCCTCCACAGTCTGTGTGCATGTTGTGTTTCTGATGTCTCTGATTCCATGTGCACAATGGGAGACAGTCTCCACATCCACGTTGTTTGTGCATGGACTTTGATGTTGTGCGTGTGTGTGTCACAGACGTCCATGTCTGTCCTGCAGAGGCAACAGGGGCCACTACCTGTGTGAGTCATGGTTGTTTTGCTGACGTGTACATGATACGCCATGTCATGCCAGTGTCCATGTGGCAATACAGGGTCCCTGGGAATCTACCTGTCAATGAGCTGTGATGCCTGTGGCACATCTGTCCTGACATGTCACTGTGGTGTGTGTTTGGAACGTGACAGCAGTAAATGGGTACTGTGACACAGCCTAATGATTTCCATAGCACAACCTGGAACTTGTTGTCAACACATATTGAACTGTGATGTTAGATGTTGGCCATGTAGGTGCCATATATGTCCATACAGAACGGCACACACATCAGGTACTTGTGTCTCGTAATGATGTATCATGTGATATTGAGTATGGTCAATGGCACATATGTGGGGTGACTGACAATCTTTCTTTCTTCACCTATGCACTGCAGGGCACCAGCTGTCCATAGTCCATTCCCTGACCTTGCAACGATGGTTGAACGTGACTGCATCCGACGGTACCGCTTCAACAGGGCGCTGATTGAGGAATTCGAGGTGCGGTTGGCCCCACATTTGCAACCTGGCCGGCCATACCCTACAGCGTTGACCCCCAAGGTGAAGGTGATGGCAGCCCTACACTTCTTTGCCACCGGTACCTTTCAACACACTGTGGCGTCTGCTGGTGGGATGTCACAGACCATGTTCAGCCGTGTGCTACGCGATGTTTTGGAGGCAATGTTGAGATACCTGAACCAGTACATCTATTTCCCTAAACGTCAACAACTCACTGACGTCAAGAGTGACTTCTATGCCCTGGGGAGGATGCCACATGTCATTGGCTCCATTGATGGGGCACATGTGGCTTTGGTACCACCACAGGCACATGAGCAGGCATACAGGAACAGGAAACATTACCATTCGATCAATGCTCTGGTGGTATGTCTTGCAGATATGTGCATCTCACATGTGTGTGCCCGTTTCCCCGGTTCGGCACACAATGCCTACGTGATGAGGAGTAGTCGCATCCCGAGGATGATGTCACAGATGCAGAACCAGCGTGCCTGGCTTGTCGGTGTGTACTGACTTTGTACCATTGTGTGTGTTCTGCTATGTTGTATTCCGCCCTCTTTTCCAACTCAGCTAATGTGCAATTGTCTGTATGTAGGTGACTCCGGATACCCCAACATGCCGTGGTTGCTGACACCCCTCAGGAACCCTGTGATACCAGCCCAGATGCGCTACAGTGAGGCACATGGTCGGACCAGGAGAGTGATCGAGCGGACATTTGGTCTCCTGAAGAGCCGCTTCCGCTGCCTAGACAAGACAGGAGGGGCCCTCCCATATGCCCCAGCAAAGGTGTGCAAGATTGTCAACGTCTGCTGCACGCTACACAACCTGGCAGTGCGGAAGGAGTTGCCTCTCATCCTGGATGACGATGACCAACATCCGCCACCTGTGGAGGATCCTGGCCTGGGCCACGATGCAAGTGATGATGATGATGATGAGGGTGATGTCCACAGACAGCTCATCACCAACTTCTTCAGCTGAATGTGAGTATCCAGAGATGTCAATTCAATGATGTGAGTTTGCATGATATGTGTGGGTGGTGCTCTGGTGCTGTTTGAGTGTGTCCATGTGCTACTTGACTGGATGCGTGCAGCGATGTGTCCTTACAGGTAGTCTGTACTCCCCAACAGTGTTGACATGCTAACTTGGTTTTGTGTAGGTATCTTGTGACATGTATTGGGCATGAGTATTGCAGTTCTGTCCTGTTCTTCAGTGCTTTTGACTGTGTGTCATGGCTGTCCTTCACAGGGTGCTTTCAGAGTTGTTTGGTCAACTCGGATCCCCCGACACCATGATTCAGCTTTCAGGGTGGCAGCAGTCGTTTCCCTACAGGTGATGTGCCACACACCCCTGGACTTTATTTCTTCTACACTTGTTGACTGTGTGGCCACTGCCACGTGGGATTACCTTGCATTTGTAGTGGAAACAACATGTTACAAATGTGTAATAAACCTGTGCTTCACTTTGGGATGTGCGTTGTCTGTGGTCACACATCTGACTGACATTTTCTTACTGCACCTGTGGGCTAGTTAACACAGACTGAATAGGTGTGGTGTCTGTGCATTCCACTGTATTTCCTGGCAACATCAGTGTAGGCGATGAGTCAGATGGCCCTGGTGTCTATGTGTTGTGTAGCCCTAGTGGTGTGTCTCCCTCTTATGTGTCACGTCGCCATGACTCACATGACGGTGTTGAACTTGCTGTGGCAGTTAGCATGCACAGTGTCATTTAGCAGATCATCATCTCCATGACAAAAACAACATTGGAATCACAACAGAGGCAAGTATGGTGTATTAGTGAGTTTATTTACATACATGTGTGAGGTTAGTGCACAGGATGGTGGGTGCTGTACATTGGTATTGGAATCCAAAGTTCCCAGATGAGTCGGAAGTGTTGGTAGCAGAAATGTCCTGAGTAAAGTCCACAGTCATCTGATACATTAGTCCAACTTAAACTCCCCATGTCATGTGGGAGAGTTGGGTTGCATTCGACAGGGTGAACAGTTTGCACACAAAGGAGAATTTCCAGAACAGGTGTTGGGTTCCTGGGGGATGTACATGGCTATCGGCCTCTCAGTTGTCCTTCCTCGGACGACCCCTCTTCTTTCTGGGGGGACCCTCATGTGCAGGCTGCTGCGGTGCAGAGGACTCTCCACCAGAGTCATCCTCCCTCCCTGTGGCAGTTGCAGTTGTTGCAGCACCAGATGTTGTGGGCACACAGGGAGGTGTGGACATGTTGGTGCTAATCTGGCGGAGGCATGTCAATATGTCCCTCTGCACCGCTGTCAGTTCTTCCAATGTGTCCCACTTGGACTCCATGCCAGACATGTGTGTCTCCATACGGGACATGTGTGTCTCCACACGGGACATGTGGGAGTCCAAGCGGGCATGATGGGCAGCCTGCTGCTGTTGAATGTCCTTGAGGATCCCCACAACCTGGCTGACCTCTCCAGTGCTATTCTGGTACGCATCAGCAATGCGTGCCAGTTGTGGGTCATCATGCAGGCCAGACCCCTCTGCAAACAGCGACCTCTGCCTACCACCCCTCCCACCACCCCTGGTCACACATGCGGGAGCTACCGTGGCATGCACAGGTGACCCTAGGCCCCCTTGGGGGTTGGTACTGGGGTTGTTGTCCGTTGCTTCACGGTGGGCTGTGGTCCCTGTGCTGTTGTCATTCAGTGTCTTTGGTCTGTCCGTGTCGGCGGGGGTGGTCTGTGTGTTGGCAGATGTTGGAGGAATGGGTGCAGGGGGTGCAGATGGTGGTCCTGCTGGTGCTGCATGATGACTCACACCGGAGGTGCCAGGTTGGTCTTCGCCATCCGATGAGGGCAGAGGCAGTTCCACACCAGAGAGCTCAGGGTCCCCCGGAGCCTGGGACAGGGACTCCCCCTCATCTGCTGCTGTTTCCCCATCATCACCTGTTTTTGGAAGAGACACACAATGTATGTTATGTTTCTGCAGGCATCAATGGTTCAAACACATGACAGTTGTGACTGTACCTCTGGATGCGGCCCTATACATTGCATTGTCCTAAGTTGTCACAGCCAGAGGTTGATATTGGTGTGGCTCATTGTCCTGCCAACCTGATGCATTTCAATGTGGATGTTGAGGTGTGTGCATGACCAGCATTGGTGGTATTTGGTTGACATCCGGACCTCCTTCTCCCCCAGCCCAGTTCTCCCACCATGAAGCATGCCACCCTTGCAGTGGGTGCAGGTTGACTCTCAGGATGTCAGTCAGTGGTGTCCTGCTGTTGGTTGGTGCCCAGTTCCCAGCAGGGCCTGGTACTCCCCACAACAGAGCACCATTGTCAGACATCTTTGAAGTGGCTTTTCACTCCCTGTGAGGTGTGCATGCTTCAGTGTGAGCTTGCTGGGCCATGTGGGTGGGGGATGTTGAGCTGTGACTACCACTCCCATCATGCTATTGCCTACACCCCCCTTCCCAGCATGCACATACTTCCTTCCTTTTGAGTGGACTTCACTGCGTGTGAGTGTGACAGCAATGGCAAGATGGCTGACAGTGTGGTCCTGTTGTTTGTTGGTGCACAGTTCCCAGCAGGGCCTTGGGCTCCCCACAGCAGTACCCAGTGTCAGCCATCTTGTCAGTTCTTTTCTACTCCCTGTGATGTGAGCATGGTTCAGAGTGGTGTTGATGGGCCAATTGTGAGGGTGACCAATATCTGTGACTACCACTCCCATCATGCTATTGCCTACACCCCCCTTCCCAGCATGCCCATACTTCCTTCCTTTTGAGTGTACTTCACTGTGTGTGAGTGTGACAGCAATGGCAAGATGGCTGACAGTGTGGTCCTGTTGTTTGTTGGTGCACAGTTCCCAGCAGGGCCTTGTGCTCCCCACAGCAGTACCCAGTGTCAGCCATCTTGTCATTTCTTTTCCACTCCCTGTGATGTGAGCATGGTTCAGAGTGGTGTTGATGGGCCAATTGTGAGGGTGACCAATATCTGTGACTACCACTCCCATCATGCTATTGCCTACAACCCCCCTTCCCAGCATGCCCATACTTCCTTCCTTTTGAGTGTACTTCACTGTGTGTGAGTGTGACAGCAATGGCAAGATGGCTGACAGTGTGGTCCTGTTGTTTGTTGGTGCACAGTTCCCAGCAGGGCCTTGTGCTCCCCACAGCTGAGGGCAGTGTCAGACATCTTTGAAGTGGCTTTTCACTCCCTGTGAGGTGTGCATGCTTCAGTGTGAGCTTGCTGGGCCATGTGGGTGGGGGATGTTGAGCTGTGACTACCACTCCCATCATGCTATTGCCTACACCCCCCTTCCCAGCATGCCCATACTTCCTTCCTTTTGAGTGGACTTCACTGTGTGTGAGTGTGACAGCAATGGCAAGATGGCTGACAGTGTGGTCCTGTTGTTTGTTGGTGCACAGTTCCCAGCAGGGCCTTGTGCTCCCCACAGCAGTACCCAGTGTCAGCCATCTTGTCATTTCTTTTCCACTCCCTGTGATGTGAGCATGGTTCAGAGTGGTGTTGATGGGCCAATTGTGAGGGTGACCAATATCTGTGTCTACCACTTCCATCATGCTATTGCCTACAACCCCCCTTCCCAGCATGCCCATACTTCCTTCCTTTTGAGTGTACTTCACTGTTTGTGAGTGTGACAGCAATGGCAAGATGGCTGACAGTGTGGTCCTGTTGTTTGTTGGTGCACAGTTCCCAGCAGGGCCTTGTGCTCCCCACAGCTGAGGGCAGTGTCAGACATCTTTGAAGTGGCTTTTCACTCCCTGTGAGGTGTGCATGCTTCAGTGTGAGCTTGCTGGGCCATGTGGGTGGGGGATGTTGAGCTGTGACTACCACTCCCATCATGCTATTGCCTACACCCCCCTTCCCAGCATGCCCATACTTCCTTCCTTTTGAGTGGACTTCACTGTGTGTGAGTGTGACAGCAATGGCAAGATGGCTGACAGTGTGGTCCTGTTGTTTGTTGGTGCACAGTTCCCAGCAGGGCCTTGTGCTCCCTATAGCTGAGGGCAGTGTCAGACATCTTTGAAGTGGCTTTTCACTCCCTGTGAGGTGTGCATGCTTCAGTGTGAGCTTGCTGGGCCATGTGGGTGCGGGATGTTGAGCTGTGACTACCACTCCCATCATGCTATTGCCTACACCCCCTTCCCAGCATGCCCATACTTCCTTCCTTTGGACTCTGCTTCCCTGTGGGGTAGTGTGCCTGTGCTGACAGGATGGCTGACAGTGTTGTCCTGGCGTTTGTTTGGCTACAAGTCCCAAAAGTGTCCCTATGCTTCACACAGCATAACCCAGTGTGGTAGTTCTTTGTGGGATATTTAATTCGAGTGTGAGGCAATGCATTCTCCCAGGTGAGTTGTGTGGAGTTTGTGTTAAGGGGGTGTGTGAGAAAAGCTGCTGGTAACTATGGTCAGAGCTGTCAGTCCTCCTTCCCACCCAGCCAGATATCCCACCATGGAACGTGCTTCCATTGCAGGGAGTGCAAGTTGGCTTTCAGGATGTCAGTCAGTGGTGTCCTGCTGTTGGTTGGTGGACAGTTCCCAGCAGGGCCTTGTGCTCCCCACAACAGAGCACCATTGTCAGACATCTTTGAAGTGGCTTTTCACTCCCTGTGAGGTGTGCATGCTTCAGTGTGAGCTTGATGGGCCATGTGGGTGGGGGATGTTGAGCTGTGACTACCACTCCCATCATGCTATTGCCTACACCCCCCTTCCCAGCATGCCCATACTTCCTTCCTTTTGACTCTGCTCCCCTGTGGGGTAGTGTGCCTGTGCTGACAGGATGGCTGACAGTGTTGTCCTGGCGTTTGTTTGGCTACAAGTTCCAGAAGTGTCCCTGTGCTTCACACAGCATAACCCAGTGTGGTAGTTCTTTGTGGGATATTTAATTAGAGTGTGAGGCAATGCATTCTCCCAGGTGAGTTGTGTGGAGTTTGTGTTAAGGGGGTGTGTGAGAAAAGCTGCTGGTAACTATGGTCAGAGCTGTCAGTCCTCCTTCCCACCCAGCCAGATATCCCACCATGGAACGTGCTTCCATTGCAGGGAGTGCAAGTTGGCTTTCAGGATGTCAGTCAGTGGTGTCCTGCTGTTGGTTGGTGCACAGTTCCCAGCAGGGTCTTGTGCTCCCCACAGCAGTACCCAGTGTCAGCCATCTTGTCAGTTCTTTTCCACTCCCTGTGATGTGAGCATGGTTCAGAGTGGTGTTGATGGGCAAATTGTGAGGGTGACCAATATCTGTGACTACAACTCCCATCATGCTATTGCCTACACTCACTTCACCAGCATTCACACAATTCCTTCCTTTCAGTGAGCTTCCCTGTGAGGTGGTGTTCTAGTGGTGGCAAAATATCTGACTGTGTTTGTTGGTTATATTTGTGCCACTGCCTTGCTCTATTTGTTGTTAGGTTTGTACATGTCATGACACAGTTACATGTCACTATGAGATGGCATGTATTGTGTTTATCTGACTAACATACACATCTTGAGATGATTATCTTTTGGTTGCTGTGGATTTGCTAAGGGTGCATGGTTTGACTATCCCCTTGACAGTGATGTGTGTGTATTGTCACACAATATTGGGTATATTGGTTGTGTACTCACCAGGCTCTGGGATGTTTGATAGTCCATATACACTCACTGGTGGTAGGATGGCCCGCACCTTCTCCTCCCAGGGCCTGAGGTATAGTGGTTTGGCAGGAGGGCCACTGCCGGTGCGCTGACTCACGGCGTAATCCTTCTTGAGTAGGTCCTTGACCCTCCTGCGCACATCATACCACCTGTTCTAGATGTCTTCCTTTGTGCGCAAACATGGTGATTGTGCGTTCACCCTGTCGACGATCCTCTCCCACATCTTGGTTTTCTGCGACATGGGGGTCTGTTGGACCAATGTACCAAACAACTGTGGCTCTACCCTGAGGATCTCATCTACCAGGACTTCCAATTCACTGTCTAGGAACTTTGGATTCTTCTTTGGGGGCATGGTGATGGGTGGTGGTGGGGATTGATGTGTGTGTGAGTGTGCAAGTGAGGGTGGGTGAGTGTAGGTTTTGCTGGGTGTATGTGAGGGTGCTATTTGTGAGGTGCTAATGGTGTGTGGCTTGTGTGATGGATGAGTTGTGAGTGTGTCTGTGGTTGCTGTCTGATGGTGTTCTGTGCTGGCAGGTCAGTTGAATTTGCAAAGGATCATGGTAGGGATTTGTGGCCTTTATATGGGTGGAGTTGTGGGTGTGTCCTTGTTCCATGTTTTTTTCCCCCTGTATTTATTGACTTTGTCATTGCTTGTTTGGCCCTTTTTTTGGATTTTTTCCTTTGAGTTTTTTAGGCATGTAGGAGACATTCTACTGACCGAGTAGGACGCTGCAGTTGGCTCGTGCGGGCTTCTCCGAGTCTTTCAAGCTGTGTTCCTGCTGGGTTTCATGTTCGGTGTACGCGTCGGTCACGGTGTATTGGGTTGCTTCGGCTGGGTTTTGTATGCGTGTCGGTCGTACGGCTTGGGCTCCGTGCGACTCGGTCTGGTTTTCCACGCTTTGCATCGTACTGCGCGGGTCGGAGTTCGCGGGTACGTTTCGGTCGAGTTCATTCCTGGTGGTGTCGGTCGGTTCGATTCGCGTAGTTTCCCGGCCGGATAGCTTGTTTCTGTGCGGTTCGGTCGTTCGGCTTGTGTTCCGTACGAGTCGGTCGTGATTCACATGCATTTCATCGTACTACGCGGATCGGTCGGTCGGACAACATTCCCGTACCGAGTCGGTCGGTATGTTTTCCGGCCCGAATCGGAATCGGTCCCTTAGTGCTGATTCGATCTAAGCAATTGGTAGTTGGGCAATTTTCCACTTGCTGCTGCACTGACCTTTCTGGGCAAAAAGCAATTTTTAGTGGGTGAAAATGCTGTTTTTGCACTGAAAGCTTACTACAAATGTAATTCTGCACTGGTCGGTGAGGGCTGGTGCAAAGTTGTCTGGGCTTCAAAGCAAAATTGTGCAGTTAGCAGTGCAAAACAGGTAATCCGGCTCCAGTAGGTACCAGAGGTAGAAAGTAGATGAAAGAGCGAGAGCAGTGCTGTTCCTACAAGAGAGCATTCTGTGTGAAACTAGCTTCTACACTTGATTATCATGTGTGCGGCAAGGACGTCGATTAGGGACAGCCCGGGGTGTTTGCCGTTTTGTCTCCCTGGAACAATCCCTGCTACTCCTATTTTCAAAGATCTAAAGACAGTGGCAGGAACAAAGTTTAGGGGACTTTGGGCCAGATGTACAACCCTTACATTTTGCGACTCGCAAATTTGCGACTCTCAAAATGCAATTTACAACAGTCTATCAGACACTGTTAGCAATTCCTAATGGAGTCGCAAATTGCCTGCCTCATTAATATTCATGAGGCAGGTGTTATTTGCGACCCCATTAGGAATGGCCAGCACTCACAGGGATGGTGGCCTGCAGACCACCATGTCTGTGACTACTTTTTTAATAAAGCAGTTTTTTTTTTATGCAGCCCTTTACACGGGATGCACGGGATGCATTTAAAAAGAAAAATTTAACGTTTCTGTTTAATATTTTAAGAGCAGGCAGTGGTCCCTAGGACTGCAAATGTGGTCACAAGACAATCGTACATTGAAGTGTGAGTCACTATTAGGAAGGGACGCCCTTGGCATGCCCCTTTCTAATAGTGAGTCACAAACCCTATTTAACGAGTCAGTAATAGCTTACCTACTCACAAAATAGTGTTTGTACCTGGGGCAGACCAGTTTTGTGTTTGCAAACGGGCCTATTTCCCATTTGGGAACACAAAAAAAGTTGTACATCTGGCCCTTTAAGAGCGCTGTTGAGTTGTTCTAGTTTACACTCCTTTCCCATCGTATTGTCACATATCCAGGGGCGTAACAGAGACCCCTGCAGCCCAGCAGTGCAAGGAGGTCCCCACACCTTTCACCTCACAGGGGGTCCCCTTGGGCTGGCCAGCTGCAAGCAAATAAAACACTCAGAAGTAGCAAGGCAGTTAGGGAATGGATAATGGTGGCCCGCTCACCTGACTTTGCAGGGGGCGGTGGGTGGGGGGGCTGAGGTTTTGTTACGCCACTGCACAGAGCAGCAAACATAAGGCTGTTGAGCAGAAAAGTGCGAAGCTAGAGGATACACTATCAGGCAAGGCAGAACTTTTAGTGACCCCACGGGGGTCACCAAACTCAACTAGCCCCTCATTAGAAGAGGACTTGCTTCAAAGTTCAAAAACTTGTACTGTAGGAAAAGAGAAAACACAGCAGATCCATTAACCGGCCTTGTCTAGCAGTATTTACCAGGTTAGCTGCCACATCGGTAATAAACAGGCAGGGCAGGGCCGGACTGGGAACTGAAACCGGCCCTGGCAAACTGCCCGGCCGCCCCCCCCCCTGGGGGTAGAGTGGGTGCAGCCGAGCTGTTTGCGAGGGCCGGTTTCGGCCGATTTTGTTACAGGGGGCCGATATTGCCGACCCCCGGTAACAAAAACGGCCCCCAGGGGCCCAAAACCGGCCCCCACCCTAGCGGCCCACCGGGGAAACGCCCGGTGCCTGCTACGGCCAGTCCGGCCCTGTAAACAGGACAGGCTTAGCTTAGAATCTATAAATGTTATAGCATAAGCTCGAGGATGTAATAAACATAGGGGCTGGGGAATAATGCCTCCCGCCCACCATATGATGTTATGGGAGGTGGCAAGTGGAATGTAATGCCACGTTAGCCACGCCAGACATTTCGATGAATCAACCTTCAAATGCTTGCTTTCTGTAGTCCTTATGTTTTAAACTCTTTCTGGAAGGGCTGCTATTGTCACTGGGGCTGTTTTAGAGTTTTGTAGCTATGGAAACATCTGTCAGTGTGCGGAGGGAGAGCTAAATCCAGCTTAGAGAAGACTGGTGGAATTGCTTCCACAATACCATACCCATGAGGCATTTAGTTTATAGTAAGTATAGCAGATCATGTGAGTGGATGTCTCACTTCGATTGAAGTCAGCATCATTAATAAATGGTGTATTTATGTTAATACTCAACGCTGACACATTATGAGCCAACACGCTTAGCCCTGGCTTGAGAGCTCAGCCAACCCACTTATTCTTCTGAAAACAATTCAAAGACACGCTGTTTCCTCAATCCAGAGGCTGTCTGTCCCAATCAGATGGACGCAGCAAACAAGTAAGGCTGGATGGGGCCCCTCCCTCCCTTACTGGCAGAACTCAGAGTGCCCAAACCACATAGATATTCCTGTGGCTTACTCTTGTTATACTCCTAACTTGTTCCTAAGTTCCATGAGTAACCAAGTAGTAAATCAGGGTTACTCCTGAAATACAGGAGTAAGCAAGAATGACTGTAAAAGTAAATCACAGATACCCACCGCGATGTCTTTGTGAATCTAGCCCCTTGCCATGAGCTTTGCCCATGTCAAAAGGGTGACTTTCATTCAATGCTAGTATTTCAGTCCGCTGCACTTCGAATGGTAGGACTTGTAGCAACACGTCTCCTAAAGTAACTTATATATCAGTCCCACCCTGTTTAGTGGTGTAAGACATTCCACGGCCACGCTCCTAGTATGTAAACTGTAGTTATCCTTTCAGTAATCCACCAGCACCATCATTTCTCAGCCCTGCTTGGTACCCTAAAGTCCCATCAAACAATACTAGTCCTTCTTCTATGCCACTAGCCCTACGTGGGAGTGTGCCTATTTCTGTGTTACAAATGATCTCGTGTGGGTGTATAGCATGGTCTTAAATTGTAATTTTTAGTGCTCTATTGAAACTAAATTTGTACATTATTCCACATGTTTACAATGTTATGTTGTGTTACGTTATGATGTATGTTATGTTTTTTACATTATTTTGTGTTATCATACAGCAATATATAGAACATGCTAACGCCTTAGGATTTTTTGGTGCTGTCAGAAATATTGTCTTGCAACGTTGTGCTGAATGTTGTGAGAAGTGGAATGATGGAAGCATCTAAACCCAAAGATTTTGCCCTGACGTCTTGTGCATGTCCCACCACTGACTAAGCATATATGCATTTAATAACAATATTCTATATTGTATCCTTTATGGCTGTGTTTACTGCCCAATAAAGATTGTTTGTTATTATTATTATTATTATTATTAATTGTGATTGATGACATCACAAATTTGACTTTCAGCCAATGCTGGTCATTCAGCTAATTGAACTAAGCATGGTCAGGCTTAGAGGATCAAACGGATAATGTGGAAAAGGAAAGACACTAAGGGGTCGATTCCGATCTGGGTCGGAAAGCCCTCCGACCGAGCCGGATCCGGAGTGTTTTCCGACCGAGCAGTACTCCTGGAGTCCGACCGAGCGAGTACGATGCTGCCGCATGCTGACGGACTCGGCTCGGTCGGATTCCCATTGAAGTCAATGGGAGCCGGTCGTACGACGCGTGCATGACCTCGCATCAGCAGAATAGGTACGTCTCGCAAAAGGGCACCCCCTGCAGTGGGTACGCGTTGGTGCCATCTGCACCATACATGCATGTGAAGGGGGGACCCTTGGGTCCCCCCCTGTGTTCGACTCGTTAGGCTACGGGTGAAGGGGTCCGGCACGGACCCCGAAGTCTGCTTCCCGGAGCTTTTTCGTCCCGGAGACTCCGACTCGATCCGGCTGTCCGAATCGTGCATTGTACTGGCTCGGTCGGAAATCGACTCCATTGCGCGGTACTGTTCGTCTGCGACCGAGTTGTACGGAGCGGTTCGGACCCAGAAACGAGTCGGTCGGCGATTTTGCGTTCTTCGCATCGTACTTGCTCGCTCGTACAGCTGTACGAGTCGGTCGGAGAACACGCGTACGGCTCGTACTTTTTCCGGACGGATCGCGGTCGGAGCCCTACCGACCGAGATCGGAATCGACCCCTAAATGTCCCAGCATGCTTAGTGGTGTTGCTGTAGTTGCTCTCATGGCATAGAGCCAAATGACAGTTTCGCGAGGATATTGTCTACACCCTAGCCATCAAGAGGCTCTGCACTTTGTGAAGATAGATCACATCTCTTCCTGACTGAGGTTAGCATCCAAAATATTCTATGCGCAGAGGTGGGATTGTGAAATCTAACGCTGTAAGGAGGAGGAGGATGTGAAAGAATAAGAGTGGAGTAACAGCAAAGGGCCTAAGAAAGGAGAAGTGCAAAGAAGAAAGACTAATGTGACCCATTTCAAAGCAACTCTACTCAAACCAATCAAAAGCTACTTAGTCCAAAAACAGCAAGCATTAGCAAAGCCAATAGGTCTGGCCTCAGCAAGGGTGATGCTTACTTTTTTCATTGCAAGTGTATGCCACAAAATAAAAAAATAAAATAAAAATTAAAGCATTCACTTAAACATGCACAGTAGGAAGCATTGTATCCATGTACCAAGGCATTATTTTGTATTTTTAGATCTCATTTTGTTCACCTTTCACAAGCACTGAACCGCATCACCTTTTTCACGTTTGAATATATACACAAATGTCGTTTGATATGTTTTATTTTATATATAATTTACCTTTTCAGAGAACTTTTAAATCTAGTCTTTGTGTGTCTTCAGTGATCAATCACCGTGTGAGTATACTATAAATTGCTTCCATGAAAATGTGCACAGGTTCTTCAGAGTAGATCCGACAGAGCCATTGTTGCCTACACTTCATTTACACGCGGCCATCTTATGCTGGCAATAAAAATGTAAAATTGAAAAAAGAGTAACCAGTGCAGTGGTTTTACTAGTGATGCTTTCACAAAAACAAGCCTTTCAGTTGCACAATGCCTTTTATTATTATTATTAATTGTGAAAGATACAAAAATAGATCACCACCTAACCAAGTACTCAAATCACTGGCATAAACAATGTTGCACTGTCACTTAGACACTTCGTTATATAAACTTTAAAAAAAAGAGTGCAGGCAAAATAACAAGTCGTAGTTAAAGTTAATATAAAACATAAATAAAATAAAAAACACACTTTGAACCAGCTTTGCAACTGAAGCGAAAGGAACTATTTTTAGGTGGATGTAAACAATGTACTTAGGCTTTGTCCTCTCACTCGGGGAACCAATGGGTAAAGTAGACAGCATGGTGTATGTAAGGCGATGGGAAGGAAAATCTAAATGATAATTTAACAAAACAAAGGATTACGCCGGCTGGCTAAAAATTGCCCTGCGTATGTATATTATGTGTGATTTTCTTTTGGTGAAAAACAATAGCCTGACAAGGTAGCTAAAACTGTGTTAGAGGCCAGACCTAACAAAAAAAGATTTGCAGACCCATATATAATGTTGCCAACAGTGACTAACAGCATATTTCAACCCGTGGCTTTCCTTTATTAACATATTTGGATTTTAGGAGTTATAAACTTGGTTCATCCTAATTAAAACAATTGGATCAAAGTTCTATATTACAATTGTTTGTAAATTCAAAAACTGAACATCAATGCCAAATGTACTGGCTGAACAGACATAGGTTGTACTGTCTTGTAGAGAAACTTGGTTAATGGCACAGTACCCAGGACCATAGTTACCCTGCAGCAGCAAAACATAGAAATCCAGGGCTGCTTTCATGGTGGAAAAACTATGTGCGGCTTCTCCATGGCTGCTTTCATGTCTCCTTGGGCTGAAGCTCCATCAGCCCATTAAACCACAAGAGCAGTTGAACAGAGGTCATACGTGAGGGCCGGCTTACCCCTTGCAACTATTCGAGCACCACATAAATAAAATATTTTAGTGCTCATCTTTCTGCTATTATCAACTTTCTGTCCTTGATCTCCAGGGCCATCCATCACATGCCATCCCCACCCCTGAAGCAGTGCTCTATGGGATGAACCGCCATTCTTCATTTTCCCCACCCCTCTCGTACTCTCACTACACCCCATCCCCCCGCCCCCAGTTTTTCATTTGCTACTTTTCCCTCAAAATAACTTAACAGAAGCTGTAAAATGTCTTCCCAGGGCAGGAACTTTGGAGGAGGGTAATAGATGAATCGTCCACACTGAGAGCAGACTTGTAGTATGAAACACTTTATAAAATAAGTTATTGCTATTATTGTTTTAAAAAAACAATAATAGGAGTATATCCAATTTGTGCAGAGCTATCAGGGTGCAAAGTTAATTGCCACTTGCATCACCTTGCTGTAAAAACTACTTCAGCTATACTGTTCATGGTCCAATGAGGCAGAACAAAATCATATCCTGACCAGCAATCAGCATGGAACTATGTTTATTTTACTTATATTGTGTAGAATATATAAAACTGATTTGGTCCTAGCTCTCTAGGCAGTGAGTAGAAAGAAAGATGATAACAGTCAGAGATGAGGGCTTATGAAGGTGAGGGGATGAACTAACAAAGGAAGCATAGAACAGAGTCAACTGATATAGTTCATGTTATACCGTAAAATATAGAACTTGAAGATGTGTTGGTACTTAGGTTAGAAAGTAGTTACATCTGACAAGGAAAGAGGGAGTATGGGTGGGCGTCAAGGATGTAAAGACCATGTCCAGATGGCATATCCAAGGTCAAATGTGCATGTGATTCATACAGGTAAGGCATAGATAAATATAGACACTAGTGAAAATGCAGGTCAGTAATTTGGCAGCAAGAGTGTGAGAAAGAGAAGGATGCTGACTCAAAGGGTAAGACCTATGGGTCTAGAGGTGTGATCTGAACTGCATCAGTAACAGGTGTTAGTAGTTATCACCGCAGGTTGGTCCAGAGGCAATTACCTCTGTGCCCCATCTTAATAAGCCAGTCTACTGGGTGCAGGTTGTGTGTAGTGTAGTATATAGCATTTTTATCTTGTAAGTATTTGGAAACTGAGGCTTCAATGCAGGTGTACATCAGGCAGAAAATCTTGAATGAAATTCTTTCATTTTCTGGGAGTCAGTGTAAACTTTAGTAGTGAGCTGACACACTCTCGGGTGATGTGTTGTAATTGTTTGCCACTTAAAAAGCACACCATTACCCTCTCATCTCCATCCTTCTTTTCCCAGTCTGGACATGTGGACTGGGACAAGGAGGATTTCAATTCAGGGTAATGAAGATTGCCGGTAAGTAATAGGACATTCATCATTACCTCCTTGTCCAACTTCCCCATCACAGTCCTTACATCTATGAGCGTTAGCTCCTCCCCCCAGCCTTAATCAAGCAAAATGAAAACACACATATAGCTCTCCTCCCTTCCCTCCAAGCCACACCCACTTCCTGTGGGATATAAAACCACTGACCTCATATCCGGAAATCCTGTAATCCAAAGCCAATGCAGCCGAACACAGGGAGGGAGGGATGGGAACCTGGACTGTGATGGGGAGGTCGTAGACCCGGAGTAATGAAACCTACCGCTAATTAACCGGGCAATAGCGTGGCACAGTAGGTAATTTGGCAGTCCAGGGAAGACTTTCCCCAGTTGCAAGGTTTCCATCACAGACTCTGAAAAGGTTTGTGGAGAAGCGGTGTCAGTAGGGTAAGGAATGGGTCTTTTAAAGAGACTGTGCCTGACTTCTTTGAGACCCCAGATACTTGTCTTAGACTTGCATGCATTATCTCATATTGTTGATGTTTGGCAAGCAGTTAATTGTGACCTAAACATATACTTCATCCTTCTTAAACAGCATATGCAATTAATCTGCCAGTTTTCAGTGTCCAGATGGCTGTGTGTTTTGAGTGTACCCTACTTTGTATTTGAGTGTGTCCTGCTTCGTATTTTCTGTCATACACAGATTTGTCTCAAGAGCAAAACATTACAGCAGAAGAAACTTCAAGTAATGTTTAGCCTTTGTTTATTTTTTTATTTCAGCCGCTGAAGGCACCAGGGAGCAAAGATGACGCAGCATTTCACATAAGGGTCAGGGTTACATTCGAAACCTAAAAACGACTATAAAACTAAACAAGAGAAAACATATTTCCAGTTACTTTGTAGCCTTGCCTGCTAACGCCATGTGTTAACATTTAGGCCTTCAACATGAATGCTCCAGAGGAGGGTCTGATGTGTTTTGCACCAAATGAAATCTGACACAGCAGGGCTCAAAATGTAGTGGGTTCCATAAATAGCGCCCATTGCAAACCTGGCCCTGAAAATGGGGCACATCCTGCAGATTTTGCTGCTTGAGCCAACACCATTTCCATGTTACAGTTCTTGCCACGCTTTTGTTGACCGGTACGTTTCAGCAGGTTTCCTCAGCTGAACTTTACCTGATGAAACTTTCAGGGTGTGATGTTTGCTCCAAAACCCGGAATTATGCTAAGTGCAGTGACAGGAGTTAAGGCACATATTAGAATTCAACGGGGCACACTCAACGGGGACCCGCACCGTGAAATATGGCCAGCTTGGGTAGCCATCAACACCACTTAGAATCAAGGATACATATAGCATCTCTTTGCAACAATAATTACTTTTGCAATAGCATTCTAGGGCTTTTGTTTAGACAAGAGAGTGGTCTCCAGTGTTTCACAGTATAAAGGGCATTGCAATAGCCAACCTTTGCACCAGTTAAGGCCCCTGTAGCATTTAGCAGATTGTTTCTGTTAATACCACATCTAACTACTCCCTTCTTATGGAGTTTTTGTTTTGGGCCAGATCAAAGATTTATCATATGGCATTAAAATGCTGTAGGTAAACTTACCAGGTATTTAATAGGGTTCCATATATTAATTTCCCTTCTTGGTATTTACTTATTTGTAGAGACATCGTTATCACTGGATAGTCTCACGAATGGTGAGTGAAAATGTACACCCAGGTTGGACCACAAATAGGGCAATGGCATATTGGGTATATTTCACAAAAGAACTGACAGGATACATTAAAAGTGGCCCCTCAAATTATTTTTGATGAGACAGAAAACATATTCTCGAGATTAGTGTGAAAGAACCCATTCTCCTAGAATAGTTCAATGATAGTCAGTAGCAAGAGAAATAACCCATAGTCCAATCTGTGAAACACAGATTTTAAAATGAAGGCTTTCTCTGCTCATCTATAGAATCTGCTTGACTATCGATTCTCATAGAGCATAAAGAGTTCAAATGATACTGGAGTGAGTTAAGCACAATGTGTCTAGATATTTTCACTACAAATGAATTGTTGGTCATTGGCTGATAAAGATTTAATTGTGGTGCAGTGTCTGGGTTTCACTATTTTCACGTTTTGTTAGGAAGGACCTCTTCAAAGTTTGAAAAATATATGATAACAGGATATTATGCATCACAACATTTCCTGCCTTCATTTTATTCTTCCATTGCAACAAGGTCACCGCCTTCAAAACTGGAGGTAGAGACTTTGAAGTCATTAATGTCCCAGGGCCTGATTTAGAGTTCGGCGGACGGGTTAGTCCATTACAAACGTGATGGGTATCCCGTCTGCTGTATTACAAGTGCATCATATCCAATGGCACTTGGAATACGGCGGAGGGAATATTTGGCACATTTGTGACAGAGTAACCCATCCGCCGAACTCTAAATCAGGCCCCAAGTTCTTACTATCTTCTAAAGCTTCCTTTTTAGGTCGAGCCTCGAGTAGCGCGCAAGCGCTGCTCTGGCAAGACTTTATGTTAGGGGCATTTGAAAGCTGACCAGACGCTCGTGCGTCATGGCCTTTTCCCTGCAGTTACCCGCAAGCAAAAGGCCATGGTGCACGAGCGTGTGGTCAGCTCAGCAGGCTGCCGCACTCGCTCGCATTCCGCCGTGGGCTCATGCACGCGCCTGCATGGACAAAGATGGCTGCTCTCGCCATCTGTCCAAAGCAGACAGCATGCGCGGGTCCGTGGGACAGTGGACAGCCCGCCGCCATCTTGTTCACGCCGGCTTCCTTCAACTCTGGCTCACGGCGTGCTTTCACTTTAAACAGTGCACGCGCGCGAGCGCGCCACGGACCCAGAGTTGAAGGAAGCTCTCTCCTGTGTGTCGAGTGCTGGCTTCTTCTCGTTATTAATCCTAAAGGAAATACTTTTTAAATTAAAACAATCTATCAGTCATTTAAATACACAAGAGTCACGTTAAGCTCCGGAACGCGAGTCTACTCACTCTTGCAAACTTAAAGGTCACGTCTTGTGTGGCTGCTGATCCTAGTGGCGGAGGCTGGCTGACTGACGCTGCTAGGGCTTGGGCCAAGGTCACGCAGGCTGGTTCCACTGTAAACCCCCTTGGCAGGTGATGGGAGGGAGAGACGCTTCGCTTGTGGTTCTTGCTGAATTTCACTTCAGGCTGCACTCGTGCAATCAAAGGGCAGAGCTGGGTCGCACAGGTGGCTGGCTGCCGCTGGTCCTCAGTGAGCTCCGACTCCAGTGGGCAGAGCAGGGTTGTGCTGGTCTGTTCACTGGTGATTCTTACAATCTGTCCCCAATGGCTGGCATGACTATGTTGTTGCTGTGCCTGCGTTGCAGAAAGAGAAGGAAAATTCAGAGAGAAAAAGTATCTTTAAAGAATTTCCCTTCGCACTACAATGCTCACCTGGCACGAGGTTAATGACATAACTTCTTGAGAAGTCAGCAAAAAATGAGCATGCGCACATCGTTATTACACTAGTGCCCATGCTCAGCCCAGACACTATCTCTTCAGCAAACAAGCATTGGCATAGCCAATAGGTCTCGCCTTTGGGACCTTATAAGTGTTTAGTTATGCAACAGTTGATGTTGTTGCACCAAGGATATTGTGTTGCATATCTAAATACTTATAAGGTCCCAAAAGCGAGACCTATTGGCTATGCCAATGCTTGTTTGGACTGCGAGGTAATAAGAAATGGACTTTCAGATCAGTGGCCATGCCACAGAGATAATGGCAACTGTGGAAAAACTTCTGAAGACATTCCATCAGGCTCAAGGTCTTACATGTCTCCAATGGCGGGAAAAGCCCTCAAAGTCGAAGTCTAATATACTCATGGATTCATAGTGTTGTGAAATCGAATGAGATGATATGTTTAGGGTGTTCTAGTCCATGCATACAACAGTGGATGAAGAATACCAAACTTCACTAGAGCTATTTCCTATAACCATTGATGTTTTAGTCCTACGGTTATCAAGTATCAAGCATGGGTCTTTCTTTTGGTTGATTGCATGAGGCTGACGAGACAGCTCAAGCTACCTCTAGGCCAGACCTAAAAGTGAGGTTGATAAATTTGTAAATATCCAGAGTTTGCCTCATTAGAACCTAAGTCATGTTTCGAATACATTTTTATTTTGACCTTGAAAAAGATTATATTTTCTTTTAGGTCTCGATCTGCTGACAGCTTTTGCTGTCTGTTGGTAAAATGTTGCATCCAATATACTTACAGTGGGCTGTATGCCTGCCCCTTACTTATGATTTGTTTACTCCTTGTCTGTTTTCACACTATACTTCTCATTAGATTGCTTACTCTCTGTATACTTGTCTCTGTCATGCTCAGAGAAGCATTGCTGACTGAGAAGTTTGGTTGTGTAAGAAGGTGTACACTTCCCCTTCCTTGCATCACAGTGCATGTTAGGCTATTGTCTCACCTTCTCCATCGTGCTGCTGCTCCTTTATTTCATATCACGGTTCTTTTTTTTAACTTTCCCACTTTTCCCATCCCCCATAAGCTCTGGAAGCAGGGGCACAGGGGGGCTGCAGCACTCCCAAAATACCCATGCTGGAGTCCCGAAGGTGAATGAGCAATAAAGATACCTTTACATTTTGTTTTTGTCTTGTTACATTTGCTGTGTATTCAAAGACAGAGGTTTAATGTCAGGCTATGTCTTCTGATGAATTGCTGCTTATTCTTTTAACATGGAGATTGGTGTTTACTTTTCTTTCTCTGACTGCAAAGTGAGAGGATTTTGTAAAGTGAACTATGTGAGTATCTTGCTGGTGAGAAAGGAAAGGCTGTAGGGTGTCATTTTTTCTAACACATAAAATGTGAATACCTATGCAGGAACTGTAGAAATTTTAAAAAATTCAGTAGTTATGAAAGCACAAATAAAGCGTTTGTTTGTGATTCTGAAAGACATGGAAACAAATATTTTAATATGATCAAAACAAATCAAGACTCTTTACTTAGTGATACACAAATGACAAATATTCACTGAAACACAATTTGCACACATTATTGTTTGTGAGCTATATAGTTTATCATATGCAAACTTACTGGCCATTACAAGAGGGTGGGGTGAAAAATTCTGCTCCGCCGGCGGAATTGGTGTAATTTTGGCCACTCAATGTGGAGTTCTGGCCAAACTCCACCAACTGTCGCGTGGCAAAGTTTTTTCTCGTATGCGGCTCATCAGCGGTAAGGTGGCGAGCGCAAGCAAGATTTCGCATCTCCTAGCATGATTTTCGGTCGCTAGGAGAGAACCTGGCGAGATTTCTGCAACGTGGGCGGTCGCAGACCGTCGCAACCGTTTGCGGTCCGAAAGCTGCAGCTCGAGTAGAAAATCTACTTGAGTGGCTGCAAAATCAATCAAGAAGCAACACCCTCTGGCGCGCCACATGGGGCCTTTCACGCTCATCTTTCAGCATGGAACAAGCCCCCTGCGCAAAACACAGAGAGGGCAAGTGCCTATTTCTGCCTGTTGGCGGAACTTTGTGGGATCTTGCGGAGTTTCCATGTAACTCAGCGGAATTCCAGGGAGTGAAACTCCTTGAGTTTCGCCCACCCCTAGTCATTACATTGGAGAGTGTGCTGTCTGTAAATGACAGTGTGCTACAATAACATGCTTTAGTGATATATATGCTCCAAAATGAACCAATAGCTACATACTACACCTTGACTACTCTTTTGCCGAATGGGCATGGCTCATTTGCTATACTTGCTCTTTGTGTAATGCTTCGACTTTTTACAGTCCCTTTGAGTTCAATGATGAAACATTGATGGCTCCCCCGCTTTGAAAATTGGTCCTGCACCACTGCCCTCTCCCACCAGTGTTGCCACCCACTGCCACTATAGTCGCAGGTGGGCCTCTTGTAATGTTTTTACTTACACTTTTGAAAAGCTAATAGAGGAAATCTGCCAAGCCTGCATAGACAGCAGCCATCTTGGAATGGGTTTTGCCATAAACAATGGCAAAAAGCGCATTGCTACATCCAATCGATCTCTGCACTGATGCTTAGCGCTAACCCTATTGACTCCTGTAGTTCAATTTTCTTTCACCTCTTAACAATGATCTCTTGATGGGTGATCAAATTAGGATTTTCCTTCTCATCCTTTGTTTTTCAGCTGTGTTATTGCTAATAGTCTCACTGATGCATGAAGAGCCGGTAAGACAGAAGTGTTTAATGAAAATTGAATTTGAGTGGTGGGAGATTAAAAGCATTTCCAGCCCTAAAGCAAACATCTATCAAGAGAAAGAAGAGGCTGAAAACAAATTACAACAGTTTTACAATCTGAAACTAAAATTAATGACACAGATTAGCTGAAGTCTGCTAAAATTGACTTTTCTCAAAATTGCAACAACTTGTGGAAATCGGCCCCAAGTCTCCAGGATCTAACAATACGTTATATGCTGTGTACAGAATTACCATCTGCTCTTCATGGACATGTTCCAGCAGGTAGCAGTAGGGCAGGGTTGTCAGACGCTCCTTGAAGGGCTAGCAGATTACTCGAGGTCACCTGCCCAGACTTCACTCCCAACATCAAGCCCAGGAGGTGCCCAGCAGACCTCAACAACTAGAGAGTGGTAGGCGTTATCAAGTTCACAAACCTGCTGGGAGGACCTGATTTGTTTGTACATATTTCTAAGAACCTGCCACAATTCTCAAGGGTTAGTGCACCATTTATGTGGACAGTTGCCAGCCCTTGAGAGCACCAATGTTTGTTCTCTAAATCACAGGTGGAGTACAGCGCTGACACTAAGCATCTCATTGGGTGCGTCCAGTCCCTCAGTGGACTGATACGTCTCCCCTTGCGTTGTGTAGGCAATTTTAGGGCCCACCACACTTATCAGGTTCTGAGCATGCCATGCAGGTGGGCAGATGACATCCCTCGAAAGCACTACTGCTAGTTCTCTAACCATTGGTGATGTAGAGGTCCAGCAATGAGATTGACCCAAGCAGATCAATGGTGAGTGATGAGGCTCAAGTTGTGACTCCCACAACCACAGTGCTTGCACGGAGGCACAAGGGTTTCAGAATTCTGGTGTTCAGGCCAGCCTATCTCCTAACTGTTAAAGGGCAGTATTGATATCACACCGTCCAGAATAGGATCCCAAATGTTTTCTTAAACACATAACTCTTCATATAATCAAACATTTTTACAAGGTCTAATGGTCAAAAATCCGTTTTTCAGTTCAGTACCCTCACCCTGCCTACATTCAAAACTTTTTCGTCTTTAATACTGAAGTCCAGAAGAGGCACTAAAATCAGTGGAAAGGGAAAGGAGTTAAGATTGTGAGGGGCTACTTAAAATGGGGTATTTTGCAATATACTCATGTTTTAAGACCTTCAAAACAGAGACAAGAGTGTGTGTGTGTGTTTTAGTCTGAGTGAGTATTTAAAAATCAGACAAACACCTTACCATACCTGACTGAAAGCTCCCGTACTAACCTATTTAGTGAAAAATAGATTTTTAGGGGTGTGTAATACCCCAAACACCCCTACAGAAGCTCCTTGAGCCAAGAGAGTTGAGCCTGACTGCAGTACTAAAAAAGCAGTGTAACACACAATAATTTCTGAAAAAATTAAGGTTTTGTTTCTGCCAAATTCACAAACTTATTATCTGCTCTGTTATATTTATTTAATGGTGGTTTCTTTGGTGCCTACATTGTATAGTTTTGGTCATGAAAACATACAATACTCACACTCCGTATGAAACCTACACTAGACCCAGATGGCCTTGCCAGTTACCAGCCCATCACTCACATACCATTCATCAGCAAGATCATTGAAAAAATAGTCTATGTTCAACAGGACAAATTAAGATGATGCCCTACCTCCTTATATTGCTGAACCTCTTTGCTACATTCACCACAATCAACCATCCCACCATCAAACGCACCCTGGGCTTTTGAATGGGATTCACTTGCAATGTCCTTCACTTGCAGTTTGTCCACATGGGCACCTCCAGATCCCAAAAGATTCCTAACACCTGCGGGGTCCCCCAGGGGTCCATACTGTCAACTTCATCCTTAACATAGAGCCACTTGCTGCTCTAGCCACATAAAACAGCATCAAGATTCACCAATATGCAGATGACACATAACTTTGCTTAAAACTCTCCTCTGCTTTAGACACCCAACACCTCAAACTCTGCCTCCACATTATCCAGACCTGGAGGTCTGGCACCTACCTGAAGGTTAACCCAATCAAGACAGAATTTCTGTTCTTTGCCAAGAACAACAAGAAACAATACAAACCTGGCTCAATTACATCCATCTTGATGGCTTCAAACCCCAACTTTCAACCAAGTAACTTGGATTCACCCTGGACACTAACCTCACTCTCAAGGAACACATGGCCAAAGAAAGCAAAGATGACCTGGTACCAGCTCTGTCTTCTAAAGAAAGTGAAACTGTTTCTTCCAGAAACTGACTTCAGACCTGCTGTTCAAACCTTTGTGCTCTTGACTCCACATAGTCACCCCTTAAGGGCATCCTACAGGCTTCAGCACATCTCATCCAGGACCTGAAAAAATAATGTAACATCACTACCTTCCTGATGGAATCCATTGCCTCCCCTTGCTGGCCCAGACTATCTTCAAAAACAACTGCATAATTTGCAAAGACATTGCGACCAGCACTCCTTCTCATCTTGAAGACATGCTCACCATCTCTGGTGGTTCTCGGCTAACCTGCAGCCAGAACACCATTAAATGCAGACCAAGAAGTGTAAAAAGAAAGAAATAAGCATCAGCACATTTTCATCTATACACCCAGGATCTGGCAGAACATCCTGTATCCATGAGGACCACCCAACACTGCTTCAATTTAGGAAAGAGTTGTAGACGTACCTCTTTAAAGAACACATCACAACAGGGACTTCATTTAGATGCCGCCATAGGTCGCAGCTGTGACCCCTGATTGTCAATTTGAAACCCCAGGCATGTTGCTTGCGACCTCTGGATTTATAACTCACCAAATTATGTTGCTAAAAACTTCTGCATATCTAAAACGGCACGCTCATTTCTTTTTCTGTTGTTAGGAATTTATTCTAGCTATATTTCTGCTAAAGGTGTGCTTACATTGGGGGTGGAGTCTATCACTCACATATGGAGTCTGATGTACTGCCTCAGAGATGGCTGCTGAGTGTAAATGGCGACAGTGCATTTTTGTCAGGCCTTGTGTGCTCTCAGGAAGACAGAAGCTCTGGTGCTTTCTGACTGTAGTGTCCTGCAGGACACGTCATATGGCAGACCCTCCCAAGGGGCAGTGTCTACACCCATCCATCACAGGCTTCACTAGTCAGGTGACTCTGCTAATAAAACGTGGCTGAGCGCATGTGCTGAGTCCTCCTTTACTTTAGCATGCTGGCCTAGGGTCCACAGCATTACACCGACCTTGCCCGCCCTTGTTAGCGCAGTACTGTAACACAAAGGGAAGCTTACAGTCGTAGCGTTGGCCTTAGAAGACTTTACTGGTTGGACCCACCAATCTACTGCGTGAATTGTCAGTAAATGAGGGTCAGTGCTAAGGACAGGAAGAGAAATGAGAGGCTAAAGGTACATCACCCAATCTGCCAAAGCTGCACATAGCTTTCACTGATGTGTATTTATGAAAAACGTTTACAATGTAGGTTTCAATGGATACTGAAAATGAAGATAACGAAGAGTAGATTTGGATGAATGAAGGGTCCAGAAATGCTTGACAATGCAGGTATGTGTGGATTCATTGCACCTCCAATGTCTGACACAAATGCAAAGTTCTGCTTTAGTCATGATAGCTCGTGCCATCACTCCACATTACAAAACCGCTGTGCATATCTCACTCAGGCTTGACCTACATCTGAAATTAATCATAGCTCCTCGAAGCTGTCTTAAAGTAATTGTTGCTTTGAATCCTACTGAACCAGAACTTTCCTTTGAAATGCCGAGTTTGAGGGGGAGTCCCGGTTTATTTAAAAGGGTTACATTTATTGCAGTATGCATATTACACCGTGGCTGATGCATAATGAATGGTACTAGTTATCTGAGTCAACCACAAATGCAAAGCACTTTTTTTGTTCTACAGCGTTAGTGCAGACAATTGCCTATTTAAAGAAAGTTTTGATGATCCGCTCAGCTTCACTAATACTCTGCCTTAATTTTAGCTCCCTTGTCAAAGTTATAACAACTGGGGGGCATATTATCAAGAAACGGCGTTAAAATTATCGCCGGTTTAGCGGCAGAAAACTGCCGCTAAAGCGGCGATAATGGGCTTGATAATATGCCCTTGAGAATTCCAATAGAAGCCCATGTTCTGGTGTCAACAGTGGAGCTACTCTGAGCGGACAGGTGTTCTTCTCTCCGCGTCATGACTCCAGCGATGTCAGTCAGGGCTGCTTGGAGACCATGGGGCGGACATAGACACCCATGGGTGGCGTCCAGTTTGGTAGCCATGAGGTCGAACCCCACCCGCACCTGCTCAGCCGTCTCCCTCTGGCCCTCCAGCACACGGCGTTTGAAGGCCATTTGTTGTTCCTGGGGGTCTTGGGAGGGTGCCGGGGCTGTGGGTGCCTCCTGCTGGGTGGTTTGGGTGGTGGGTGGGGTCTCATGGATGTAGCTGGGCTGCCCTGATCCTGGAGGTGAGTTGCGGAGGTGGTCAATGAGGTCTTGGATGGTTTGGATGTCGATGCTGGTGTTGTCCTCCTCCTCGTCATCAGTGAAGAGTGGCTGTGAGTGCTCTGCAGGAGGTGTTGAAGATGCCCCTGCGATGTGAAGGGAAGATGGTGTATTACAATGTGTCCGCATGTATGTAGCCTCATGGTACAGGTTGACATTCAGACAGCATGGCATTGTACATTGTGACAGTGTGTGGGTCTGGGTGAGGACCCAGAGTGATTGTGGGTGTGCACTGTGCCCTGCTTGCTTGTGCATGTGTGCCATTGTGGCCATCTCCCCCCGTCCCCCCAGTACCTGGTGGTCACTCACCCTGTTGCGGTTGTGTTGTGTCCTGTTGAGCAGTGTCCGGTCCCCCGACTGCGGCCACAGTCTCCACACTGATGACTGTTGACACCAGCTCCTCCATGTCATCCAGCTCCAGCTGTGGCGCTGGGCCCCCACCTCCAGTCTGCGTTGCTGCCTTCAGGTTGGCGGAGAGTTTCTCCTTGGTCTTCCGCTTGATGTCATTCCATCGCCTCTTGACCTCGTCCATTCTCCGCTTGTGCTCTCCGACGGCATTCACCTTTACGACGATGTCCCGCCATATTCCATTTTTGGTGCTCAATAACACGTTGGAGGTGACGAAGAGTTGTTGATGGTGTTCCATCACCTCCGTGACTATGATCCGGTTCGCCTGCGGACTGAACTTGGTCTTCCTGGTCTTCTTGTCCTTGCCCTTCCTTGTCCCCGAGGTCCCAGGCTGGTCGTCCGGGGTGCTTGTGGGGTTGCGCTCGGCCTCTGCGCCTGCTCCGGCTGCCTCCATGGTGCTTGTGTGTTGGTCAGTTTGTGTGTGGGTTTTTTTTCCTGCTTTTATGGAGGTTTCTGACGCCTGCCAGGTGTGTGTTGCAAGCCTGGCGCTGCTTGTCGCTGGTTTCCTCATCGCGCTTTGGCCCATCGCGTGTTTTTTGGTGTTGTGGTTTGTGTTTTTATCTCCATCGTGGTGGTTGTCTTTGTCCGCGGTTTCGGCAGTCTATCGCATGGTACCGCCTTATTGTGAATTCCACGTTGACACAGGGTTTTTTTCCCGTGATGGGCTGCGTTATTGAAAGTTACGTTACGCTACTCTTGCGGTAGTTATCACACGTTCTTGTGAATATACCCCTTAGTGCTGATTCGATCTAAGCAATTGGTAGTTGGGCAATTTTCCACTTGCTGCTGCACTGACCTTTCTGGGCAAAAAGCAATTTTTAGTGGGTGAAAATGCTGTTTTTGCACTGAAAGCTTACTACAAATGTAATTCTGCACTGGTCGGTGAGGGCTGGTGCAAAGTTGTCTGGGCTCCAAAGCAAAATTGTGCAGTTAGCAGTGCAAAACAGGTAATCCGGCTCCAGTAGGTACCAGAGGTAGAAAGTAGATGAAAGAGCGAGAGCAGTGCTGTTCCTACAAGAGAGCATTCTGTGTGAAACTAGCTTCTACACTTGATTATCATGTGTGCGGCAAGGACGTCGATTAGGGACAGCCCGGGGTGTTTGCTGTTTTGTCTCCCTGGAACAATCCCTGCTACTCCTATTTTCAAAGATCTAAAGACAGTGGCAGGAACAAAGTTTAGGGGACTTTGGGCCAGATGTACAACCCTTACATTTTGCGACTCGCAAATTGCGTCGCTTTGCGACTCGCAAATTTGCGACTCGCAAAATGCAATTTACAACAGTGTCTCAGACACTGTTAGCAATTCCTAATGGAGTCGCAAATTGCCTGCCTCATTAATATTCATGAGGCAGGTGCTGTTTGCGACCCCATTAGGAATGGCCAGCACTCACAGGGATGGTGGCCTGCTGGGGTCAGCAGACCACCATGTCTGTGACTACTTTTTTAATAAAGCAGTTTTCTTTTATGCAGCCCGTTTTCCTTAAAGGAAAACGGGATGCATTTCAAAAAGAAAAATGTAACGTTTCTGTTTAATATTTTAAGAGCAGGCAGTGGTCCCTAGGACTGCAAATGTGGTCACAAGACAATCGTACATTGAAGTGTGAGTCACTATTAGGAAGGGACGCCCTTGGCATGCCCCTTTCTAATAGCGAGTCACAAACCCTATTTAACGAGTCAGTAATAGCTTACCTACTCACAAAATAGGTTTGTACATGGGGCAGACCAATTTTGTGTTCGCAAACGGGCCGATTTCCCATTTGGGAACACAAAAAAAGTCGTACATCTGGCCCTTTAAGAGCGCTGTTGAGTTGTTCTAGTTTACACTCCTTTCCCATCGTATTGTCACAGATCCAGGGGCGTAACAGAGACCCCTGCAGCCCAGCGGTGCAGGGAGGTCCCCACACCTTTCACCTCAAAGGGGGTCCCCTTGGGCTGGCCAGCTGCAAGCAAATAAAACACTCAGAAGTAGCAAGGCAGTTAGGGAATGGATAATGGTGGCCTGCTCACCTGACTTTGCAGGGGGCGGTGGGTGGGGGGTTGAGGTTTTGTTACGCCACTGCACAGAGCAGCAAACATAAGGCTGTTGAGCAGAAAAGTGCGAAGCTAGAGGATACACTATCAGGCAAGGCAGAACTTTTAGTGACCCCACGGGGTTCACCAAACTCAACTAGCCCCTCATTAGAAGAGGACTTGCTGCAAAGTTCAAAAACTTGTACTGTAGGAAAAGAGAAAACACAGCAGATCCGTTAATGGCCTTGTCTAGCAGTATTTACCAGGTTAGCTGCCACATCGGTAATAAACAGGACAGGCTTAGCTTAGAATCTATAAATGTTGTAGCATAAGCTCGAGGATGTAATAAACATAGGGGCTGGGGAATAATGCCTCCCGCCCGTTCACCATATGATGTTATGGGAGGTGGCAAGTGGAATGTAATGCCACGTTAGCCACGCCAGACATTTCGATGAATCAACCTTAAAATGCTTGCTTTCTGTAGTCCTTATGTTTTAAACTCTTTCTGGAAGGGCTGCTATTGTGACTGGGGCTTTTTTAGAGTTTTTTAGCTATGGAAACATCTGTCAGTGTGCGGAGGGAGAGCTAAATCCAGCTTAGAGAAGACTGGTGGAATTGCTTCCACAATACCATACCCATGAGGCATTTAGTTTATAGTAAGTGTAGCAGATCATGTGAGTGGATGTCTCACTTCGATTGAAGTCAGCATCATTAATAAATGGTGTATTTATGTTAATACTCAACGCTGACACATTATGAGCCAACACGCTTAGCCCTGGCTTGAGAGCTCAGCCAACCCACTTATTCTTCTGAAAACAATTCAAAGACACGCTGTTTCCTCAATCCAGAGGCTGTCTGTCCCAATCAGATGGACGCAGCAAACATGTAAGGCTGGATGGGGCCCCTCCCTCCCTTACTGGCAGAACTCAGAGTGCCCAAACCACATAGATATTCCTGTGGCTTACTCTTGTTATACTCCTAACTTGTTCCTAAGTTCCATGAGTAACCAAGTAGTAAATCAGGGTTACTCCTGAAATACAGGAGTAAGCAAGAATGACTGTAAAAGTAAGTCACAGATACCCACCGCGATGTCTTTGTGAATCTAGCCCCTTGCCATGAGCTGTGCCCATGTCAAAAGGGTGACTTTCATTCAATGCTAGTATTTCAGTCCGCTGCACTTCGAATGGTAGGACTTGTAGCTACACGTCTCCTAAAGTAGCTAATATATCAGTCCCACCCTGTTTAGTGGTGTAAGACATTCCACGGCCACGCTGCTAGTATGTAAACTGTAGTTATCCTTTCAGTAATCCACCAGCACCATCATTTCTCAGCCCTGCTTGGTACCCTAAAGTCCCATCAAACAATACTAGTCCTTCTTCTATGCCACTAGCCCTATGTGGGAGTGTGCCTATTTCTGTGTTACAAATGATCTAGTGTGGGTGTATAGCATGGTCTTAAATTGTAATTTTTAGTGCTCTATTGAAACTAAATTTGTACATTATTCCACATGTTTACAATGTTATGTTGTGTTACGTTATGCTGTATGTTATGTTTTTTACATTATTTTGTGTTATCATACAGCAATATATAGAACATGCTAACGCCTTAGGATTTTTTGGTGCTGTCAGAAATATTGTCTTGCAACGTTGTGCTGAATGTTGTGAGAAGTGGAATGATGGAAGCATCTAAACCCAAAGATTTTGCCCTGACGTCTTGTGCATGTCCCACCACTGACTAAGCATATATGCATTTAATAACAATATTCTATATTGTATCCTTTATGGCTGTGTTTACTGCCCAATAAAGATTGTTTGTTATTATTATTATTATTATTATTATTAATTGTGATTGATGACATCACAAATTTGACTTTCAGCCAATGCTGGTCATTCAGCTAATTGAACTAAGCATGGTCAGGCTTAGAGGGTCAAACGGATAATGTGGAAAAGGAAAGACACTAAGGGGTCGATTCCGATCTGGGTCGGAAAGCCCTCCGACCGAGCCGGATCCGGAGTGTTTTCCGACCGAGCAGTACCCCTGGAGTCCGACCGAGCGAGTACGATGCTGCCGCATGCTGACGGACTCGGCTCGGTCGGATTCCCATTGAAGTCAATGGGAGCCGGTCGTACTACGCGTGCATGCCCTTGCATCAGCTGAATAGGTACGTCTCGCAAAATGGCACCCCCTGCAGTGGGTACGCATTGGTGCCATCCGCACCGTACATGCATGTGAAGGGGGGACCCTTGGGACCCCCCTGTGTTCGACTCGTTAGGCTACGGGTGAAGGGGGTCCGGCACGGACCCCCGAAGTCTGCTTCCCGGAGCTTTTTCGTCCCGGAGACTCCGACTCGATCCGGCTGTCCGAATCGTGCATTGTACTGGCTCGGTCGGAAATCGACTCCATTGCGCGGTACGGTTCGTCTGCGACCGAGTCGTACGGAGCGGTTCGGACCCAGAAACGAGTCGGTCGGCGATTTTGCGTTCTTCGCATCGTACTTGCTCGCTCGTACAGCTGTACGAGTCGGTCGGAGAACACGCGCACGGCTCGTACTTTTTCCGGACGGATCGCGTTCGGAGCCCTACCGACCGAGATCGGAATCGACCCCTAAATGTCCCAGCATGCTTAGTGGTGTTGCTGTAGTTGCTCTCATGGCATAGAGCCAAATGACAGTTTCGCAAGGATATTGTCTACACCCTAGCCATCAAGAGGCTCTGCACTTTGTGAAGATAGATCACATCTCTTCCTGACTGAGGTTAGCATCCAAAATATTCTATGCGCAGAGGTGGGATTGTGAAATCTAACGCTGTAAGGAGGAGGAGGATGTGAAAGAATAAGAGTGGAGTAACAGCAAAGGGCCTAAGAAAGGAGAAGTGCAAAGAAGAAAGACTAATGTGACCCATTTCAAAGCAACTCTACTCAAACCAATCAAAAGCTACTTAGTCCAAAAACAGCAAGCATTAGCAAAGCCAATAGGTCTGGCCTCAGCAAGGGTGATGCTTACTTTTTTCATTGCAAGTGTATGCCACAAAATATATTTATTTATTTTAAATTAAAGCATTCACTTAAACATGCACAGTAGTAAGCATTGTACCCATGTAGCCAGGCATTATTTTGTATTTTTAGATCTCATTTTGTTCACCTTTCACAAGCACTGAACCGCTTCACCTTTTTCACCTTTGAATATATACACAAATGTCGTTTGATATGTTTTATTTTATATATAATTTACCTTTTCAGGGAACTTTTAAATCTAGTCTTTGTGTGTCTTCAGTGATCAATCACCGTGTGAGTATACTATAAATTGCTTCCATGAAAATGTGCACAGGTTCTTCAGAGTAGATCCGACAGAGCCATTGTTGCCTACACTTCATTTACACGCGGCCATCTTATGCTGGCAATAAAAATGTAAAATTGAAAAAAGAGTAACCAGTGCAGTGGTTTTACTAGTGATGCTTTCACAAAAACAAGCCTTTCAGTTGCACAATGCCTTTTATTATTATTATTAATTGTGAAAGATACAAAAATAGATCACCACCTAACCAAGTACTCAAATCACTGGCTTAAACAATGTTGCACTGTCACTTAGACACTTCGTTATATAAACTTTAAAAAAAAGAGTGCAGGCAAAATAACAAGTCGTATTTAAAGTTAATATAAAACATAAATAAAATAAAAAACACACTTTGAACCAGCTTTGCAACTGAAGCGAAAGGAACTATTTTTAGGTGGATGTAAACAATGTACTTAGGCTTTGTCTTCTCACTCGGGGAACCAATGGGTAAAGTAGACAGCATGGTGTATGTAAGGCGATGGGAAGGAAAATCTAAATGATAATTTAACAAAACAAAGGATTACGCCGGCTGGCTAAAAATTGCCCTGCGTATGTGTATTATGTGTGATTTTCTTTTGGTGAAAAACAATAGTCTGACAAGGTAGCTAAAACTGTGTTAGAGGCCAGACCTAACAAAAAAAGATTTGCAGACCCATATATAATGTTGCCAACAGTGACTAACAGCATATTTCAACCCGTGGCTTTCCTTTATTAACATATTTGGATTTTAGGAGTTATAAACTTGGTTCATCCTAATTAAAACAATTGGATCAAAGTTCTATATTACAATTGTTTGTAAATTCAAAAACTGAACATCAATGCCAAATGTACTGGCTGAACAGACATAGGTTGTACTGTCTTGTAGAGAAACTTGGTTAATGGCACAGTACCCAGGACCATAGTTACCCTGCAGCAGCAAAACATAGAAATCCAGGGCTGCTTTCATGGTGGAAAAACTATGTGCGGCTTCTCCATGGCTGCTTTCATGTCTCCTTGGGCTGAAGCTCCATCAGCCCATTAAACCACAAGAGCAGTTGAACAGAGGTCATACGTGAGGGCCGGCTTACCCCTTGCAACTATTCGAGCACCACATAAATAAAATATTTTAGTGCTCATCTTTCTGCTATTATCAACTTTCTGTCCTTGATCTCCAGGGCCATCCATCACATGCCATCCCCACCCCTGAAGCAGTGCTCTATGGGATGAACCGCCATTCTTCATTTTCCCCACCCCTCTCGTACTCTCACTACACCCCATCCCCCCGCCCCCAGTTTTTCATTTGCTACTTTTCCCTCAAAATAACTTAACAGAAGCTGTAAAATGTCTTCCCAGGGCAGGAACTTTGGAGGAGGGTAATAGATGAATCGTCCACACTGAGAGCAGACTTGTAGTACGAAACACTTTATAAAATAAGTTATTGCTATTATTGTTTTAAAAAACAATAATAGGAGTATATCCAATTTGTGCAGAGCTATCAGGGTGCAAAGTTAATTGCCACTTGCATCACCTTGCTGTAAAAACTACTTCAGCTATACTGTTCATGGTCCAATGAGGCAGAACAAAATCATATCCTGACCAGCAATCAGCATGGAACTATGTTTATTTTACTTATATTGTGTAGAATATATAAAACTGATTTGGTCCTAGCTCTCTAGGCAGTGAGTAGAAAGAAAGATGATAACAGTCAGAGATGAGGGCTTATGAAGGTGAGGGGATGAACTAACAAAGGAAGCATAGAACAGAGTCAACTGATATAGTTCATGTTATACCGTAAAATATAGAACTTGAAGATGTGTTGGTACTTAGGTTAGAAAGTAGTTACATCTGACAAGGAAAGAGGGAGTATGGGTGGGCGTCAAGGATGTAAAGACCATGTCCAGATGGCATATCCAAGGTCAAATGTGCATGTGATTCATACAGGTAAGGCATAGATAAATATAGACACTAGTGAAAATGCAGGTCAGTAATTTGGCAGCAAGAGTGTGAGAAAGAGAAGGATGCTGACTCAAAGGGTAAGACCTATGGGTCTAGAGGTGTGATCTGAACTGCATCAGTAACAGGTGTTAGTAGTTATCACCGCAGGTTGGTCCAGAGGCAATTACCTCTGTGCCCCATCTTAATAAGCCAGTCTACTGGGTGCAGGTTGTGTGTAGTGTAGTATATAGCATTTTTATCTTGTAAGTATTTGGAAACTGAGGCTTCAATGCAGGTGTACATCAGGCAGAAAATCTTGAATGAAATTCTTTCATTTTCTGGGAGTCAGTGTAAACTTTAGTAGTGAGCTGACACACTCTCGGGTGATGTGTTGTAATTGTTTGCCACTTAAAAGCACACCATTACCCTCTCATCTCCATCCTTCTTTTCCCAGTCTGGACATGTGGACTGGGACAAGGAGGATTTCAATTCAGTGTAATGAAGATTGCCGGTAAGTAATAGGACATTCATCATTACCTCCTTGTCCAACTTCCCCATCACAGTCCTTACATCTATGAGCGTTAGCTCCTCCCCCCAGCCTTAATCAAGCAAAATGAAAACACACATATAGCTCTCCTCCCTTCCCTCCAAGCCACACCCACTTCCTGTGGGATATAAAACCACTGACCTCATATCCGGAAATCCTGTAATCCAAAGCCAATGAAGCCGAACACAGGGAGGGAGGGATGGGAACCTGGACTGTGATGGGGAGGTCGTAGACCCGGAGTAATGAAACCTACCGCTAATTAACCGGGCAATAGCGTGGCACAGTAGGTAATTTGGCAGTCCAGGAAGACTTTCCCCAGTTGCAAGGTTTCCATCACAGACTCTGAAAAGGTTTGTGGAGAAGCGGTGTCAGTAGGGTAAGGAATGGGTCTTTTAAAGAGACTGTGCCTGACTTCTTTGAGACCCCAGATACTTGTCTTAGACTTGCATGCATTATCTCATATTGTTGATGTTTGGCAAGCAGTTAATTGTGACCTAAACATATACTTCATCCTTCTTAAACAGCATATGCAATTAATCTGCCAGTTTTCAGTGTCCAGATGGCTGTGTGTTTTGAGTGTACCCTACTTTGTATTTGAGTGTGTCCTGCTTCGTATTTTCTGTCATACACAGATTTGTCTCAAGAGCAAAACATTACAGCAGAAGAAACTTCAAGTAATGTTTAGCCTTTGTTTATTTTTATTTCAGCCGCTGAAGGCACCAGGGAGCAAAGATGACGCAGCATTTCACATAAGGGTCAGGGTTACATTCGAAACCTAAAAACGACTATAAAACTAAACAAGAGAAAACATATTTCCAGTTACTTTGTAGCCTTGCCTGCTAACGCCATGTGTTAACATTTAGGCCTTCAACATGAATGCTCCAGAGGAGGGTCTGATGTGTTTTGCACCAAATGAAATCTGACACAGCAGGGCTCAAAATGTAGTGGGTTCCATAAATAGCGCCCATTGCAAACCTGGCCCTGAAAATGGGGCACATCCTGCAGATTTTGCTGCTTGAGCCAACACCATTTCCATGTTACAGTTCTTGCCACGCTTTTGTTGACCGGTACGTTTCAGCAGGTTTCCTCAGCTGAACTTTACCTGATGAAACTTTCAGGGTGTGATGTTTGCTCCAAAACCCGGAATTATGCTAAGTGCAGTGACAGGAGTTAAGGCACATATTAGAATTCAACGGGGCACACTCAACGGGGACCCGCACCGTGAAATATGGCCAGCTTGGGTAGCCATTCAACACCACTTAGAATCAAGGATACATATAGCATCTCTTTGCAACAATAATTACTTTTGCAATAGCATTCTAGGGCTTTTGTTTAGACAAGAGAGTGGTCTCCAGTGTTTCACAGTATAAAGGGCATTGCAATAGCCAACCTTTGCACCAGTTAAGGCCCCTGTAGCATTTAGCAGATTGATTCTGTTAATACCACATCTAACTACTCCCTTCTTATGGAGTTTTTGTTTTGGGCCAGATCAAAGATTTATCATATGGCATTAAAATGCTGTAGGTAAACTTACCAGGTATTTAATAGGGTTCCATATATTAATTTCCCTTCTTGGTATTTACTTATTTGTAGAGACATCGTTATCACTGGATAGTCTCACGAATGGTGAGTGAAAATGTACACCCAGGTTGGACCACAAATAGGGCAATGGCATATTGGGTATATTTCACAAAAGAACTGACAGGATACATTAAAAGTGGCCCCTCAAATTATTTTTGATGAGACAGAAAACATATTCTCGAGATTAGTGTGAAAGAACCCATTCTCCTAGAATAGTTCAATGATAGTCAGTAGCAAGAGGAATAACCCATAGTCCAATCTGTGAAACACAGATTTTAAAATGAAGGCTTTCTCTGCTCATCTATAGAATCTGCTTGACTATCGATTCTCATAGAGCATAGAGCATAAAGAGTTCAAATGATACTGGAGTGAGTTAAGCACAATGTGTCTAGATATTTTCACTACAAATGAATTGTTGGTCATTGGCTGATAAAGATTTAATTGTGGTGCAGTGTCTGGGTTTCACTATTTTCACGTTTTGTTAGGAAGGACCTCTTCAAAGTTTGAAAAATATATGATAACAGGATATTATGCATCACAACATTTCCTGCCTTCATTTTATTCTTCCATTGCAACAAGGTCACCGCCTTCAAAACTGGAGGTAGAGACTTTGAAGTCATTAATGTCCCAGGGCCTGATTTAGAGTTCGGCGGACGGGTTAGTCCATTACAAACGTGATGGGTATCCCGTCTGCTGTATTACAAGTGCATCATATCCAATGGCACTTGGAATACGGCGGAGGGAATATTTGGCACATTTGTGACAGAGTAACCCATCCGCCGAACTCTAAATCAGGCCCCAAGTTCTTACTATCTTCTAAAGCTTCCTTTTTAGGTCGAGCCTCGAGTAGCGCGCAAGCGCTGCTCTGGCAAGACTTTATGTTAGGGGCATTTGAAAGCTGACCAGACGCTCGTGCGTCATGGCCTTTTCCCTGCAGTTACCCGCAAGCAAAAGGCCATGGTGCACGAGCGTGTGGTCAGCTCAGCAGGCTGCCGCACTCGCTCGCATTCCGCCGTGGGCTCATGCACGCGCCTGCATGGACAAAGATGGCTGCTCTCGCCATCTGTCCAAAGCAGACAGCATGCGCGGGTCCGTGGGACAGTGGACAGCCCGCCGCCATCTTGTTCACGCCGGCTTCCTTCAACTCTGGCTCACGGCGTGCTTTCACTTTAAACAGTGCACGCGCGCGGCGCTCACGGACCAGAGTTGAAGGAAGCTCTCTCCTGTGTGTCGAGTGCTGGCTTCTTCTCGTTATTAATCCTAAAGGAAATACTTTTTAAATTAAAACAATCTATCAGTCATTTAAATACACAAGAGTCACGTTAAGCTCCGGAACGCGAGTCTACTCACTCTTGCAAACTTAAAGGTCACGTCTTGTGTGGCTGCTGATCCTAGTGGCGGAGGCTGGCTGACTGACGCTGCTAGGGCTTGGGCCAAGGTCACGCAGGCTGGTTCCACTGTAAACCCCCTTGGCAGGTGATGGGAGGGAGAGACGCTTCGCTTGTGGTTCTTGCTGAATTTCACTTCAGGCTGCACTCGTGCAATCAAAGGGCAGAGCTGGGTCGCACAGGTGGCTGGCTGCCGCTGGTCCTCAGTGAGCTCCGACTCCAGTGGGCAGAGCAGGGTTGTGCTGGTCTGTTCACTGGTGATTCTTACAATCTGTCCCCAATGGCTGGCATGACTATGTTGTTGCTGTGCCTGCGTTGCAGAAAGAGAAGGAAAATTCTGAGAGAAAAAGTATCTTTAAAGAATTTCCCTTCGCACTACAATGCTCACCTGGCACGAGGTTAATGACATAACTTCTTGAGAAGTCAGCGAAAAATGAGCATGCGCACATCGTTATTACACCAGTGCCCATGCTCAGCCCAGACACTATCTCTTCAGCAAACAAGCATTGGCATAGCCAATAGGTCTCGCCTTTGGGACCTTATAAGTGTTTAGTTATGCAACAGTTGATGTTGTTGCACCAAGGATATTGTGTTGCATATCTAAATACTTATAAGGTCCCAAAAGCGAGACCTATTGGCTATGCCAATGCTTGTTTGGACTGCGAGGTAATAAGAAATGGACTTTCAGATCAGTGGCCATGCCACAGAGATAATGGCAACTGTGGAAAAACTTCTGAAGACATTCCATCAGGCTCAAGGTCTTACATGTCTCCAATGGCGGGAAAAGCCCTCAAAGATTCATAGTGTTGTGAAATCGAATGAGATGATATGTTTAGGGTGTTCTAGTCCATGCATACAACAGTGGATGAAGAATACCAAACTTCACTAGAGCTATTTCCTATAACCATTGATGTTTTAGTCCTACGGTTATCAAGTATCAAGCATGGGTCTTTCTTTTGGTTGATTGCATGAGGCTGACGAGACAGCTCAAGCTACCTCTAGGCCAGACCTAAAAAGTGAGGTTGATAAATTTGTAAATATCCAGAGTTTGCCTCATTAGAACCTAAGTCATGTTACGAATACATTTTTATTTTGACCTTGAAAAAGATTATATTTTCTTTTAGGTCTCGATCTGCTGACAGCTTTTGCTGTCTGTTGGTAAAATGTTGCATCCAATATACTTACAGTGGGCTGTATGCCTGCCCCTTACTTATGATTTGTTTACTCCCTTGTCTGTTTTCACACTATACTTCTCATTAGATTGCTTACCTCTGTATACTTGTCTCTGTCATGCTCAGAGAAGCATTGCTGACTGAGAAGTTTGGTTGTGTAAGAAGGTGTACACTTCCCCTTCCTTGCATCACAGTGCATGTTAGGCTATTGTCTCACCTTCTCCATCGTGCTGCTGCTCCTTTATTTCATATCACGGTTCTTTTTTTTTACTTTCCCACTTTTCCCATCCCCCATAAGCTCTGGAAGCAGGGGCACAGGGGGCTGCAGCACTCCCAAAATACCCATGCTGGAGTCCCGAAGGTGAATGAGCAATAAAGATACCTTTACATTTTGTTTTGTCTTGTTACATTTGCTGTGTATTCAAAGACAGAGGTTTTATGTCAGGCTATGTCTTCTGATGAATTGCTGCTTATTCTTTTAACATGGAGATTGGTGTTTACTTTTCTTTCTCTGACTGCAAAGTGAGAGGATTTTGTAAAGTGAACTATGTGAGTATCTTGCTGGTGAGAAAGGAAAGGCTGTAGGGTGTCATTTTTTCTAACACATAAAATGTAAATACCTATGCAGGAACTGTAGAAATTTAAAAAAATTCAGTAGTTATGAAAGCACAAATAAAGCGTTTGTTTGTGATTCTGAAAGACATGGAAACAAATATTTTAATATGATCAAAACAAATCAAGACTCTTTACTTAGTGATACACAAATGACAAATATTCACTGAAACACAATTTGCACACATTATTGTTTGTGAGCTATATAGTTTATCATATGCAAACTTACTGGCCATTACAAGAGGGTGGGGTGAAAAATTCTGCTCCGCCGGCGGAATTGGTGTAATTTTGGCCACTCAATGTGGAATTCTGGCCAAACTCCACCAACTGTCGCGTGGCAAAGTTTTTTCTCGTATGCGGCTCATCAGCGGTAAGGTGGCGAGCGCAAGCAAGATTTCGCATCTCCTAGCATGATTTTCGGTCGCTAGGAGAGAACCTGGCGAGATTTCTGCAACCGTTTGCGGTCCGAAAGCTGCAGCTCGAGTAGAAAATCTACTTGAGTGGCTGCAAAATCAATCAAGAAGCAACACCCTCTGGCGCGCCACATGGGGCCTTTCACGCTCATCTTTCAGCATGAAACAAGCCCCCTGCGCAAAACACAGAGAGGGCAAGTGCCTATTTCTGCCTGTTGGCGGAACTTTGTGGGATCTTGCGGAGTTTCCATGTAACTCAGCGGAATTCCAGGGAGTGAAACTCCTTGAGTTTCGCCCACCCCTAGTCATTACATTGGAGAGTGTGCTGTCTGTAAATGACAGTGTGCTACAATAACATGCTTTAGTGATATATATGCTCCAAAATGAACCAATAGCTACATACTACACCTTGACTACTCTTTTGCCGAATGGGCATGGCTCATTTGCTATACTTGCTCTTTGTGTAATGCTTCGACTTTTTACAGTCCCTTTGAGTTCAATGATGAAACATTGATGGCTCCCCCGCTTTGAAAATTGGTCCTGCACCACTGCCCTCTCCCACCAGTGTTGCCACCCACTGCCACTATAGTCGCAGGTGGGCCTCTTGTAATGTTTTTACTTACACTTTTGAAAAGCTAATAGAGGAAATCTGCCAAGCCTGCATAGACAGCAGCCATCTTGGAATGGGTTTTGCCATAAACAATGGCAAAAAGCGCATTGCTACATCCAATCGATCTCTGCACTGATGCTTCGCGCTAACCCTATTGACTCCTGTAGTTCAATTTTCTTTCACCTCTTAACAATGATCTCTTGATGGGTGATCAAATTAGGATTTTCCTTCTCATCCTTTGTTTTTCAGCTGTGTTATTGCTAATAGTCTCACTGATGCATGAAGAGCCGGTAAGACAGAAGTGTTTAATGAAAATTGAATTTGAGTGGTGGGAGATTAAAAGCATTTCCAGCCCTAAAGCAAACATCTATCAAGAGAAAGAAGAGGCTGAAAACAAATTACAACAGTTTTACAATCTGAAACTAAAATTAATGACACAGATTAGCTGAAGTCTGCTAAAATTGACTTTTCTCAAAATTGCAACAACTTGTGGAAATCGGCCCCAAGTCTCCAGGATCTAACAATACGTTATATGCTGTGTACAGAATTACCATCTGCTCTTCATGGACATGTTCCAGCAGGTAGCAGTAGGGCAGGGTTGTCAGACGCTCCTTGAAGGGCTAGCAGATTACTCGAGGTCACCTGCCCAGACTTCACTCCCAACATCAAGCCCAGGGAGGTGCTCAGCAGACCTCAACAACTAGAGAGTGGTAGGCGTTATCAAGTTCACAAACCTGCTGGGAGGACCTGATTTGTTTGTACATATTTCTAAGAACCTGCCACAATTCTCAAGGGTTAGTGCACCATTTATGTGGACAGTTGCCAGCCCTTGAGAGCACCAATGTTTGTTCTCTAAATCACAGGTGGAGTACAGCGCTGACACTAAGCATCTCATTGGGTGCGTCCAGTCACTCAGTGGACTGATACGTCTCCCCTTGCGTTGTGTAGGCAATTTTAGGGCCCATCACACTTATCAGGTTCTGAGCATGCCATGCAGGTGGGCAGATGACATCCCTCGAAAGCACTACTGCTAGTTCTCTAACCATTGGTGATGTAGAGGTCCAGCAATGAGATTGACCCAAGCAGATCAATGGTGAGTGATGAGGCTCAAGTTGTGACTCCCACAACCACAGTGCTTGCACGGAGGCACAAGGGTTTCAGAATTCTGGTGTTCAGGCCAGCCTATCTCCTAACTGTTAAAGGGCAGTATTGATATCACACCGTCCAGAATAGGATCCCAAATGTTTTCTTAAACACATAACTCTTCATATAATCAAACATTTTTTACAAGGTCTAATGGTCAAAAATCCGTTTTTTCAGTTCAGTACCCTCACCCTGCCTACATTCAAAACTTTTTCGTCTTTAATACTGAAGTCCAGAAGAGGCACTAAAATCAGTGGAAAGGGAAAGGAGTTAAGATTGTGAGGGGCTACTTAAAATGGGGTATTTTGCAATATACTCATGTTTTAAGACCTTCAAAACAGAGACAAGAGTGTGTGTGTGTGTTTTAGTCTGAGTATTTAAAAATCAGACAAACACCTTACCATACCTGACTGAAAGCTCCCGTACTAACCTATTTAGTGAAAAATAGATTTTTAGGGGTGTGTAATACCCCAAACACCCCTACAGAAGCTCCTTGAGCCAAGAGAGTTGAGCCTGACTGCAGTACTAAAAAAGCAGTGTAACACACAATAATTTCTGAAAAAATTAAGGTTTTGTTTCTGCCAAATTCACAAACTTATTATCTGCTCTGTTATATTTATTTAATGGTGGTTTCTTTGGTGCCTACATTGTATAGTTTTGGTCATGAAAACATACAATACTCACACTCCGTATGAAACCTACACTAGACCCAGATGGCCTTGCCAGTTACCAGCCCATCACTCACATACCATTCATCAGCAAGATCATTGAAAAAATAGTCTATGTTCAACAGGACAAATTAAGATGATCCCCTACCTCCTTATATTGCTGAACCTCTTTGCTACATTCACCACAATCAACCATCCCACCATCAAACGCACCCTGGGCTTTTGAATGGGATTCACTTGCAATGTCCTTCACTTGCAGTTTGTCCACATGGGCACCTCCAGATCCCAAAGATTCCTAACACCTGCGGGGTCCCCCAGGGGTCCATACTGTCAACTTCATCCTTAACATAGAGCCACTTGCTGCTCTAGCCACATAAAACAGCATCAAGATTCACCAATATGCAGATGACACATAACTTTGCTTAAAACTCTCCTCTGCTTTAGACACCCAACACCTCAAACTCTGCCTCCACATTATCCAGACCTGGAGGTCTGGCACCTACCTGAAGGTTAACCCAATCAAGACAGAATTTCTGTTCTTTGCCAAGAACAACAAGAAACAATACAAACCTGGCTCAATTACATCCATCTTGATGGCTTCAAACCCCAACTTTCAACCAAGTAACTTGGATTCACCCTGGACACTAACCTCACTCTCAAGGAACACATGGCCAAAGAAAGCAAAGATGACCTGGTACCAGCTCTGTCTTCTAAAGAAAGTGAAACTGTTTCTTCCAGAAACTGACTTCAGACCTGCTGTTCAAACCTTTGTGCTCTTGACTCCACATAGTCACCCCTTAAGGGCATCCTACAGGCTTCAGCACATCTCATCCAGGACCTGAAAAAATAATGTAACATCACTACCTTCCTGATGGAATCCATTGCCTCCCCTTGCTGGCCCAGACTATCTTCAAAAACAACTGCATAATTTGCAAAGACATTGCGACCAGCACTCCTTCTCATCTTGAAGACATGCTCACCATCTCTGGTGGTTCTCGGCTAACCTGCAGCCAGAACACCATTAAATGCAGACCAAGAAGTGTAAAAAAGAAAGAAATAAGCATCAGCACATTTTCATCTATACACCCAGGATCTGGCAGAACATCCTGTATCCATGAGGACCACCCAACACTGCTTCAATTTAGGAAAGAGTTGTAGACGTACCTCTTTAAAGAACACATCACAACAGGGACTTCATTTAGATGCCGCCATAGGTCGCAGCTGTGACCCCTGATTGTCAATTTGAAACCCCAGGCATGTTGCTTGCGACCTCTGGATTTATAACTCACCAAATTATGTTGCTAAAAACTTCTGCATATCTAAAACGGCACGCTCATTTCTTTTTCTGTTGTTAGGAATTTATTCTAGCTATATTTCTGCTAAAGGTGTGCTTACATTGGGGGTGGAGTCTATCACTCACATATGGAGTCTGATGTACTGCCTCAGAGATGGCTGCTGAGTGTAAATGGCGACAGTGCATTTTTGTCAGGCCTTGTGTGCTCTCAGGAAGACAGAAGCTCTGGTGCTTTCTGACTGTAGTGTCCTGCAGGACACGTCATATGGCAGACCCTCCCAAGGGGCAGTGTCTACACCCATCCATCACAGGCTTCACTAGTCAGGTGACTCTGCTAATAAAACGTGGCTGAGCGCATGTGCTGAGTCCTCCTTTACTTTAGCATGCTGGCCTAGGGTCCACAGCATTACACCGACCTTGCCCGCCCTTGTTAGCGCAGTACTGTAACACAAAGGGAAGCTTACAGTCGTAGCGTTGGCCTTAGAAGACTTTACTGGTTGGACCCACCAATCTACTGCGTGAATTGTCAGTAAATGAGGGTCAGTGCTAAGGACAGGAAGAGAAATGAGAGGCTAAAGGTACATCACCCAATCTGCCAAAGCTGCACATAGCTTTCACTGATGTGTATTTATGAAAAACGTTTACAATGTAGGTTTCAATGGATACTGAAAATGAAGATAACGAAGAGTAGATTTGGATGAATGAAGGGTCCAGAAATGCTTGACAATGCAGGTATGTGTGGATTCATTGCACCTCCAATGTCTGACACAAATGCAAAGTTCTGCTTTAGTCATGATAGCTCGTGCCATCACTCCACATTACAAAACCGCTGTGCATATCTCACTCAGGCTTGACCTACATCTGAAATTAATCATAGCTCCTCGAAGCTGTCTTAAAGTAATTGTTGCTTTGAATCCTACTGAACCAGAACTTTCCTTTGAAATGCCGAGTTTGAGGGGGAGTCCCGGTTTATTTAAAAAGGGTTACATTTATTGCAGTATGCATATTACACCGTGGCTGATGCATAATGAATGGTACTAGTTATCTGAGTCAACCACAAATGCAAAGCACTTTTTTTGTTCTACAGCGTTAGTGCAGACAATTGCCTATTTAAAGAAAGTTTTGATGATCCGCTCAGCTTCACTAATACTCTGCCTTAATTTTAGCTCCCTTGTCAAAGTTATAACAACTGAGGGCATATTAGCAAGGGCCATTATCTCCGCTTTTTGGCTTTAAGAGCCAAAAAGCGGAGATAATATTACCGCCCTATTACCAAGGCGGGTGCTAACATGCATTAACGCATGTTAGCACCCGTTTTCCCCACGCCTCGCTCTGCATCTCTAATGAGATGCAAAGTGGGCGTTCCTTCCCAGGATAACAGGAGAAATGTCGCTAACCGACATTTCTCCTATTATCAAGCTGCAGGCGAACATGCAGAGCGATTAGAAAAGTAGCGCTAACCGCGGTTAGCGCTATTTTTCTAACGCCTGCTCTCAGTATGACTTAGCCATGATATCCAATGGAAGGTGGATATCATGGCTGAGTCTGTCCTGCCCTATCAGCAAGCTATCGCCAAAAGTTGTGTGATTATCGCTGGATTTCCAGCGATAATCGCACATTTGGCAGTTAGCGCTTGCAATTTTATCACTGTTGAGATGAGCGTTGCTGATAGCACGCTATCTCAGTGATAAAATTCAGCGTTAGTCAGGCGATAATTATCCTCGCGCTAATCGCGCTGAGCGATAATTATCGTCGGACCTTAGTAATATGCCCCACAGTCTTTCAATGGACAACATAAACGTAACTCTTTCTCTGCTTCATGTTCATATTAATTCAGCTGGCAGTATACCTCAGTGAGCTGAATGCCTGCAGTATGCAATGCATAATTTTCACATTACAATTTTGAAAAGTTTGCAACCCAGCAGTTAGACTCAGTCATCTATCCTTCTGAGGTCAGTAAACTGAGTAACATTACATCTGATAATAACAACACTTGTTATTTAAAGTACTTAGAAATGGCAGAATTGTAGTAGGAAACACTATATAAAACATGTTATTATAGCTGCCAATAATTACGAGCCGCTACCCTAGACAAGTCTACTTTAACACATTTCTCATGTGATAAGCATTTAAAAATGATATCCATTTGTATATAATGAGTAGATGCATAACTCATTGAAGGGCCATGAGTCTGACTGTAAGGCATTTCACCTGAGTCCTCACTCCATTTCACTTTAATGCAGCCCTATATCCTAGAATACTGTTTGACAATGGCAGCATGTGGAGCATTTTCAGGAGGGTTTTAGGTATTTTTTGCTGTGATTTTATCATTGCAAAAGTTCAGAGGGTACCACACACTGTGACAGTGGTGGCTCCTCCGCTAAGGTGGAGGAGCGTGCCCCAATGCTGCTGTGCTGCAGTTAAAGAAAGGAATAATAAAATGATAATAATGCGATGTAGTTATCATTTTATTCTTCCCTGCTGTGGCAGCATGAGGGCGGGGCTGCTATGCTGACAGAGCAGGGGAGGAGTGATGGGCACACTAAAATGCGCATGATGCTTTGACCGGCCCTCTATGAGGTTGGCCAAAGAGTCATGCGCACTTCAGCATGTTCCCTATGCAGGCTGCATTACAGCCTGCTTAGAGAATATGCCCAGGCCCCCAGTCCCCGTCTGAGAGCCGAACCAAGGCGCTCAGACCAATCACAGTGCTGCATTGCAGCGTTGTGATTGGTTAGGGTAGCCAATTACAACAGTGCATTGCAGCGTTGTGATTGGCTCAGGCGAGTCTGGCTGTTTCCTGTTCGGCAGAGGAGAGAAAACGTGGGACAGAGCAGCCAGGAGGTAAGTGAATTTTTCTTTTTTTATAATTATACCTCCTTACCCCCTCATCCCCATGTCCCCCCGCCTCACCACCACAGATCCGTGCTAGCCGCCACTGCTCTGTGATTTGGTTAATTGTCAGATAATGTCACTTCCTGCAATGTAATTCAAGGTCAAAGGGCATGTGATGTCACTTCTGCTACCCTTGGCATTTTAGTGAATTGAAGTTCATGCATCACAATACTTTAACCGTTCACAAACCAGCATCTCTCCCCTCACTAGTTGACTTTATTCTTTTCTTTGATCCTGTATATTGCTCCGCTACTTTTTGGCTAGATTTGCGCCACAGAAACAATATATACATAGATGCATACATACGTACATATATACATATACATACATGAAGAGGAACATGGAGACAGAAGAAAGTAAGGAGCTGTTAATGATGCACAGCAAGTCTGCAAAGAGAAGTATTAGCATCTGAAAATATAATCAGCCTGATTTAGAAGAAGACAGTAGCGGTTTTTTTGCCAAGAAATGGTAGATTGTCCTGCCACACCTCCGGCAGGAGAACTACACATAATGAAAAAGAAAAAAGACAATTTCACTTACCTCTGCAGGGCCGCCGTCTCTCCTCCGTCGTCTCTCCTCTACTTCTCTTCCCAGAAGCAGGAAGCACAGAGGCTCCTCTAAGTCAATCATGACGCTGGTGTCACCAGCATGACAGCAGCGTCATGATTGATATGAGTGGAACTCAGACAGGGAGAGGGAGCCTATGCATGTTCTCTACCCAGGCTGTGCAATACAGTCGGGTGGAGAACATGCTAAGTGAGAATGACTATTTGGCCGGCCCAAGACGGCCGGTCAAATTGTCTTGCGCACTTAAGTGCACCAACCACTCCTCCCCCTGCTGGCTGTGAAGACAGCCAAGCCCCGCCCCAAAACTGGCTTCAGCGCGGAAAGATAAAATGATAATAACATTGTGTTATTATCATTTTATTTTCCTTTATTGTACTGCTGAAAAGCAATGTGGCAACACTCCTCCGCCTTAGGAGCTGCCACTGCATAAAACCCCCCTATTCATGAACCAACGACATGAGGACCAAGTCAAAACTCTAAATGTGCAGCCAAACTTACAACATGGTGTTCAACATTTTCAGTAATTTGCAGCTGATCAACAGTAATTAAGGGGTTCTCCTATGAAATATTGGGTTTGGAGTGTCCCCACAAAATAAAATCGACTTTGGGGGGCTTTTCTCTGAATTTTGTCGGCAGCTAGTCAACCATTTTTGTGGGTATTCCATGTTAGTAAGTTCCATTCTCAAGTGCAAATGTTTGCCAATCCTGGTCCTATGATAACATCCCTTTCCAATATCCAATCTAATATTGGAGATCTTGTTTACAAAATATGTGTTCAACAGTTGGCCGAAGGATTGAGAGGGAGTTAAACCAGAAGTGATTTTAGACATATCTGACAACTCCTTAACACATAAAAAAAATCCTTCTGTATCCTGCAAGATGCATTTATTCTGCTGGACTAATGAGCTGGTCTCGTATACAGAACTATTTTTTATAGACAACCAGCTCTTTCTGAGGCTCTGCTGTAGCAGATTCATCACAGGATCTCTGCCATGTTTGATCTAAGTGGCAAAGTTTGGTTTTAGACAGATCTAGGAGCCTGATTTAGAGTTTGGCGCATGAACACCCCTTCACAAATGTGACTGATATCCCATCCGCCTTATTACAAATGCATCAGGATCTACCGCACTTCTAGTAGGTGCATGGGATATCCATCAAATTTGTAACAGAGTGCACGTCCACCAAACTCTAAATCAGTCCCTAAGTCGTGGAGAACCAGGGAGTGCATTTAAAGCATTTATGCAATAATTTAGAAATCTAAGGGGTGTGATTATTGGCCGTCTTTGTTAGCCACTTTGGCAATACCATGCTCCTCAGACATGTGGAAACTGCTCTCCAGAAGGGATACATGTTATCAGATATTGTCTTTCCATCTGGAAAAGAAATAAAAATTAATAACATGGTGGACAGATCAGGGACAACGAATATCAGATGCAGGGTTTGGTTACAGGTAATATCTTAATATCAATGAGGGAAGATCCTGAGACAGAAGGTCAAAGGTGAGCCTTGGATAAGCAAAGGGTAAGAGCTGAGTTCATGTTTGGACTCATGGTTATTATAAGCAGCTGGTGTGTTCACTGTGGATGCCAATATGTATACTTCCCCACCTAGGGTGCTATCAGAATTCACAGGCCAATCTCATAATATCGCAGGATGACTACCTAAATGGTCTGTACGTAGGAGCTACCTGCTTACAACTATGAAAAATGCAAAGGATAAAAATCAGAGAAGTAAGACTTTTAATGCACATCCAGCCCAGAGAAAACATGAGACCAGAGCTTCAAACACTACACTCGCTTACCATATCCAAATGCTCAGCTATAAGTGCACTTTGCATCATTCGTAAAGACATCCAAGGGAAAAGTAACTACAAAGGAAACTTCAAGGCTCAGGTCTAGAATCTTGACAAATTATTGCTTGGTTTAAGAAAATGACCATTGGTGGAACCTGATTCCCAGCGCAGGCACCAAAACTTTGGAAGCCGAGATAAAGATATGGGGGTGCATCTGAAATTAAAGAAGGAAGTTAAATCCTGGTTATTCCTGGGTGATGATCCAGAACATCTGACATCAACGCAGAACAACACTTGTGGTCAGAACAGATAACTGTGCCCAACAGTGCCCAAAGGTCACTGGAATGCACCAATCAGACTACACTCACAGCAGCTGTAATCAGTGCATACTACACAACAATGGTGCTCAGACACTGAAGGGATCACCATAAGTGAACTTCATGTACGCCAAAATTAATCAGTGAAGGCTGGGTACCAATATACCTTCTTAGTAGTCCTTATAAATGAAGTTTAGCCCAACTGGCTATTACCGTAGCAGCCCAGATGTGCCACAGGGCAAGCCTACACTAGTGGAAAACCACTCAGCCCACTCAATACTGTGGTATCTAGTAATAGTTAGGGGATATTTAGGTAAGCTGTGTTATCAGTGGGAGAATGTAGAATGTAGTGTCACTCCATTCTAGTGATGTCAGGCTATGTGATTCCACGAGATCAGTTGCTGCTGATCTTGAAAGCTTCATGACTCTGGATGGGACGCTCTCTAATGAAGGACCTACTCAAACCTTCACCAGCCGTCTCTCTTTATTACAGATACCAAGGAGGATTGGCAGCCAATGCATGAAGAGATCTGCCTCAGGTAACAAGCATTCTGGAGGACTTTAGAATAGTCCATCCCTGCAGGTCCCAGCACCCATCACCATAGTTCATACTATACATCATATGATGATGGTCATCCAGGCGATGACTCTAACACAGGCCGTCCAGGCAGACCTCTGCCCTCCCCCTGTACACATCTCTCTTCCTTTCCAGTTCAACCAGGCTTATCGAGTGGGTGGTCCAATCTCTGAACACAGCACAGGAAATGGATTGAGTAATCGTCACAAACTCAACATTGGCCTGCAGAATAAATTATAACTGGCAGGTAATTATTGTCCTAATCTGTGCTCCTATTTCTCACATCTCCTTCCTCCATCATAGTGCTGAGCCCTTCATCCCAAGACACATGCATGACACTAAACGCTTACCATATTAGCTCACAGCCAGCACAACACAAGTCCTCCCAAGCACTCCCTGATGGTATAGAGCTCCACCTATCCAGTAATGTGCCTCACGGCCTCACAATGGGGTATGAAGCACTATATAAGTGCCACAACTACTACTTCTGGAGTGCGCTCAGGACTGGAGTGTATCAATAGCGATTTCTTGGGGTCAGAGGCTGCATGATGGTTGTCTGTGAAGGGGCCTGAGTGAGTCCTGCAGATTGGTGGGAAGAGGATAAGTGCACTGAAACAGAAAGACCAATAGGAATTTGGTCCATCATCAGCCCACTAAATTGTAGGGAAATGTGCCCACTGATTGGTGCCAAATCATACAGAAAAGCTCCAACATAAATGTAAATGTATTAATAAGATCATTTATATCAGAAACATAAGGGGCGGGTGATTTAAGCCATCTATAGAACTCAGAAAAGGATACTTATTATCAGGAAGGGAACACACAACTATTGTGTGCCCTACTCTAGCAAGGGGTTCACTTCCAAAAATAGTACATCACAGTTTGAAATATGCACAAAAATGTGAGAATAGTATGTGGGGGGTCAAGGAGGTGACAATGAACTAGTGATTCTGTGCAAATTAGAATTTTTCAGCAATTGTAAATTCACCAAAAACACGCAGACGTCCGCCCTCTCGCCTCCTGGTTTCCCCGCCTCGTTTAGAGGTGAAAGGTCACTCTTAGATCAGAAATCTACTCAAATTGCAGACAGAGAACTGTGTGAGTATTTTACTTCCTTTAAAAGTAGTTTTGTGAATCAGCCATTTTAAAATTAGCTGCTTTGAGTATGATTCTTTACATAAAGTCCAAACACATTCGAAGATGACGTGCTATAGCTGAACGTCCAATGACACCCCTTCACTGGCAGGTAGAGGACTTTCCAGTGTAGGCCTGTTCAGAGTCACATGACACCAGCTCTCCTCCAGAATCCAGAGTAAAGCGATTGGAAACATCTGTTCGAACATCTGCATTGAATTACACCCCAACTTTATTTAATTACATTTCGCTTTGTAATTTCTTGTTTTTGTTCATAAGAATTTGACAATCAAATCTAGCTGGTAACATAAATCGCTGTCAGTGTTTCCAATGTGTTTGGCAGAAACTGCACAGGAAGTATTTAGAGGGCAGAAATATGTGTATTTTATGTTTTTTGATTATTAATTAGCCCACAGAAACAAGCCCCACAGGGACATATATGGCAAAGCTCCTGAGTGCTGGAAAGAAATGGGAGGCTGGGTTTGGCAGAAGTTCTTAGTGGTGTGCAGTGTTTTCTCATAGCGCACCCCCCTGAGTTACCTCTTCGCGGCATATTGTAAAGTATTGTGTTTGTACCGGTTTTACGCAAACAGCACGCCAACACCTGCTGGTTAAGCCAGGCTGCTTAAAATGCTTTGAAAGATAAATGCATGGGAACAATTTGAACAACAGCGAGATTTTTCTGTAAAGGACAGGAACGGTCGAGGAATAGTTAAAGTGGATACGAAATCGCAGGGTGAATAAATAGATGAGAATTGGTTAGACTGCTCACAAGTCAGCGTTATTCTCTAGCCAAATGCTTAATTCGCGAAAAAATGAAAGCCAGGGCTCTCGTCAGGAGGCCACTGCAGCTTGCACCACACATTGCCCCTACAGCGCTGCCAGTGATAGTAGCAACACAACTACTAACCATCACACTCCTACAAGTTTGGCAATTCGGCCTATTTCGGCCCCTGAGCTTTAAGGATGACTTGGGCCGCAGGTAATAGTCATTTTTAATGTATATTGAATTAATAATTAACTGTTGTGGTGGTCCTCTCTAAATTAGACAGACAGCACCACCTTGTGGCAGACTGTGACAAGGACTGGTGTTGACAATTAAGTGCCGGTGCCGAGCACCGGAAACCACCGGTTCAAATTAAGCTCTTCTCTTCCCAGTTTACCTTCTAATCTCGTTGTAGTCTTGGCGCTTAAACTCTCATCAGCAAGAAACAAGTTGTGACCCCTATGTTCTTTTACAATAGTTTGCTTTATTGATGAATCACTTTTGGTCCAATTCACATAGTTAATTGTCACTGTAAACCCATGTTTACAGCCATAATTGGTCCTTTTTTGGTCTGGCAGGAGTAAAGAGTTTTACTACTGTATAATTGTATGCCACAACTGTATACATTTATGCAGCATTTAACCCCACACAAGGGGTGGTGCGTGGGAAGATTAAGGCTACTTGGGGACATGTTTTTTCCCTGTCTAGAGAAAAAAGATTTGCCTGTGCGCAGTGCGCTGCAGCTTCCCAAAGCAGAGGTAAAACATGGGTACACCTCTGCATTTAGGAAAGAGCAGATGCCACATCACATTCCAAGTAGTACTCCTGGAAAGCCGGTGACTGGCACAGCTTTCATCATCATGTATTCTACAGGGAATGGTTGCAAATTCCCTAAAATCGTACATTTAGACTCATACGTAGGAGTACATTGATGGGAGTAAATTTACTCATTTTCATTATTAATCGGTGCTTTGAGTTTAATTAATTTTTGATAGTTCTCGGAGTGATTAATCTCGAATCCTATTTTTATAAAAAATTATTTTCTAGTTATTAATTTCAGGCAATTCAGTGTCAATTTCAAGTTTCCTTTGTTTCCATGTTCGAGGGTGGGGGTCCGGCTGCTTAATTTTTGATACTTTTTACCTTTATTAATGTTACTAATATCAATAGTATTTTATTTAATATTTTTTTACATCTACTTTTTAACTATGGGGGTGTCCCCGTTCCCTCTTTCCCTTTACCTTACCCTTTCCCGTTTTCCTTTAACCCTACCTTTATGTTATACCCTACTCTCAACTTAACTCCTATCCCCTTATACATAGGTGTCAGTTTCTTATACTTGAGTCTCTCATACTTTTGATTTCCCAATATTATCACAACAGATTTTGTTGAAAATCCTACAAAATGACAAATCGCTGACCCGGCAAAGCGCCTACGCAGGTCACCGCACTGCATCTAGGCAGTTTTACTCAACGGTAGACCTGAACAACCCCCAAGATGGGGCAGTGCAGGGAGCAGTCAGGTTCAGAAAAGCTGAGAGAGAGGTTTGCTATGCAGCAAGCTTGTTCTGGAGAAGTTGTTGAGAATTTGAGATTTCCTGTAGAGCCCACGAAGTTTTGCATAGTCTTGTATGACCGTTAAAATGGGTTCCAGGCAGACACTGCACACTTTCCAATTCGCCAGCATCTTAAAAAGACAAGCATTTGCAATGCAATAGGTCTCGCATTTGCGAGAGTGTAAGCTATTGGCATTGTAAATGACAATGCCTTTTATTTATCTGTGTTGTTAATTAACACATCAATAAAAGGCATTGTCATTTACAATGCCAATAGCTTCAAACTCTTGTAAATACGAGCAGTGGCGGCTCGCTGAGGGAGTGCTGCGGGGCAGTGAGGCGGGGGAGGGGAGGGGCAGGGTGGGGGGGTAGTGGAGTCCGACATACGACGGACAGGAGTAAGGTAAGTAATTAAATAAATAAAACAATTTACCTTGCGCGCGCTGCATCGCCAACTCTGCAAGGTAAATTGACCAGATGTCTACAAATGACATTCTGCAGGGTATAGAATTCCACAGTCAGATGTTATAATATACCATATATTTATGATATCTTAATATATCTGTGATTTTGTTTAATTTAGAGCCACGTCCAGCATGAAGAGGCTGGCGTCCTTCTTCATCTTCTTCATCTGGATGATCTCTTCAATGACATTGGAAAGTGGTAAGGGTCTATCTTTTATTTCTATTCTTAACAATAGCACTAGTTAGAATTTGATCATTGGCTTGAATTATCATGATCTATCTTTTAGAAAGTGTCTTCTTTGGTAAGTCCTGAGTATAAACTCGTATTTCTGTTTTCGGTTCAACAAGGGCACTTGTGAAACATTTTTGCCATTTTTTGCATTTTTGCGGATCTAGTAAGGGATACTATTAAAATATTTAAGATCCATTGTTGCAGAGTGAGATCATGCACATCAACAGGACACAGCCTTACAATCTTTTTTTTTTAACTCAGTGTGTGACTGACTTTATCTTTCATTTTTCAAATGAAGAATCCAGGGGATGTTGCACAAAGTTCAGAAGGCCATAGCCTGGCATCTGGTTGGTAGTTAACTTTGTGATGAATCCCTTTCCTATAGCAACATTACTATTTTGTAGGGCCTTTTTCCTAATATCCTGTTTCACTAGGTCACTCAGCCATCTGCAGTCTGTACCATTAACAGAGATCCAGCCTTCTAATCAGATCCAAGTCTGGTGGCTAAGAGTAGTTCTGCTATAAACCTTGAAACACTCCTAAAAACTCCTGCTGTTTGTTTGCATAGAGTATGTGTAACTAATATTATAATTGTTACCTCACTACTGGACCCTCTATTTTGTAGCCACTCAGGGCTTTCCACTAGCCCTGTAGTAACCTGTCTGAAATACGGTTATGACAGAACCACGCATGCCATTACAAGGCATGCCTTAACAACACACCCATCACATTGACCCCATCTTTACCAAGCATGCATTTCGAGTGAAGGCCTTTACAACGCATATGCCTTTACCACACATACCTTAACAATGAAAAAGTAAGTATTTAGCAGGTAAGTATAAAGCATTTTTTAAATCTGTATATGTATATATTACCTACTGGCGGTCGCCAGTAGGTAGTGATAGTTAGAACCTAGTTTCCATAGGAAATGCGTTTTTGTTTTGCCAATAACTTTGGCACCGTTTGCCGAATCTTCGCGAAATTCTCCCAAAAATGTTTCATCCAGGTCAGCTCCTATCCTGAAAGCTTGGGGTGATTTGTCAAGTGGGGGCTGAGAAAAAAGGGGGGTCCCAAAAAGTGTTTTCTCCATGTTAATTTCCATAGGAAATTTTAGCCAGGGCTACAGCCCGAACTACTGAACGGAATTACATGAAATTTGGCAAAAAGGTAGCTCTTGGTTCAGAAAGCGACCTTTTTTTAAATGGTGTAAATCCGTTCAGTAGTTGCTGAGAAATTCAAAAAATAAGAGTCAAAAAATCAATTTCCCATAGGAAACTTTAGCCAAGGCTACAGCCCGAACTGCTGAACGGAATTACACCAAATTTGCCAAAAAGGTAGTGCTTGGTTCAGAAAGCGACCTTTTTAAAAATGGTGTAAGTCCGTTCAGTAGTTGCTGAGAAATTCAAAAAATAAAAATATCGATATCTAGAGGCGCGGTGGATCCGCGGACCCTCCCGACCACGAGCTTTATTCTAATTGGCTGTCAACACTCCAAACCAGGAAGTGTTGGCAGCCATCTTGTGACTCGGTAGAACAGTGAAACAAACGCGAAAAACAAGAAAAGGGGGCAGGGTAGAAACACCCTGACCCCCTAGGCCTGCTCAGGGGGTCCCACAAGGACCTCCAGGGCCCAAAAAACATTTTGTTTTTAAAAAAATCGGCCGAATTCATGCTGGGTGCGCGAATCCGGATGAAAAAATAAAAAAAATCAAAGCGCGGGCTCCTGCGCTTCATTTAAATGAGGCCCCCGGGTGGGCCAGGTCCCGGGGGCATTGCCCAATTTATAGTTTTTAATTGCGGGGGCCTGTGGGGGCCCCCGCAGCCCCGGGGACCACCACCTCCCCGGGGCTCTCTTAATGATATGCGGGAGGGCACGCGGCCCTCCCACAGCCCCGGGGACCGCCACCCCCTGGGGCTTGTTTTTTGATGTGTGGGGGGGCCTCTAAGGCCCCCCAAGCCCTGGGGACCGCCACCCCCCGGGGCTTTTCTAAAATATTCGAGGGGGCACAGGGCCCCCTCGCAGCCCTGGGGACCGCCACCCCCCAGGGCTTGTTTTTCTAAATTTAATAAACCTGTGTGGGGGGCTCAAGCCCCCCCACACACCGCGGGAACCACCACCCCGATGCTTTTCAAAAATATTTGCGGGGGCACACGGCCCCCCCGCAGCCCCGGGGACCGCCACCCCCGGGGCTTGTTTTAAAAAAAAATAATAAACCTGTGTGGGGGGGCTCGAGCCCCCCCACATGCCCCAGGGACCGCCACCTCCCCGGGGCACTAAAATGCAAATGCAGGGGTCCGTTACGGACCCCCGAGCCCCGGGGACCACCACCTCCCCGGGGCTTTCTAATTGAAGGGAGGGGGCCGCGCGGCCCCCCTCCTGGAGCCCATGATGGCCCTGGGGACCACCACCCCCCAGGGCCGGCTCCTGCAGTGTCCCGGGGTGCCCACCCCCGAGACACTGCTGTTTGCTATGGCAGGGCGGGAGCCGTGCGGCTCCCGCCCTGTCATAGCAAACTCTGCTTTGGATTTTGGAAGCGAGAGCAGGTTTCCTGCTCTTGCTTCCAAAATCCAAAGCAGATTGCTTTTCCACACGGGGAGCTGCATGTCAGCAGCTCCCCATGTGGAAAAGCAATGCCGGCTCCCGCAGGAGGCGGGGAGCCGGCAGGGACCGTGGGGGCATTGGGGCTCCCCCCACGGTCCCCAACGGAGAGGGACGGCCCCGGGGGATGGGGTCCCCGGGGCCAGAAGTGGCCCGGGAGGGGGTCACGCAGCCCCCCTCCCCAGTAAAATAAAAAACAAAAATGAGGCAGAGCCCCGGTGGATGGGGTCCCCGGGGCTAACAGAGGCCTCAGGAGGGGGGCCACGCAGCCCCCCTCCTTTGAAAATATTAAAAATAAAAAAATATATAGTGGCAATGCCCCGGGGGATGGGGTCCCCGGGGCCGAAAATGGCCTGGGGAGGGGGGCCGCGCGGCCCCCTTCCGTTTTTTTAAAATTAAGAAATTAGGGGTCAGGCCCTGGGGGATGGGGTCCCCAGGGCCCAAAAAATAGGAAAGGAAGGGGGCCACACAGCCCCCCTTCTAAAAAACAAAATATATATATATTCACTGAAAAAACCATAGGTTTCAGGGACGTTATAGTTAGAAATGAGCATTTAAAAAACCTTAGAAATTCACTGAAAAAACCATAGGTTTCAGGCACGTTATAGTTAGTTTGAGATTTCACTCGTACAAAACCATAGAAATTTGGCCATTATAGTTAGTAGACCTAACTATAACTCGTGCCCCCGCAATGCACTGCTGATGACGTCACATATTACATCACTCATGACATGCTCAGTGACATCACTGATGACATCACTGATGACATCTCAAATGACATCACTGATGACATCACTGATGACATCATCCACGTGATCATCTGATGCACCTCCTCATACCCTAATAAAACCTTTCATACAACCTCTCTAAAATACAGACCACCAATATCGAAACCATAGACAGACCAATAGCAGTTAGTACATACCTGTTCAGTGATTCATACATCTACACACACATCCACCCACTAACCTATACAGTCACTCATACACACAGTCATTCATCTATACAGCCACTGATATATCCACTCATACACCCATATAGACACTCACACACTGCCACTCACCCAAAGAGTTACTCATACACCTGGTCAGTCATGCAAAGAAACTATCACACACCCATTTCCTTGCCAATACAGTCATACACACACCACCGCACTTATTTATACAGATACTAACACATACTTACTCTCTTAAACAATCACTGATCGAAACACACACTCATCCATACAAATACTCTTGCAATCAGTCACTCTCACATATAGTCATTTATATACTCCAACACTCACATATACTGCTTTAAACCATATGTAGTTACTCACACATGTACCACTGAGACATCCATTCACTCACCAACACAGCCATACACATACTCACCCACCCATACAGCTGTTTCCATATGCACTCTTGAACCTATACACCCAGTGAAACAACCACTCACATATCTATGCACAGAGTCACACACACCCCCACCCACCCACAAAGACACTCAGGCACCCATACAGATACTCAGACAACCAATAAATAACCCATATAGACACTCATGTAGCTACTCACCAAGCCATGCAGCCGCTTACACACCAACTAACAGACTGATAAAGACATTCACACAGTTTAGTCTCTAACCCATGTATTCAGTAAGACAAATTTAATCACTCACTTATACAGTCAGTCACACACCTACTAAATCATCCATTCAGACACTCATACACCCACTCATACTTCAATACACCTTGGCATATATATATATATATATATATAAAAACATATCTTTATACTTTACAGAAACACACATTCACTGGATGATGTCATCAGTGATGTCATCAGTGATGTCATTTGAAATGTCATCAGTGATGTCATCAGTGATGTCACTGAGCATATCATGAGTGATGTAATATGTGACGTCATCAGCAGTGCATTGCGGGGCGCGAGTTATAGTTAGGTCTACTAACTATAACGGCCGAATTTCTATGGTTTTGTACGAGTGAAATCTCCAACTAACTATAATGTCCCTGAAACCTATGGTTTTTTCAGTGAATTTCTAAGGTTTTTTAAATGCTAATTTCTAACTATAACGTCCCTGAAACCTATGGTTTTTTCAGTGAATTTCAAAGGTTTTTTAAATGAAAATTTCTAACTATAACGTCCCTGAAACCTATGGTTTTTTCAGTGAATATATATATATATATATAAACACAAACATTTTGAAACATTATTCATATCACATGATATTCATGTTTACAATATTTTTTCACACAATCTACTTGGGTGCTATATCATTTTATCACTGAGAACTGGCCCTTGAACAAAGAGTTAGCAAACTAGTGCCTTGAACTATTTAACATCCCCTTTCACTTGGTCCTGAGGTTCTGAAACAATAGACACTTTTGTTACTAATTCCTTAGTAGTGCACATTTTCTGATCAGAAGCACCATAATTGTGTTTTAGATTCTCCGAAACTATGTTGATGAATATTTTAAATTGGACCTGCAAATGTACAATTGGCGGCTCCTTCGCTAAGACGGAGGAACGATGCCACACTGAACAAAAGTAAAAATAAAATGATAATTACTGTTGTTATTATCATTTTATTTTTCCTATATACTTCAGTGGCTCTTGGGGCTGGCGGAGTAGGGAGAGGAGTGGTTTTCACTCCTGAAGTGCGCAGGACTGCTTGGCCGTCCCTCCTGGGCCGCCCCAAGCTGTTCGGCGCACTTTGCATGTCCCTCACTAGGCTGCATTACACAGCTTGGTGAGGAACATGCAAACCCTCCCAGTCCCCATCTGTGTGCCAATCCACGGTGCTCAGACCAATCACAACGCTGCATTGCAGTGTTGTGATTGGATATGGGGAGGCTGGGATGGTGGTTACTTCCTACTGCTGGCCGGGAGTGCAGGAAGGAATGTTGGGGGGACGGAGGACGAAGGAGAGGCGGCAAACGTTTCAGGTAAGTGTTTTTTTTTGTTTATGTTTTCTTCCCCTCCCGTCACCACCCGGGTCTGGTAGCAGCCGCTACTGAAATGTAGCTAGTCACCTGAGATATCTTGGCACAAGGCAGTTGCTGCTCCAGGAATTATGAGAAAGCAAAATACTCCTTGAAGAAATTGTGACAGCTCTCTGGACGTTTGCTTGTATAATAGACCATCATTTTACTCTGTGAGGTTCACACAGATTTTAAATCCAGAGTCTTCATCATGAATGGCCCATAGGTTACTATTGAGATTTAATTCATTACCATTTACCATATGTGCTACAAGATTGTATAAACTAATACTTGTTTGGACTTGCGAATTGTGCAGAACCTATGCGTTTTTTGTTTTCTGCTTCATTTTACTCAATATATTACCACACCTGACGCATTTACATGCAGAATAGGGTGGAGCAAGTACCACTTTGCACGTGATTCCTCTTTTTTTGCCTGGAAAACTCAGAGTCAAGGGTATTTTCTTGTATCTGTCAAATTCCTCACACCAGGAAATAGGTATGTGCCGGGTGCAGTAAGCAATCCCCTTAGTTGTGCCCTCTTCAGAATCAGGTTCTTTGCCTTTGCATTTGTGGGTCTTATTTTGCTTGTTTCTGTCAGCTTAAGTGTGTGCCTGGATATTTCAAAAGTGACTGCTTGTGAGTGTGCATGTGTCTTTTAGTAGTTAAACCTGTGTGCCACATAGACACTGTCAAGCAACAACTAGGGGCTATATTACAGACATAACTCACTGTTCACCATGGCACACTCTCAACTGTGTGCTCTGGATCAAGAGCCGAGTGCGTTATATCCCAGCAAATGTGCTGTTTCCAGTGCTGGTGCGAACCAACGACTGTCCTGGGTATAGCAAATTAGTGCTGCTTAATCTTCCAGTCTGTCTTTCACTGATCAGGGGGAAGCATGGCCTGCATTTGAAAGGGGAGCAGAGAGTCCTGCAGGTCAGTGCAGTGTGTGACTGTACCCACCTGCAGTTTGTTGGCTGGAGGTCCATGGGACTCCTTTTCCCACGGTGCGACCTCGGAGGGCGCATTAGCTGTATACCACCTCTGTGTGGCCTTCACTCAGTGCGGGTCCTGATTGCCTCTTTACTCCATACCCTCGTCTGTAATATGATTTGGGTGCGAAGGCAAAAGATCCCCTCATTTGCATGTTGCCACACACTCAAGCAAGTGAGAGAACGCCCCCTCAAGATGGGGCTACCATACATTTAGTGCCACCCCTGTGTGTAGTATGCAAGGTCAGAGCAAACGTCTGCTGCCCTTCTATAACGTGAAAGGGCCTCAGGGGCACAAGAGGTACACACATACTCTCGTCCCACCTGGGCCCCTTCTATCATAGACCCCATGTGTTAAAAGGCAGGATCAAAGAGCACAGTCGACCAGCACCCTGCAGTTAAACCGTGTAGAAATGCCAACAGTAATTGCATTTACTTCATCTTGTATCATGCTCCCAATCATAACTGCTAATTCAATTGTACGTTTACCCCGTCAGCTTGCCTCCATTAAGCAAGCATTTAATTGCTTAAATAAAGGATTAATATGCAGTCCACAAAAGGAAGGCTGCTGCGCCATGCCAAAGCACACAGCTGCCCCACCGTTTAGCTCGGAGATAAAGGGAAACCATGGCCGGGCAGAACAATCCTGTTAGGAATACATCATTATTAGATGCGTATTCGCGGCCTGCGTGTTACGCTTCTTGTTCTCCACTCAGTGCGCATATATCCTGCCCCTTCTAGAAAGAGCTGTAATGTAGGGCTGACAGCTCCTCCATTGTTGTCTTAATAACTCCCCACGCCCTTCCCCGTCGGTTCCCCCCTATTACTCCCCGCCATGCTTGTAAGGTTGCTCTTATCTTTCCTCCAGGCGAGAGCTTACAGCGGTTACATTACAACAGACCAAGATAAGAGGCTGACATTATTGCTGCCTGGGCTGCGAGAACTGACAAGCATGCCGTGTGTAAAAAGAGACAACGGAGCAGTAAGCCATCTCTATCCCGCGCGCGCTCTCCCTCCCGCTCCCCGCCGCACGAGATAGCCCATCAATTCTCAGGGATGTACACAGTCATTATTGTAGAGGAAACAAAGGCCGGTGTCAATTGCGCAGTGTTATAAAGCAGTCTCTCAAATTAAAACCATGTACCTAACTGCATCTGATGGCAGAAGCTATTTAGCAGTGATATTTTAAGGGCAGGCAATGAAAAGCAATAACTGCTTTATTCAATGTATCTGTCCTATCCAGCTGCCTTGGCCAGGCCCTAATAGAAGCTGTCGATCAATGTCTGGGCCATTGAAATAACGGTGGCAGATTGTAATAAACACGAAGGGGAGATAACTACAGGCTCTGCTCAGCCTCTTGTTACCTTCCTGTGCTGGGAGATTTGTCACTTGCGTCGCTTGTGCTGCGCACACAATCGCTGGGGCTGATGATTATCGTGAGAGTGCGCTCGGCGCGGAAGAGGGACAAAAAGGCGCGAGTCCAGCGGAGAATGGCAATAATGAAAGTGATTTTTCACTAAGGCGAACAAGCCATGAAGGAACCGTGCAAGCCGGGTAGGTTCAAAGCTGCACCTGTTTGCTCAAGTTTCACTTCTAATGCATCAGTACAAAAACGGCTAAAAGGTGCCTCCCGGGTGAATGGCTTTTCAGAGAAGAGAGGAGGCTTGGAAAATACCTAAAGATAGAGCATGAAAAGACTATTGTTGACAACAAATTAACAGGACATGTAGCTTGAGTCAGGGGAGGCAAGCAGGGCCAGTGCTAGGTATGGACAGTGTGGGCAGCTGCCCAGTGTCCCCGCATATATTTATTGCAAATGCCCCCGGGACCTGGCCCACCCGGGGGCCTCAATTAAATGAATGAATGAATGAATGAGAAAGTTTATATAGCGCTCAGCTACTCCAAAAGGAGTGTCCCGGCACTGCAGAATCACGTGACTGTTGACCTAAAGATGGATTACCTTCCAAAAAGCCATGTTTTCAACAGTTTCTTGAAACTCGTCAGGTCCTGAGAGAGTCTGAGGGGCACCAGGAGTTTGTTCCATGCCTGTGCCCCCAGTAGGCTGAAGGATTTACCTCCCCTGCATGCCAAACGCACCTTAGGGACACGTGCATATGCCCCTGAGCTTGATCTGAGTGCCCTTGTCGGAGTGTACCAGCCAACGCGTCTTCTAACGTAACGAGGCCCCTTACCATGAAGGGCTTTGAAGAACATTACTAATGCCTTAAACTGTATCCTCTCCCTGATAGGAAGCCAGTGGAGGGCTTTGAGATGAGGTGCCATATGGGACCTCGGTTTAAGGCGAAGAATGGCCCTGGCTGCGGCGTTTTGCACCACCTGGAGGCGTTGTAGGAGAGACTCCGACAATCCTAGATAGAGGATGTTCCCGTAGTCCAGTCTCGATGTAATCAGTGCCTGGACCACGGTCCTCCTACAATCCAGTGGAAGGAGTGGAAGAAACTTCCTCACCATCCTAAGTAATCCAACACAGGTCCCAACTAAGGCCTGAACTTGGGCACGCATAGAAAGAGCGGCATCAATCCGAATTCCCAAGTTTCTAACTATAGACTGGGCCACACTGGGAGGAGAAAATTCCTCTGGCCACCATTGACTCCAATCCTGCACTGTGGGCTGGCCAAAGAGGACTATTTCTGACTTATCAGAATTACACTTCAGCTGGTTTTCCTCCAGCCACCCAAAAACGTCGGTGAGGCAAGATCTAATCATGTCCCCATCAAACTCGTTACCTCTGTTGCAGGAGAAAACCAGCTGCGTGTCGTCGGCGTATAAAATTATCTTTACTCCGTACGACTCCACCAGTGTTGCCAAAGGGGACATATACAAATTAAAAAGCATTGGACTAAGGCAGGAACCCTGAGGGACTTCTACTTGTAAGCATGGCAGGGGGGATGAGAACGGGGGAGTCCAAATCACCTGCTCTCTATCTTCCAGATAGGCGGCTAACCAGGCCAGAGCCCGTCCCCCAAAACCCATTCTTTCCAATCTGTCTAGAAGCCTACTGTGTGGCACTGTGTCGAACGCTGCCGACAAGTCCAACAGTATGAGGATTGCTCTGCCCCCCTGGTCAAGCTTCTCCTTTATATGTTCTGTCACCTCCAGCAGCGCCGTTTCCATACTATAATCAGCCCTGAAGCCTGACTGAGTAGGATGCAAAAGATTGTGTTTTTCGGCGAACTCCATGATTGTTTTATTTACGTGCTTCTCCAGCACTTTTGAAAAGGCTGGAAGGAGGGAGATAGGCCTGTAGTTGGTGGGTATAAGTGGGTCGTCGCCCGTTTTTTTTAGAAGGGGCAGGATTTTTGCCTGTTTCCAAAGAGGCGGTACCACACCCGCAGCCAGTGAGGAGTTCAAAACCTCGTTAATATGCTGATTAATGGTGGGAGCCAGAGCCGGAAACAGCTTTGCGGGACAAGCGTCCACTGGTGAGCCTGATTTCAGGTTCATAAGGTAGGACAATGAGTCCTCCATTCCAATGGCCGGAAAGTGAAATAACTGAGGGCCTTGTGGGGGAATCCCTGATCGAGAGGACCCTATTTCATCCTCCACTAACCCAGGCCCTACTGTGTTATCTTTAGATGACGCCGAGAAGGACTGCTGGATCGTCTCTATTTTAGCATGGAAGGATTGGGCCAGCAAATGCGTCCAGTCCTCTGACAGTGGGGCTGTTCTGCTATTGACCTTTGGGGCCATAAAAGACTTCACGATCCCAAAGATCTCTTTACTCTTATTAGTAGCAGACATGATTTTATTCTGCCAATAGTCCACCTTTGCCTCTCTCACCATTCTATAGTGTGCTTTTTGAGCAGCCCTGTAGGTATCCTTATATTCCTGGAGATACAGGCTACGCCACTTCCTCTCAAGCTTTTTACATTTACATCTACTGATTCTCAGGGGTTCATTGAACCAGGGGGCTGAGTGGCAGGAACCTTTCGTAGTGCGTACTGTAATAGGTGCAACAGTGTCAATGTTCGTCCTTAACCAGGCCTCAATTGCGCAGGCATCCTCTACCGGACTGCCCACCAACATAGGGACGGATGAAGCAAGCGCCCTCTGTAAGAGTGGTATTGATATCTTATTAAGGGCTCTAAAATTGTAGTCAGTGGCCTTAGCCACTGGGACCTCACTCTTACCCATTATTGGAATCCTAAAAGGGACTAAGAAGTGATCCGACCATATGATCGGAATCGGGGCCCCAGTGGCAGTTGGGTATTACTGAAGACTTGGTCTAACACGTGACCCATCTTATGGGTAGGCTCCTTAATAAAAGGCGTTAGCTTACATGCGCTTAATTTTTTTTTAAAATTTCGGCGGGATTCGCAACCCCAGCGTGAATTTCGCCGGAATTTTTTATTTTTTAAAAAAAATGCTTTTTTGGTCCTGGGGGTCCTTGTGGGATCCCCTGAGCAGGCCTAGGGGGTCAGGGTGTTTCTACCCTGCCCCCTTTTCTTTTTTTTCACCTTTGTTTTTCTGTTTTCTTGTGATTCGGTTCTACCGAGTCAAAAGATGGCTGCCAACACTTCCTGGTTTGGAGTGTTGACAGCCAATTAGAATAAAGCTCATGGTCGGGAGGGTCCGCGGATCCTCCGTGCCTCTAGATATCAATATTTTTATTTTTTGAATTTCTCAGCAACTACTGAACGGATTTACACCATTTTTAAAAGTTTGCTTTCTGAACCAAGCAGTACCTTTTTGCCAAATTTGGTGTAATTCCGTTCAGCAGTTCAGGCTGTAGCCCTGGCTAAAATTTCCTATGGAAATTAACATGGAGAAAACACTTTTGGGACCCCCTTTTTTCTCAGCCCCCACTTGACAAATCACCTCCAAACTTTCAGGATATGAGCTGACCTGGATGAAACATTTTTGGGAGAATTTTGCATAGATTCGATAAAACAACGCCAAAGTTATTAGCAAATCAAAAAATGCTTTTCCTATGGAAACTAGGTTCTAACTATAACTACCTACTGGCGACCGCCAGTAGGTAATATATATATATGTATATATATATATATTTATATATCTACTGGCGGTCGCCAGTAGGTAGTTATAGTTAGGACCACGTTTCCATAGGAAAAGCATTTTTTCATGTGCTTATAACTTTGGCATCGTTTGACGAATCTTTACAAAATTTTCCAAAACGTTTCTCTTTTTAGATCAGTTCCTATCTTCAAAGTTTGGGGGTGATTGGTCAAGGGGGGGCTGAGAAAAAAGGGGGTCCCAAAACGTGTTTTCTCCATGCAATTTCCATAGGAAACTTTAGACAAGGCTACAGGTCAAACTGCTGAACGGAATTACGCGAAATTTGGCAGGGAGAAAGGTCTTGGTCCAGAAAGCACGCTTTTGTTTAAATGGGGTAAATCCGTTCAGTAGTTTTTGAGAAATATCAAATTTTACAGATATCTATATTTGAGAATTCTGACATCTGATTGGCTGAGGGGTTACGAGCACGAGCTTGCGGCTCATTGGCTGTGAACGGTTGAAACTAGGAAGTGTTGGCAGCCAATTTGTGACTCACTTGAAAGGAGTAGGGGGGAAAAAAAGAGAAAAATTGTATAAGAGGGTATAGTAGGAACACTGTGGAGTTACTTTAAGCAGACTGTACGGTGCAGAGGCAGGGAGTTTGAATGTTGCGTTGGCCGTGGAAATCACGTCCACAGAACAACGGTGCGCGGTATTGCGGCAAGGTTGCATAGGCTCTGGAAAGCCCATCAGGAAAACAATGCGCCGTATTGCAACAAGCAGTGTGTAGGGTGTACACACAGGTAGTGTGAATGTTGCGTAGGCCGTGGAAATCACGTCCGCAAAACAACGATGCGCGGTATTGCGGCAATGTTCAGTAGGCTGTGGAAATCATATCGGGAAAACAACAATGCGCCGTATTGCGGCCTTCCTTTAATATAATGCAGAGTAATGTTTACTTATAATGTGGTGTTCACTTTTATCACGGATAGTGTCACTTTGTTAGAGGAAATGTAATATTATGTGGGAGGGCGTGTTCTCTCCCTGTGCGCGGAACAAAATTAACGTTTAATTGGCTGAGGTGTTGCAACAACGAGCTTAATGTTCATTGGCTGCGAAACATTGAAAGTAGAAGTGTTTCCAGCCATTCCCTTCCCCTCTGCGGAGTAGCAAGGACATCTGATTGGCTCACATGTTCCAAGGAGGACCTTCCAGAGCTTAATGTTCATTGGCTGCGAACCATTAAAAGTAGAAGTGTTGCCAGCCATTCCCTTCCCCTCCGCGGAGTAGGAGGGACATCTGATTGGCTGACGTATTCCAAGGAGGACCTTCCCAAGCTTAATGTTGATTGGCTGTAAACCATTGAAAGTAGAAGTGTTGCCAGCCATTCCCTTCCCCTCCACGGAGTATCAGGGACATCTGATTGGCTAACGTGTTCCAAGGAGGACCTTCCCAAGCTTAATGTTCATTGGCTGTGAAGCATTAAAAGTAGAAGTGATGGCAGCCATTCCCTCCCCTTCTGCGGAACACCATGGACATTTTATTGACTAAAGTGTTCCGAGTACAAGTTTGTTCCTTATTGGGTGGGAACGGTTCACTGTTGTCAGCCATTTTGCGACGCACTTCAAAGGAGTACGGGAAAACAAAGTAGTAGAGGGGAGGGTAGGAACACTATTAACTCTGTACAGTGGTCACAAGGTGGTGGACAGGGACTGTGAAGGTAAAAATTGTTTTTTATATATTTTAAGAGACATTTATATAATTTGCATGGGGCCTACAAATCACGTCGGGAAAATAACAGTGTGTTGCGGTCTTCTTTTTATTAAGTCAGCGGGTGGGATACTTCACAGGAGCAGTATTTACTTATAATGTGGTGTTTACTTTTCTGACGGGGAGTACTACATCTTTGGAGCAAATATTATAATATGGAGGAGGGGGTTGAAAAAGAAAGCGCGCTGTTGCGGTCTTTATTTAAATAAGGTTCTGAGTAAGCTACTTCTCGGGAGCAATGTTTACTTATAATGTATAGTTATAGTGCGGTGCTTACTTCTGTCGCGGGTAGTGCTATTTCCTTGCAGCAAAATAGTAGGTGTGGTTGCGCTGCAAAAAATTAAGTCTAGGTTTGAAACAGTTTTTATTAAGCAATCACAAATATACTTTCTTAGGAAAGTGTAGCTGTATAAATCAGAGGGGTGACAAATAAAAACGCAATTCATAAAATATCCCTTAAGCGTGGCCACACCCTCCTTTTTTTTGTCGCCTATAGTTTGTAAAAGTGTTGCCCCATATTCTTGTTAATATTAGAGGGCATCAGTTACTTTTAGATAAAGTAGAAAAGAAGTGCTACAAGAAACACTCCCGCACTACATCATCTCAGGTCACAACAACAATAACAAGTAAAAAACAGTTAAACACAAATGACGTCATATTACCTAGAAATGTACGCTTCATCAAAACATTAAATAAAGCACTATGTATACAATTATTTTTTTAGGGACTACTATTTTATAAAATATTAGCAGTGTTACAAACTGTAGTAAATGTTGTTAATTTCTCGCAGAGATAGATCTCCAACCCCTCTGAAGTACTATAAGTTCACAGTATTAAAATGTACAGGGTGAGTTTATAGTATTCCACAGGAGAAGAAAAATAAGGAGCACAACAAAAAAAACAAAATGTTTACAATCTCTATTCTGTAGAAGTCGGGAAAGTTTTGTCATAGTGCTTAGAGGTCGCTCACTGCTCTGCTAACAGATCACGTACTCCTTTAAGAATATATAGGAAAGTAGTAATATATACAATACTATTCCTATATATTCGATAGGGAGAACGAGAATAGGAACCACAACAAAGAAAAAGAGAAATACGAAAATATCAATTAAGAAATGTAGGGTTTATCAAAGGCATTCAGTAAAAAAAGTATCTATGTAAACAATCTTTTTTTAAACTGCAATTTCGAAAAATATTCTCACTGTAAAAATATCTGATCAAGTAAGTTATAAAGGTCAGTAAGCTGTATTTCAGATGGTTTACTCCTGGCGGCGACAAATCTCCAATTCCTCTTGTGTGAAAATATGACACTCTACTACAATATAGAGAGTTTCACTGATGCCACACAAAAAAGGAAAAGGAAAATAAAGTCATAAACACAAAACAAGATCAATAACGAAATATTTTTCAGCGGTGAATATGTTCAAAGCTTTTATTCCGGAACTTCGAAATCTTTCGTCTTCACGCCGACGGCTCATAAACTCCTCCCAGATCATAATGACTGTGAATCTTATAATATTCATATTCACAGTATATGATCAAAGGGGGGAAACAGAGTAAGAAGGGGAAGCTGTTCACGTTACATATGAATCTTTAGTCTTCGCGTCGACGGGTCACCAACACCTCTGAAGTTTGCTATACTCTGATTATTACAATGTACATAGTCACAGTATATAACCTCAAAGGAGTCAGAAAAGGAACAGTGTTTCCTCTATTCTGGGTGTTTCTCAATACAAGCTGCTGACGTTACATATAAATGGCAAAAACAACCAATAACACTTTTTTCGTAATACAAATCTTTAAATATTCACAAATAGCTATGTATTATAAATATCTACTATGCCATAATCAAACAACTTACAACTCCGTAATATGTTTTGTTGTCTCAAAAGAAGAATCCGACGCTAGAAAAGGGAACCTGCATCACAGAATGGACACGCGTAAATAACTCGCAAAAACTAAACTAATCGAACAACGGGTGTGGTTTATATACTTTTTGGTTATTGAGTAGTCTATGGAAGGAAGATGCGGCTCCGCCCATTTAGATGTCACATTTTACAGTTGACACGTGCTCCCGTTTTCACTGTTTCACTTGTGCACGTGTTGGGAAAAGTTACAAAATGTGAAGAGGTAAAGGTTTCGCTTTTGATCCTCATAAGTATAAGTTGCTTAATATGTACATACATTGGAGAGCTTAAAAACTGTTACCCGGCAAACCATGTCATTTCCTTTCTCATGACTAAAAACATCTATTAATTGCCTTAATTCTAAATAGAAGATATAAAAAAAATATCGTTCAGAATAGAAGAAAAAAAAGTACGTGCTAATATTTCTCATCACTATGGTTTTAAATTTTAAATTAAAAAAATACCAGTATTTGTAAAGCGTACAGGTACCCCCGGAAAGGTGTGCCGGCGCTCGGGGGCGTCGGGAAGATTAAGCAAGGTGTTGCCCACAGTGACATAGTGGTGGGATAACGTGCCGCTGGAGCCGGGAATCGAACTGTGAACGCTGTTGTTCGAAGTCAGGTATCATAGCTGCTGCGTCACACTTTTTCCACACTTATATGGTAATTACTGCTAATTAAGTTTTAAACATTGTTAAATTATAACTTATAACAGACTACTGTTACAGTTAGTTTTTCACTACAAAAAGTATGCACGTCTTTTTAAAATTTACTTAAAAACAATATAGGTTTCAGGGACATTGTAGTTAGAAATTAGCATTTATAAAACCTTTGAAATTCACTGAAAAAAACATAGGTTTTACAGACGTTATAGTTAGAAATTAGCATTTAAAAAACCTTAGAAATTCACTGGAAAAATAATAGGTTTCAGGGACGTTATAGTTAGCTGTACATTTCACTCGTACAAAACCATAGAAATTCCACCGTTATAGTTAGTTCAGCTAACTATAACTCACGCCCCCGCAATGCACTGCTCATGACGTCACATATTACATCATTCATGGCATGGTCAGTGACATCACTGATGACATCACTGATGACATCTCAAATGACATCACTGATGACATCACTGATGACATCATCCACGTGAAAATCTGATGCACCGACTCACAGTCTAATATAACCTTTGATACACCCACTGTAAAATACAGACTACCATTTTTGAATCCATCAAGACACCAATACAGTTACTACATATGCACTCACTGATTCCTAGGTCTACACACACATCCACTCATTCACCCATACAATCACTTATACATGCATCACTCATCAATACAGCACTATCATATGCACTCATACACCTATTCAGACACTCACACACCGCCACTCATCCATGGAGTTACTCACACACCTAGTCAGTCATGTAAAGAATCAATCACACTCCCATTTACTCACCTATACAGTTATACACACACCACCTCACTAATTCATACAGATAGTAACGCATACTTACTCTCTTATATAATCACTGATACAAATACACACTCATCCATACAGCCACTCTCACAATCACTCACTCTCACATATAGTTATTTATATACACCATCACTCACATATACTGTCTTTTACATATGTAGTTACTCACATATACCACTGAGACATCCATTCACTCACCAACACAGCCATACACACACTCACCCACTCATAGAGCTGTTTCCACATGCACTCTTGAACCCATACACCCAGTGAATCAACTACTCACACATCTATGCACAGAGTCACACACCTCCAACCCACCCACACACACACTCAGGCACCCATACAAATACTCAGGCAAACAATCAATAACCCATATAGACACTCATGTAGCTACTGACCAACCCATGTACCAGCTTACACAACAACAGACAGACTGATACAGACATTCACACAGTTTAGTCACTAACCCATGCATTCAGTAAGACACGTTTAATCAGTCACTTATACAATCAATCACACACCTCCTAAATCCTCCATCCAGACACTTATGCACCCACTCATTCTTCAATACATCTTGGCATATATATAAAACATACTTAAACTTTACAGAAACACACAGTCACTGGATAATGTCATCAGTGATGTCATCAGTGATGTCATTTGAGATGTCATCAGTGATGTCACCAGTGATGTCACTGACCATGCCATGAATGATGTAATATGTGACGTCATGAGCAGTGCATTGCGGGGGCGCGAGTTATAGTTAGCTGAACTAACTATAACGGTGGAATTTCTATGGTTTTGTACGAGTGAAATGTAGAGCTAACTATAACGTCCCTGAAACCTATGGTTTTTTCAGTGAATTTCTAAGGTTTTTTAAATGCTAATTTCTAACTATAACATACCAGTCGCGTTTCCAGAGTGGTGGAGAAAGGTGAGCGTGGCCTCCGAAACACCTCGTAGCAATCCCACTGTGTGGTATTTACTGGAGGTAACAGGAGGAGTAGTTAGCCCCCAATGTCAACCTTGGGGGCCAACTATCCCTTTTATTACCACCAGTAAGTCCCACATAGCAGGATTGCTAACTTCTTATATCAGGCCCCGCCCCCTCCCTGCACCACTGTGCAAATGTGCCCCCTAGCACGTTGTAAGTTGGGGCATTAAGTCCCCTTGAATCCTGAGGGTCCCTGGGGGCCAACTAGCCCACCAGGTACCTCCAGGAAGCAACACAGAGCTGTGTTGCAGAGAGGTGTTCTGAGGCCACGCCCCTTTTTACACCTCTCTGCAATGCAGCTCATGGGCACTTACTGGAGGTACCTGGTGGGCTAGTTGGTCCCAAGGGACCCTCAGGATTCAAGGGGACTTAATCCCCCAACTTACAACGAGCCAGAGGGCCCGTTTGCCCAGTGGTGCAGGGAGGGGGCGGGGCCTGATGTGACAAGTGTGCAAAAGTGCCCTGTGGTGCGTTTTAAGTTGGGGGATTAAGTCCCCTTGAATCCTGAGGGTCCCTTGGGACCAACTAGCCCACCAGGAACCTCCAGTAAGTGCCACAGGGCTGCGTTGCAGAGAGGTGGTCCGAGGCCACGCCCCTTTTTACACCTCTCTGCAACGCAACTCTGTGGCGCTTACTGGAGGTACCTGGTGGGCTAGTTGGCCCCGAGGGACCCTCAGGATTCAAGGAGACTTAATCCCCCAACTTAAAACACGCCACAGGACGTGCTTGCACACATGTCACATTAAGCCCCGCCCCCTCCCTTCACCACTGTGCAAACGCGCCCGTAGCGTGTTTTAAGTTGGGGGATTAAGTCCCCTTGAATCCTGAGGGTCCCTGGGGTCCAACTAGCCCACCAGGTACCTCCAGAAAGCACCAAACAGCTGCGTTGCAGAGAGGTGTAAAAAGGGGCGTGGCCTCGGACCACCTCTCTGCAACGCAGCCCTGTGGCGCGTACTGGAGGTACCTGGTGGGCTAGATAGCCCCCAGGGACTCTCAGGATTGAAGGGGAACTAATTCCCCACCTTAAAACGCGCCACAGGGCGCGTTTGCACAGTGGTGCAGGGAGGGGGCGGGGCCTCCGGCGATTTACCTGTTCCTTTTTTTAAAAAAAATTTGGGGAGGGGGGCTGCGTGCCCCCCCTTCCCTTGGCCACTTTTGGCTCCGGGGACCCCATCCCCCGGGGCCCTGCTCCCTTTTTTTTGTTTTTAATTATGCGGAGGGGGACCGCTTGGCCCCCCTCCAGAGGCCAATTATGGCACCGGGGACCTATCCCCCGGGGCCTGGCCATCCGTTTTATTTTATTTTAATTTTTTGGAGGTGGGCAGCGTGGCCCCCCTCCTCAGGACAATTATGGCCCCGGGGACCCCATCCCCCAAGGCCAGCCTGCCTTTTTAAAAAAAAAAAAAAATTTTAATGTGGAGGGTGGCCACGTGGCCCCTCTCCCAGGCAACTCCTGGCCCCAGGGACCCCATCCCCCGGGGCCTGGCCTCTCCATTGGGGACTGTGGGGGGAGCCCCAATTCCCCCACAGTCCCGCCGGGTCCCCACCTCCTGCGGGAGCCAGCATTGCTTTTCCACAAGGGGAGCTGCTGACATGCAGCTCCCCTTGTGGAAAAGCAATCTGCTTTGGATTTTGGAAGCGAGAGCAGGAAACCTGCTCTCGCTTCCAAAATCCAAAGCAGAGTTTGCTATGACAGGGCGGGAGCCGCACGGCTCCCGCCCTGCATAGCAAACAGCAGTGTCCCAGGGGTGGGCACCCCGGGACACTGCAGGAGCCAGCCCTGGGGGGGTGGTGGTCCCCAGGGCCATGGAGGGCTCCAGGAGGGGAGCCGGGCGGCCCCCCTCCCAACCATTGCAAAGCCCCGGGGAGGTGGTGGTCCCCGGGGCGTGTGGGGTGCTCGAGCCCCCCACACAGGTTATTTTATAAAAAATAGAGCCCTGGGAGGTGGCGGTCCCTGGGGCAGCGTGGGGAGGGATTGGGACCCCCCCACGCTTTTTTTAACAGCCCCGGGGAGGTGGCAGTTCCCAGGGCTGTGGGGGGGCCACGTGCCCTCGTGGTTATTTGTAAAAGCCCAGGGAGGTGGCAGTCCCCGGGGCAGCGTGGGGGGGATTGGGACCCCCCCACGCATTTTTTTACCAGCCCCGGGGAGGTGGCGGTCCCCGGGGCTGCGGGGGCCCCCGCGGGTCCCCGCTAATGATTTTACAACCTGGCCCACCCGGGGGCTTTTTTTAAATGAAGCGCGGGAGACTGCGCTTCGTTTTTTAAAAATAATTTCGGCGGTATTCGCGACCCCATCGCGATTTCCGCCGAAATTATTTAAAAAAAATGCTTTTTTTGGCCCTGGGGGTCCTTGTGGGACCCCCTGAGCAGGCCTAGGGGTCAGGGTGTTTCTACCCTGCCCCTTTTCTTCTTTTTTAATGTTTTTCTACTGTTTTCTTGTGACTCGGTTCTACCGAGTCACAAGATGGCTGCCAACACTTCCTGGTTTGGAGTGTTGGCAGCCAATTAGAATGAAGCTCGTGGTCGGGAGGGTTCGCGAACCCACCACTGCCTCAGATATCGAAACTTTTTCTTTTTCTAATTTCTCAGGAACTACTGAACGGATTTACACCATTTAACAAAAGGACTCTTTCTGAACCAAGACCTTTTGCCAAATTTGGTATAATTCCGTTCAGCAGTTCGGGCTGTAGCTTTGTCTAAAGTTTCCTATGGAAAATAACATGGGGAAAACGCGTTTTGGGACCCCCCTTTTTTCTCGGCCCCCGCTTGGCGAATCACCCCGAAACTTTCAAGACAGGAGCTGACTGGAGCTGATCACTAGTTTTGAAAATTTCACAAAGATTCGTCAACCGGCGCCAAAGTTATTGGGAAAACAAAAAACGCTTTTCCTATGGAAACTAGGTCCTAACTATAACTACCTACTGGCGACTGCCAGTAGGTAATATATATATATACATACACATACATATACTTACCTCTGTACATTTATTTTTCATGGAAATGGCATGCGTAGTTAAGGCAGGTCGTGCTAAAAATCTGTGAGGTAAAGGCATGTGTGGTAAAAACACATGCGTTCTAATGCTCGGTTGTAATGACATGCGTGGTTTAGACTGCATTGTAATTGCTGTTTCCCCTGAAATACAGTCCAAAGTTTGAATTCAATCTTGCATTAGGAAGTCCCACAAGCTCTAATCAACCAACATTTACTCCAAATCCATATAAGCATAATTTAGTAGGTAATAGTATAGTTTTTTATGTTCATGTATAAAACCATGGTTGACCTTGTGCTCACGGTGCTGTATCAATGGCCCATTCTGTACCAGCACATGGGCGTTCAGCGGTAATGTGCATCCTTTATCTCAAAAGTACAGTCTACAGTGCCGGGCAATAGCTCTCCCCCTGGGAGTAGGTCTTCTACTCCAAGATATAAACATTCCTGCTTAAATGGACTTCTTGGCACAAGGACTTGTGTTGGACAGCTTGTGTAACCATACCACTTAAGTGTGTTTGTGATTGGCTTCATGGGGTAGATGATAAACCATCTGGATAAAGTTAATAAAACAAATATTCCAAGGTTGATAACACGGTTAGCCTTGAATACGTGTATGTAAAACTTTGAAGCAATTTGATGGCTATACTGAGTAATTCTAAGCAGACCCAAACCTTTCTATTATGGCGGTTATTTTCAGTGTTTATTGCTCTTTGTCTACACTAAGGGGGTTTTGTACTTTTAGGGCTCAAACACATTCCTGTTGCATGGTTCAACACTGTCATTAGGTGGAAAAGAAAAAACAAAGAACTATGCACCACGTGTGTCCTTGAGTGAACTGGTTTAATGGGCTTTTGTTTGTTTTAAGATCAAATCGTGCAATTGAAGTCTGTAAATGTTCATCACAAAACACATAGATACACATGCTCTTGCACACTTAGCAAGCACACAGGATTTCCCTCAGAGCAGATGCTCTGTACAATGTTCACTTGAAAAAAACTAAACAACATGCACAATTGTATCTCAAGAAACTTAAAATTGGTTAAATTAGCACTAACTGGTGACCCTTAAACTGAAAGCTAGCTATTCGCGAGTGACAGAAAATGTGTTTGTTTTTATGGTCTCTTTGCAGTGGCCTGTATTTATCAAAAGACAGAGCATCCATGGATTTGCCTAAACATTAGGGGCCAGATTTATCAATATTTGCCAAAAAGCAACACAGCAAGACAACTTGCTATGCTGCATCAAATGGAGAGAGAAGGATTGCGCTGCGCTGCATCAAATAGAGAGAGAAGGAACGCGCCATATTTACTAACATATGGCGCATTCCTGCTTTCTCTCTGCACTAGCGCAATTGGACTGCCAAGCACCAATGCAGGCACCCTTACACCATGGTGCAAGGGTGCCTGAGTTACAGCCAGAATTGTTTTTGTGCAGGAAGGGACACCTTCCTGCACATAAATAATCCCCCAGAGGCATTTTCCTCTTTCTATGCGTGCTGCAGAATGCCACACATGTGGAAAGAGGAAATAACAAAGATAAATAAACATATGTCTCCTCTTCACACCTCACCTAGGAGTGCATAGGCCAGATTTACTATGCCATGCAAAGCCAAGCATAGCAAATATAACTTAATTGCTTGTGTTGCCTTGCGGAGCCTTGCATGACACAAGGGAAATGCAAACCCTTGATACACCTAAGCATAGGTAACCAGGCAAAATCATTTAATTATAAACTGATTTCTTTCAGAAAACGTCTGTAAATGAACCAGGCAGCAAACAGAAATAACCACAATCAATCAATCAGACATTTTAAAGTGAGCCACATCACCCGTGAGCGTCTCGAGGTGCTGGAGCTGTTTACGGCTGCATGGAGGTTCATCAGGGTTGTTGGTGCGTCTGGGGTCCAGAGCTCGGAGGTCAGAGGCAGTGTACCTTAGTGGCTGAAAGAGCCAGGGGTCCTGACGCAGACAGGCTTGCCTTTGGCGCGGCCGCGCAGCGGCCTCCATTAAGTAGGCCCTGGGAGTAGGGTGGGTGCTGGGAGGTGGTAGGCGGGGCTAGGCGGGAGAAGGGAAAATGGGCAACAGGCGGGAGCAGCAATGGAAAAACAAGGAAAAACTGTGAAAAACGAGGCAAAAGCAGGAGAAAGCAGTCAGAAAAATGGGGGAAGGGAAAGAGAAAGCAGTAAAAGTAAGGCAAAAGGCAGAACTCAGAAAAACTGATGAAAGGAAGGAGAAAGCAATAAAAATGATGCGAACAGCCGAAGAAGCACTCAGAAAAACGAGGGAAAGGAAGGTGTAGGAGGTAAAAACGAGGCAAAAAGCATAATATAGCACTCAGAAAAATAGGGGAAAGGAAGGAGAAAGCTGTAAAAAGGAGGCAAAAAGCAGAAGAGAGCACTGAGAAAAAAGGGGGGAGAAAGGAGAAAGCAGTAAAAACGAGGCAAAACAGATAAGAAAGCACTCAGAAAAACAGGTGAAAGGAAGGAGAAAGCAGTAAAACGAGGCAGACGCAGGGTAGAGCGATGCGAGATCACGGGAGAGATGGGCCTGGGGCCCCAAAGCACATAAATCAAAGGGATTCTTTTGCTTAATTGCTTATTCTTTTTACATAATCTCTGTACTCTTTTTCTCAGAGGATACGCAGATGCAGCATGCAGAAGGCCCTCTAAAAGAGAATGCCGAGCTCCTAATTAGCCAGGTTTCATGGAACTGGGTGGGTGATGGAGGGTGCCCCTGTGAGAAGTTGGCCTGGCATATGCTGTCCACTAATTATAGTGGGCACCTTGCACCAGTCCAAATCGACTCTTATGGTAGGTAGGTTAAAGACAACCTTATTGAAAGCTATCCTAGTGGTAGCTGTGGAGAGCAGCCTTCAGGCTAAGTCTTGAAGGAATGTAAAGCAGCTTGTTTTACCAGTCTATAATCTCTTGAGTGACCAAATGAAAGAGCACCACACCAGGTATATATTCAAAATATATGTATTTATTACTAAACACACCCCTCTAGTCTCTTTATGAGGCTAGAGTTCGAAGTACATAGGTTATAAGATCTTAAATCACAGTAATAGCACAAATACACGTTTGGGCCCTAGGGGCGTACCAAACCATATACCAATAAAGTGGTATGCGAACCACGACTGAACTAGACACTAGGCCTAGAGCCTCTAGAAGTGCTTGGACCACAAGGAACCACCCAAGGTAGTGACACAGGGGACCCACGGGAGACGCGTGCAGTGTAAATACACAACCGCGATACGCCGTTAACTTCTATGGAGAAAGTCGGGATCGGGAAAATAGAGGAAAGGGACACTTAAAAGAGGACTAGGACAAAACCCTTTGAGATCTAGGACTTTGAAGAGTCTCTACCCACGGGAGCACCGGAGTACTCGTGTTACCTCACCCAGGGAAGCCGGGTGCATAGGTGCCTTTCGGGGTCGGGTTTCGTCGTCGGTTCTTATGGCGATCTGCTGCAAAGTGCTGCTGGCGACCAGGAGAAAAGTGTCCGGGTGGATCCAAGAGTGGATCGGAGTTCTGAAGAACCTGAAAGCAGAGGGGACAGAGTCTGGGTCACTAGCCAGTGACCAGGGAGGCGATGGACAGATGCCCACCGATGTCGAGTGCTTCAGGTTCGATGACAGTCGTCTTGACTCTTCAGCCACGAGGTCCGGGAGGCGTTGTCGGCGACCAGGAGCAGGATTCGGGCTGTTGCTCGATGTCTGTCGAGTGCAGAGGTGTCGGCGACCAGATTGGACCCAACAAGCCTTGGCAACGGCAAGTCTCGAGTAAGATGTAGATCGTCGATGATGCAGACTAGCAAGGTCTGGGGAACTCACCCAGCGAGGGTAAGTGAGGGCAGGCCTGGAGCAACCAGACTGCCAAGTAAAGGAAAGATTGGCCTTCGTTAAGGGCTACTAGCCAACGGGCTAGCGACCGCGAAGGAGCCTCGTGACGCCGCACGTGGAGCTGGCTTACAGGACACTCGTGGAGTGGGGGCCAGTGATCTTCGGTGCAGGTGGTGCTGGAGGCTAGGGCTACTCGGAGCCCAAAGCACGACTTCTTGGGAGACCCAGAAGATGGTGCACTTGCAAATGTGCTCGGTGTCCAGGGGTCACGGTCTCAAATCACCCACGATAGCAACGGGCCTCAGCTTTGCTGGGGACTCAGGGTAGCCTCGGGGAAGTCTGAGAATCCACCTCTGGTGATGCGATGACTTCGGCGTCCGACGGGAGCTTCAGTAATGCGAACCGGACAGATGCTTCTTTGGTGCCTGCCAAGCAGGGGAGTCACTCCTTGACCCCAAGGGAGATTCTTCAGTCCTCTAATCGTGAGTAGAGCGTCGAAGGTCCAGGATTCTGTTTCAGAGTTTTGTCCAGGTATATCTAAAGTCCTAAGGTCTGGGTTCCTACCTTTATTCTAAAAATAGGGGATGGACTACTCTGTGGCCCCACCTATGGGTGGGTCAGGGCAGAGGGGTGGCTACACCCCTTTCCCTTTGCCCAGTTCGCGCCAAAGCAGGGGCTGCAAGCCCCTGATCCGGTTTGAACTGGGGTATGCACAGGGACACCAAATGTGCCCCCAGTGCAGGACTTCAAAGCACCCGAAAGTGCTCCCGCCCAGCCCCAATACACATTGTCCTGTCTGGGGAGGTGGTCACACCTCCCTGGGACAGGAAACCTATTGTCCAGGCCTCCCCTGCCGGAGTTTCGTCCAGCAGCAGGAGGCCAGACTCGTGTCTGTGGCAGCAGCATCCATTTTGTGATGCCAGGGCTCTGGAAAGAAGTTACCGGACTCGTCAGAGTTAACATGCCTTTCCCTCTAGAAGGGTGAAATGCTACCCCCGCCGCCAGGATTGGCGGGGGTAGTATTCCAAGATGTTTGACACCAAACACGACATGTTTAGGTGCAGCCATTCCATAGTTAGCATTTTACCGCGAGGATATAATGCGTTTAAGAGTATATGGTCAGGCTGCACTACAAACAGCATCAGAGATGGTCTCCGAACGCTGCAGAGGGGCCCTGCTCATGCAGGGGCACCCTCTCACATAGGAACCATGCACTCTGCCTTTAGGATTGATAAGGCCTGCCTTAGGAGTGACTTATAGGTTTATATGTGTGTATGCATTTAGTGATATAGGTAACCTATACCACAGCAAGGGGTGCATGCACCACCTTACCCAGGCTGCAGTAGCAGACCTGTGGTGTCAGTTTGGATGGCCTACCAGGGGTGGCATAATACATGCTGCAGCCCCTGGCAGGCCTCTGAGGTACCTATGCCCTTGGTACATAGTATACCATATACTAGGGACTTACAAGGGCACTCCAGATCCCAATCAGTGATGTGCCTAAGGCACATGGAGACCCTTTTAAAGAGGAAACAGCTAGGCTGGGGTTCTGAATAGCAGGGCCCCAGCCAGACTAATGTCGAAAACCAGTGAAGTATCAGCAAAAAGTGGGGGTACCCCTGTGAAGCAGATCCTACTCTCCTACACAACCCCCCAAACGTAGGGACATTAAACTAACCTTGCCCAGTTAAGTCTTCATGTTCTAAGTGGAAATACCTAGAGAGTCCATCTGCATTCGCATGGTTACTCCCAGGCCTATGTTCCACTGTAAAGTCCATCCCCTGTAGGGAAATGGACCACCTAAGCAGTTTGGGGTTTTCACCCTTCATTTGTTTTAGCCATAAGAGGGGCTTATGGTCTGTCTGAACCAGGAAGTGTGTACCAAACAAGTATGGCCTCAACTTCTTCAGAGCCCAGACCACAGCAAAGGCCTCCCTCTCTATGGCTGACCAACGTTTCTCTCTAGGGGTCAGCCTTCTGCTAAAAAAGCTACTGGCTGATCCTGACCTTCTTCATTCAATTGTGACAGTACAGCCCCTACCCCCAATTCAGATGCATCAGTTTGAACAATGAACTTCTTGGAGTAATCAGGACTCTGCAGAATTGGAGCAGTGCACATGGCCTGCATGAGGTCATCAAATGCCTTTTGACAGCTAACTGTCCACTGAACCTTTTGGGCATTTTCTTAGAAGTTAAGTCATTCAAGGGTGTCACTATTGATCCATACCCCTTGACAAATCTCCTATAGTACCCAGTCAGGCCTAAGAAGGCTCTCACCTGAGTCTGGGTAGTGGGAGCAGTCCAGTCCATGATGGTCTGGATCTTGCTCTGCAAAGGTTGAACCTGGCCTCCACCCACAAGGTGGCCCAGGTACACAACCTGACTCTGCCCTATCTGGCACTTAGTGGCCTTGATAGTCAGGCCTGCCTTTTGCAGGGCCTGTAAAACATTCCTGAGGTGGACCAGGTGATCCTCCCAGGTGGAGCTAAAGACAGCAATATCATCTAGATAAGCTGCACTATAGGCTTCCAGTCCTGTGAGAACTGTGTTCACCAACCTCTGGAAAGTGGTAGGTGCATTTTTCAGACCAAAGGGCATTACCACAAATTGATAATGCCCACTAGGGGTTGAAAATGCTGTTTTGGGCTTTGCAGTATCAGCTAATCTGATCTGCCAGTAGCCAGCTGTTAGGTCAAATGTGCTGAGATATTTGGCAGAGGCCAAAGTATCTATGAGCTCATCTGCCCTGGGTATTGGATGGGCATCAGTCCTAGTGACTGCATTGAGGCCCCTGTAGTCTACACAAAACCTCATCTCTCTTTTTCCACCACTGTTGTGAGGTTTCGGTACTAGGACTACTGGACTAGCCCAAGGGCTATCTGAGGGCTCAATTACTCCCAATTCCAACATTTTCTGGACTTCAGTCCTGATACAGTCCCTGACATGGTCAGGTTGCCTATAAATCTTGTTTTTAATAGGCAGACTGTCCCCAGTGTCCACTTCATGAGTGCACCAGGTGGTCTGACTGGGTGTCAGTGAAAACATATGTCTAAACTGATTGAGGACTTGCCTGCAATCAGTTTGTTGCTGGGTAGTGAGGCTGCCTGCCAAGGCTACACCATCAACTGACCCATCGTCAGGGTTCTGTGAGAGCAGGTCAGGGAGTGGGTCACTCTCTTCCTCCTGCCCTTCATCAGTAGCCATGAGCAAGCCCATGTCTGCCCTGTCCACATATGGCTTAAGTCTGTTGACATGGAGAACCCTTTGGGGACTCCTGGGTGTTCCCAGGTCCACTAAGTAAGTGACCTCACCCTTCTGCTCAACAATAGTGTGGGGTCCACTCCATTTGTCTTGGAGAGCTGCTGGGGCCACTGGCTCCAACACCCACACCTTCTGTCCTGGCTGGTAAACAGTCAGAACAGCCTTTGGTCATGCCAGGCCTTCTGAAGTTCCTGGCTAGCCTCAAGGTTTTTGGTTGCCTTTTTCATGTACTCAGCCATCCTGGAGCGGAGACCAAGTACATAGTCCACTATATCTTGCTTTGGGGGCTTGAGAGGTAACTCCCATCCTTCCTTCACCAAGCACAGTGGACCCCTCACAGGGTGGCCAAACAGGAGTTCAAAAGGGCTGTAACCAACCCCCTTCTGAGGCACCTCCCTATATGCGAATAAAAGGCAGGGCAAGAGTATGTCCCATCTACGCCTAAGCTTTTCTGGGAGCCCTTTAATCATGCCCTTCAAGGTTTTGTTGAATCTCTCAACTAAACCATTGCATTGTGGGTGATAGGGTGTGGTGAACTTATAAGTAACTCCACACTCCTTCCACATTGCTTTTAAGTACCCAGACATGAAGTTTGCACCCCTGTCTGATACTACCTCCTTAGGAAAGCCCACTCTTGAGAAAATTCCCAGGAGGGCCCTTGCCACCACAGGTGCTGTAGTGGTCCTAAGGGGTATAGCCTCTGGATACCTGGTGGCATGATCCACTACCACCAGTATAAATCTGTGCCCAGATGCTGTTTGGGGATCCATGGGACCAACAATGTCAATCCCTACCCTCTCAAAGGGCACCCCCACCACAGGCAGTGGTATCAGGGGGCCTTTGTAGTGCCACCTGCCTTGCCACTGGCTTGGCAGGTTACACAGGAGCGACAAAACTCCTTACTGTCTTCAGACATGTGGGGCCAGTGAAAGTGAGGGACAATTCTGTCCCAAGTCTTGTTCTGGCCCAGGTGTCCTGCTAAGGGAATATCATGGGCTAGGGTCAATAGGAAGCCCCTGAACTTCAAAGGTATTACCAACCTCCTGGTAGCACCAGGCTTGGGGTCTCTACTCTCTGAGTACAGGAGTCCATCATCCCAATACACTGTATGGGGACCACTAGCTTTCCCAGCAGCCTCAGCAGCAGCTTGCTGTCTGAGGGGTTCAAGGGAGGGGCAGCTCTGCTGCTCCTGGCTCAGATCTGCCCTAGAAGGTCCCCCTGTCCCCAAGAACTCAACCTGGTCAGGTTCAAGTTCCTCTGGGACAGTTCCTTCTTCAGGGCTGAGATCATCCCCCTCAAGGGACTGATCTTCCTCCTGAGCCAAGGGGAAGGCACTGCCTTAACCCTACTACTCCTCCTCTTGGAAGGCACTTGGTCCATTCTTCCAGAATCCAAGGCCTGTTCAGTTTTAGACAGTTTAGCTTGTGACCTGGTCACAGCAAACACATCTGCAGGGATCCCCAGCATTTCTGCATGGGTCCTGAGCTCCACTTCTGCCCAAGCAGAAGTCTCTAAGTCATTGCCAAGCAAGCATTCGACTGGTAGGTTTGCACTTACCACAACCTTCTTAAGGCCAGTTACCCCTCCCCAGGAGAAGTTAACAACTGCCAGAGTATGGTCTGTTCTGACATTGCTAGCATTGGTCACTTGGTACATCTCACCAAGCATAACTTGCCCAGGAAGCACAAGGTCTTGTGTCACCATTGTGACACTTGCCCCTGTGTCCCTAAATGCCAAAGCCTCACGTCCATTGATTAAAGGCTGTTGTCTGTACTTGCCCAGATTACTGGGACTCACAGTGGAGGTCACATCCATGCCTCCATCACAGACTAACACAGCCTGAGTCAGTTCCCTGACTAAGTCAGAGCCCAACTCAGTTCCCAGGGTGAACCCTACTAAACCCTTTGCTGGAGCACTTCCACCAACTGTACTAGGGGGAACAGGTGCCTTAGGGGCATTGGTGGGTGCTGGACTGGAGTCTTTGGACTTGGTGCAATCACTGGTCCAGTGGGTCTTTTGCTTACAGACCTTGCACCATGGTTTTCTTTGGCCTTTACCCTTGGTAGACTGGGAATCCCCACCAGAAGAAGATTTTTGGGGGCCTGATGAAGACTTTTGATCTTTACCCTTCTCCCCACCCTTGTCAGAGTTCTTAGCATCTTGCTTCTTGGTTTCCCCACCTTGGTTCTGTACCTTCTGCTTCACCCTGGTTCTGACCCATTTGTCTGCCTTCTTTCCCAATTCTTGGGGAGAGGTCAGATCAGAGTCAACCAGGTACTGATGCAACAGCTGGTTTTGACAGTTATTAAGAATCTGCTCCCTCATTATCAGATTATACAATCCTGAGAAGTCACACACCTTACTGCCCATCAACCAGCCTTCCAGAGCCTTGGCAGAACAATCCACATAGTCTACCCAGTCTTGAGTCTGTGCTTTTGGGTGTCTCTGAACTTCAACCTGTACTGTTCAGTGGTTAGGCCAAACCCATCAATAAGAGCACTCTTCAAGACCTTGTAGTTGTCAGCATCCTCCTCTCTAACAGTGAGGAGCTTGTCTCTACCTTTGTCAGCAAAGGAGAGCCACAAGATTGCTGCCCACTGCTCCTGAGGGACCTTCTGTACTTTACAGGCCCTCTCTAAAGCAGTTATCCATTTGTGGATATCATCCCCACTCTGGTAGGGAGGGACAATCTTGCTCAGGTTCCTATGGTCATAGGACCTTTCCCTATCTCTAGGGACATGGCTGCCACCATGGGACTCTAGTCCCAACTTTCTTCTCTCTCTAAGGAGATCTAGGGATTCTCTATCTAGAGCCAATTGCTTCTTCCTGATCTCTAGTTGAGTTTCCTCATACTGGACCAGTCTCTTTCTTCTCTCATGAGAGGATTCCCTCCTGTGAGAAGAAACAGAGCTCCCTATTGAGGTGCCAGAGTGGTTAGACTCCTGAGAAGGAGACCTAGACTTTCTGAGCACACTCATAATCCTTCCTGGGGGACAAAGGTGTGGTTCTCTAGATCCTCATCTTCATCTTCCCCAGAAGGGATTGGGTTTTCCAGGTCAGGGTCATTGTCACCCTCCTGGTCAGTTTCAGAGGGGGCTGGGGGTAGTAGTACCCCTGGCCCCTTCCTCATCTGCTGGCCCACCCTCTGCTCCTACCCCTTCAGTCTCTGAGGACTTACTAAGATCATAAGCCACCAACAACTCCTGGAGGTGTTGGGTGGTGGGACTTTGGCCTGTCCTTAATTTCCTCACGTTACACAAAGCTCTCAGTTCCAAGAATGGGAGTGTGTCATACTTGGAGGGGGAAGCTCAATGGCTTCCTGCAGGGCATCTTTGGATCCTGCTTTTAAAGACATTACTAGTGTGGTGTGGTGTATGCACTACCTACTCTAGTGTGGCCTACTAAACTCTCTTGAGTTGTAGAAAGGGTTGTGCTATCCCTTAACACACAACTCTAAGTTCAGTAGAACTTACTGATATTCTAAGCTTAAATTATATGTACCTTAGGTACCTTTAGTGGTTTTCAGTTGATCAATTCAATTGAGATTATCTGGTAAAACAATAGCAAGCTGGAATCCCACACGCTGCACACCAATGTGAGAAGTTGGCCTGGCATATGCTGTCCACTAATTATAGTGGGCACCTTGCACCAGTCCAAATCGACTCTTATGGTAGGTAGGTTAAAGACAACCTTATTGAAAGCTATCCTAGTGGTAGCTGTGGAGAGCAGCCTTCAGGCTAAGTCTTGAAGGAATGTAAAGCAGCTTGTTTTACCAGTCTATAATCTCTTGAGTGACCAAATGAAAGAGCACCACACCAGGTATATATTCAAAATATATGTATTTATTACTAAACACACCCCTCTAGTCTCTTTATGAGGCTAGAGTTCGAAGTACATAGGTTATAAGATCTTAAATCACAGTAATAGCACAAATACACGTTTGGGCCCTAGGGGCGTACCAAACCATATACCAATAAAGTGGTATGCGAACCACGACTGAACTAGACACTAGGCCTAGAGCCTCTAGAAGTGCTTGGACCACAAGGAACCACCCAAGGTAGTGACACAGGGGACCCACGGGAGACGCGTGCAGTGTAAATACACAACCGCGATATGCCGTTAACTTCTATGGAGAAAGTCGGGATCGGGAAAATAGAGGAAAGGGACACTTAAAAGAGGACTAGGACAAAACCCTTTGAGATCTAGGACTTTGAAGAGTCTCTACCCACGGGAGCACCGGAGTACTCGTGTTACCTCACCCAGGGAAGCCGGGTGCATAGGTGCCTTTCGGGGTCGGGTTTCGTCGTCGGTTCTTATGGCGATCTGCTGCAAAGTGCTGCTGGCGACCAGGAGAAAAGTGTCCGGGTGGATCCAAGAGTGGATCGGAGTTCTGAAGAACCTGAAAGCAGAGGGGACAGAGTCTGGGTCACTAGCCAGTGACCAGGAGGCGATGTACAGATGCCCACCGATGTCGAGTGCTTCAGGTTCAATGACGGTTGTCTTGACTCTTCAGCCACAAGGTCCGGGAGGCGTTGTCGGCGACCAGGAGCAGGATTCGGGCTGTTGCTCGATGTCTGTCGAGTGCAGAGGTGTCGGCGACCAGATTGGACCCAACAAGCCTTGGCAACGGCAAGTCTCGAGTAAGATGTAGATCGTCGATGATACAGACCAGCAAGGTCTGGGGAACTCACCCAGCGAGGGTAAGTGAGGGCAGGCCTGGAGCAACCAGACTGCCAAGTAAAGGAAATATTGGCCTTCGTTAAGGGCTACTAGCCAACGGGCTAGCGACCGCGAAGGAGCCTCGTGATGCCGCACGTGGAGCTGGCTTACAGGACACTCGTGGAGTGGGGGCCAGTGATCTTCGGTGCAGGTGGTGCTGGAGGCTAGGGCTACTCGGAGCCCAAAGCACGACTTCTTGGGAGACCCAGAAGATGGTGCACTTGCAAGTGTGCTCGGTGTCCAGGGGTCACGGTCTCAAGTCACCCACGATAGCCACGGGCCTCAGCTTTGCTGGGGACTCAGGGTAGCCTCGGGAAGTCTGAGAATCCACCTCTGGTGATGCGATGACTTCGGCGTCCGACGGGAGCTTCAGTAATGCGAACCGGACAGATGCTTCTTTGGTGCCTGCCAAGCAGGGGAGTCACTCCTTGACCCCAAGGAGATTCTTCAGTCCTCTAATCGTGAGTAGAGCGTCGAAGGTCCAGGATTCTGTTTCAGAGTTTCGTCCAGGTATATCTAAAGTCCTAAGGACTGGGTTCCTACCTTTATTCTAAAAATAGGGGATGGACTACTCTGTGGCCCCACCTATGGGTGGGTCAGGGCAGAGGGGTGGCTACACCCTTTCCTTTGTCCAGTTCGCGCCAAAGCAGGGGCTGCAAGCCCCTGATCCGGTTTGAACTGGGGTATGCACAGGGACACCAAATGTGCCCCCAGTGCAGGACTTCAAAGCACCCGAAAGTGCTCCCGCCCAGCCCCAATACACATTGTCCTGTCTGGGGAGGTGGTCACACCTCCCTGGGACAGGAAACCTATTGTCCAGGCCTCCCCTGCCGGAGTTTCGTCCAGCAGCAGGAGGCCAGACTCGTGTCTGTGGCAGCAGCATCCATTTTGTGATGCCAGGGATCTGGAAAGAAGTTACCGGACTCGTCAGAGTTAACATGCCTTTCCCTCTAGAAGGGTGGAATGCTACCCCCGCCGCCAGGATTGGCGGGGGGTAGTATTCCAAGATGTTTGACACCAAACACGACATGTTTAGGTGCAGCCATTCCATAGTTAGCATTTTACCGCGAGGATATAATGCGTTTAAGAGTATATGGTCAGGCTGCACTACAAACAGCATCAGAGATGGTCTCCGAACGCTGCAGAGGGGCCCTGCTCATGCAGGGGCACCCTCTCACATAGGAACCATGCACTCTGCCTTTAGGATTGATAAGGCCTGCCTTAGGAGTGACTTATAGGTTTATATGTGTGTATGCATTTAGTGATATAGGTAACCTATACCACAGCAAGGGGTGCATGCACCACCTTACCCAGGCTGCAGTAGCAGACCTGTGGTGTCAGTTTGGATGGCCTACCAGGGGTGGCATAATACATGATGCAGCCCCTGGCAGGCCTCTGAGGTACCTATGCCCTGGGTACATAGTATACCATATACTAGGGACTTACAAGGGCACTCCAGATCCCAATCAGTGATGTGCCTAAGGCACATGGAGACCCTTTTAAAGAGGAAACAGCTAGGCTGGGGTTCTGAATAGCAGGGCCCCAGCCAGACTAATGTCGAAAACCAGTGAAGTATCAGCAAAAAGTGGGGGTACCCCTGTGAAGCAGATCCTACTCTCCTACAGCCCTACTGCACTGGCTCCCCGTCAGCAAGAGAATCACGTTCCGACTCCTCACCCACGCACACAAAGCCCTCCACAACCAAGGCCCCAGATACCTCAACGACCGTCTGACCTTCTACACTCCCACCCGCCAGCTACGATCGACCAACCACGCCCTCGCCGCCGTCCCCCGCATCCGAAGAGCCACAACGGGAGGAAGATCCTTCTCCTACCTGGCTGCCAAGACGTGGAACTCCCTACCCATCCACCTCCGCCTTACCCAAGACCACCTCTCCTTCAGGAAGCAACTCAAGACCTGGCTGTTCGAACAGTAGCGGACCCCCCTCCCCCAAGCGCCTTGAGACCCTCCGGGTGAGTAGCGCGCTATACAAATGATTGATTGATTGATTGATACAGCCCCCATTAGGCCTCCTAGTCTCTCCTGGTAGATGAGGATGAGCATTCATTGCCTACCCCAAATGTAGTGGTATAGGGTGAATCTAGGTACAGTGCACCACGTTTAGTAAAGCTGTAATAAATATGTCAAAGTTAAATAAAAAATAATGTTATGACAATTCAATAACATAGCATATTTACAGTGCAGGTGGTAAGCTAACTAGTAGAAAACAAAGAAAACAATGCACAATAAAATGCACAGTGAATATAAACAGTGTAATAGTAAAACCATGGCTCCAGGTAGTGTTTGGACAAAATATAGTTTTAAAAATATCAGGAGACAGACATATCAAAATTAAATATTGTGACACACAATTATCATGATGCACAAATATCGTTGGCAAGAATATCGTTTTTTGAGGTAAGTAATATAGTTGTAAATATTATTGATGTTTTTAGTATTATTTTCACTAATATACTGCATACAAATATAGTTATATTTATTTTAATGTGTTTTAGTTGACATTCATTCTATATGTTACTATTGTTTATATAAATGTTATTGATTGTTTTTAAAATATAGCTTGAAATGTTAAGTGATTTAGAATTTTTTATTAATTTTTAATACTAATTTATAGTGTCGTAGTGGGTTGTTGGTTTTGTGGGGCAATAGGGTGGGAAGTTAAATAGGTAATGTATAATTGAGAACTTTAAAATACATTTTATTTAATTATATGATTGATATTTATTATGTAATTTATGTAACACTGATTTATTATTGTTATATGTCATTTGCGGGCTGTTAGGTTTGTAGGGGTATAGGGCAGAAAGCTAATTAATAAATAATTGAATAATAATGAATTATTAATTGGTAATAAATTATTTAATTGATTTTTAATTATGTAATTTATGGAATACTTATTTATTTTACTTATATTTTAGTTGCGGGCTGCTAGGTTTGTAGTGTGTAGGATAGGAAGTTAATTAGGTAATAAATGATTAACAATTTATTATTAATTGTTAATTAATTATTTAATTGAGTTTACATTTTGTAAAATATGGACTGCTGATCCACACTTATATTTTAGTTGCAGGGGAGAAAGGTTTGTAGGGTAGAGGGTGGGAATTTAATTAAGTACCAGTTAATTAACTATTAATTATTATTTTCAATATGTAAATTGTGGAATAGTTATTCAATTTCATTTCATTTTAGTTAGTATTAATTATTAATTTTTAATTATTTTTTTGTGTAAGTTATGGAATAGTTCTTTTCTAGTTATGTTTTGGGTGCGAGCTGCTAGGTTTGTAGGAGTACAGGGTGGAAAGTTAATTAACTTATAATTTAATAACAATTATTTATCAATTGATAATTTTATTGAATAGTAATTATTTAAAATAATTAATTGTTTCTAGTATATTATATATATATATATATATATATATATATATTCACTGTTATAGTTAGTTGGACATTTCACTCATACAAAACCAGAGAAATTCGGCCGTTATAGTTAGTTGAGCTAACTATAACTTGCGCCCCCGCAATGCACTGCTGATGACGTCACATGTTACATCACTCATGACATGGTCAGTGACATCACTGATGACATCACTGATGACATCTCAAATGACATCACTGATGACATCATCCAGTGGCTGATTGTTTCTAAAGAGTTTAAATATGTTTTATACATATATATGCCAAGGTGTATTGAAGAATGAGTGGGTATATGAGTGTCTGAATGGATGATTTAATAGGTGCATGACTGACTGTATAAGTGAGTGATTAAACGTGTCTGACTAATATATGGGTGACTGACTAATCTGTATGAATGTCTGTATCAGTCTGTCAGTTGGTGTGTAAGTGGCTGCTTGGGTTGGTGAGTAGCTACATGAGTATCTATATATCAGTTTTTGATTGGTTGTCTGAGTACCTGAATGGGTGTGTCAGAGTCTGTGTTGGTGGGCAGGGTGTGTGTGACTCCCTGCATGGATGTGTGAGGGGGTGATTCACTGGGTGTATGGGTTCAAGAGTGCATCTGTGAGGGGCTATATGGGTGGGTGAGTGTGTGTATAGCTGTGTTGGTGAGTGAATGGATGTCTCAGTGGTACATCTGTGAGTAACTACATATGTGAAAGGCAGTATATGTGAGTGTTGGAGTATATAAATGATTATATGTGAGAGTGAGTGATTGTGAGAGTAGCTGTATGGATGAGTGTGTGCTTGTTTCAGTGATTGTATAAGAGTGTAAGTATGTGTTAGTATCTGTATAAATAAGTGAGGTGGTGTGTGTATAACTGTGTAGGTGAGTAAATGGGAGTGTGATTGATTCTTTGCATTATTGACTAGCTGTGTGAGTAACTCTATGGGTGAGTGGCAGTGTGTGAGTGTCTGTATGGTGGTATGAGTACATATGATAGTAGCTGTATTGATGAGTGACTGTATTTATGAGTGACTGTATGGATGAGGGAGTAGATGTGTGTGTAGACCTATGAATCAGTGAGTGGGTATTGAGTAACTGGATGATGTCATCAGTGATGTTATCAGTGATGTCATTTGAGATGTCATCACTGATGTCATCAGTGATGTCACTGACCATGTCATGAGTGATGTAATATGTGACGTCATCAGCAGTGCATTGCGGGGGCGCGAGTTATAGTTAGCTCAACTAACTATAAAGGCCGAATTTCTCTGATTTTGTATGAGTGATATGTCCAACTAACTATAACGTCCCTGAAACCTATGGTTTTTTCAGTGAATTTCTAAGGTTTTTTAAATGCTAATTTCTAACTATAACGTCCCTGAAATCTATGGTTTTTTCAGTGAATTTCAAAGGTTTTTTAAATGCTAATTTCTAACTATGCCTACAGAGGTAGGACATGTGCAGAAAGAGGAAGAAAGTCAGTCTCTCTCTGTCAGTTAGTCTCTCTCTCAGTCAGTCAGTCTCTCTCTCAGTCAGTCAGTCTCTCTCTCAGTCAGTCTCTCTTTCTATCAGACAGTCTCTGCCAGTCAGTCTCTCTCTGTCAGTCAGTCTCTCTCTGTCAGTCAGTCTCTCTCTCTCTTTCAGTCAGTCTCTCTCTCAGTCAGTCAGTCTCTCTCTCAGTCAGTGAGTCTCTCTGAGTCAGTCAGTCTCTCTCAGTCAGTCTCTCTCTCTGTCAGTCAGTCTCTCTCAGTCAGTCAGTCTCTATCTCAGTCAGTAAGTCTCTCTCAGTCAGTCAGTCTCTCTCTGTCAGTCAGTCTCTCTCTCAGTCAGTCGGTCTCTCTCTCTCTGTCAGTCAGTCTCTCTCTCTCTCTGTCAGTCTCAGTCAGTCAGTCTCTCTCTCAGTCAGTCTCTCTCTCAGTCAGTCTCTGTCTGTCAGTCAGTCTCTCTCTGTCAGTCAGTCTCTCTCTCAGTCAGTCAGTCTCTCTCTCAGTCAGTTAGTCTCTGTCTCTGTCAGTCAGTCTCTCTCTCTGTGTCAGTCTCAGTCAGTCAGTCTCACTCTCTGTCAGTCTCTCTCAGTCAGTCAGTCTCTCCCTCTCTCTCAGTCTCTCTCTCTGTCAGACAGTCTCTCTCTCTCAGTCAGTTTCTCTCTGTCAGTCAGTCTCTCTCTCAGTCAGTCAGTCTCTCTGTCAGTCAGTCTCTCTCTCTCTCTGTCATTCTCAGTCAGTCAGTCTCTCAGTCAGTGAGTCTCTCTCAGTCAGTCAGTCAGTCACTCTCTCAGTCAGTCACTCTCTCGGTCAGTCAGTCTCTCTCTCTGTCAGTCAGTCTCTCTCTGTCAGTCAGTCTCTCTCTCAGTCAGTCAGTCTCTCTCAGTCAGTCAGTCTCTCTCAGTCAGTCAGTCTCTCAATAAGTCTGATTCTCTCAGTCAGTCAGTCTCTCTCTCTCTGTCAGTCTCTCTCTCTCTCTCTCTGTCAGTCTCTCTCTCTCTGTCAGTCTCTCTCTCTGTCAGTCAGTCTCTCTCTCAGTCAGTCAGTCTCTCTGTCAGTCAGTCTCTCTGTTAGTCAGTCTCTCTCTCTCTGTCAGTCTCTCTCTCTCTCTCTGTCAGTCTCTCTCTCTCTCTGTCAGTCTCTCTGTCAGTTAGTCTCTCTCTGTCAGTCAGTCTCTCTCTCAGTCAGTCAGTCTCTCTCTCAGTCTCTCTCTCTCTGTCAGTCTCTCTCTCTATCTCTCTCTGTCAGTCAGTTTCTCTCTGTCAGTCAGTCTCTCTCTCAGTCTCTCTCTCTCTGTCAGTCTCTCTCTCTCTCTGTCAGTCTCTCTGTCAGTTAGTCTCTCTCTGTCAGTCAGTCTCTCTCTCAGTCAGTCAGTCTCTCTCTCAGTCTCTCTCTCTCTCTCTGTCAGTCTCTCTCTCTATCTCTCTCTGTCAGTCTCTCTGTCAGTCAGTTTCTCTCTGTCAGTCAGTCTCTCTTTCAGTCTCTCTCTCTGTCAGTCTCCCTCTCTCTCTCTCTCTCTCTGTCAGTCAGTCTCTCTCAGTCAGTCAGTCTCTCTCTCTGTCAGTCAGTCTCTCTCTCTGTCAGTCAGTCAGTCTCTCAGTCAGCCAGTCTCTCTCAGTCAGTCAGTCTCTCTCAGTCAGTCCGTCTCTCCCAGTCAGTCAGTCTCTCTCAGTCAGTCAGTCTCTCTCTCTCTGTCAGTCAGTCTCTCTCAGTCAGTCAGTCTCTCTCTCTCTGTCAATCAGTCTCTCTCTCAATCAGTCTCTCTCTCTGTCAGTCAGTCTCTCTCAATCAGTCAATCTCTCTCAGTCAGTCAGTCTCTCTCAGTCAATCAGTCTCTCTCTCAGTCAGTCAGTCTCTCTCTGTCAGTTAGTCTCTCTCTCTGTCAGTCTCAGTCAGTCAGTCTCCCTCTGTCAGTCAGTCTCTCTCTCTGTCAGTCAGTCTCTCTCTCAGTCAGTCAGTCTCTCTCAGTCAGTCAGTCTCTCTCACTCTGTCAGTCTCTCTCAGTCAGTCAGTCTCTCAGTCAGTCAGTCTCAGTCAGTCTCTCTCTCTCTCTCTGTCAGTGTCTCTCTTTCTGTCAGTCTCTCTCTGTCAGTCAGTCTCTCTCTTAGTCAGTCTCTCTGTCAGTCTATCTCTCTGTCAGTCTCTCTCTCTCTCACTCTCTCTCTCTCTCTCTCTCAGTCAGTCTCTCTCTCAGTCAGTCTCTGTCAGTCACTCTCTCTCTCAGTCAGTCAGTCTTTCTCTCAGTCTCTCTCTCTGTCAGCCTCTCTCTCTCTCTCTGTCAGTCAGTCTCTCTCAGTCAGTCAGTCTCTCTCTCTGTCAGTCAGTCTAACTCTCTGTCAGTCAGTCTCTATCTCAGTCAGTCAGTCTCTCAGTCAGTCAGTCTCTCTCAGTCAGTCAGTCTCTCTCTCTGTCAGTCAGTCTCTCTCTCAGTCAGTCAGTATCTCTCTCTGTCAGTTAGTCTCTCTCTCAATCAGTCAGTCTCTCTGAGTCAGTCAGTCTCTCCGAGTCAGTCAGTCTCTCTCAGTCAGTCAATCTCTCTCTCAGTCAGTCAGTCTCTCTCTCAGTCAGTCAGTCTCTCTCTCTCTCTGTCAGTCAGTCTCTCTCTCTCTCTCTGTCAGTCTCAGTCAGTCTCTCTCTCAGTCAGTCTCTCTCTCTATCAGTCAGTCTCTCTCTCTCTCTGTCAGTCTCTCTCTCTCTGTCAGTCAGTCTCTCTCTCAGTTAGTCAGTCTCTTTCCCTCTCTCAGTCTCTCTCTCTGTCAGTCTCTCTCTGTCAGTCAGTCTCTCTGTCAGTCAGTCTCTCTCAGTCAGTCAGTCTCTCTCAGTCAGTCAGTCTCTCGCTCAGTCAGTCTCTCTCAGTCAGTCAGTCTCTCTCTCTGTCAATCAGTCTCTCTCTCTCTCTCTTTGTCAGTCTCAGTCAGTCAGTCTCTCTCTCAGTCAGTCAGTCTCTCTCCCTGTCAGTCAGTCTCTCTCCCTGTCAGTCAGTCTCTCTCTCTCAGTCAGTCAGTCTCTCAGTCTGTCAGTCTCTCTCAGTCAGTCATTCTCTCTCTGTCAGTCAGTCTCTCTCTCAGTCAGTCAGTCTCTCTCTCTCTCTGTCAGTCAGTCTCTCTCTCTGTCAGTCTCAGTCAGTCTCTCTCTGTCAGTCAGTCTCTCTCTCTGTCAGTCAGTCTCTCTCTCAGTCAGTCGGTCTCTCTCAGTCAGTCAGTCAGTCTCTCTCAGTCAGTCAGTCTCTCTCGCAGTTAGTCGGTCTCTCTCTTTCTGTCAGTCAGTCTCTCCCTCTCTCTGTCAGTCTCAGTCAGTCAGTCTCTCTCTCAGTCAGTCAGTCTCTCTGTCAGTCAGTCTCTCTCTGTCAGTCAGTCTCTCTCTCTGTCAATCTGTCTCTCTCTCTCTCTGTCAGTCTCAGTCAGTCGCTCTCAGTCAGTCAGTCTCTCCCTGTCAGTCAGTCTCTCTCTCAGTCAGTCAGTCTCTCTCTCAGTCAGTCAGTCTCTCTCTCAGTCAGTCAGTCTCTCTCAGTCAGTCAGTCTCTCTCTGTCAGTTAGTCTCTCTCTCAGTCAGTCAGTCTCTCTCTCTCTCTGTCAGCCAGTCACTCTCTCTCTGTCAGTCTCAGTCAGTCTCTCTCTCTGCCAGTCAGTCTCTCTCTCTGTCAGTCAGTCTCTCTCTCAGTCAGTCGGTCTCTCTCAGTCAGTCAGTCGATCTCTCAGTCAGTCAGTTTCTCTCTCTGTCAGTCAGTCTCTCTCTCTCTGTCAGTCTGTCAGTTAGTCTCTCTCTCAGTCAGTCAGTCTCTCTGAGTCAGTCAGTCTCTCTCAGTCAGTCAGTCTCTCTCAGTCAGTCAGTCTCTCAGACAGTCAGTCTCTCTCTCTCTGTCAGTCAGTCTCTCTCTCTCTCTGTCAGTCTCAGTCAGTCTCTCTCTCAGTCAGTCTCTCTCTCTGTCAGTCAGTCTCTCTCTCTGTCAGTCTCTCTCTGTCAGTCAGTCTCTCTCTCAGTCAGTCAGTCTCTCCCCCTCTCTGTCAGTCTCGCTCTCTGTCAGTCTCTCTCTGTCAGTCAGTCTCTCTCTCAGTCAGTCTCTCTCTCAATCAGTCTCTCTCAGCCAGTCAGTCTCTCTCTCAGTCAGTCTCTCTCAGTCAGTCAGTCTCTCTCTCTGTCAATCAGTCTCTCTCTCTGTCAGTCTCAGTCAGTCAGTCAGTCTCTCTCTCAGTCAGTCAGTCTCTCTCTCAGTCAGTCAGTCTCTCTCAGTCAGTCAGTCTCTCTCTCTCAGTCAGTCTCTCTCGCAGTCAGTCAGTCTCTCACTCTCTCTCTGTCAGTCAGTCTCTCTCTGTCAGTCTCAGTCAGTCAGTCAGTCTCTCTCTCAGTCAGTCAGTCTCTCTCTCAGTCAGTCAGTCTCTCTCAGTCAGTCAGTCTCTCTCTCTCAGTCAGTCTCTCTCGCAGTCAGTCAGTCTCTCGCTCTCTCTCTGTCAGTCAGTCTCTCTCTGTCAGTCTCAGTCAGTCAGTCTCTCTCTCTGTCAGTCAGTCTCTCTTTCTGTCAGTCAGTCTCTTTCTCAGTCAGTCGGTCTCTCTCAGTCAGTCAGTCAGTCTCTCTCAGTCAGTCAGTATCTCTCTCCGTCAGTCAGTCTCTCTCTCTGTCAGTCAGTCTCTCTCTCTCTCTCTCTGTCAGTCTCAGTCAGTCAGTCTCTCTCTCAGTCAGTCAGTCAGTCTCTCTGTCAGTCAGTCTCTCTCTGTCAGTCAGTCTCTCTCTCAGTCAGTCAGTCTCTCTGTCAGTCAGTCTCTCTCTCTGTCAGTCTCAGTCAGTCAGTTTATCTCTCTGTCAGTCAGTCTCTCTCTCTGCCAGTCTCTCTCAGTCAGTCTCTCTGTCAGTCAGTCTCTCTCAGTCAGTCTCTCTCTCTCAGTCAGTCTCTCTCTCTCTTAGTCAGTCTTTCTCTCAGTCAGTCTCTCTGTCAGTCAGTCTCTCTCTGTCAGTCTCAGTCAGTCAGTCTCTCAGTCAGTCAGTCTCTCTCAGGCAGTCACTCTCTCAGTCAGTCTCTCTCTCTTTCAGTCAGTCTCTCTCTCTGTCAGTCACTCTCTCTCAGTCAGTCAGTCTCTCTCAGTCAGTCAGTCTCTCTCAGTCAGTCTCTCTCTCTGTCAGTCAGTCTCTCTCTCAGTCAGTCTCTCTCTCAGTCAGTCTCTCTCTGAGTCAGTGAGTCTCTCTCTCTGTCAGTCTCTCTCTCTCTGTCAGTCTCTCTCAGTCAGTCAGTCTCTCTGTCAGTCAGTCTCTCTCTCAGTCAGTCAGTCTCTCTCTCAGTCAGTCAGTCTCTCTGTCAGTCAGTCTCTCTCTCTGTCAGTCTCTGTCTCAGTCTCTCTCTCTCTGTCAGTCTCTCTCTGTCATTCAGTCTCTCTCTCTCAGTCAGTCATTCTCTCTCTACCTCAGTCAGTCAGTATCTCTCTCAGTCAGTCAGTCTCTCTCGGTCTGTCAGTCTCTCTCTCTCTCTGTCAGTCTCTCTCTCTGTAAGTCTCTCTCAGTCAGTCTCTCTGTCAGTCAGTCTCTATCTGTCAGTCAGTCTCTCTGTCAGTCTCTCTCTCTGTCAGTCTCTCTCTCTCTGTCAGTCTCTCTCTCTCACTCTCTCTCTGTCAGGCTCTCTCTGTCATTCAGTCTCTCTCAGTCAGTCAGTCTCTCTCTACGTCAGTCAGTCTCTCTCTACCTCAGTCAGTCAGTATCTCTCTCTCTCAGTCAGTCAGTCTCTCTCTGTCTGTCAGTCTCTCTCTCTTTCTGTCAGTCTCTCTCTCTCTCTCTCTTTCAGTCTCTCCCAGTCAGTCAGTCTCTCTGTCAGTCAGTCTCTCCCTCAGTCAGTCAGTCTCTCTCTGTCAGTGTTCCTACCCTGCCCCTTTTCTTGTTTTTCATCTTTGTTTAACTGTTTTCTTATGACTCGGTTCAACCTAGTCCCAAGATGACTGCCAGCATTTCCTGGATGAAGTGCTTACAGCCAATCAGATTTCACGATGACATGTGTGGTTAGGCTCCGCCCAGATATCGATATTTCTTTTTCCTTTCTTTTTCCTTTAATATTTCAAACACTACTGAACGGATTTACACCATTTTAAAAAAAGGGCTCTTTCTGAACCAGGGCTACCTTTTTGCCAAATTTGGTGTAATTCCGTTCAGCAGTTCGGGCTGTAGCTTTGTCTAAAATTTCCTATGGAAATTAACATGGGGAAAATGAGTTTTGGGACCCCCCTGTTTTTCTCGGCCCTCGCTTGACGAATCACCTCGAAACTTTCAAGACAGGAGCTGACCGGAGTGCCCCACTAGTTTTGAAACTTTTGCGAAGATTCGTCAACCGGCGCCAAAGTTATTGGGAAAAGAATAAACGCTTTTTGAATAGAAACGAGGTCCTAACTATAACTACCTTCTGGCGACCGCCAGTAGGTAACATATATATATATATGTGTGATCAAGACCACTTGGTGGCGGAACCGCGCCATATCGACATGTTCCTGTAAATAAATTTTTCGGAATGCACACAACTCTAGAGTCCGTGCCCCTTTCGATGTAAAGACTTGCATCTGGGACTGTTTTACAAAAAATAATAATAATAAAAAAAAGAAAAAATATATATATATATGTATTCACTGAAAAAACCATAGGTTTCAGGCACGTTATAGTTAGAAATTAGCATTTAAAAAACCTTAGAAATTCACTGAAAAAACCATAGGTTTTAGGGACAGTTATAGTTAGTTGGACATTTCACTCGTACAAAACCATAGAAATTTCCCCGTTATAGTTAGTTCAGCTAACTATAACTCACGCACCCGCAATGCACTGCTGATGACGTCACATATTACATCACTCATGACATGGTCAGTGACATCACTGATGACATCACTGATGACATCTCAAATGACATCACTGATGACATCACTGATGGCATCATCCAGTGACTGTGTGTTTCTGTAAAGTTTAAATATGTTTAATATATATAGGCCAAGGCGTATTGAAGAATGAGTGGGTATAAGTGTCTGAATGGATGATTTAGTAGGTGCGTGACTGACTCTATAAGTGAGTGATTAAACGTATCTTACTGAATGCATGGGTTAGTGACTAAACTGTGTGAATGTCTGTATCCGTCTGTCTGTTGCTGTGTAAGCGGCTGCATGGGTTTGTGAATAGCTACATGAGTGTCTATATGGGTTATTGATTGGTTGTCTGAGTATCTGTATGGGCACCTGAGTGTTTGTGTGGGTGGGGTGTGTGTGACTCTGTGCATAGATGTGTGAGTGGGTGATTCACTGGGTGCATGGTTTCAAGAGTGCATCTGTGATGGACTGTATGGGTGGGTGAGTGTGTGTATGGGTGTGTTAGGGAGTGAATGTATATCTCAGTAGTACATGTGTGAGTAACTACATATGTGAAACGCAGTATATATGTGTGTTGGAGTATATAAATGGCTATAAGTGAGAGTGTGTGATTGTGAGAGTGGCTGTATGGATGAGTGTATGCTTGTATCAGTGATTGTATAAGAGCGTAAGAATGTGCTAGTATCTGTATGAGTAAGTGAGCTGGTGTGTGTATAACTGTATAGGTGAGTAAATGGGAGTGTGATTAATTATTTGCATGACTGACTAGGTGTGTGAGTACCTCTATGTATGAGTGGCGGTGTGTGAGTGTCTATGTAGGTGTATGAGTGCATATGATAGTCCTGTACTGAGTGACCGTAAGTATGAGTGACTGTACGGGTGAGTGAGTGGATGTGTGTGTAGACCTAAGAATCAGTGAGTGGGTATGTAGTTATTGGTGTTGGAGTGTCTATGGTTTTGAGAATGGCAGTCTGTAATTTAGAGTGGGTGTATCAAAGGTTATATTAGGGTGTGAGAAGATGCATCAAATTATCACATGGATGATGTCATCAGTGATGTCATTTGAGATGTCATCAGTGATGTCATCAGTGATGTCGCCGACCATGTCATGAGTGATGTAATATGTGACGTCATCAGCAGTGCATTGCGGGGGCGCGAGTTATAGTTAGCTGAACTAACTATAACGGGGGAATTTCTATGGTTTTGTACGAGTGAAATGTCCAACTAACTATAACTGTCCCTAAAACCTATGGTTAATGCTAGTTTCTAACTATGCCTACAAAGGTAGGACATGTGAAGAAAGAAGAAAAAACGCACAGAAAGAAGCAAAAGAAATGCAGAAAGAAGCAACAGAAGTCCACAAAGACGAAGAAAAGAGCAGGAAGAAGCAAGACATGTGCAGAAAGAACCAACAGGGGAGCAGAAAGAGGCCTTGTTGCAAAATCATCCTGTGCCCACAACTTGTTCAGACGGGTACTGGTGGTAACTGACTCGGACTAACCAGGCCTAGAGCCAGTGCTATGCTAAAAGACACTTAGAATACAGTGAAAACACCTACATACACTAGGGAACACTATGCGTTGGGGTACCCCTGTGATTAGCATGACCTCCTCTGTAAGGCCCTAGTACATAATAGGGCAGGGGGATTAAAACTTCCTCTTAAAACGCGCCCGGGGCGCGTTTGCACAGTGGTGAAGGGAGGGGGGGCCAGAGATGACATGTGTGCAAACAAGCCCTGTGGCCGTTTTAAGTTGGGAGATTAAGTCCCCTTGAATCCTGAGGGTCCCTGGGGTCCAACTAGCCCACTAGGTACATCCGGTAAGCGCCACAGAGCTGCGTTGCAGAGAGGTGTAAAAAGGGGCATGGCCTCGGACCACCTCTCTGCAACGCAGGCCTGTGGCGCTTACTGGAAGTACCTGGTGGGCTAGTTGGGCCCCAGGGTCCCTCAGGATTCAAGGGGAATTAATTTCCCAACTTAAAACGCACCACAGGGCATGTTTGCACACATGTCACCTGAGGCCCCGCACCCTCCCTTCACCACTGTGCAAACGCGCCCTGTGGCGCATTTTAAGTTGGGGTATTAGGCCACCTTGAATCCTGAGGGTCCCTGGGGCCCAACTAGCCCACCAGGTGCTTCCAGGTTTCCTGCTCTCTCTTCCAAAATCCATAGCAAACCGCAGTGTCCCGGGGGTGGGCACCCCGTGACACTGCAGGAGCCGGCTCTGGGGGGTGGCGGTCCCCAGGGCCATCACAGGCTCCAGGAGGGGGGCTGCATGGCCCCCCTCCCTTCACTTGCACAGCCCCGGGGAGGTGGTGGTCCCCGGGGCTTGGGGGTCCGTTACAGACCCCCAAATTTACATTCTTAGTGCCCCGGGGAGGTGGCGGTCCCCGGGGCATGTGGGGGGGCTCGAGCCCCCCACACAGGTTATTTTCTATCTTTAAAAAAGCCCTGGGGCTGGCGGTCCCCGGGGCTGCGGGGGCCGTGTGCCCCCTGCAAATATTCATGTAAAGCCCCGGGGGGGTGGCGGTCCCCGGGGCTTGGGGGGGCCTTGGAGGCTCCCCCTCTCATTAAAAAAGAAGCCCCGGGGGGTGGAGGTCCCTGGGGCTGCGGGGGGGCTGCGTGCCTCCCCACAACTCATAATAGAAGCCCCGGGGAGGTGGCGGTCCCCGGGACAGTGTGGGGGGGATTGAGGCCGCCCACACATTTTTTTTGTCACTGCCCCCGGGACTTGGCCCACCCGGGGGCTAAATAATAACGAAGCGCGGGAGGCCGCTCTTCGTTTTTTTTAGTTTCGCGCCCGGATCCGCGGGTCCAGCGTGCATTTTGCCGATTTCTTTTTTTTTTTAATGCTTTTTTGGGCCCTAGGGGTCCTTGTGGGACCCCCTAAGCAGGCCTAGGGGGTCAGGGTGTTTCTACCCTGCCACCTTTTCTTGTTTTTCGCGTTTGTTTTTCTGTTTTCTTGTGACTCGGTTCTACCGAGTCACAAGATGGCTGCCAACACGTCCTGGTTTGGAGTGTTGACAGCCAATTAGCATAAAGCTCGTGGTCGGGAGGGTCCGCGGATCCTCCGTGCCTCTAAATATCGAAACTTTTATTTTTGATTTTCTCAGCAACTACTGAACGGATTTACACCATTTAAAAAAAAGGATGCTTTCTGAACTAAGCACTACCTTTTTGCCAAATTTGGTGTAATTCCGTTCAGCAGTTCGAGCTGTAGCCGTGTCTAAAGTTTCCTATGGGAAATTGATTTTCCGACCCCTATTTTTTGAATTTCTCAGGAACTACTGAACGGATTTACACCATTTAACAAAAAGGACTCTTTCTAAACCAAGGGCTACCTTTTTGCCAAATTTGGTGTAATTCCGTTCAGCAGTTTGGGCTGTAGCCATGTCTAAAGTTTCCTATGGAAATTAACGTGGAGAAAACACGTTTTGGGACCCCCCTTTTTTCTTGGCCCCCGCTTGGCGAATCACCCCGAAACTTTCAAGACAGGAGCTGACCGGAGCGCCCCACTAGTTTTGAAAATTTCACGAAGATTCGTCAAACGATGCTACAGTTATTGGGAAAACAAAAAATGCTTTTCCTATGGAAAATAGGTCCTAACTATAACCACCTACCGGCGACCGCCAGTAGGTAATATATATATATATATATATATATAGAACATAATTAATAAATATATTTATTTTACATTATATTAATTTTACTGATATTTCAAATGTATTACTACAAATATATATATATATATATATATATATTGTCATAGTAATAATTGTATAATATAAAAATAATTGTCAAATAAGTTTTTATTAATTATATTATATATATTTATATATATTTATATAAATACAAACACATATATTTATATATAGTATTAAATATTAGTATAGTATATTTAATTTCCATTATATTGCACGTATTTATTAAATTATTTAACATTTACTACTTTAAACTCTATTTATATTATAAAATCTATATTTTTGTCTATTTTTGGACGATATTAATGTCAACAATATTTTTTGTCCGATATTTCTGTACTTACCATTATAAGTCTGGGAGCACGATATTGTGGTAAACATTATATTTTTGACACAATATTTTGTCAACACTATTGTTTACCATGATGTTGTGTCAGTGATCTGTCTAGGCTACGCAAACTATATATTGAACACTGTATAGCTTGCATAGCCCGGAGCACTGGAGCACTGAATTATAGTAAATGTCAGCGTAATCATGCAACCAACAGTACAACACCACAACAATGCAGTTATGAAACCATTGGACAGGTTCAGCAGTGTTCATAGTGTTTGTGGTCACTTATGATCATGGTCAGCACAATGAAAAGTGAAGGGTTCACAATCATTGTGAAAAACTGAAGGTGCTTTGTTATGGGTCAGTATTATTTTCTGTTTGCATTGCTAGTGTTCACAAGCACATGAAAGAATGAAAGAATACAGGATAAAGAAAAAGCAATGGCAAAGGTCAGACAGTGTTTCTGGTGGCCTGCAAAAGAAGAGAAGAGTATCCTGAAGCTCTGAGGATCCATCATGGACAGAGGAGAAACCCCTGCTCTCATCCTGCTCAACCTTTCAGAGGCGTTCAACACCGTCTCCTATGGCACACTCATTGCCAGGCTCCAGGACTCAGAAATCCAATGGCTCAGACTGAGCTGGATCCCCTCCATCCTCTCCCAACAGGACACTAGTCAGACTCCCCACTTTAACCTCTGAACACAAGGAGCTCATCTGCGGGTCCCCAGGGCTCCTCCCCCAGCGAAAACCCTGTCCAGCGTTTACATGGCACGTCTCGTCCGCATCAGAAGAACCCACAGCATCACTATTGTCGCCTACATGATGACACTCAGCTAATTCTCTCCCTCACTGACATGTACAACACCACCAGGACCAACTTCCCTGCCTGCATGTCCATCATGGCCAACTGGTTGCGAGAGAACTGACTCAAGCACAACACAGACAAACGGAGTTCCTGATCTTTAAAAGAAAGAGCTCCCCCTGGGACTCCTCCTGGTGACCACCCGATCTGGGTCCCACACCCGACTCCACAGACCACGCCAGAATCCTCAGTATCATCTTTGATGACAAACTCACAATGAACAAAGGTCAATGCTATGATCACATCCTACTGCCACATCCTCAGAATGCTTTGCAAGATTTTCAAATGTCTCCACACGCACAGGAGAAGCATGATCACCCAGGTCCTCATCACCAGCAGACCCAACTACAGCAACGTACTCCACATCTATCTCTAACCAACTCACGCAAAGACTCCAAAACATCCAAAACACTGCAGCCAGACTCATCCTAGACGTCCCCAGAAGCACTCACATCATTCTATATCTAACTGCGCTACCCATCCAGAAATATTGCTATTTCAAGCTGCTCATCCATGCCTACAAAACCCTCCAAAATACAAAACCAGTGTACCTCAACGACTGACTCCAAATCTACCAAACCTCCAGACAACTATGATCCACCTCTCTGTCCCTCGCACGAATCCCCCGCATACGCAGAAGCAAGACAGGAGGCGTGCATTCTACTTCATCGCCACCAAAAACTGGAATTAACTTCCTCTGCACATCGAGGGGGCGTGGTCTGGCAGCGCGGCAAGATGGCCGCTTTCTGAGCGAGCTCTGCCAGCCGGGTAATTAATCCTATAATTATCCGCTTCAACGGAGGGTCATCGCTGCCACAACGAGCCTCTGCGACTCGCCTGCAGCGTGGGATGCCGTTAAAGCCCGCCGCGGAGACCGCTGAGGGCATCGGCGCTGTGTTTGGGGCCCGGGCCTAACGTGACCTGCATGAAGAGATCGTGGCTGGCGGCAGCTGTGGAGGCTGCCGTGTTGTTGCTGCACGTTCTCCTTAAACTCCCTGCTGATTGGCGTGCCTCCGTGGGTGTACGGAGCCGCTGAGAGTAGCCTTGCTGCCACCTGGGGCCGAGGGGCCGTGAAGCTTGCGGACCCATCTTGCGGAGATTAGCGGCTCACCGGGTGAGTGCCGACTTAGGCTGCTGGAGCCCTGGGGAGCTGGTCAGGCCGCATCGGGCCGTTGGTGAGATCTGAGCCGCTGCAGCACCTGGAGGGGGACGGGTAGACCCGTGCAGTGGCTCCCACCTGTACTTCCCTGCAATCCGGCCCGGTGGGGCCTCTGCCCATCGTTATAGATCTCTGGTGCCCCCGGGGCCTGTTATTTTTTGCATTACCCTGTACGGCGGCGCTGACTGCATCGCGCCTCTTGGGAAGGCGAGGCCACTGCCTTTTTGGGTGAGGGGCGGGCCCCTTGCTGCAGCTCCCGCCGTTGCTCCTCCATCACCGGTGTCCGGAGAAGCCTGAGTTCACCGCATCTGAATATAGCAGCTCCCGCGGCCTGTCTTGCCGGCGCTGCTCAAGCGGTCTTGTCGGGCCTGATTTGAATGCGTCACCAGTGCTCTATTCAACCTGCTTACTGGACACGGGCAGTTATCTTTGAGGCACCGGCCTCAATCAGACAAGTTAATCCGCATTTTACCCATTAAGAGACTAGCGCACATAAGCCCTATAGACTGTGTTCCAGTCCTATCCGACCGGGCTGCAAATCCACCGGCTGCCCGCCACTTTATGGGTGGGCGGTTGTGACATTGGTGGATTGGGGGCAGTGTCGGCTGGCCTGTGAGTCCGGGGTCGTTGTCCCCAAATCAGAGATTACACAGTCGATTATTTGCCCTATTGACCGGCTGGCTGTCCACACTTGGCGGAAGCGGACTCTAAATTGGTTCTGGATGAAGTACGGCCTGTGCTGGTAATTGGAGGCCCTGGGGAGTCTCCCAGAGACAGAGGTGGAGGATCTGTTACGTAGCCAACGGTCCAGGGTTGCGGGCGACGTGGGGCTGTATCACTTGGAGTCGTTGCGGCCGGCTGGGCAAGGGGCCTCCGTCCTAGTGTGAGTTGCCAGGGGGCTGATTGCGAAGTGGCCAGTTGGGGATCGTTGCCTACAGCTGCGCGGTGACGCCGGTACCGCAACGCCTGCAATTATGGGGAAACAAGTTGCGAAACAGCCTAAACTAACCTTTGACAACAGACGCACCACCAGAACGACGGAGCAGGATCTGGAGGGGAGCACGGAGCGTCACACCGATTCGCAGGCTGAGGACCATGGTGAAGACCTGCGCACGCTGATGCTGGAAATGCGCTCCAGTCTCCGTACTATAGATACTAAGCTGGATGTACTTATGTCTCAACTTGGTGCCGTCAAAACAGAGGTGGGGGCACATGAGACGCGCCTGGACGTTTTGGAGACTCGCAATATGGATTTCCATGAATTCCAGGTCGAAACTAAAGAACAGCTCTTGCACATGGACAAGGTTCTAGATTTGATCAGATCCAAAAATGAAGATTTGGAGGCCCGCTCCCGTCGGAACAACCTACGGATTACGGGAATTTCGGAGACGACAGCTATATCAAAAATGGAGACCTACGTGGCTGATTCACTTCATGAACTTTTCGATCCGGCCCTGTCGGCGGTGTTCGCGGTCGAGCGAGCACACCGTACTCTGGCCCCAGGCCTCCAGTTGGTGCAACGCCTCGGCCAAAATTGGCCCAGATCCTGAACTATCAAGATCGTGACCTTATCCTCCATCTAGCCAGAGAACGGCCATTACCCACCACGGGAACATAATTTACTTTTATCCGGACTTCACGCCTGCGGTGCAGGCGACACACCGGGAAATCCCTCCTGCAAAGAGAATCCTGCTTCAGGCCCAGATCCCATACTCGTTGTTATACCCTGCCAAACTCAAGGTGTCTCATGAGGGCACGGCTCATTTTTTCATAGACGCCAAATCCGCACTCAAATTCGCTAAGCATGTTGGGGGCGGGAAGAAGAAGAAGACACAGGGTCCGAGCTCTGAGGAGGCGACAGGTGGCAGGCTCAGTGACAATGATTAGTCTATGCTTGGTCAATTTAATGCATCTGTTGTGATTATTATTTTTTTTTCTTACTCTTGCCATGTCTAGCTGTGTTCATATTGTTGCGGTTACACATTGGGTTTGCGGCGAGCCGCTTGAGGAATTGGATACTGTGATATTTACTATAGATTTGACCCTCCACCTTACTCCTGGCCACCCTGCATTCTTGTCAGGGGTGTATGCCGGCTTCACTGCTCCCACAGGGAGATCTCCCATTTAGTGGCGTACCCTTCTGGGGTATACCTCATATTTGTAAAATGTTGGAGGGGATGGGTTCTGCACAACCTGTTTGGGGGTTGGAGTGGGTGGTGGGAGGAGGGGGTTATTGTTTTGTTTTTAGCCAGGTTAATGCTTCTCAGTCCAGCAGGCACTGTCTGTGCTAGGTGGTCTATATTCTCTTCACACCTAGTATATTCAAAAGGCTGGATTCTGTACGACTGTATTATTTCTTTGCACTGCAATGTTCTTGAGGGGAAGTGTGCTCACGGGGTCCATGCTATGGCACTTTACTGGTTCATATGGCATATGTGATGTCCAATCTTAGTTTTCTAACCTGGAACATTCGAGGTTTAAATGATCACAGGAAGGCGCGGCTGGTTCATTCCTATTTAGTACGATACCACATCAATGTGTGTTTACTGCAGGAGACACACCTTAACACCATTCCATCCACTAGATTACAACACAAACGCTGGGGGCATGTTTATTCCTCTATATATTCTAATTATTCACGTGGGGTGGTGGTGCTGATGAGGCGTGGACTAGATTGGAAGGAGGGCGGGTCTTACTCGGACCCAGAGGGTAGGTACATTATAATACAAGGAGCCATGGGGGGAACCCGGTTGGTCATAGTGGCCGTCTATGGGCCGAATGTGGACACCCCCACCTTTTTTCAGGATATTTGGGCCATGGTAAGAGCGACGGAATGCGACACTGTCATTTGGGGGGGGATTTTAACGCAATACTGGACGATACACTGAACAGGAAAGGGCAGTCTCGATCCCTACATCCCAACACGATGGTTGCCCTGAACGGCATCATATCTGATGGTAATCTTATAGACATTTGACGCCATAGGCATCGATTGGCAAGAGAGGGTACATGCATCTCCGAATTTCACAAGGCCTGGTCACGACTGGATTTCTGGTTGGTGTCAAGGGACGTGGCGACATGGACAAGCGCAGTATCTCACCTCCCAAGGTCCCTGTCGAACCATGCGCCAAGTCTATTGTGCCTTACACTACCGAATTCCCCTACTAAAATGTTCAGTTGGAGACTCCCCCTCAATGCTCTGCTTGATAAGGCATTTAAGGAGGAGATAAGAGGGGATATCACAGACTACTTTGCTAATAATGCTGGTTCATTTTCCACCCAGTCCTCTTTATGGGAGGCATTCAAGGTAGTAATTAGGGGACAATGCATAGCCTGTCAGGCGGGGGTGCTGAAGGCCATAAGGGGCACGCTTGAGTCTCTAGAAAAGCAACTTAGGGGGCTTGAAATGCAGTTTTTTACCACCGACGACCCCACACTTGTGGCACAAATGAAGGAGACATTGCTTGAATTTGAGGAAGAGGCTCAGCGCAAAGTTCAGTTTTTAGGTAAATATACACAAGCCAGGAGATACGGGGAGGGTGACAGACCTGGGAGGACCCTAGCGCAAATGCTCTGCGTCCCACGTACGACTGCCTATATCACGGAGATCAGGGAAGACCCTCTGCATGTGTCTAGAGGCCCGCAAGACATACTCAACAAATTTATACAGTTTTATACTTCATTATATACGGTTCAGGACACCCTTAAGCCATATCTGGACTCATTCAAATTGCTGTGGTTGGGACGGGGCATAGGGAGTATCTTAATTTTCCCTTTACAGTGGAGGATGTAAAACAAGTGATCAAGAGCCTGCCATCGGATAAGGCACCTGGGTCCGATGGGTTAACCACTGCCTTTTACAAAGCTTATGCAGAGGAACTGGCCCCGCAGCTCATAATGCTCTATGAGGAAGCTCAAACCTTGGGAACCCTCCATGCGTGAGGCCATTATGATCACCTTGCTTAAGCCAGGAAAACCCGAAGACGAACTAGATTCATACCGCCCACTGTCATTGATTAACGTGGATGTTAAAATCCTGGAAAAACTGGTTGCCAATCGACTTCAGCCTCTCCTCCCGTTGATCGCCCGCCCAGATCAATCCGGTTTTATCCCTGGGCGTTCTACATCTCATAATTTGCACACCTTTTTTTCTGTCGTGCATTATCTTAATCCTGACTCGAAGGCCATTGCTATTTTTCTGGACGCCACGAAAGCGTTTGACTCGCTGGAGTGGTCATATCTTTTTGCAATCCTGGAAAGGTTGGGGTTTAGCCCACTTTTTCTAAGCCTGGTACGTTTGCTCTACACCAGGCCATCTGCCGGAGTCCGGGTAAACGGAATGCTATCTGACCCGTTCACTATTTCGCGAGGCACTCGACAGGGATGCCCGTTGTCTCCCTTGCTTTTTGCTATTGCGATGGAGCCATTAGCGGCCCACATCAGGCAACACCACACAGCCAGGGGCTTGGGGTTCAGCTCGAGGAGCTTCCTGATCTCATTATATGCTAATGATGTCACCCTATACCTTTGTGACCCAGAAACAAACACGGCTCCTATTCTCCGGGAATTGATAAAATTTGGGGGTCTCTCCGGAATTTCGATAAACTGGTCGAAATCCACAATTTTCCCTCTAAGGGATGCTACCGCACCTTTTCCCCTCGACTACCCACTCAAATAGGCAGATGGCCCGGTAAAATATCTTGAGATTTGGCTTAGCAGGAACAACCAAGAAATATGGGATATGAACTTCGGACGTACGGTGTCGTGGCTGGAAGACAAAGTCATCGCGTGGGCTGGCCTCCCACTGTCTCTGGCTGGTAGAATAGCCGTAGCAAAAATGGTTGTACTGCCGAAACTGCTATACCTATTTGTTAATATTCCGATTCCCCTCACGCAAACTTTTTTCAGTTCCATTCGATCCTTGTTGACCTCCATGGTATGGGCGGGCCGACAAGCGCGGATCTCGTGGGAGCTGTTGACACTCCCACTGTCCCAGGGCCGGATGGGTGCCCCGGACATTCAGCTGTACGCTTTGAGTGCACAAACACAATTTTTACATTTTTGGGCGCACCCAACTCCCTTCCAACCACACACCGTGGTGGAGATGGACGTTACGGCTCCTCTCCCTTTGCAAGTGGCATTGCACCAAACCTGTAAGCGTCCTCGTGGAGACATCGACACAGTGGAAACCCTGAGATGGGCATGGGACAAGCTACGGGAAAGAGCAGGTCATAAGATTTTGTATGCCCCATCCATCCCCCTAGCCCACAACCCGATGCTTCCCACAATGGGAGAGGGTGCAAGTAGAGCAATAGCACTCAAACTGGGTATACGTACCTTTGGGGACCTCTATCCGGGTGAGGTGTACAGAGCCCCCCCCGAACCCGCAGAGGGGTGCGCTGATTCCTTTTCCGAACTTTTTTTCCACCACAAGCTCAAGGCCACGTGCAGAACACTACATGACTCGTTCCCCACCCCACCCCCTACTTTGTTGGCCCTGGAGAATGTGCTGAAGACTGACTCACCCCGCAGACTTATTACAAGAATCTATAATAATATGCAGAACGCTGCCCCCCCATTGAAGCCCAAGGCCTTTCAAGTATGGACCGCGGACTTACCCACTCCGCTATCTGAAGACCAATGGGGGTTCTGTTGCAATCAACTAACGGCGCTGTCTCCCAATTATAAACTTCGCTAAATTCATTTAAAATTTTTGCATAGGTTCTATAGGACTCCCTCTCAGCATCACCGTATGGGGTTTAGGGCGGATGACAGCTGTTGGAGATGTGGCTATGCACCAGCCATGTTTCTGCACATGGCATGGGATTGCCCTCAGCTGATCACATTCTGGGCCACGATTTCTGACACCATACACAAGATCATCGGTACACCTAGCGACCTGGATCCCCTATTGGGCTTATTGGGATGGGTCAAGAACACACCTAAAGGTACCAGGAAGCTACATGCTATGTTATTGCTGTTAGCCAAGCGGAGGGTTGCAATGCATTGGGGAAGAAGGGGTATCCCCTCTTTGAAAGATTGGATTTGTGACGTGACGTTCAGTCAAACCCAATTATCCACTTTCTGGGAGCTGAGGCCATCGGCCTCTCGGCCAAGAGATATATGGAGTCCTTTCTTGGAGTGGACCCGCACGCGCCAGCAGGACGACACAAACACCATGGACTCACCTGCGAACCAGTAATCATACACATACATGCTTGGGGATGACTATTGTATAATCTCCGAACACTTGTGAATGAAGCAAAACAGAGTTTATTATTGTAGATATATATGGGCCCCTCTCTAGGTTAACTGTCAGTTGTTATTGTAGGTTTTCTTTTGTTAAAGTACATACCAACCATTACTTAGACATGCAATGTACACTATGCTTTGATTTTTTTTGATTATTAGAACTATGTACGTAAGGTGTTTTATTATGTGGAGACATGTGGACATTACTCATCCTAAGTGGAAATGTGCAATGGCGAGAAGTATCTGGCTACTATGTTCTTGTTGTTTGTTTGTTATTGGAAAATGCTAATAAAGAAATTTAAAAAAAAAAACTTCCTCTATACATCAAGCCTGCCACTCCACTTCTCAACTTCCGCAAGAAACTGAAGACCTGGCTGTTCAACTAGGAGCACCTCTGGGCCTACGCTCCAGCTCCAATGAATGGATACACTCACGGGTGGAAGGCTACGTCATAGAAATCCACATAATATAACAACTGACAACACTGCCATGCATTGTAGCTCCCTGCATGGTGTGTAAGGATCCTGGTATGTGCACCTACAGTGCGTGAAAATCCACCCAATGCACTGCTCTATAATATTTCACCACAAAAATGAACATGTCAAGATAAATCAAAGAAAAGAGAAAAAAACTAGGGGTAGTCCACAAGGGGACACTGAAGAAAGTTACAATACTTCAAACAGTCACTTGGTCAAAATATTTCTCCTGCAAGGGATCCCATTACAAGTCCCTGAACTTACAGATCTTCTGCTTTCTCTAAACACATTTAGGCCAACCTAAAACAGAGGTCTGTGTAACTTCTGTTCAACATAAAGTGCCACTTTTTCTGCATGTGTCAAAAGGGCTCGGTGCACCACAAAAGAAAGGCTGTGGCGCTTATGCCCAAAACCTTAGGGACATTTAGGCCCAGATCTTTGTAAGATTTTGCAACTGTGTTGCATCACTTTTTTTGCACAGCCATGGTGCAAAATCTATTTTAGGATTTACAATGCCACATGAAGCCTGATTTGCATGGCTTTGTTTGATTTTGTAAGACAAAATAATGCAGCACATAGCGCTGTCTTACATTACATTGTGTCATGTAGGCGTTACATGGGTGGAGCATGGGCATCCAACTATGTATATTGTGCAAAACCATATTTACAAAGATTTGTAAAAATGTGTTTGGGCCAAAATGATGCTCATACTAAGGCTGGCAATATGAGGAAAAAGATCTTTATTTCTCCTTGTTACTTCCTCTTTACACATTTGATGCATTCTACAGCTTCCTTGCTGTGCTGCATTGCTTTGCATAAGGTAAAAACAAGCACTGAATTAGTCAATAGTCTTGGCTTATGCACAGAGAAAGGTATTTTTAGGGTTTGCAATTACTTAGTGAGCAAGTAAAGTGCTGCCGGCATGAGAGCAGGCTTCCCTCTGAACCGGCATGGCAGCAGCAGCATACATTGCCCTCATATACAGAAGAGGTACATCTGGGCTGTAACAGTACTAGTTTCTTTACACAAACAGGAGAAGTATGACTCTGTCTGCAGTGCAAACCTTTCTCAGACCCAGTAGAAATTTATAGCATAAGCAGAAACTATGTAAACATCAAGCATCCCTCATGCATGCAGAAAAGGAAATGCATATGCTACAGTGGAATAACCAGTCTCACCATGCACGGAGCATGAGCAACCCGCAAAAAAGCAGTGCAGGGTTTCTTCATTCACAAGCACACAGCATTATCAATGCCAAAGAAGTGGAAGCTTCCCTCTCGCACAAAGCTGCTCTGGAACAGCCAGCAGCAGCTGGGTTCCTCACACACAAGGTTCCTCATACACAGAGAACAAGTACACCAAAGACAACAGAAGAACAATCTCCTCTCAAACATGTGGAACAGGTGTATCGAAGACAACAACAGAACCATCCTTCCTTGGACAAATTCAAAGAAATATTCCTGAGGTCATCTCATCTTACATAATGTCCCTTGCAACAAAGTAACAGGGTCTGCGTGACCAAAGTGTTCATTCGCCTTGCAAGTTTAGTTAATAGCAATGAATCATATAAAGCCCCTTCGTAGTGCTGGGGTCAGTAGGCAATGCTGTCAGTAGGTCCAGGCATGTGATTGTTTTTCAGTAGCTAGCTGGGGGCAACCCTGACTGCAATGTATGTGCTATAGTGTCATGTGATCATGTGCCGTAGGAACCTTGTGGTCCTCGGCGGACTCCTTACAAAGTTGCGTAAACAGCCAAAAAGCAGAATATTGGCACCAGATGGACTGCATGGATCAAAAACGCTTGATGACTTCCTAGATGCTCTAGAAGAAGTAGATGACAAAAAGATCATCAAATACTTAAAGAACCTTGCAGCTGATGGAGTGAAAAAAAGTGATAAATAAAATGTAACAAGCTGATGAAGTATCATACCATCAAATCAAAGAAACGTTGGAAGCCAAGTCCCATCCAAAGTCGAATGTTGACTATGAAAGGTACATTTTCAATCAGGCAAGACACCAAGCTGGTGAAACGAAGGAGAGTTTGTCAAAAGACTTGATACCCTCATCAAGCACTGCAGGTTCAGTGAATTCAATGACGATGCAATCTTCGATGCTTGCCTGTATGATTCGTTCAGGCGACGCGTGCTGAGAGAGATACTCAGTCTAGAGAAGGTACTCATGGCTACAAGAGCTGAGGAACATGCAATTCGACAGGCTTCTGATATGGAAGCTGGAACAGCTCAGAATGAGTCAGCATTGATCATGAACAATAAGCAGAAAAACAAAGTTGAGGCCCATAAGACGATGTCTCAGAAGAAAAATAAATTGTGTTTCTGGCGTGGATTCTCGTTTCCACATGAAGGTAAATGTCCTGTCATTGGACAGATATGCAAAGGCTGTGGGAAAGAAAACATTTCATAATGGTCTGCAAAGGAAAAAGAGAAACTAAGTGCGCCACGACGAGAAGAGAAAATGGACGCCAATTTTCCACGGTCAGTGCTCCATTAAGAGAGTTGACAAAGAAGAATATTCTCTTCCAGTAGTACTCTGGATGTGACTAAAGCTTCAAGAAAATCAAATATGCATTTGAAAATGCAACTGAAATGGCCTATTTTGATCCAAAGTTACACACTGAAATCATTGTAGAAGCAAGCCCGTGGGGTTGGGTGTGATCCTTGCTCAACACAATGGACATCCAAATGCTCAGAGACACATTGTGGCTTATACTAGCAGAAGACTATCTCAGACTGAATGTGCCTACTAACAGCCAGTAAAAGAAAGCCTGGCTGTAGTTTGGGCTTGTGAAAATCTTCATGTGTTTCTGTACAGAAAGCATTTCACCCTTGTCACTGACCCCCAGGCGTTGCTCACCATTTGCGGAAACCCAAAAGCCACGATTCCCCCTTGCTTCAAGAGGTGGGGGTTGCGATTGCATGAGTATGGTAACACTATTGTGCATAAGCTGGGAAGGATCAAAACCCCACAGATTACTTCTCACGAGTGCCGTTACAGCATCACAGTGCAACGTCTAAAGTGGCTGAAGAGTATATCAATTGCTTAGTAAAATCTACCACCCCTGCAGCTCTATCCATTGAGGAAATCATTGCTGCTACCAACATAGACAGAGACATGCTCACATTCAAGGATATCATGGCAATGCAATCATGGAGAAAACATACTCAACTTCTCACAAATGAAGTTGAATTAAAAAAATTCTAAAACGTGCACAAAGAACTTTCTGTCACTCAAGAAGGTATCGTGCTAAGAGGTTCGAGGATTGTCATACCTCAGAGCTTGAGGCAACAAGTCATTGAACTAGCACACAAAGGACATTGTGATTTGATTTGATTTGATTTGATTTGATTTGAGCATTTATAAAGCGCACAACTGCCCATAGGCGTCTAGGCGCTCATACCTGCAAGTGCAGCAAATTTTCCACTGAGACCTAAGAGTGAAGGTTAATTGACGAAAAGCCAGGTTTTTAGTGCTTTTCTGAAGGCTAGAAGTATTGGGCTGTTTTTTATACCGGCTGGAAGCATGTACCAGGTTTTAACAGTCCCTACCAGGAAACTTCTTCCACCCCAACGAGCTCTCTTGAATCTGGGTGTTTGTAGAAGTTTGCAGTGAGCAGACCTCAAATTTCTAGGCGGTAGATACCATTTCAGTCGCTTCTTCAGATAGTCAGGACCCGACCCGTGACATGCCTTAAATGCTAGGCATTGGTGTTTGAATGTAATCCTCTTGTCCACAGGGAGCCAGTGCAGGGTTCTCAATTTGTGCGAGACAGGCTGGAATTTCAGGATATCCAGCAGCAGTCTAGCTGCTGCGTTTTGAAGACGCTGCAGCTTTTGAAGGTGCTGCGTTTGGATCCCTACGTACAGCGCGTTCCCGTAGTCCATTGTGGCATTGTAACCACCAAGAGGCCCTCAGAGATCGAGTGTGGTTTCATCACCTTGATGAACGAGTTGGGATTGAACTGTCACAGAGTTGGCAGAGATGGGCTTGTGGCCAGTGCTGGTACTGATGGGCTGGTAGGCACCACTTCCTGTCCCTCTCCTACCGGCCACATAAGGGCCAGTGACCTTTGGACATGACAGCTCAGTTGTGGGTGGAATGGGTGTGATGCAGTGGTCCTTCCTTTCTCCTTGGCCCCCTGCCTCAGTGGCTTGATGCTACTGGCCCGAACCTGATTGGCCACCTGCTTGGCAGCAGCCTCATCACACTAGACTGGTGTAGAGGGCTGCCCGGAACCGGGAGCCCCTGTTGACTGGTGGCAGCTTACTGCCTGCCTGGATTTGCAGTGACCGGTGGTGTCATTTTCACAGGGTCGCCAATGCCCTGGTTGCTTGTGCCCCCCTCCCCAGTAAGCGGGCCATAGGCGATGGTGCAACAGGGACGCTAGCTATGGCCAGAGGTGTGATGGTGAAGATGGGATGCAACAACCTGCCCCCTCTGGCACCGGCCCAGACAAATATCGACCAAATATCGACCAAATACCTCAGGCCAGACTCAGAAGCGGTCAGTGGCCCTGAAGCGCTACAGCAGTCCCCTGCACAATCGGACCTTGCTACTATCCTTAAGGCGATCCAAGGCTTAAGGGAGCCAGTTGAGATGAAGGTGGGCGAAGTGCAGATGGATGTTCCTTTGTTACGCCAAGACCTACGGAACGTCGCTATTAGGGTGAGCAAGGCGGAGACCAGGGTGTCATCGTTTGAGGGTGAGGTATCCACCCTCAAGTTACAGGTCTCCAAGTTTCTTTAGGTGATGGTGTTTCTCGAAGAACAAGCCGAAGACTTAGAAAACCGGTCTCACAGGAACAATCTCCATTTTATTAGGTTTCTGGAGGTGGTTGAGGCCTCTGGCATGGACTGGCTCCTGGAGGACTGACTGCAGCCTCGGGTCCCTGCCGACCAATTATTAACTTGGTTATGGTGGAGCGCACTCATAAGTACTTGGCTCGGTGGCACTTGCCAGGGGCTCTATCCCACCCTTTGATAGCTCGTATCCTCTGCCACCGTGACAAGGACACCATCCTCCGGGCAGCCTGGGCCCTCCAGGACCTCCGCTCCCAGAACCGGATTTCTCTTACTCCCACAGTGGCTTTAATGGGGTTACTGGAGGATTTAAGGGGGCAAAGGATAAAACACATTTATGTTGGGGTCTCAACACTGGTGACTAAACAGGATATCACCCATAAATGGAGGTCTTCAACCCCCCCTTAGATGGCAGATTGGCGAAGGGAGTGGATTGGTGTGCACTGTTGGAATGACCAGTATATGAGGCCCAGGGCTGTCCCCGTAAATTTGAAAAGATCTGGGACAGGTGTTGGACATATCACGACCTATGAGTGGGGATTGTCTAAGAAATGGTACTGTTTCCTATAATTATGCTGGTTGAATGGACTTGCCCCCGGTTGTTATTGTTGTGTTTTGTGCAAAAATCAATAAAATTTGGTTGGAAAAAGCAGAAAAAGGAAGGTTTTGTGCCTGGCAAAAGGTTTATTTTGCCAGGTCGAAATGGCAGTTTAAACTACACACACAGGCAGCAATGGCAGGGCTGAGACGTGTTTAAAAGGCTCCTCAAGTGGGTGGCACAATCATTGCTGAAGGACCACTCATAACATTTAATTTGTAGGCCCTGGGTAAATGTAGTACCACTTTACCAGGAACTTACAAGAAATTAAATGGGCCCATGGGGTTAAGCCACTTTTACCATGATTTAGGCACTGAGCACATGCACTTCGCACTGGTCAGCAGTGGTAAAGTGCACAGAGTCCTAAGGCCAAACAAAACTGAGATCAGCAAAAATGGAGGAGAAAGGCAAAATGTTTGGGGGAAGGCCACCCTAAGGCTGAAAAGTCTAACAGCAATGTTGCTCTGCTGTGCAATATGTTAAAAAAAGCGGGTGGGAACAACATGAGAGGGGGAGGGAGTAGCAATAATGGACAGCGAGCGTAGCGTTGCATAGGTAAAACAAAATAAGGGAGGAGAGCGGGAGTATCATACAGGGCAGGGGGAGTCGAAGGGACTAAAAGAAATAGTGCCATAATCATGTCAGGATCAGGTGACAGGCACTGATTAAGTTGAATCAATCTGTGCTTGGTCCGTACTCCACAGAAAGGAATGGAAGTGACACTACCTTCGGTGGCCAATTAGAAGGCTGTAAAGAAGAGTGGTACTGAAGCCAACAACAAATGTAAAGAAAGGGCTCCAAGCCCTTTATTGTAAACAGTAGTGTCTCACAAGCTAGACCGCATGCAGCACATGCACTGTTGCATGCTCCACCTAAAATGTGGCCCATCTTTGCAAATTGAGGCACTTTTGAGCTTGTAAAGACACATTCTATAAGTGTTTTACAAGGTATGGAAGACTGTATGGATTTGAATTTGCTTCAGACAATGTTTGTTTTAATAGCAGGAAAATCAACAGTAATAACCGATCCAGCAGACCATAAAACAGACCCACAAACAGCCCAAAAAACAACCCACACACTGACCTATCAGAGCTTCCAATCTCACATGCCTGAATGCCCTAAAGAACCAGTCAAACTCTGCCGTCTAACTAAAACAGCATAGAGGCACAGCAGTGTTCAGAGGATGCCACCACCAAACTCAAAATTAGGCCCATAGTATATTAAATTAGCATGCTGATGTCTCGGGTTTAAATAAAGATTGTTTAAAAATAAAGTATAACGGGATGCAAAGTCTGTTTGATGCCCTTTCAGCTACTTCAAGAACCTGTGGTGTTGGTGAAATGACGCCATCGAGAGCTGAACCAATTAGAAAGGAGAGCAGACGCACAAATACAAGACATCACGGTTTTATCATCACTTGTGGCAGCAAAGAACAGCTGAACATGGCGCCATCTTGTCAGCCGCCGCTGTTTACGGCTCAGGAGTCATGGCAAGAGCTGCTTTGCCTAATGTCGTCAATCCTCATCGTGTTAGATTGAGCTCTAACAGGCAACCTAATCTTATCCATTCCTTCCCTCCTCCCATCGCTCTCTTCCTTACTGACTGAGCCCGTGCAGCGTGGGAGCCTGTAATGTGTATTTTAATCTGCTCATTTCCAGAGAAGTCTCAACTTTGGACACATATCAGACTCTCCCAAAGGAAGTAGAACTGATAAGCTAGAGTATCATATCCATTTGAGGCTAAGCAAATAACTTCCACAGACTAATGTTGTCTTAGAGCGCAATATGTTGCACATCTGAGGTGGAAAATAAAAAAAAACATAATTTATAGAACAATGGATGCCCTATTCCAGTAAACTATCCCAGCACATACCCCCTTTTTAATGTGAAACACATCTTGCCACAGTTGCTTATGCAAAAAGTGGAGAACAGTTAAATTATTTTAATGTCTCATTTGTATTTTTTATTAGTATGCTCACCAACAGGCAAATTGAATAAAGTATGTGAAACATGAAACATTTCAGCAAATCAAAACGAAAAATTACATTTTGTAAATAATACAATATTAAAAAATGTGTTTGCAATACTAGTTTTTCAATGTCTCCTGAACTCCAATAGGCTGTGAAGAATCTGAAAATCAACTGGATAGTTTCCTAATATACTAGGGGGGTTCCTACAAACAATGACTTCAAGGTCTTTTCCCATAAATTTGATTATTCTAACAGCTCAATGGACATATCCTTGGTAGAGTTTAAAACGCTGATGCTTTTACCGCCTTACCCAAATATACATGGATGTCTAGATGTAAAGCCTTACATGTTAAGTATGTCATCTTACTAGGTGGGTAGGATTTAAAGGGCTGCCCGATCAGCAATAAGTACGTAGGTTTCTAAGGGCAGCCAGTGTAGATTCTTGAACATAAGTAGTAAAAAAATGTACAATATATTGAAATACAGAGAAGCTGTATCAACATATTATGTAGGTAGGTCTCTAATGGCAGCCAGCAGAGTTTCTTGAAGATCCTTACTCCTGATATTAAATGACCTTCCAGGGTGACTTATATTATCTGGAGCAGAGTCCCATTTAGCTATTTGGACAAATTCAAAGATTTCTTTCTCTAACCCTTTGTAAAAACAAATGCCCTGATACCTAAAAGACACAAAAGATCCCTTCTGCTTGATTAGAGACTTAGGGGCGATTACGATGTTTGGCGGAAAGCCTCCTCCCGAAAGTCGGAATCTCCTCGACCGCATCAGAACCCTTCTGACCGACTCGGTCGGTTTACATTCCGACTGCTCGATTACGATATTCGCGGTCAGAACGTAAACCGGTCGGTCATTCTGAATCGGTTCCGAGCGACTCGCGGAATATTTGTGTCTGTCGGAACCGCATCGTACACTCCTATGGACAGCATTTCCGCCCACGGGATTACGATGCAGTTTTCAAACATCCTTTCCGTGTCGGCCGGTCCGACACCGAAAGGCTGTCAGAAAATGACTTTGGGGGCCCATTGCAGGGCCCTTTGGCCCCACGCACTACGGTTGATGGCCGAGGGGGTCCCTAAGGGACTCTCCTGTAAAACAATGCACTGTGTGGCAGGCACCGTGGGGTGCCTGCGACAGGGTGCAGGGTTATCCGCAAACACCCCATTTCCCCGTAGGAGTCTGTATTACGACCTGTTCTCGGGCGTAACAGGGGCTCCCATAGGAAACAATGGGAATCCGACCGAACAGTGTTCGGTCGCATCGTAATCTGTCATTCGGAACCGCCGACCGCAAGTCGGTCGTTGTCGAATCCGAGACGGTGTCGGGCAGAGGCTTTCCGCCCGACATCGTAATGAGCCCCTTAGTGTTTGACCCAACAAACTGGATCTTATTGTACTCAGATGTACAGAATCTCATGATTTTCATGAAAAATTTGCCTCAAATGTGGTACTGAATGATGAGTCCAGATTGGAAATGGGAAGTAGGTAATAAGACACAAGCATCTATAAAGCAGTGACTCTGAGAACAATTGAGGAACTTCTAAGAACTGAAGAATGGCAAAAGTATACTCCAATTGGGTTGGTTCATTTTGGAGTGAGCCTCATTGGTGTTAGCAATATTTTTTTTAAATATGTGTATGACGATTGCCTCCATTTTGGAGGGACAAGCATGAGCTTTGTCTGTGCACTCAGTCAGGCAACCCTGTACACTCACAATTTTGGGATGAACACTGTGTATCACAAAACCAAACCCCAGTACCAGTATTAATGTGTTGCCTAGGTACATTAATGACATGCTGGTGAATTGGAATGGCAATAAACAAGAGTTAGGGCTCTGTGTGAACTGCTTTAATTCACATGATGCTCATATGATGTTCACAGCTAATATGAGTAGACAAGAATTGAAAATTCTGGGCCATAATAAACACAGCGAAAGGTTAATTTCATACGGCAATATGTACAAAAGCAAGAGACCGTAATTAATTACGAAGTCTCAACAGTTTCCACCCCTGGGCCCTCAAAGAGAATCACCCAGTTGAACAATTCTTACAAATAAGAAGACATTTTATGGACCTCAAAACTTTTGATTTGCATGTATTTTGTCTCAATGTGAAACTAGAGGATACCCAATAAATAATGAAAAAGTTATGTAAACAGAGTTGGACCAATAGTAGGGAAGGATTTCTCAGGACACATAATAAAACACCTCACACAAGAATGGCCTAATTTTTGACCCTTTCAACAAGCACAGGTCCATCGTAGCCAGCTGTGTGCCCTTGTTTGATTGCCTTCAAGTGAAACAAGCACATTCAAGATGAGATAATACTCTCCAGGCTCTACACCAGTATGACTCATACAGTCTAGAACACACTCTAGGGCGACTCAGGTCACTTTTCATATGGATCATGTTATAATTGCTCCCAGCCTGAACAATCTTACAAGCTGGACCAGGATATTGTATTTCCTTTGGATCCTACAAAAATTGCAACAGCCAAAACATTGTTCACCTTTTGACTTGCCCCTGTAATCTGAAATACCTAAGGATGATAACACAAAAAGAATTAAATCAGGCATTAGGTGTGGAAAACTCACACCTTAGCTAGTCACACACACATTATTCGGCAAGGGACAATATAGTATTTTTAAATTATCAACAGACTCAACAGGTCTAAACGATGAGGGTGAGTGTAGCGCACTCTAAACGATGAGGGTGAGTGTAGCGCACTCTAAACGATGAGGGTGAATGTAGCGCACTCTAAACGATGAGGGTGAGTGTAGCGCAATCTAAACGATGAGGGTGAGTGTAGCGCACTAATTAAAAACATGAACACACCATTCCATTGTAACTTCACACAGGGGCGGCTGGTGCTAAAGGACAAAAGGGGCGTTGCCCTGCCATCACAGGAGAGGGGGACAAAAACGTACAAGCAGCTCAAGTCAAAAAACTAATAGTTGTTCTTTTACAAAGGATTTTCAATTTCATTTTGCTTGGTAGTAGGAGTACCAGACTGCGCATGTGCCGAGCGAGCATGATGATTCTCACCCTAAAGGCACAAACCGGGGAAGGACATCACTGTGGAAGGTGGGACGAGTTTTATCAGCAATGAATTGGCTTGATATTGGGTGCATACTGCTCTGGCCCAGGGCGCGGGTCTGAAGAGCTCCATTCATTTGATGGAAAAGGGAGGGGCAGACCCAAGGGGGGCGATGTAGGATTGGGTGTCTACAGTGGAAAGCAGAGTTTGCCTACTCTAATGTTTGTGTGGCTTTCATTAGCTGGTGAGTCCTGTGGGGTGGAGTCCAGCAGCTTTTGATCCCGAGGACACGGAGTGCTGCAGTGCACGTGTTCTGTTGCTGTGGGCTGTAGCAGAGCTGCTCCTTGTCGTCCGTTAACTAGGCTGACTCACTAGGAAGTGCAACAAGCATTTTCAATGCAATAGGACTCGCATTTGCAAGCGTTTAAGCTATTGGCATTGTAAATGACAATGCATTTTATTTATGTGTTTTAAAAGCAACACATACATAAAACGCATTGTTATTTTTAATGCCAATAGCTCAAACTCTCGCAAATGCGAGACCACTTTAATGGTGGGTGCGCCCCTTTCTTTAGACGCTGCTCGCGTATTCAGGTTACAGTGAGCAGATTCTAAAGAAAGGGGCATGGCCAACATTAAAGTGAAAGCACGTATAGAGCGCTTTCACCCAAAGTGAAGAAAATTAATTAATTTAGAAAGGTTTTGTAGCGTGGTCGCTAAAGTGCAAGCAGCCAGCAATGTTAATTAAATAAATAAATAAGCGTGCCCGCTAATGTGAAAGCGGCCCGCGCTGTAAAATAAATAAATAAGCGCAGCCGCTAAAGTGAGAGTGGATCCCGCCGTAAATTAAATCATTAAAGAAGCGCGCCCGCTATAGTTAAAGCGGTCCGCGCTGTAATTTAAATAAATACATTAGCAAAAGCATGTGGCATGCTGCAATGTCGTGGGTGGAATAGGGTAAGATCATTAAATAAAATAATGCTCACTGACTTATAAAGCAGACCGTGTAAAACGTCCAGTCATTATGGGAGGTTACAAAAGTAGACAAGGCGGTACGAAGGAGGGACTATTAAGCCTATTCACAAATGAAAAGCAACGATTTCGCAAGGACAGTAACAGGAGTCATTGAAAAAATGGGCGGGAAATGGGCGGAGCTTCTATGCTATACCTCAATACAGCATGCCTCACAGAGCAGCGCATGCTCTTCTCAGGCTCGACCTAACTAATAAGTGCAACATTTGGAAACCCCAGATCAGGATATTTTGCTTCAGAAATATATTCGGCTGTTTTTATACTGCAAACTTGTAGTAGCCTGAAGAATATGTAGGAAGCAAAAGTCAGTAAAGGTTAAGGGATCACAATTTTGTTCTAAAAAAGATAATTTTCTATATTTGCTAGAAGACTGCAAAGTTGCTAGACGCAGACACACATGTAGGAGAAAGGAATTTCTTATGTTAAGTTCGTGCAAGCTTTCCCTGCTGTGACTCCTGCATGCTGCTGGATGGATCTGTTATTTTTGTCCGTGTGGTCCATGTAGTGATGTGAGGGCCAGCGAGCAGCGACCACTGGTCCTTGGGAGACGGTGTTGTAGAAGGCCGGGTGCTCTGATAAATGTATGCCTTTTGGTCGGAGCGTTTCAATCCTGCTCTGAGATTGCACAGCGGGCGTGGGAGGACTCATTACTTGTGAAAGCCTTCACTTTACAGACTACAGCAGTGTTGCTGCATATGTCTATACTGACTTTCATCATTGGCGCACCGCGGCGCTTCATAGCCCCTGATCCCATGATGCATTGTGTCTTTCTTTTCTATACCTGTCTGAAGGTGTCACATACTGCACATAGTAACATAGCATCCACTGTGTGCTTAACTGACCTGGTACGTGTCCTCGCTCTAACTCTGTTTACATTCCATTGAAGTATATTTTGAGCACACTTTAGCCGGGCAGATGACTTCTCAGTTTAAGGGATGTCCACTTAAATGTATTTACATGTAATACCTCCTTACAGTGACAGGTGCACCAGCAGTTGGCCAAATCAGGGTCACCAGAAAGCAGGCCTGTGTAAATACTTAGTATTGGTAGTATAGTCCCATCAAGTTCAATTATCCCTCAGTTCAGCATCCCCCTCAACCCTCCCCCACTGCTCCGCCCCACACAACCGAGTTGTAATATCTTAGAAATCTATACAAACTTTCCTGGGGTCAGATGATATATTTAGCAGGCCACCAAATCTATTTTAACAAGTGAATTATGTAAGTTATGTCTGCTTTCTCTTATCTTTCCGAAATGTGTAAGCTTTACTGTCAGGACTGCAAGGGAGATTATAAACACAGCCTGATTTAAAATGTGCCATGAACTGGTTTTGCTTGAGGCAGTATTTGGTTGTGACACTATGCTGGCTTACACAGGTGCATAGGAATTTTTAACAAGCATCCCTTTAGAACTTTACTTTAAAGAATATAGCTTCTGAGCCAATTCTTTGTGTATACTGTGGCATAAAATACACCAATTTGCTCCTCCCCAACAGTCACTAGATGGGCTCACTCACTTCAGTAGGGGTATTTACGCGCCACCATTTTAAAATTTCACCATCCGCCACTGACTTCACTGCTAGTTATACAACTTATATGAAGACTACAAACAAAATAACACAGATCCTCTTTTGACAGTCCTATGTTTGCACAAGTCACATGTGAAAAATACATTCCATATGACATTTCTTATGATTCCCAATCTACCTTGCACTAATTATGAGCTAAACGTTTTATAACCAGGATACCGCAACAGTTAGACACGCTTGTGCCATACAGTCAAAACACTGCATGATGACATCACATGCCTGGCTAAATCGCCATACTCTGATGTTACAAAGCACTGAACTGGCTCACTCCCCATCAATGGAAAAGAATTAGGGGATGGTGACAGAACTTAATATATGAAAGTGCTATGGACTAGGAAGGTGCATGGTACTGGCCAGGCTGATGTCCATTCATGGGTGTAATGCTTTATTTTTGGAACCCCAATTACTTATCAACCCCTTACAAAGATGCTAGTCTAATTCCATTCCCTTTTGGAACCCCAAAGAAGGTACCCAGCCCCTCAATTGGGCTGCTAGCCTATCCCAGTCTCTCTAGCGAATAGGATTTACCAACAGTGGTGAGTGTATTTTAAGAGATTTAGTAAGGTACTTTATGATCATCACACCAGTGTGTTTGCAGTGAATTGGCCGCGGGTAAAGTGCATTGCTGGTGCCTAATAAACTTCTTCTATAATAGTTTATGAGGTTGGGGATGTGCAAGAGTGTAGCCCACATTAGACTAGATTGTGTAAAATGCAGTGTCATTACATTTTACAGGACTTGGTTTGAAGACAGACAGAACATGTACATTCCTGGCATACAAGTTGACTTTTTACCATTTGATACAACACAACCCACAGTATGTGTACAGAGAGAGAATGGGGTCCCTTTGGGTCCTGATGAAAGCCCCTGAGCTTAGAGTGATTAAATAGAGACTGAGACATGTTGAACATTGTAGGATGAGGGATTTTTTCTAACTAACTGCTTAGCCTAGCCACTCAAGTGTTTAACCTTATATAAGTAGGGCAAAATTAAAACGAAAAACAGAATCCATGCCCCCGCTTAATACAATTTTAATTCAATTAGAGGACCTACACAGGATAGATACATCCACACAACAGCAAAGAGCTCAAGAGGAGCCCACCCAGCAACTTGCTTGCTTCTGAGGAGCGATCCCTATGATGAAGCATACCACCTAGTGTGGGTGCACTGTCCAAATAACTTATAGTATAGTGTATTTTTACATCAAGTGCACATCAAGTGTGGAGTGCTTGTACCACACGAATATGCGATGTTACATCGCATGCGATACATCGCATGCCATTACAACGTGGTCGTTACAACGACTGCGTCGTTACATCGCATACCATTACAACGCAAGTCGTTACAACGACTTGCTGTAGGGGGCGCTGGATGTTGGAATGGTATAATTTGCTATTCCAACTCCAGTCTGTGCAACAGTAGGGAAGGTGTTGGATTTTAAATCCAACACCTTCTGCCCCCTACAGCAAGTCATTGTAACGACTTGCGCTGTAATGGTTTGTGATGTAACAACGCGGTCGTTGTAATGACCGCGTTTTAATGCCATGCAATGTATCGCATGCAATGTATCGGATGTCTCCCGTACCACACAGCAGCACAAACATTAGTTTAAGTATCAAACAATTAGTGCCTTCCCAGAGCCCCATGTGGGCATCAAAAGTCCCTGAAGTACTATCCGAAAGTCACCTGGAGGAGTGTTGTTATCCCCAACGAAAGTGCTTGGACATCCAATTTATAAGCACATTCAGAGTATTTGAGATGACAGTTGTCCTTTATGGGGAAGTTAGCAGATACATTTGCGATTATTTACATATTGATGCATGGAGATGTCCATTTGTTCAATCTGCCTCCACCCCCCCCGCTCTGGAGACAACAATCGTATGTATTGCGTATTGCCAGAGAAAAGAAGAAAATCATTCTTACTATGTTTGCAATTAGTGAGCCAGCTGACACAGTAAGGAAGAAATAACCTGCACAGCTCTGCTGAGGATTTCTGTCGCTTGAAGATATCCCTTTTTAAGAAGAAAAGCTGATGTTTCAGTTGCTCGTGAGTAATTCTGCAAATCTGTGCACAGACTCAGGAGCCTAAACCAAGACCTGCATATTCGTGGGCTTCTCAAATGAAAATGGATGCACTCGCAGGTTAGATCACAAGTTCATCTGACTCCGATATCTGCACCTCTCTGTGAAATGCATTAACAATGTATTATTCCAGTAAGAAGTTGATGCAGACATGTAGGCTCTCTTTGAATATAACAGGGCTCATTGGTAGCATCACCTACAAGCCTACTAAACCTAAATTGAGAAGTCTCTACATTGGTGAATGACCATGTTGAGGAAACTCAGAATTGAGGAGAATCTCATGATTTTCTTGAAAAATGAGCCCCAATGGTGGTATTTAATGATGAGTCCAAACTGAAAAATATTATGTGAAAAAAATGGGAAGTAGGCAATGAGACACTGAAGAAATTAGAAAACTGGGTTGTGGTAGTCTTCCGTAACCCAAGAAGAACAAAAAAGAGAATAGAGGAGAAAAACAGTAAAAATGAAAAAGTGTAAGGCTCCTTCAATCCAAGGTTGGAGGGCCCTGTCACTGAGGTTGTGTTCATGGCGTCTCCACATTCCTGCAGTACGCAGCTCAACATCAGCTTGGATCTCTAGTTGGTATGGAGCCTGCTCTCAATGGCGCTTACACCGTGGTCAGATCACTTCCCTGTTGGTAACACCATGGACGTCTTCCTTAATGGCAGGGCAGGCCACTTCCTGCACTTGGTCTACTAGGCTCATAGGACAACCTTCTCAAGCAAAGAGGGTTAGAGGAAATGTCCTTAGGTGCCATGGCCATTGTATTTAAATAGAGGGCTGAACCCTACTCAAGGTCATTATGTCCTATGATAATCCTTCAAATGGTTTACACTGAGATATGGTTTCTTCATTTTTTGAAGAAATTTTATCCCAAACTAATATGCCTAAAAGGTAGTTACTGCCTTCTCTGACGTCCTTTTCTAGGTCATATATTTGAGATCCTGTACAAGCAGATCAGGCAGACGGATTGTTGTTTGCCAACATCACTTATTGCTTCTTGCTCACATCAACATTTCCTGTCTGCTCCTGTTTTTGTTTTGGATCGGCTGCTCATCATCTGCCTGCCTCTTCCTGCCTTTTTGCCTGTCTCTCTTCAGAGGGTTTTTCTAGCCTCTAGTTCTTTTCCTCTCATGGATTGGAGATGTTGCCAGTGTGCTTCTCCTCTCACTCTTATGTAGTGTACTTCCCAGACTTGGCAGTGATAATAGATAGAAGAACGCTCTAACATCAACAAAGAAAACATTCTCCTTTTTATCAAGAAGATCTACACTTAACAAAAGGGGATGGGAACAGGCAAGGGAGAAGTACTAGCCATTGTTGGTGGACATTAAAGGATAAAAATCTTAACTACCCAAAAACAGAAAATGAAAAATATATGCACTTGATATTAGAACATTGGAATGTTGGGAGCTCCATTGAAAACAATAAAGTATCTCCGGGCTTATAATGGCTGGTATAAGCTGGGAGCTCCAACATTCCAATGTTTCTTTGTTCACAGCTGTGGCTGTGAACAAAGGCTTCAGGGAGCTTGAGGGGATTTAAATCCCCTCTGGCTCCCTGAAACCTTTGTTTTATTTGTTAGAACATTCTGCCTTCTAGTGGCAGAATGTTCTAATAGCCTTATAGCCCTTCGTAGCTGGGCTATACCGGCTATTAAAGTCCCGCTCCCTTGTTAAAGGCCCTCGCCTTCGGCTCGGGCCTTTAATGCTGGGGCGGGCCTTTAATATAGCCTTATAGCCCGCCGTAGCGGCCTATACCGGCTATTAAAGGCCCACTCCAGCGTTAAAGGCCGAAGGCGAGGGCCTTTAACAAGGGAGCGGGACTTTAATAGCCGGTATAGCCCAGCTACGAAGGGCTATAAGGCTATTAGAACATTCTGCTACTAGAGGGCAGAATATTCTAACAAATTAAACAAAGGCCTCTCGGAGCCCGGCTTCGAGAGGCCTTTGTTTAAACAACATTGGAATGTTGCTCTGCGGGCCTTTACCGGCCCGTAGAAGCACGGAGCACTCCATTGTCTGCAATGGAGTGCACCACATTCCAATGTTCTAATAGCCAGTATAGCCCCCTGCGGCAGGCTATAAGGCTATATTAACAGCACAAGACAGCAGATTTTATGGGAGGAAAAGATGAAGGAATCAAAGTATCTAGTTAGTTAAAGTGGTCCTGTCACTGTTTTGAAAAACACAAAAAGTAGACTGGAGAAGCAAGGGGGACAAAACCAGATAGGGAACAAATGAGAAACATAGAGGAAGGAGCATAAAACATTGAGAGTGGGGTAGGGTACCATTTTGAGGAAATCGACATTTGACAGCGTGGGTGCAGGATGCCTAAAATCTTACACCCTAAAAGATACCTCAATAGCATAGCTGGGTGGGTCAGAGATGACGTTAAGCCTAAATTTCATGATGCAATGTGCCCCAAGATAAGGTGCAAAATTGGCATATCAAAATACAGTAAATTAAGTAAGGAGAAATGCTGAAAGTGATTTCTGGGGCAGAAGTAGAACATTGATTTAAAAGCGTCATATATCCTTATCACCTAAGCACCATCCCACTACATTAATTATGAGTCAGCCCCCTCTATCCAAAGATGTCAGAACAAGCTAGTTACAAAATGACAGTGAACTATTGTGAATGCATGCAATATTGTGGGTAGGAGAAATAAACCTTGAGAAACAACACTAAGCCCATGCTAGAGAATCTTCTTCAAGAACAGAGTCAATCAGAAATAAACAAACATGGCTTGCTTGACTACAGGCAGCAGAATTAATTAACCGTGAATGTGCAGAGTGAGACATCCATTTTTAACAAAATGGCATCAAGGGCTTACTGAGGCCTAGTTAGCATTAGAAAATGCATTTTGACAGGTCATATCAAATGCGTTTCAAAGGCAATAGCATTATATTAGTGTACACATGTAAATTTGTATTATTATTATTCACATTGTAAAATAAGCATAAATAATATTAAACTCACAAAAACGTCCACACCAGGTCAACTTAGTTAACCTTGGTATTGGTCCCTAGAAATTTACATTTCCTCCAAATGGATTTGTTATTGTGGGTTTGTTGAAATGGCACTCAGCACATACATTTGTCATGCAGGACATAAACAACTAGTTGATTTACAATAATCTTTGTAGTGGTCAGATAGTAATTAGGCTCTACGGTTCTATTTCAGATTTAAACATTCATTGGAAGCAAATTAATCTAGATAAGAGAACCAAACTGAGCGATTTGGGAATATTCAAGTTGAAGAAATATAAAGTTGAGGAAAATCCCGGGTCAGTACTGGAAAAAAAAGACATGACAAATTGGGAAATAGGTAACAAAATATTGAAATAGATTGTGGTAACCTACCATAATCCAAGAAGAAATAGACTGAGGACAGAATGTACAGTGCTCCACTGCCTTTCAGCTATGTTCGTGCTACACAAGTACCACATACGTACATACAGAAAAGGTATACTTTGTACGAAACAGCTGATACACCTATACATCATAGGTCGTGGTTTCTGCAGAGAACAGTTAATTATATTATGATATATAAAGCTATATATCATTACGAGTTCCTTCCTCTTCACCCCTTTGAAAGCATGTAGCTCCCTATTTTACCCACACTGTTGCCTTCTCGTCCATCTTCCTTGCCCCAGTCCTTACCAAGTGAGGTTTACCTCATCCAACAGACACAATTTACCTAGCCAAGCCCTCAAAACAATTTTAACCAAAGTATATCTAGTCCCTAGCTCTAGCCCCACTCCCAACTGGACAGTATCCTGCTCCAGCCGACTAATTTGTTGTTCCTCACACTTCCTAACCACAGCCCCCTGGCACTCCTGTACCTGCAGCTCAGGAGTTGTGAAGTCTCTGGATTTAGTTCTCTGAGGGGCTTGTTGTCACTGGGGAGCAAATAGACATGACCTAGTTCTGGTCTTACTTTGGCAGGCTCTGCTCTGTTGTTTGCAGCCAGCAGCCAGGCGGCAGAACGACCAGCAGTCAGAGTCTTTTAGTTGGCGCCTACTGCTGTGGCACCTCAGGAAGCTCTACATCTGCCCTGTGACTGGGCCTCTTCTTCATTTGTGGAGTCTGCATCTGTGGGTTACTGTTTGACTCTTGCATATGCATGTCATGTGTTTGAGTCCCAGGTGTGCCTCCTCAGACCATTGCTAAGTGTAACACCTGCAGTTTACAACATCTAAAATGTGAAAGATGAAGCACTATATTACAAGAGATTATTGTAGCTTGCTCCCCCGCACCCCATCCCCCCTCCTAGGCTTGTACTGAGCACAGTAGAGTCTGAATTGGTAGATGGAAGTGGGAAGCAGAACGAGTGCTTTATTGACTTCGATCGATAGGGCGCCTCATCAACTAGGTTCCACAGTCTTCTTACTGGCAGCATCCCTGAACTGAATGCCTCCTCTTTGATCAAACTTTCAGTACCTCATGCCTCATCTCACCCTGAAGGTTGAAGGTGCAAGTTTCACTGTCTCCATGGTTACCTCAGTAACACTAGCACGTCTAGCACTTGCTTTTGGCCTCCATTTGATCGATGATTGTTTGGTCCAAGGCAGGCAGTGCCATCTGTCTCAAATCGATGGGTTTTGCATTAGGTTGTGTCTAAGTATTCAAATATTTTACGTGGGTGTGTTTTCTACCTTTCCCTAGCTCCTTGACACATGTCCAGTGAGCAAAGTGGCAGTCTTTCTGATATAGGTGGTGGACTAGGATTTGGGCTGCTGCGATCCTACACGCATTCCTCCTGCTGGTTAGACTGGCTCAGCTTATGGACACTTAATCAGGCAGTCCCAGGCTCGACAGTTCTTTGGACTGTTCATTCATAGATTGGCAGACAAAATATTCTTTTGCAAGTGCAACAGAGTACCTTGTGCACAAAACTGATGGTCTGCCTACTTCATTTAAAGTCGGGCGGACTGTCAGCTTTGAACTGGTTGTGCCCCTGTTGGCTTTTTCGATGGAAAGTTTTCTCTGTTGGCCCGACGGAGTAGGGTCCATCAGAGGACGAGCATTACACTGCTGGTCCTAATTAGGGTGGATGGTGTGATATTCTTTTTTCTTTCTTTCATCGCCAGGTAAAACCTAACTGTGAGGGTCAGAAAAAACAAATATTGGCCCCCACTCCCGGGGATAAAACTCCCTAGGTTTGTGAGTTTATTTTTGAAAAACAAAAACTGTTGTAAGGTTTGGAGAACAGCCATCAAAACTAATGATGGACGTCCAACTAACTTTTTGTACCTTGACAGGAACTGCCATGACAATAGTTCCTATCAGGGTACTGAGATCACTGCTGGGCCAGCAGTGATCTCTAAATTTAGCAGGCAGTACTTCATCAGGGTAGTGGATGATTTCACGACGCCGGAACTGCCCTCGACTGGATCCGATCGTTCCTCACCGGCAGAAGCCAAAGGATCAGACTGCCACCCTTCCTCTCCGAACCTATGGAAATCAACTGCGGAGTGCCCCAGGGATCATCGCTCAGCCCAACACTCTTCAACATCTACATGGCCCCCCTCGCCGCCATCGTCCGACAGCACGGCCTCAGCATAGTATCCTACGCCAACAACACCCAGCTCATCCTCTTCCTCACCAAGGACCCCACCACCACCAGACTCAACTTCCAGGAAGGAATGCAGAACGTTGCAGCCTGGATGAGCAACAGCTGCCTGAAGCTCAACTCAGAGAAGACAGAAGTCCTCGTCCTCGGGACCACCCCACCAGCATGGAACAACACTTGGTGGCCCACCGCCTTCGGCAGCCCCCCAACCCCCACGGACCACGCCAGGAATCTCGGCATCATTCTCTACTCCTCCCTCTCCATGAACCAACAGGTCAACGCTGTCACCTCCAGCTGCTTCAACACCCTCCGCATCCTCCGTAAGACCTTCAAATGGATCCCCACAGAGTCAAGGAAGACAGTCACCCACGCACTCATTACCAGCAGACTGGACTACGGAAACGCCCTCTATGCCGGCATAAACAAGTCTCTAATCCGCAAGCTCCAGACGATACAGAACACCGCCGCCAGACTCATCCTGGGGATCCCTCGACACAAGCACATCAGCCAACACCTACGGAATCTACACTGGCTCCCCGTCGAGAAGAGAATCTCGTTCAAGGTACTCACCCACGCCTACAAATGCATACACAACACCGGACCCCAATACCTCAACGACAGAATCACCTTCCACGTACCCAAAAGGAACCTCCGATCCGCCAACCTCGCCCTCGCCAAAACCCGACGCAACCACAGAGTCAAATCAGGGGGAAAAGCCTTCTCCCACATCGTGGCCAAGACCTGGAACGAACTCCTGATCGACATCAGAGGTGCCCCCTCCCTGAACTCCTTCAGGAAGACACTCAAGACCTGGCTCTTCGGCTAAACAGAACTGCTGCCCCCCCCCCCTACCACCTCAGCACCTTGAGACCCTCACTGGTGAGTAGCGTGCTTTACAATACCCCTGATTGATTGATTGATTGATGTAATGCCTCTGGCCACCAGTCTATGAATCCGCCCCTTAGTCCGAAGTTAAGCCACTATCAACATGGGCATGTGTCGGATTGATGGTCTGTACTATCACAAGGAGTTTCAAGGACCTCTGAAAATAAGCTGTAACATAATAGTTTTAACCTTTGTTTCTATCATATGTTTTTGACCTATCTGCAGACATCAGCACTGGATACCTTTGGAAGGACACACTGGCCATTCAGATAATCCCTTTGGCCCATATTTTTCTTCACCTTAAATTTGACTTCTGCCAAATTTGAACTCCTCTGAGTCACCAGGCCCTCTTTGTCAGTCCTTCTCAATCTCCTTCAGTCAAGGGTCTTGTGTCACGCCACCGGGATTAGCTGAAATGATCTGCGATGAGTCCATAGGAACCCAAAACAGCTCCAACTGACAGCATTCACCTGGTCCTGCATGGAGTGGGAATAAACGATCAGGAAACCCAGATTCTTTACAACTCTTTTAGGCCCGGGGACAAGGCCTAACAAAGAAGGCCATGAAAGTCATTCCAAAGACTACGTGCACTACCAAAGAGCAGAATTTCAGTCTTTTCTGTCTTGAGTTAGGTAGTGATCTGCATCCACCTTGCCGTCTTTGTAAGGCAGCTCATTAGATTTCATGAACGTCTCTGTATTCCTATCATCACTGGAAATAATAAGCTGAGTGTCACTGGCATAGGTACTGATCTCAAACCCCCAAGCTTTAACAATACCCACCAAAGGTGACATTTAAACATTAAACAAAGTAGGGCTCAGGGATGACCCCTCGGGAACACCACAATGTGTCAACCTTGGGTTGGATTTACAAGGGGGCAGCTGTACTGATTGAGATTTACTGTGCAGAAATTAGCAAAACCAATGCAAAGAAGTGGAATGCAGGCTGATTTCATGCAGCCTTTGTAATAGGTGGAGGAATATGCTGTTGAAGGCATCAGACAGGTCCAGGAGATGTCAGTCCGTAAAACATGTCAGTAAAACTTCCTGATATGCAGTGTGTAACATGTGATCCCAACAACAGCAGCAGTCAGTGACTTAACTCCCTAGTGATCAACTGGAGCTTCACCACAGAGTTCTAATGGACAATCAAAGCAGTAGCATTTTCTATTCAAGATAAAAATGAGGCTCTCCTGAACACCATTTTATTGGAATATGAAATGTAAAATTTAAAGCCTTTCCTGAGTAGCAGGCTAAAGTAAATGAGCATTGATAATGCAGGCATGAAACCAGCGGGTTAAAATCGGGAAGGGAAGTAGGGTTTTTTTGTGATATAAGACATAATCTATTTTTAAAGAGGTGGCACTCACCCTATCCATTTTCCCACAGGGCCAGATGTACAACCATATTTAGCGGTCGCAAACGGAAAATCAGACTGTTTGCGACCACTAAAATGGTTGTAGTATGCACAAACCCTATTTTACGAGTCGGTAATCTATTACTGACTCGCTAAATAGGGTTTGCGAGCCGCTATTAGTAACGGGCGTACGATTGTTTTACGACCGCAAATGTGGTCGCAAAACAATTACAGTTAAAACCAATTCTAAATCGGTGGTAAGCCAGTTGCAAACGAGAAGGGGTCCCCAGGGGACCTCTTCTCCTTTGTGTTTGGCAGTGAACATATTTTTTAGGAGCAGGCAGTGGTCCCCCTTAAAAAATTCAAAGAAAACGTTACATTTTTTTCTTTTAAATGCATCCCATTTTCTTTGAAGGAAAACGAGCTGCATTTGAAAATAAATGGTTGCTTTACTTAAAAAGCAAACACAGACATGGTGGTGTACTGTCTCCAGCAGGCCACCATCCCTGTGATTGTAGCCCATTCCCAATGGGTCGCAAATTGTGACCTGCCTTATGAATATTGATGTTGCAGATCATTTGCGACCACATTGATAATTGCAAAATGTGTCTGAGACACATTAGTACATTCCATTTTGTGAGTTGCAAATTGTGAATGACTAAAAATCGCAATTTGCAACCCACAATACGTCTGGCCCACAGTTTCTTAGCAGCTCCCTAATTTTAAAGTAGTAACATTTTTGGTATGAAAGCTTTGTGTGCAACAGGGGATGGATGTCCATGCAGGGTTGCCCGCAGGGTCTGGCATTAAAGCCAAGCCCTGCAGCCATACCTCGTTACACACTTTGTGTGCAGTGGTTGTTGGCCACCTGCAGAAGGATGCCCATGGAGGATTTGGCACAGGCTCATTGGCCATACTCTACTGCGCACGGCCCAAGTTTAGTTTGTGTCCCATTTAAATACCTATACCAACTATTTTCATCACTTTAACCTTTCTATTTTTCAGGAAAAATGTATGTATATATATTACACAGTGGCGGTCAAGACTGTGTAGTTATACGTAAACCAGAGTTTCCATAAGAAGAGCATTTTTTGTATAACTTTGGACTAGTTTGAGAAATCTTCACGAACCTTGAAAAAAAGTTCATCAACCTCAGCTCCTTTCTGGAAAGTGTCGGAGTGATCCGTCAAATGGGAGCTGAGAAAAAGGGGATCCAAAACACTTTTCCCCCATGCACTTTCCATAGGAAAAATTAGACAACAAGACAGAAAAAATGGCTGATTTAATGCCACTTCAGGGGCTGACTCTCTTAAAGAACTCGACAAATGTTAATCGGGTTCAGCTAACGATCTATGTCCTCCCCATATTCTCAGATTTGCTTCCTCAACCATTACCCCTGTGTTAAACAAAAGTTTGAACAATTCTTTTGAGCTGGGTTTTTTTCCCTCAGATTGGGGACAGGCATTTCTTTTGCCTCTGTTAAAAAACCTAAAGCAGGGGGCGTGGCTAACCGCCAACGGGAATGGCTGCTCGGTAGCTCAGCTCCGGAGCGCCACTCCCGATCCATCCTGAAATCGCTGATTCCCGCTGCCCTGGCACCCCCCCTGATGATAGCGAGGGAGAGCTGAAGGGCCCGGCGCCATCCTGGCCAAGTTTCCGGCGGATCGGCGATGGTGCCCTGAGAGAGCTCCGCCGACCGAGCTCTAGCGGAGCGCTTCCCCGCGGAGGGTGCTCTCGGAGCGGCAGGGCCACGCTACGAGAGACCGCGGCTCCGGCCTACACCAGCGAAGACCGCGGAATGCGTCGCATCTGACCCAGCGGGGGTCGCGATTCACCCGACTTGCAGGGACCGTAATTGCGCATTCGCCAGCGGCCCCGGGGGCGACGGAGGCCGGCTCCCCGCGCAGCATCGGGAGCGGGTGAGTGTGCGGCGGAGTGAGCGCCAGCAGGCCGTGGCCCCTCCAGAACACGTGGAGGCGTGCGCTGTCCCAGGTGAGAGAGAGCGCGAAGCAGAGTGAGAACCAACAGGCCGGGGGTCCTCCATAACATACGGCTGAGCGGGGATAGGAGCCGAATACTGCAGTGGCCCCCTCCTTGCTGAGGGAGAGACCGGGCTGAAGGAAGCCCCGAAAGAGACTCTAACGATTGGGGCCCACCTCAACTTTACGTCCTGTCTGCGGCCTGGTATCCCAGGGGATGGGCCTAACGAGCACCACTGGGAGGTGAGACGCCCGTCCCGGAGACTAGCGGTGGGGGCCTTTGGGGGGCCGCCGGACGGTACCCTCCCTAGCAGAGAGACTGTGGGACCCCGGGGATCCCGCGTCAAGGCAACTCCTGTGGACACTGCCAGGGAAAGGCAGAGATAGCCTCCAAGAGTGTGGCGGCGGCTGTCCTGCCGAAAGGAAGAACGGCTGCCCCGGGCAGTCGTGAGACCATGGTGGCTGGATTGGCCGTAAGGAGCAGACGAGTGAACCGGGGGCCCTGCTCGTGATGGCCGGTTTTGATGTTGGTCGCCCTTAGCCAGGAGCCGTGAGTGTGGTCATCTACCCCGGGGGAGGGGTGATCACGGCGAAAGCCGACAGGCCGGGTGAATCCTTTCATCGCAGGCGGCGGGGAATAGCTGTGGCGCCTTGAATCCGAGCGGCGCAGCGGGGAGAGGAACCATGGCCTCTGGACGCTCGCAAAGGGCGCCGACCCAATCCAAGCTGGATAAATTCGCCTGGCAGAAAGTACAAGCTGAAGATCGGACGGAGACAAAGGCCCCGGCGGAAGCGGCGGAGCCCTCGAATAAGGTTCTCCTCGAGGCCATCACGGCGATACGGACCTCCCTTGAGGTGCGAATCGACACAGTCGCCACCGATGTTGCGTTGATCCGGGAAGATATGAAGAAGGTGGTGGGGAGAGTGGCCGCAGTTGAGCACACGACAAAGGACCTGGTCAGTGAAACCACATTGCTCAAGACCCAAGTCACCGAACTGCGCGCCTCCCATGAGGCGATGGCCCTACAGTTGGACGATTATGAAGGGAGAATGCGGCGTAATAACGTCCGCATAATTGGGGTCCCGGAACGCGGTGAAGGACAGGCGCCGGACCTATTTGTCGAGGATCTGGTCCTTAAACATCTACAGCCCCGGGGCCTCTCTAAATGCTTCACCATCGAAAGGGCTCACCGGGTCCCGGGTGGCCGCCCCAAGCCGGGTGCGCCCCCCCGTCCCCTCCTGGCCCGGGTATTCAATTTTCGAGACCGGGATGTGATACTACAGACGGCGAGAGCGGCCCCTCCGCTCACCCTCGAGAACAGTAAAATCATGTTCTTCCCGGACTTTACTCTGCGCGTCCAAAAACAACGCCGCAGCTTCCTAGATGTGAAGAAGGCACTTCGAGAGCAGGAAGTCAAATATGCCATGATGTTTCCGGCTAAATTGAGAGTGGAAGCCAAGGGGAAAACGTGGTTCTTCACCCGCCCGGAGGACGCTTGGGACTGGCTGGAGGGATGGCGCACGGTCGAGAGGAAGAGAAAGACTGGGGGCTCGGCGGCCGACGAAGTACCAGACTGGCGGCAACAACGGCGCTCTCCCACACACTCAGACGCAGACTCCCAGGGACACACCGGTGGGAGTTGAGCTGTGGCGTGGTAAGACTGGAAGGGGTTGGTCCTGGCCCCATGAGGAGCGTGGGTCCTTTCCGCAAGGGGCCTCGAACACATGATCTCCTGATGTGGGGCGGCGGTGCAACTGCTTGGGCAGGAGACGAGGGGATCTCTGGTCTAGAGGTGTGATGAAAGACCAGTGTCCGGGGGACTATTTCTGGCAAATGTGGGTCCCGCATTTGACTTGGACAGTCGGGTCCGCCCGCCATGTGTCGGCCATCCGTTGTTCGCTGTTTCCTTACTGGGGTGTAGGAGGGCTGTGCTCCGGACCCGGGTCGCTGCGCAATGTCAGTGAAGGGCCCAAATGGCGTTTCTGTGTTACGTACTAGGTTCGGGGGAGGTCGGGCGGGGGAACAATATTCCTTCGGTCTGATAGTTGAAGGGTGGGGAGGGGGTAGCTCACGTTCCCAAGAGTCGTATATGGGTGGGCGACAGGCACTCTGCATGTTGGGGGTGGCGGGCGGTTCTAGTCCTGTCCAGCAGGGATGCAGGGAGGGGGGATTGTTCTTTTGGGGTGGGGAATGTTTGGGTTGTTTGAGTTGGGGGGGTTCATCTGGCAGTGTAATTTCTAAGATCGAAGGTGCTCTGAGCGGCAGGGATGTGACGGTCAAAGGTGATATAGCGGGAGATGGGAACAGTTCAGAGGCTAGCTCTGGATGGACCATTAAAGATGGAAGCGATGTCGTGTGTGCTGTGGTCCGACACGGCTGGGTTATGATCTGCTTTATGTGTCCCGATGGCTCCTGGACAGGGAATTAAAGTATCTACATGGAATGTGAATGGCCTGGGCGATAAAATTAAACGGGGTATAGTGCTGCAGTATATACACCGCCAGGCCCTGGACATAGTGCTGCTGCTAGAGACCCATTTGATCGGCAATACATGTCTGGCACTCAACAGGAAGGGATATCGTATGATTGTTCATTCAGGGTATACAACGGGGTCTAGGGGAGCGGGTATACTCTTGCGCAAGGGTTCCCCGTACATACTACAAAACACCTGGACGGACGTGCAGGGCAGATATGCAGCGGCCACAGGGCTCTGGGAAGGACAGGTGGTGAATGTGGTGTCGGTATATGCCCCCCCCGGCCTGCAGCGCCCGACTTTGAAGGAGATAGGTAACCTGGTGTTGGCCCTGCCGATGGGCTCCCTGATACTGGGGGGGGACTTTAACCTCACTTTGGACGGCCTCCTAGATAGGCTCCCGCCCAGACCTGATCCACCGCAGGGTTCCCACCTCCGGGGGTTCGTCGAGGCTCTGGGGGTGGTGGATGTATGGCGTTGGTCACATCCTCAATACACGCACTACACACACCAGTCGGGAGTACATGGTAGCCAGTCTCGGCTGGATTATCTGTTCACACACGCCCAAGACGTGCGGGAATTCACGGAAACGGCGACACTGGCTCGCGGCATATCTGATCATTCCCCCGTGGTGGCGGTTTTTGCGGCGCGGCGAACCCGGTGCCCTGGCCCGATCAGAATACAGCCCTGGGCATTGAAGATACCACATATCAGGGAAGGGCTCAGGAGAGATACAGACTTCTATTTTGTGGAAAACGTGGGGTCGGTTGGATCGGCAGTCACACTTTGGGGCGCATACGGAGCGGTGGTCAAAGGGAGGGCATTGTCAATGATGGTGGGCCATAAAACTGAACGCAACAAAAGAGTAGTTGAACTGGAATCCGACATTCTCCAACTGGAGGGAGTCCTAGTCCATGGTCCGAATCCGGATGCACAACACCATATAGGGGTACTGAGGCATGACTATAAACAACTCTTAATGGAGGACGCGACCTTGCGGTCCCTAGCTACAAGACATCGTATCTACGAACAGGGCGAACGCACAGGTAAGCTTCTGGCGTGGCTTGAATGGAAGGATCAGGCAGCGAGATGGGTACAGGCGATAAGGCGCCCGAGCGGAGAGTTGACCATGGACCCCCGGGAGATTGCCGAGGCTTTTGCCGCATACTTTGAAGAAGTCTATCGGGTCCCACGGGGCTCGCAGTCCGCACATGCGGTGGAGCTTTTAGCCACCATCGAGGTGGCATGCATCTCGCCACAGGCTCGGGAGGTCCTAGACGCGGATATCTCGGTGGAAGAAGTTCAAAGCGCAATCGCAGCGGTCCGATCGGGTAAAGCGATGGGCCCTAACGGTATACCCGTCGAACTTCTTAAGCCTGTGGCGGGGAGGGTGGCGCCTCACCTTTTAAATTTATATAATGAATGTTATGACTCAGGCCTACTGCCGATGGACATCCGCAATGCAGCCATAGTGGTGATTCATAAGCCTGGTAAACCGGCGGAAGAGTGTAAATCCTATCGCCCTATCTCGTTGTTGTCGGTCGAAGCGAAAATTCTCGCTAAGCTCGTGGCTACACGACTGCTCCCGTACTTACCCGACTTGATCCACCCGGACCAGTCGGGCTTCCTGCCTGGCAGGAACACAGCCAGGAACCTTCGCCGAGCCCACGGGGTGCTGGGAAGGATTGACACAATCCGGGAGGATGCTGTCCTGTTGTCGCTAGACGCCACTATGGCGTTCGATACAGTGGATTGGGACTACCTTTTTGCGGTACTGGTCCGGATGGGTCTTGGTCCCAAGCTGATCGGGTGGATCAGGTTGCTATACGGGCAACCTATGGCTCATGTCCGGGTCAATGACCACTGTTCGGTCCCCTTTCCCCTGTGTCGGGGTACACGACAAGGCTGCCCACTATCCCCACTCCTATTCGCTATGGTGTTGGAACCCCTGGCGGTCTGGGTGAGAGGAGATCCCGCAATAAGAGGCCTCAAGTGGACTCACGATCACGAAGACAGGATTTCGCTCTATGCGGACGATATCCTCTTGTATCTGGCCTCTCCGCCACGATCGTTGCGTCGGGTTCTCCATATCTTTCATATATTCGGGTCCCACTCGGGCTACCAGATCAATTGGTCTAAGTCTCAAATGTATGCCCTGCGGGGCGACCCCCTCTAGTCCTAGAGGGTATGCCATTCCAACGGTTGATCGGGGTTTTACTTACCTTGGCATTTTTCTTACTCCTGATGCACAGCTGTTCTATGAACAGAATCTCAAGAAACCACTGCAACGGTTGAGGTCAGACGTCACGCATTGGAGGTCGCTGCCCCTGACTTTGCTAGGGCGCGCCTCCTTATTTAAGATGCTCGCACTCCCGCGCTTTCTCTATGCCCTGGAGAATGCCCCTTACCCGATCCCGGACTCATACTTTGCGCAAATTGAAGGGTTGGTGCGGGAGCTGCTCTGGGACGGCAGGTCCCCGAGGATTGCCGCCACCAAACTCACTATGGGATGGTATGACGGGGGCATGGGTCTGCCGGATCTACGATTGTATTATCAGGCGTCGCAACTGGTAGCCATCAACAGATGGAAGTTCGGCTCCCACGATGACCCCAATTTCCTAAACGACCGCTGGTTACTGGGGAAGGGGGGGTACAACAGGGCGCTCTATACGGATCACAGTAAATTGAATCTCACCGGCCCCACGGCTCGCACGGTGGAAGTATGGCACAAGGTTCAGCGCAAAATGGGGTGGCATAAACGCCTCACTAAGGCTACACCATTGTGGGAGCCGGATATTCTAGGTCACCTTAGTACATGCCAGGGGTTCGACAAGTGGGAACTGATTGGGATATCCAGGGTGGGGGACCTATGGGTCAAGGGAAGAAAGGCCACGTTTCCGGACCTTCAAAAGGTATACCACCTGGCTCCCTCGGAGACCTTCAGATACTTACAAATCAGCCATGCAATTGACTCAGCCCTCCCCGGCGAGACTCCCCTCCCGGACTCCTCCCCCTTGGAGGATCGCTTGTTGTTAGATCCTATGAACAGTAAAGCTATCTCCCTTACATATAAGAAACTAGTTAACAACCGGGCGGACCCAATGCTGAAATTGAAAGAGAGCTGGGAGAGGGACTTGGGAAAGATAGAGGACGAGGACTGGCGAGATGCACTCGTTTCCCCTCGGGAGGTGGCGATCCGAATGCGACTCCGGCTGGTCCAGCTTAAGGTGCTCCACAGGGTCTACTTTGACGCAACGCTGTTGTTCCGGATAGGCAGAACAACGGACTCACTCTGTTTACGACGTTGTGGCCAGACTGGTACGTTTTTCCACATGATCTGGGACTGCCCCCTAATTCAATCATACTGGGCAGATATTAATCGGCAGCTCGACAGGACCTGCGGTAAGCCCCTCCAGACTTCCCCCAGGGCTTGCCTCCTTAATATCTGGGATGCCACAGACCTAACCCAGACGGAACAAACATGGGTGACTATGGGGTGGATACTCGCAAAACGCAACATAGCACAGAGGTGGGGTTCAGAGACGCTGCCACGGGTGAGAGAATGGGCGATTGACATGGACCATGCCATGATAGCGGAAAAGTCAGTGTACAAAGGGCGGGGATGCCCCAAGAAGTGGGACAGCAAATGGGGCAAATGGAATAAATATCGGGGGGACATTTGTCTTTCCCCCACAGTGGAATTGAGAACAGATGGGAGGACGCTGATGGCGTTGCGGGATGGGGCAGAGGGGACCTAATCCCTGTGTGGAACTCATTAAGAACTAGAAGGTGTAATAGAGCATGCAACTGTTCCCAGGGTGTCAAACCAATGTAGAATGCAAGTACCGTCACAAATGTTATTGTATTGGGTGGAAAGCTAGGTGATGTAATTTCTGATGGAAGGATAATGGTACTGCCCATAGTCATACTGTCTGCTCGTTCACCGCTGATTAAGTCATGTCTGATGTATCTGCCAATGGTTATCAATAAAATGTTTTTCAAAAAAAAAAAAAAACCTAAAGCAGATCCAGCTATATTAAATAATTTCAGACCTATCTCTCTTTTGCGGTTTCCGGCCAAAAGTTTGGAAAAAATGGTGTCAACAGAAAACTATCTTTTAATCTGGAATCTAACAATTTGTTGCATCACTCCCAATCCGGTTTCAGTCCGGGGTTCAGTACTGAATCCACTCTGCTGGAGGTCACTAAAGTTGTCAAAGAAAATCTTGACCGGAGTGTCCTGAACTGGTAGTATTGCTTGACCTATTAGCTGCTTTTGATATGGTCTCACACCCTACCTTGCTAAACAGAATCAAAATGGCAGGCATTCAGGACCAGGCATTTGCATGGTTAAAATCTTTCCCGAAGGGCTGATCACAGATAGTGCAACTTCCTCCTTTTACGTCCTCCCAAGGCCACTGAAGTATTGAGTTCCCCAGGGCTCAACCCTGAACCCAATTCTTCTTGATTTATATTTAGAAATCCTAGCTAAACTGATTGAATTTGGGGTGTGCAAGTGGTGTTTTATGCTGATGACACCCAACTTCTTCTGTCTTTTCTGGAACATAATGACAATGCCCTCACTACTTTTAAACAGTGTTTGCAAGGACTGGTAGTGTGGATGAATGCTAACTTTCTTAAATTAAGTTTGATTAAAAAAAATCCTAATTTCGGTGCAAAGTGCCCGTCTGCTTCTTGTGGCCTGAGGAACTCAATCCCTCTCCCACCCCTACCCCCACTTCCAGAAATGTAGGAATCTTATTAGATTCGAATTTGTCCTTCTCTTTGCAGATCCAACAGGTGTCTGCTGTCTGTTTCGTAAAGCTTAAATCTTTGAAGAAGATGCTACATCTGGTTCCGGAGAATACTCAGAAAACAATTGTTCATTCGGTGGTAACATCTAGACTGGATTATGCAAATAGTCTTTATTTGTGTTTCCCTGCTTATCTAACCGACAGACTCTGGATGGTTCAAAATACAGCAGCAAAACTGATTTTTAAGAATTCCATATCGTCAGTCTATCTCTCCTCACTTGAAACGCCTACACTGGTTGTTGATTGCCAAACGTGTTAAATCTAAAGTACTCACCTTGCCTTAGAGCAGTATCAGGACTTGGTCCTCTGTATTTAAGAAAAAGACTGCGCTCTTACCAACAATCTAGAACTTTAACATTAAACAGCCTTAGACTGTTGCAAGTTCCAAAAACTTCTAAGGCTAGCAAAGGAGGCATATCTTGTGCATTTATGACCGCCAAACTCTGGAGTGTGCTGCCTTCTAGTTTGCGGATGGATGGCTCTCTGTGCGTCCATTTTTACACAGAAGCTAAAAACTCCTCTTTTTGACAACGGTTAGATCATCTTGTTTGCCTCACCAGCAGGCGAGTTTCTCTTGCTATTTAGCACCGGGACGTTTCTTCTGAAGCAGCCGTGCACTTTATAAGTACAATTTGATTGATTGATTGATTGATTGATTACACCAAATTTGGCAGAAAGCTAGATCGTTACTCAGAAAGCATGCTTTTTGTGATTTGAGGTAATCTTGACCAGCCAGTTTTGAGAAATTAAGGTTAAAAAACTAGTGATGTCAAGTGGTGTGGGACTTCCATAGGAGTCCCTCTGGAAAATAAGCATTTCACTGGACCGATCAATGTGATTGAGTGGCCGCAACATGAGGAGAGATGTTGCAGCTGCTATTACAGGACTCAGGGACTCAGTCCCCAAAGTGTTTAAAAATAAACTGAAAAAACATAGAAGGGGTTAGGGTATGAATACCCTGGCCCCTAATCCTTGTGGTGGTCAGGGTCCAGAGTCGTGGTCCCGTGGGACTTTTGCAAGAGCCAGCATGAAATTTGTGTGATCCTGCAGGACTCCTGTGGGAGACAGCATCGACCCCAGTGCTCCAGTGGGAGTCCAACATGACCAAACAAACAAATTACTAAAAAGGAAGAACCACGGGTGGGTGTCTGTGCATGGTTAGCAGCTCATTGGGGCTTGAGCGCCTGCCAAAGGCTGTGCATGGTTGGGGGTTGGTCAGGCTCTGCGTCCAGATGCCCGTCGCGCAATGCCGAGCGCTGTATGCAGGGAGGGGGTTGGTCGCAGATATATCATAATAAAATATTACTTTATGTCACAAAAAACAAACAGGCATTCACTGCAGTTGTGTATAACTGATGGACGTCAGTGGATTTTTTGCATTTAAAATATAATTTATTTTTATTTTTAAAAGACCTACATATAACTCCACTCAGTGAAAAAATATATATATATCTATATAAATATATATATATATATCTGTGTGTGTATCATAGCATCACCAAAGTACATTTTGCCTGATCCTTTCTGTTTATCAAGGAGTTGATAAGCTGAAAGACTGTGTAGATTATAAAACAGGTGTACCTAAACAAGCCTTTCTTCGAGTACTTCTACTCTATATACCAGCGCCCATTTACTAAGACCCTTTCAAGCACAATGTGTTGTATTCACTTGAATGCATACAATTTCAAATTTTCAGTAAAGAATACTGATAAGAAACTAGTTTAACCTATTGTTTTACTTGTATTTTGATAGCACCTCAATATGCAGATGTGGTCTTCTTGGTTGATAGCTCTGACACCCTTGGAAGCAAGACCTTCCCGTTCATGAAGAGTTTACTGAACAGAGCCCTGAATGGTCTGGACTTGGGAGCTGACAAATATCGAGCTGCCCTGGCTCAATACAGCGACGATGTCCATACTGAGTTCCAGCTCACCACTTACAAGGCAAAGGGCCCCATGTTGAACCATATTAAGAAGAATGTTGTTTTCAAGGGTGGGTCCCTGAGAACTGGCAACGCTCTTACGAAGGTTCATGAAACCCTTTTTAGAGGAGCAGCAGAAGAGAGAGACAGAACACAATTTTCTAAAGTGCTAGTGGTCTTTACTTCTGGAACTTCCCTGGATGATCTGGAGCAGCCTGCCCTGGAGCTGCGACAAGATGGAATTAAAGTTATTGCAGTCGGTCTGCAGAAGGCCTCTTTGGCCAACCTACAAGCCATGGCGTCATCGTCAGATCTCATTTACCGGATTCCATCAACAAAAGAGATCAATCAATTTTCCCAATCCTTGCCTAAAATTATCACAGATGTCACAAAAACAGAATATGCTATTCTGGGTTTTCCAGGTAAGACATTCTTGGCTATATGTTTCTTTGCGAGAAATACCAACATACTTGTTTTTATTGATAAAATCTCAAATTGTATTCAATATTGAAACATAAACTATGTAATTTTGTCTGCAATGAATTTGTAAGAGAATGTCTTGAGGAACACTAGTTGTCACTACCCCATTAGCAATCTATTCAGCTATCTTACAGGTTTTATTAATCAGCGCATCAATCTGGCAAGATCAGGATAGCTTTATTACCTTACAAAAATCACAGCCATCTTAGAGGTGTGAAATTTGTCTGCTATTGGCATTGCTGTGGCTAGTCTAGTGTGCCAATCAAAGAAGTAAACACTCGCATCTGTCCTATAAATATTTGTGTTCTGTGGTACTGCTTTTTATTTATAGATCCAAAGATATATCTTTGCAGACTCTTCAAAATATTTCAAAATATGTCTGAGCGAGTCTGTGAGAAAATATTAGATATTATTATGCATTTCAACATATCTATATTTGAAGTACACATTTTAAAATGTAATCTAGCTATTTTTCCTTTCCCAGTTCTTTTCAACTCATAATGGTCTGGTGGATCTTATTGAAGACAAACAAGCATTGATTTAATGGTTTTATTTATTAAATTGTTATTTTTGTAAGCTAATGCAACACAGCGTAATCCATCTCAGAGTGCCAATGAAGAAAGACAGTAACAGAAGAAAAATGTATGTAACTTGTATAATAAATCCAAAACAAAGCCCTGAATAGTCTGAGGACAGATTACACATAGAACCCTTTCAGTGATGTCCTAGGGATGTGGACGTTATCTTACAACAGTTCATTAGATGGAGAAGCCTTATCATTGGTGTTGAATGGTCTGGGGTCTGACCAATGAGGGACAACTGTAAAAGAGGCAATGAATTAGGATGTGAGATTTTGGTAATCTAATGCAGGTTAGACTGGTCAAAGGCAGTACGGAAGAGATGGGGTTTCAGATTTTCTCTAATTCTGAGGATGTTCTCTTTTAGTCCAAATAAAGATAGAGAATTTAGTAAGCATGGCTTCTAAAATAAATCTGATTATGGGTGCCATCTTGTAAGAGGTAAATAGAGCTTGCAGCAAACAAATTTTCAGCAAAGTTGTCCAAAATGCATTTTGCATAGAAAATGTGTGATATGTGCGGATGGTAATTATGATGATGATATTGACATACCTCGGTATTTATATAAGGAGGTCCAGCGATGGGTAGCCCTTTATATTAATGCCACCTTGCAATACAGCTGCATCTCTCATCCTGTAGCATGATTTGTAATCCTTTTATGACCACATCAGTAGAAAAAGGAGAGGTAGCAAAGGTAAGGGAAGTTCATCTCATTCCAGGTGAGTGATAAGGATATGGCAATAACGAGTTCATTCAAACTGATGAGCATTAATGCAGGCTTTCATCATTCTGACCCATTATTACTAGGCCTGGGCGGAAAACTACGCTACGCTCGCGTAGTTTGCGAAGTTTGCGCTACTTCGCACAACGCGAATTGCACGTAGCACAGTGCAAACACGCGTAGCGTAGCGTAGTGCAGCGGTCATTTTGCTTGCTCGCGGTCCTCAACGTCAAGTTGGCGACCGCAAGCAAGCAAAATGACATCCCGAGCGAGACTTTTTCCTCGTTCGCGATCAGCAACACAAGTTGCCGATCGCGAGCGTGGAAAATAAACCTCCCAGCGAGATTCTCAATGCGGAGAGGTCAGGTTTCTCATTGCGAGTGGTCGCGTATGCTCGCGACCGCTCGCGATGAGAAACTACCAGTCTGCGTTGAGAAAGCTGCCGCTCGAGTAAAAATCTACTCGAGCGGCAGTAAAAGACAGCTCGCACTGTGCAAGATGCCGTTTTCAATGATTGCACAGTGCGGACAAGCATCCGGCACTGTGTAATCATTGCGAACACGCACTACGCAGTTCGCGTAGTGCTACGCGAAGCTCGCGTAGTGCGAACTTCACTTTGCGTAGCTTCGCGAAGCGCTACTTCGCGAACTACGCCCAGGGTTAAATTTATTACCTGTTTTCAGCCATTATGTGTTTTTTGGACAAAGGCATTCTTACCATTTACACTGGCTAGGTTCCTAAATTGCCATCTTTCTGTATGCTGCTTAATACTGATAGTGAGCCTGCTTCTACATGCTTACAAGTCTTGCTGATAGGGGATCTGAAGTCCAGAATTACCCGATTTAGAGTTGAATGGTATGTGGTAATTACCTCCGCTCTAGGGGTAGTTAGGCAGACATAATTGCAGCAGTCGATTGGCATAGAATCTTAGAACTACAGTATTTATCGCCTCTTCTGCAAGTAGAAGGATCTCACTACCACCCCCCCAGGACCCAACTGTAAATCATGTTCTAACTGATGTCCTTAAGATTATATTATATGGAGATTTACATATTAGACCACATATCCATCCCTGAAAAGAATCAATTCTCCCCAATCTCAGAGCATTCAGATTACCAACTTGCCCTAAAAGTGTGATGGAGCCACTCATCATGATATAAACTGGAATGGGATCCATATCTGAAATATGACACTGGTGAGCCTGTGTGCGCAATCTATTAAAAAATCAAAAAGTCGAAGGGCATCTGCTCTAACACATGGGAAAGTAGCTTTCCACTCTGAAGTACCACTAGGACATTAGGATCCTTTGTTACCTCATTTTCAGTTTTAGACCGCCCCTCTAAACCATCCATCAAATTAAACAGGATGAATCGAGTTCTGTCAAAGTACAACAACTTGGTACTCTACAGACACTCAGTTAAGAGGAAGACATTCCTCCAAGAGGGTTCAGCCTGGGCTTAGCCACCAGCATCAACTCAAGGCTACAGCTTTGTAATGCTACAACAACAGACAGCCCAAAAGAGGTGGATACCTACCTATTCCTACACAACCCATATCTCCGTACAACAGGCACTGTGAAGTCGCAAATGAAATGAACGTCGCAAAACGTTTAAGCTATTCCTGTATTTTCTGAATATAAATCATTAAAGTTCTTCATCAGGGTTTATACTGTTTGTTTGCTTATAAAGAGAGAATAGAGGCATTCTGCAGCCAAGTGAAAGGTAGAGGAAGAGGCAGGAAAAGTGGAGTCAGAAATTAATCTACAAAGTAAAAAATAAGGACGACTGAGGTGTTTCACATGGAATGTAAGAGGGCTGAAGTATAACGTAAAAGAGAATATCTACCAGATACTTTCAACAAGGAGACAGAGGAGTACCGGATTGGGAAGGCACATTTGTTGTAGATGAGTGCCAAGGGAGGAGAAACAATATTTAATCCAGGAGTATAAATACTGCTGCTAAGGCGATACAACATGGAATCAGGTTCATAAGAAAAGACACAAAATTAACATTTCTAAGGATATATGGGGAATAAGAAGCAACACAATGTCGCCTGATCAAGATATGATCTTCACAAGAATCAATAGAGCAGATTATAGATTGGATAAGGATAGATATATCATTATTGGACACAGACCTTATAATAGTGGAAGCAGCAGGACGCCCGTCAAACCGCGAGTGCCAAAGCAGCCCCACCTTTGGCCCAACCTAGCAGGGACCAACCATGGAATATTTAGATTCCCGCTGGCTTGGTGGGAACAATTTTGACAAACATGCTCCTCTCAACGCAGGTGAGAACTTTTGTTACAAACAGTAATGCCACTCACCATATCCCAAAGTATACAAAAAAGTGATGGATAGGATGCCTAAGTTAATCGCAGCCACTGGTAATCACTCAGGGCTGCCTCCCAATCCATCGTTATTTTGCAGACCGTATCACCTCAGTTTGGACTCTGCTATATGCAAATCAGTCTTGACCAGGGGCCAATCTAAACAGTCCAGCCCGAACTGCCAAGCCAGGTCCTCCCTGAACCGGAACACAAGCAACCCAGAACTGGTTTCACCCAAGTTATGGGCTCATTAGACCAGTAAAGCTTGGTTCTAGTGACACAGTGTGCACGGGACCCACGTCTGGCATACCTGTCCCACTTAGGGCGGAACACTAAAGTATACAAAAAATTGATGGATGGAATGCTTGAATTAATCTCACCCACTGGTAATTACTCCGGCCGTATCCCAATCTATCGTTATTTAGCACAACATGCCACCTCAATTTGGACCCATCTATATGCAAATCAATCTTGACCCGGCTCCATTCGGAACAGTCCAGTCTGAAGTGCCAAGCCAGGTCCTCCCTGAACCAGAACACAAGCAACCCAGTACCAGTTTTGCCTTAGTTATGGGCTTATCTGCGAGGTACAGCTTGGTTCCAGTGACACGGTGTGCACGGGACCCACGTCTGTGCATACCTGTCCCACTTAGTGCGACACACTAAAGTATACAAAAAAGTGATGGGTGGAATGCTGGAATTAATCTCAGCCACTGTAATTTCTCGGGCTGTATCCCAATCCATCATTATTTTGCACATCATGTTACCTCAGTTTGGATCAAGCTATATGCAAATCAGTCTTGACCCTGCTCCAATCGGGAACAATTCAGCCCGAACTGCCCACCTTATCCTGTCAGCTGGTCAGCAATTTTTCTGGTTTTCCAGAAACAACATTGCAAAATGAGGAGATAGTTCTGAAAAGCAATCAATAGGCCTGACTTGTAGCAAATGTTCTTCTTAAACAAGGGGAAAAGTGATCCACTATGGAGCAGGAATAATCTTCTTTGAAAGGCATGGAATAAATATGGAGGGACATCCAATCCATTATAGAGGCAACCCTTTGGAGGATGGGCCACTATGAATATGTTTTTGCCAGCAACAATTACAAGTCATTAGTTATAAATCAAGGCTGTCAAGTGTCTATGTTACTGGGAGGACCCTGTCTGTCAATACTTGATATTGTGCAACTTTTAGCTTGGGAACCATTTGGAACCATTCAGTGACTCCTAGAAGCTTCAAGCGTTGAGAAGTAAACTCTCCTTGTGCATGGAATTTAAAACAAGCGACTACCCCATCTACATATCCAAATTTAAAAAAAAACAATAAGACGCTTGGAGATGAAAAGGCTTTGAATGCTACCAAAACCAAATAGGTCCATGATCTGATACGTAAAAGTGGGGAATACCGTCTGCTTTAGGAAGCTGAAGAGCAAAATGTCAGGCTCCTTCTCCAGGGTCTGGGGCAGTCAGTGATTACTGGGTAGTATCCGTGGTCTTTTACCAATGACGTTGACTCCAATCTAATAACCAAGTACCCTCTTGCCTCACGTGAATCCTCAGTAGCAACTATGGTGAGCAGTCAAGGCTTGCTTCAGGAGGTGATAGTGCGAAAGGAAATTACGCAGCAATTACACACAAAAAATCAACGTCCAGTGAAGGCAAATATATACAAATGGATAGGTCTTTATTTAGTTGTAAAAAATAAAGAGTAGTTAAACTAATACTCAGAAGAAATCCGAAGGCCCTTATCTGCTGGGGCTGAGATGCAATGTTCAGTGTTATTGTACTACTCGGATGTTTATCCACCAGTGCTAGATTTCGAAACAATATAACACAGTACAACGTTTTCGAACAATGAAGTCTTTTAAGAATTAAGTTCTCTAACAGATGTATCAATGTCAATTCATTTAATGGATGCTAATAATGTATCTTATCTGCAACCATTTTCGAAAGGAAGGTGGGTCAGTGCGTCGGAGCCAATGCGCCCATTGGTCTGTTATCAACCACTTGACTGGTTGCTACTCAAATGGGACATCAGGACACCCTCGTTTAGTGTTATGGAGCAACCACAACATATTGAGAATCATAAGCCACAAAATGAAGGCTGTAATGTTTCTGAGTTCAAGGAAACCAGCCTCAGCCACCAGAACACAACGCAGGAGGAAGGAGGATCTTGAAAGGATACATCAGGTGCAGTGAGTGTGATACAGGTGGCCGCAAAGTTACAGTTGGGCTTAAGTGATCTTATACAGGCCATGTTCCTGCCTAGCACTGAGTCCCAAGCTCAGGTGCTCACTACTGATGGACTAGAGGGCAGTTATTCGAGGGGAAAGTGAGGGGACGTTGCTCGCCAACCAGCACAGTTTTTCACGTCACCAGGACTTACTAATGCTCCTCATGATGCAGATGTTGCTGTGATGCTTCTGTTGGGTAGGCTGCAAGTCCTCGCACATCTTGCTCAGTAATGTTGTCCTCCATGCAGGACTCTCTCAGTCAGCTTGGCCTCTGGCTGATCATCAAGGTCATGTGATACTCCAGGCAGTATAGCTCTTCTTTATCCAAAAAGAGCACAGAGGGAGAGATTTCCCCTCTGGATTTAGGCTTCTTCCCAGCTCTGTGGAGACTACCAACTGAAGGCCTTCCCAGCTAGTGATATAGAGATGCAACTGAAGTCAAAGGCAGTGACAAAGGGGCTTCTGGTAAGAAGTCTGCGCCATGGTCAATATCCATCACCCTGGAGGACCATAGCAGGGAGTTGGCATTCCACTGACCTCACACCATCTAGAGAACATCTTCTTCTTCGCCTCTTGGTATCACCAGTGAGGCAAGATCTACATGCTTGGCAGGCAATAGACAGCCGTAAGTCAAGTCTCTGCATGTAAAAATATACTCTATGAATTTTTGAAGCAGGTTCTGGCATTTACGTGTGGAGAATCACATTCTTCTGTGTATGTTTGGGAAGCAGGCCCTGTAAACTAGGGCAGAATGCCTTAGTCTTTCCATTTAAAGTTGCAGTGCTTAATTTGTAAAATAAATAAGTGAATAGAAATGAAGGGACTTAAAGTTTTTCTAAGAAGTCTGCCGCTGGTGCAGAATACAAGGCTGCCTCTTTCTTCCACAGCCTCACACTTCCTGTCTTTTTATGTAATTCAAGCCAATTCATTTCATGCCTCCCTCCTCCCTCTGTCACTGTTTTACTATTTTTCACTTCCAACTTCTTTTTCATGCCTTACTCTCTCTTGGTCAAAATCTGATGATGAAAAATAAGTCCAGGCCATCAAAAGGGACCAGCACTGGCAACCATTCACACAAAATTAAGCACTTAGAAATTGGACTCACTCAGTGCCTCTGCCACAAATGTCATATCAGAGACTATGGTATGGGTGACAAGATTATCGATTAAAACAATTTGGGATTTTATAATTACACTTATGACATTATCTTTGAGCGAATTTGTGGGAGACTATTAATCAAGCACATGTGGTAAAAATCATATACATTCCGTTTTGATCTTGGTTTTATTGTTATAATGCACAATATAAAAGTGGCTCAATAGATCATTAAAACTGTTCCAGGAAAAACATAGGACGGAGTTGCTTTTACTGACATACCTGTGAAAAGTAATCGCTAACACCTTTGAGGTAATTTTGGCCTAGAGTAGAGTTTTAATTTAATTTTATTTTTTTGCAAAAGGAGCACACATCGCTGCTGTTCTTGGCAACGCGTTTTGGAGTTTCTATTTTGGCCTCTGAAGAGAGAGGCGTGATGCCAGAACTAATACAAGTTTCTAGGAATGGTTAATTTACAATTTGAGAAATTAAATTAGTCGACTGGCCTTTCCAGTAAATCCATTGCCCTCCGATAAGTTAAGCGGTGTCAAATATTACAAATATTTAATTTGGGAAAACTCAAAACGTTTCTGGGACTGCTACAAAGGTTATCATCAGCAGTGCAAAAGCATCCCCGGAACCACAGTGTGCAAAGTAGGGCAGTACTCTTGGTACTAGAGATGAAAGAAAATCATACAAAAAGGCTTTTTTTGCCGAACATTATTCTGGTATTTTTGGGATAGTTGGCGCAAGTTTTGAAAATTTGATTCCTAATTGCTTTTTGTCATACAGAGGGTAAAATACAGCTATAAATAAGCATATTTTCCTTCGGACTAGGAAGCAGTTTTTCACTGGATTTGGAAAATATATTTGGATACTTTTCTCAAGCACGCCTTAATTGCCTCTTTTTACATATGTGCATGAGGTCTGTGCTCTTCCCTACACCCTTTTTCCGCTTGATCACGATGCACTACGTTTTGTTTGTGTCCTCTGACTTCTAAACGTCTTGCGGACAATTGACACCTACGTTTCATCTCCCACTAACTTACTGTCATCAGACACTGATCCTCGACATCTTCCACATTGAAATGAAGTTCTTTTGCACTGATATTTTATTCAATTGACTTTTGTTTTTATGGGTTTTTTTAAACCTGTTTTCTACACTTTGACAGTAAGTACCTTTGTGAAAAGCTCTGCCAATATCAATAACTTTCTGTAATCCACATTACAATTATGCTAAATTCGAATATCGCAGATGTATTTATTTATTCATTACAGATATTTGTAAAGTGCTACTTTGCATTCAGCAGGTATAGATAGAGTTGAACCGGGTGCAAGGCAGGAGCCAGTATACTGTTCAGATGCTGCCCTCTTCACAGCAGGTCCTCAGCTAAAAAGCATTCTGAACAAGTAGGTTTTTGGAGTTTCCTAAGAAGGTAGAGTCTCTCTCTCTCTCTCTCTCTCTATCTCTATCTCTATCTCTCTATCTCTCTCTCTCTCTCTCTCTCTTTCTCTCTCCCTCTCTCTGTCTCTCGCTAGGGTTAAACTCATTCCATACTAGTCTGGTTCCATTTTCTCCTAGAGAGCAGCCACCATGCTTTAATGTTTGAACCCTCATCAATTCATCAGATGCCTGATCAAAGGGTTGTCCCAGGGTGTAGTAAATAAAAGACAAGGAGGTTTAATATCTTTAATCCATCACCAGTGGACCTTGGGTGAATGGCCAGCCATGCTAGAAGATGAATGGCTTCTACTGCCATTTTTCACAGACCTACCTGCACCATTTGATATTTCCAAAAATGAAAGGATGGATAGTAAGATAAATATAAAATGTATGTTGCATACTGAAATTCTAACACCAGGGTTCTTGTGATAGGGATTAGATATTATATAATTTTTAAGTGGCCACTAATGTGTTTTTCAGGCTGTGTAGAGCTCTCATAGAGGTGGCAGCACTGCATTGGTGGTACCATCGGGTCGTGCGAATCAGGTCGCTCTAAGAAGGAATCCCTGGACACCATCGCTTCCTAGTATTAATCTCAGTCTGAAGATGTAGAGCTTCAGCAGTGGGATCATGGCCAAAGCCCATCCTCCTCTGCCATGAACAGGAAGAGGAAGTTCTGTTTCACGTAGTGATATCTGTGATGGTGACATCTCCGGCAGTGATATCAGCAGTGCTGGTGTTAGCTCAACTTGATATGGGGGCAATTGTTTCACATTGGTAGGACTGTTTTCACAACCTAAGCAGTGAGAAGTCAACAGAGGAAAACTAAGTCGCACATGCAGGGCAACAGACAGAAAATGAACACCTTCAGAGTGGGCGCGTTACAAATGGAGATCACCAGGGCTGGACTGGCCGTAGCGGGCACCGGGCGTTACCCCGGTGGGCCAACAGGGTGGGGGCGGGGTTTAGACTCCTGGGGTGCCGTTTTTAGGGCTCGCGCCTGCGTTGCAGTGCGCAGCACTGCTCGCGCAGCGAGAGCCCTTTTGTATGGGGTTCTGAAAGCTGCTCACACGCTCGTGCGTGTGATCAGGCTTTCGCTGGCTGCCATTGGGTTTCGCGTGTTTTTTTATAAAAATAATGCACGCAATTGGGCAAAGGCGGGCACATGTCCCGCCTTTGCTCCGCCCATTCCCACCGGTGGCCAGCACGCGCAGCAGCGCGCGTTCGCCTCGCTGTCACGCTCCCTCCCCCGCTCCTCTGTGGTGCGCGCGCACCACTGGTTGCGACTCCCGCGTCGGCTCCTCTGTGGTGCGCGCGCATCACCGGTTAGAAATAATCATTAACATATTCCTGTCGGAAACTTATATCGGGCTGTAGATTTAAAACCATTTTGTACCTCGTCTGCTAAATATCTCCATCAGGCACTTGGTATTTATGTCTCTTCCACTGATAATAGTTTAAAGTGCTTCAAATTAGACCTCAAATGCGCTAAAATTATGAATCACCCAAAAATGCTTTACTTTTTTCTAACCTATTATTGTGTGATGAATCTTGATTTTGCCTCTATTGTCTTGCGCATTACTACTTAGTTTTGTGTGATCTCAACTTTTGTTTCATTGTGTTTTTCCACTGAAAAATAGCAATTTGTTTATGTTGGTGGCAGGGCAGGCTTAGTGTTTATCCATTGTTCTCCATGAACAAGATGGCATTTTTGCATACCCCCGCCCGTAGAGAGGGACAGGCGCCTGGTTTGGTTCTGCCCCTTCGAGATAGTTGATTTCTTAGCCAAGTATGGCTGATCTTCAATAACATAGATTTTTTTAGATCTCTATTACTTTCAAAGTGACAACTGCATTTTTTCAGGTCTCTCGGATTCCATCCTTGACTGTTTTCTCTGGACTATGACTAGTCTAACCCGTCGTGTTCTCAATTATGTCCTTTGCGTCTGTGGAGAAAGTATGACCAACATTTTCCAAACGTGCCTACGTCGGGGGAACCTGGATTTTATCAGGAAGGTGACAAAAAAACGTAATGTCAAAGTACATCACATGCATGGAGTCTCCATCGAAGTTTATTACTCACGCCTATTTACGGCCTTCTAAACTGGAAAACACTGGGCACTACCCTCTGAATTCCTGAGAGAACACATCATGGCCGACAGACGTAAATATATTGCGCCATTGCAGAAGCACTCCCCAGCCACCCAAGAAGGCGTTTGTGGGACTTCGAACACCTATTCAGCTGCACGGCCTGGACACATTATTTATTTCTGTTAGATCAATAAAAAACATATGCATTTTTAAAGAGGACACGTACCTCTATAACCTTGGTTTGAAGATATTGCTCAAACTTATTTTTTAATAAAAGACAAGTTATTTTGTGGCTCCGCAAATGTGACTTGGGACCCGGTGCAAATAATGAAAATGAGCCACCCTTTCATCATTTTTGATAGTAAGTACAACTTATTTGGTGTGCGGTGATTGGGTCGTCATGCACGGGGGCCCAGGTGCCACTACACCTACTGCACTAATGTGAGCCAAACCACCTGGGGTTATTCTATAGTACCCATCACGACTTTGATATAAATGCAATTATTCAAATAAGAGTGGCTAAAGTTTGTCAAACGTTTATGGAAAAGGCGCTGCAGTGTTTGCACAATTCCATTTTTCTTAAATGTTTAAATTTCACATGGCTGATGTTAATGAGATAGCTTTTACAGTCTATATAGGTGAAAGAACAAGCACTCAATTCGTCAAGGGTTGTTTCTATATTCAGTTTGTAGCGTGCTAAACAAGCATTTGCAATGCAATAGGTCTCGCATTATTAAAGTTTGAGCTATTGGTGTTGCATTATTTAGCAATGCCAATAGCTCAAACTCTAATAATGCGAGACCTATTGCATTGTAAATGCTTGTTGTTACTGGGGGACGGTTTTGCAGCATAGCTGCAATATCGGCCCCCTGGAACAAAAGCGAAAAGCGGCACAAATCTTTCCACTAGCACCCCACCCCTTTGGGCCGGCCGAGCTCTTTGCCAGGGCCGGTTTCGGTTCCCAGTCAGGCCCTGGAGATCACCCCCTTGGCATGCCTTTTTAGGCAAATGCACACAGTCCCCTGAGCACACCAACGGGTGTGATTCTGTGAATGTGAATTGTAGAGAAGTATGAACAATGCATGTAACAAAATCTCTAAGAGGCTTGATATGTAGAACTGTTTGAATCTCTTCCAGAAAACTGGTAACTCCCATAAACCAATAAAGGTTTATTCAGCTCCGGACTCAAGAGATAAAGACACATCTTCCATGATCATATTGCATGACCCTCCAAAACACCTGAAAAGCTCTTACACCAAACCAGAAAGTGTGGTCAATCATGCACATTTTAACTGAGCAACATCCTCTTTTCAGCTTCAAATAGTTTAATGCAGAAATTCAACACGTGTAGAACTTTTAACATGTCTTTGTTGCCAAACACAGGATTCGTTCATTGACTTTTAACAATCGTAGAACATTTTGTGCTATTCAGAGTTAGTCATGGTGATGGAGAGCAAGGTAACTGGAAGATTGAGTAGTAGCAAACTATGTCAATGAGTCACCAAGTTAATACAAATGCATAAGAGAAATGAAATATCCAGGTATTTATTTAATAGTATTTATAAAGTGCATACACTCATCCCCACGGGGATATCACAGTGCTATAACAGCCACAGATTGTGTTTGCGAATTACTGGGGGGGAAGGCCATATGGGGTGGAAACAGTTATCCGGGATAGAGTCAAGCTTCTTTCTGAACCTAAGATAGTCATTTGATAGGCAATAGGTATTGAGATTTTATTGGATTTAAATGTGCCATCCAGCTGGCCTCTTTAAAGGGTGGTTCAATTGCAACCACCACCCACCAATCCTGAACCCCGTGCAATCTTCAAGTATCATTCAAATGGGTTGCCTCCAAATATGGACCAGATGTAAGGGTGGTCCTTATCAACCAAACTGCAGAAAAGAGCAATGTTCTTTCAGAGGGACATTATTCTTCGAGTGACTCTGCTGTTCATGCAGGGTTTCTGTCAAGCACACAGGTTAGTAAAGTGCACATGCACAGATTTCCTGCCGTGAAGTAATAATGCTTTCGGATATTGTACAAATTAGTGTTTTGGATCATTAGTTTATGAGCTTGCCATATAAACTGTCTCTCAAAACTATGGCATTTTTACTCTCTACATATTTGAGATGATTGATGATGGAGCGAGGTTTTCTATATCTCAATCTTCGGGTGTAATCATTCAATAACCCCCGCCACTGGTCGTATGGACCTTTGATGGTCGACAAAGAGAAATGAGGAGCAATCATCTACATAAACAATACATCATTAAAGATTTAAATTGAGTCAGTGTGAGTTAAAGGGTTTTATTTCAAATCTTTTAAGTTTTCATCTATTTATTTATTTGGCATGAATCTTTAGATTTCAGCATTAAAAGTTAATATAATCCATCAAACAATATTTGATTAAAACATAGAAGTAAATGTTCGTCAAGATCACAGTCAAAATAATAATAATACAACAATCGTGTTCCTTAAAGGAAACGCCCTATTCTAAATAACCTAGAATAATGAGAGGAAAGGTGTCATTTCAAGAACCCATAAAGATTATTGGTGAAAGAATCAGTACGCAAGCATATAGCATTTGCATTATAAACTGGAAAGTATTCTCAGCTCAAAAATAACAGCAGACAATCCAAGGAATAATCTAAGAAAGCAGTCTCACATGAAAAAAGGTATCAGAAACTCAAAAGGTGAGTCTCTGGTCAGAGAGTCGGGAAGGAATATGTGCCTACTCTAGGAACACGCACTAATATAAACACGCAAATTGTTGCAACATTATTTTCTTTCATCTTCTTCATCCACCAATAGAATACCAGCATCTCCTGGAAACAAGTTCACTCCCCATGTTCTCACCAAAACTTAAAAGGCTTTCAGATATTAACCCTTGAAATGTTACAACCTTGTTTTCTTGGGATCCAAAACTTCTTCTCATGAATCAGCCTTCCTGTCATTTTCGTCTCCTCCCGGTAAGAACCTCACTATCAGTTGTTTAATAGAAAACAAGGGTCTATTTACTGACTAACAGTAGGCTTCTAAAGTTGGAACATCTGCAGCAAAGAGAAGAAAATCATCTTGCACAAACAACTATTCAATGTGAAAAACCGACCTTTCAGTGTTAATACATTATTTACCAGTTAACATGGCATTGACAGTTAGGCTAACTTAATTCAGCACTTTATTTATGTGCAGGCCTATAATACTTAATTAGAACATTGGAATGTGGAGCACTCCATTGAAGACAATGGAGTGCCTCGTGCTTCTACGGGCCGGTAAAGGCCCGCAAAGCAGCATTCCAATGTTGTTTTCACAAAGCCCTCTCGGAGCCCGAGGGGATTTAAACCCCCTCGAACTCCAAGAGGCCTTTGTTTTATTTGTTAGAACATTCTGCCCTCTAGTGGCAGAATGTTCTAATAGCCTTATAGCCCTTCGGAGCTGGGCTATACTGGCTATTAAAGTCCCGCTCCCTTGTTAAAGTCCCTCGCCTTCGGCTCGGGCCTTTAATAGCCGGTATAGCCCGCTACGGCGGGCTATAAGGCTTTAGTATGATTACATACTACAAATTATTTTCACTTGTTCAGATTACTAATAAATGTTTTTAATAGCAGATACAATTCGCTGCAGCATTGATGTCAAATACAGTGGTTGTACTTACTTTTTCAAAGTCTCGTGGAGATCCCTCTCAATTGTCCTCTTCCCCGTTCTCCCAGGAGCAGCTTTTCTATCTCTTGAAACTACCTTGCTCCTTTTGTCTTGAGGTTTTGCACTGCTTCTGTGATTCTGGTAAAATGATCCTAATGACTAACCCTCAGGATGATCTGCCCATCACCACACCTGTTGCCTTTGCAGCGTATTGCAACGTCGCTGCAAAAGGAGGAGGCATGGGTATTTACATGACCGTAGCCATGACCGTAGTTCTAGGCTTTCTGCTGATTCGTATTTCAGTTTTGCAAAGGGAAGAGAACCTCAGAGGTCATCGAAGCCAAAATCCTACTTAATTAGTTTCTCATTCAACAGACTAGGCCCCTGCTGCTCAATCACGTTGGGGCAACCTGAATGTATAAAAATAAAAATCTTTATCAGAATGAGTGAGAAGTGATGGTAAAAATGAGTGTGTAACTGAGTGAGTGAGTGAGCAAGTAGTATTTGTTAAAGTGAGTGAGTGTGTGAGTGAGTGAGTAGGGTTTGTGAAAGTGTGAGTGAGTGATTGAGTAGTGTTAGTTAAAATGAATGAATGTGTAAGTGATCCAGTGAGCTAACTGATTACTGTGAGTGAATGCACTAGTGCATGAACAACTGCGTGAGGAAATAAGTGAGCTCCTGATTCAGCTTCAGCAAGTGAGCCAATCAATGCAGAAGTGAGTAAATAAATGTATTTAAGTAAGTGTATGAATGAATGTGTAAGAGTGAACAATTATATGAGTGAGTGGGGCAGCGCATGAGTGAGTCAGCAGGTGAGTGAACGATTAAGTCTTAGTGAGGGTTCTCATATTGCACAAAAATGCAACCTGAATTGCACCTAGGGGAGGAATAGAGCTCCCCAAGATACAATCAAAACACAACTATCAATATATTGTTCCTTTACGTAATGTAGAGAAAGCAATTCAGAAGAATGTAAGGTGTTTAGTTACTATACTTCAGTAATGGTTGTTAATTAATTTTAATTTTCAGGAACCAGCACCACTGCGTCACCCACCACTGCCTCCACAAGAGTCACCGGCCGCACCTCCACTACCACTGCTGGCCCCAGCCCCTTCGTTTCCACAACCGCCACCACAAACTCCACCTATGTGAACGGTAAGTCTGATGTATTAATTGTTTGACTGTGTGTGTGCTGCCTACCATGGGAGAGGCTGAACCACCTAGATACTTCATCTGCCAGATATACCAAAGGAACTTTTCTCAGAATAAAAAAACGTAAACCCTTTAAAAATTCTGTGCCTGTGGACTATTTCCTTGTAATTTACCACCACAGAGTAGACAAGGTATAGGCTTTTTTGACTGAACAGTGTAGAGTGCCACCCGACCTCTACGGAGGACACATGTATCCACCCACCCTGGAGGCTGGGCGCGGGATAAATAAACGGGCTGCTCATGGCTACACTCTCAAGAAATCAGAGAAGTGAGTGAGGTCTCGTTTTTAACCCACTCGGACCGAGGCCTGGAGGCCCCAGCCTCCGGTCACTACACTGAGGGGCCGATTCCGATCTCGGCCGGTAGGGCTCCGAATCGGATTCGGCTTTACCGGATCCGATTCGGAGCCCTGTTTCCCGACCGAATCGTACGCGGGTCCGGCCGAGCGAGTACGATGCGAATTCGCCGACCGACTCGTCCGGGCGTCCCGACCGCTCTGACCGACTCGTTCCCGGCTCGAACCGCACCGACCGACTCGCTCAGACTCGACTCGCACCGCGCAATGGAGACGTTCCCCGGCCGGGTAAGTACGATGCGCGCCGCGAGCAGTCCGACCGAGCCGCGCACTCCGGCTCGAAAGAGCTGTCAGAGCCGTACTTTGGGGGTCCGTGTCGGACCCCCCTGTACGCGTAGCCGCGCGAGTCGCACACAGGGGGACCCATGGCTCCCCCTACCTGTGCGTGTACGGCGCGAATTGCTTCGCCGCGTACCCGCTGTAAGGGGCGCACTTGTCCGACTCGCACCCATTGAGTCAATGGGAGCCCGCGTACGCGTTGTACGACAGGCTCCCATTGACTTCAATGGGAGTCCGACCGACTCGGGTCCGATGGCATACGTGCGCATCGTACTCGTTCGGTCGGACTGCACGGGTCCGATTCGGTCGGAAATCTCTCCGGGTCCGGCTCGGTCGGAGAGATTTCCGGCCCGAATCGGAATCGACCCCAGAGCAGTGTAAATGTAAACGCAGGCGCTGAACAGCCCTGCCCCATATTGTTTTGTAATTTGCTGATACTTTGCCATATTAAATTTATTTGTGAATTGAAATTCATCTGTTTTAGTATTACACAATTTTATTGTTACATTGCCTTCCTCCAAATTGTACATACACCAGTTGTGGTCTTGTGTATTCCTGTACTGTTACTTTGGGGTATTTAACATTTGGCATTTGTGTCTTTTAAACCAGACTAGTGATTTGAAGAGGTGCCTTTTGCTCTTTAACTGGATCTGTTTTGATTGATTTTTCCCAAAAACATATACATAATACAGAAATAAGAAGAGAAAGACAAAAAGAAAAAGGAAGAAACGACAATTAACAAGAAAACATTAGCCAGTGGCAAGAATCTTTCTCTGTTTATTTCAGCAGTATCAGTTCCCTTTCTAAATGCATTTAGTGATGTGTCTGTTTTTTGTAGGTTCAAGTAGCAGCTAACATTTTCCATTTTCAGAGAAGTAAGTGAGGAAATAAGAAAAATCTCATAAACAGTAATCCTCCTGAATAAAAGGAGACCCTCGGATCTCCAAGTCTCCTACTATGACTTTAGGCATGAGCAAAACGAGGGCTTGTCACTCTGTCCAAGCCCGAAAATGCAACTTATGATTGCAAGATGTCCAGCATTTACATTTGAGAGATTGAATCAGTCCTGTAGGTAAGTTCTCAAGGGTTCTCATAGGTCTTTGGGCCTCGCAAGATGAAGTTGGAGCACAGCGTACGTTTTAGCATTTTCGTTGCACGGAGCCAGTCTTTCATCTGATGCACTGGTCCAGTGCTTAATTGGAGCAGGTGGTTTCCGGTGCTGGGCCCCGACACTTAATTGTCAACACTGGCACTTATGATAGTCTGCCATGTGCTGGTGCTGTTTGTCTAATTTAGAGATGAGCACAACAACAGTTATTTATTAAGTAAATATGCATTAAAAATGACTAATAGCTGCTGCCGAAGCCATTCTCATAGCTTTGGGATCCTGGAATAGTCTGAATTGTCACACTTGTAAGAGTGTTATGGTTAGTAGTTGTGTTGGTATTGTCATTGGCAGCGCTAGCAGGGGCAGTGGGTGGTGCAACCTGCAGTGGTCACCTAACGAGGGCCCTGGCACTTATTATTTTGCAAATTAAGCACTGCACTGGTCCCTTCAGGGTCACCTTTGCTACTCTCAGTTTTGCCACAGGTAAAGCCAGCACTGACACCCTTCTGGAAGATTCAGGCAAACCTAGACCCTATCCCAGCAGTGCTGTCAATGTAGGCTCTGCCACGTAGTTGGGCATCTTGCAGAGACAAGTCACTAGCTGTTTTCCATATTGCCCCTCTGATGGTCACTCCAGGCTAGGTGGATAAAATTAGCATGTGCAGTCTGGCATTTTCTGCCCTCTGAGATAACTACCGGGTTTATTTTGTGCAAGGTTACAGATGCATAGTTAATGCAGTGCAGACATTTGAAATGAAGTACTTTGTGTCTATAGTTCATGGAAACTACTGCTACTGCCAACACTTATCATCAAGTTCACCCCAACATCTTTCTCTCACACCCATCTGCACTTTAAAAAAAACTGTGAAGTAACTCCCAGAATAAAGAAGCAACAGATTGTACATGGTGTATTTCTGTTTATGGTGAACAAGGGAAGCTTCATCCAGTAGGCTACACAGCTCAAATGAAACCGCCTTAGAATACAGCGTAGACACTTCGCAATGCATTCAAATACAGAACCCCAGAAAGGATTCTGTGATAAAAGACTAGAAAGGTGACCCCGGATACTGCATCCAGCCCTTGAGTTCACTGCCTTCTGATAGTTTGCACACCTTCTTCTAATAATGCAAGTCAGATTCATCTAGGCAATCTGGGTACCTAGGTGTAAAGATACAAGTCCACGCAGTAGAAAGTGTAAGCTGTAAGATTTATTGTATCATGAAATCCAACACATCAAAGGATGTCAAAGAGGAGATCAGGGAGGAGCGTACAATCTCTGGGGTCATCAGCTGTCGTCTGTCAACATTTCAGAACGTACAGCTGATGACAGGGAGGGGAGAGGGTACGGGAGGAGAGAGGGGACAAAGTGGTAAACAGAGCAAAATACAACACTAGGAAACGCCAACTGTATCATGTGTCTAAGTCTAAATAAGTGAATATATCAGCCGTTGTGCTGGCCCTGTCAATCAGTACTGCTCAATGGCAATGAACTTTTGCTTTTTAATAAGATGTCCCTTTTGCGACAATCCAACTCTGTCTAGTGATGTCATGGGACTTTCCTCTGCTCTTCAAGGGAGAAAAGAATCACTTTGTGATGGAATAGAAGGTTAATATGTTTAGGAGAGTTTCACCTTCTTAGCCATCTCTCGCGATGCCAAACTTGAGGTTGCCATTTTTTCATTACCCAGTGTCTTGGTAATTTAGCAGTTACTTCTGTCTTCAGTGTACTGACTATTCTCAAAATTCAGATGGGGCAATCAAGGAGGTGGTTGAACCCACCTGCCTGGGCTGTGTTAAAGTATGTCTCTAAGTCAGGGATTGAAAACACCTCCTTTGAAATATGTGAGCATCAGTATCTCCCCCGCACCCGCGGCTGTCCACTACCTGAAGCAAAGGGGGTCTCCATCGATTGTATTGTGGAGACTAAGGACTGATTTAGTGAGGTAGGAATATTAGTGAATACAGATATTTTGGAAGCACCACCTTTTTAATAAGTGTGAATCTTCCTGCTATGGGTCATGGAAGCCCAATTCACTGATCTATCAAGCCTGAGAGACTCTCTGCCACTGGGACACAGTTATCTCTAATTACCACCTCATAATTCCTATGGATTTTAATCCCTATATATATAACGGTCTCACAGCACAACAATACTGGGTACTCCAGTTAAATCAGAACTGTGACTGGAGCTAGCGGAAAGATTTCTAACTTTTCTCAGGTAATGGAGACGCTGTGGAACCTGATTATTTCCTGGATGTGGGACAAAGGTTCTCCAATGGTCTTTCAATGTAAAGAAGAATATTGTCTGTCTACACAGAGAGGAGTAGCTTTCCTCTTGGGATTGTTAATTCTCTATGCATATTGTGCTCATGTATCCAACACTTCAGTGGCTCCAGAGCAATTACAAAAAGCAACATGGTGAGGGGACCACCTCTTCTCCTATGAATATCAAATGAGTCAGACACCAACCCATTGATCCGAACGTTAGCTACTGGACATGTATACAATAGCTTGATAAGATTTAGCATATGAGCTCCTAATCCCAACTTGTGCAATGTAGTGAACAACAATGGCCATTCCACTGATTCAAAAGCTGTTTCACAGTCAAGTAACATTGAGAATATTTCAAGTTGGACTTCAGCTGGTTCATTACTGTAAATAGTGTGCATGAATTCAGGGACATGGCCCTACCTGCAATAAGTCCAGACCATTCATCAATGGAGCCAGGCATTTACAAATCACTTTAGTAAGGATTTTATTATCCACACTGAGCAGCGTAAATTCATAACTATACCAGGTTTGGTAAGTGGCATGCCAACCACCACTGGTGGATGAACCGAGTTTACCATCTCTCAGTGCCTCGTTACAGACTTCAAGCAGATGTGGAACAAGGAGTTTTCTATATGCTTTGTAAAATTCCAGTGAGGGTATCCGAACCAGGCGCCTGACAGATTTTCAATAGCTGCCTTAATTCTGCCGCCAATATAGGCTTAGAGAAAAACTTTGTGTGAGTCCTCTAACCGTGCAAGCACGACATTGCCAAGACATTGACAAGGCATTGGTCTTTTTGTGCAGTAGTTCCCCCATAATATATTCCATACATTTATTTTTTTGCAAATTTTAATTATTTGATCAAAAATGGTAAGAGTGTTAGCACTATATTTTTCAAAAGAGTGGCAGGCATATCTAGTAGGGTCCTTTTCAGTATTAAATACCTACGTTCTAAGAGAGGATATATCTCCTGGTTTAAAATCCAGTTTTATAGACCAATATTCACAACCCTATAGAGCATAATCTGTTGTTTTCCCATGACCACAATTTATACCTATTGTCACGTGTTAAGATGAATCCCTTGTAGCATAACTATCTTCCCTCTATTTCTGTCAAGCATTCTAAGGGTTATTCAGACCTCTTAAATTCCAGGATAGTATGTAGAGCCTTGTGTTGTTGTGATTATTCAACATTTAGTCAGCATATGTAGGCATTTGGACCATAATTTTGTTGCTCTGCCGCCACTTAATAAACCAAGGTAAACTTCTGTACCCACCTTGCCACATTGATCCTTTTTTTTCCCCCCATCCATAACCCACCCACTCTATGCATGCCCCAACATTGCATAGCAGACAATAATCCCTCCCCACCATAACAGATCCATTCCCTGTATAGCTAAAGTAACAAAGAAAAACAACATAACAACATCATGTGGGACACACATGGGGGCGAATGTTGCTAGAGTTGAGAACAGAAATGAGCCAGAAGGAAGATACAATCCTTACTGAAAAACCCTGTTACAGACCCATTCTCTGAGTGAGAGAATGTCCTAGGCTGCAAACAACTAAAGACAGTCTTCTGACCTCCTGAACAAAAACTGAGAGCTGAGTACTACGCACACGAATTACATCAGTTATTGTGTGTCACATCATATAATGCGCAGCAAGAACAGTATTACCCATGTTTAGGTCGAGGTCCATCATGCCACATAGTAGATAGCAGTTACCCATGTCGTAGTTTCCGATGCCCCCATTTAAACAAACTTGCACCCCATCCTACAAGCCATCCCAGCCTGGCAAAAGAACAAACCACTATTTCAATGCGCCGAATCCAAGTCTTCATCTTGGGAGAACCTGGGAGAGCCTCTATGAGAGTTTGGACTGTTGTGTCTCTTGATGAATTGGAGGACTTGTTTTGGGTCAGTGAAGAAGAGCGGTTTCCCTTCTGAGAAGATCCGGAGTTTGGCTGGGTAAAGCATACTGTATTCAAAGTTCAGTTCTTGAAGCTTTCTTTTCACTTGGAGAAATTGTCAGCGGGCTTCTTGCACTTGTTGCTTAAAGTCTGACAAGTGACAAGTCCATTCCCTCATAACGTAGAGTCTTCAACTCTCTAGCATTCCAGAGAACAGCATCCCGGTCTATGTAGTTCATTAAGCAGGCAATGATGGGGCGCGGGTAAGAGCCTGGGATAGGTCTGGGCATTAGAGCACGGTGTGCTTGTTCAACCACAAAAACTTCAGAGAATGTGTCTCTTCCAAGAAGTGTTACTAGTAGTTGTTCCACTAAGCTTTCCATATAATCCAGATTTGTTGATTCCGCCACTCCTGTAATGCGGATATTGTTTTGCCTAGAGAAAGCTTCCAAATCTTCAACTTTGACTTGTAGCGCACTGAGTGATTTGTCAAGTTTAGTGTGAGCTGTAGCACTCGCTATCGCGGAATCTTCTTTGAGACTCTCTTTTCAACTGCATCCAGTCTCTCGTGTGCTTGTCCAGCATTTCGGTCATACGATCCATTCTATAAGTTAAGGCATCTATTTTGCCATCAATTTTGTTTAGGCTACATTGCATCACTGTAAGCATTTGTTTCAGATCTTGGTCTGTGGGCAGGTTAGTAGATTCCGAGCCTGACTCGGCTGCGCCCCAGTCGACATCTTTGTGTCTAGGAGTTTTGCGAGGCTCAAAGAAGAGCTTGGACTGGGCCTTATCAGTTTTGCCCATGGTGTCTGGCTGTGCACGAGGGCGCTTAGAGCGCAGCAATGAGGCACTTGTACTGACCGTTACTACCTCAGCGATCACTGCTGTGCAACCACGGGATGTAGCCAGGGTCCTTGCTTTTGTGTGGCGTAATATAAGCTGCGAGGCATACAGTGTTTATAAACAGTGGGCAAGATTCAGCAGATAGCTGGCGCCATTGACATGTGAGGAATAGATGAGTGTTTACATGCAGAGACTCCATTCCCCTCCAGCTACGAGCAAAAAGGATCTGGCGCAATCCGATGAGGATCCTAGCCTAGGGTGACCAGGCGTCCCGGATTTGCCCGGACGGTCCCTGTTTTCCACCAGCTGTCCCGGCAGATTTCAGGGAATGTAGCTCCTGTCCCGGTTTTTAGAGAGGGTCGACTGAAAACGGCAGGAAGTGCTTTTTAATGTTTACAAAGCAGGGAAAGTTATCAGTTGTTACAAGAAAACAATTTAATTATCAGGCAAGCTACTGGGTTTAAAAAATAGCTTTTTATGTATGTTCTAACTGCCTAATCTGTAATTCTCAGCTGAGGAGCGCTGTCACTCTTGAAGTAAAATGGTAGTCCTTCGTCTATTTCCTTGCAATGTCCCGGTTTTTGGCTTTAAAATTCTGGTCACCCTATCCTAGCCCACCCTTTAGAATGTTGTTCAGACAATCTTCAACTGCCTCACACGAGTTGGCTTAGGCCTAGAAGAGCTGTGTCGTGTAGTAGAGTGAGTCTGCTACTAGGAATCGACCCAGTCTGCCAGACCCAATGGGGCTCCATCCACGTGTGAAACCCCGGGGCTAGAATTGAGTAAATAACCCCCAGGGAACTGCAGTAAGCAACACTCACCGCTTGCCGGCAGGGCCACCGCCCCCAAGCGCAGCCTCGTAGAGGATAGTAGGCCCGGGTCACTCCGACCGGGCCGAGCTGGCAAGCCGTGTCCTGATTAGGTCTGATCCCTTGAAGGGCACAGTTCACCTCGCAAGCTAGCCTCCCGTGCCTCCCCAGGCCATGCGCCCAAGAAGGAAAGGCACCGGGAGCACTCGCAGCGATTATGCCAGCTCCCAGTCCTGGGGAGAGAGGCCTCCCCCTCCTGCAGCATAGAGCTCCGGCATCACAGATGACACCACCTCTTCACTTCTAGAATCAGCGGTGCGGGTTCTCGCTGAATGTATCGTTGGGATCTCCTGTTCCCTCCTCGCCCTTGGGCTTTAGGATTTTGAAGTATTACATCTTGGGCTCACGGAGCTCCGCTAATCATCTGCCATCTTGGAGCCAGGGAAGCTCCGCCCCGTCACATTGATCCTTTATCCAAAACTTTATTCATAAGACTACTGAGACCACATATAAAGTGATACACACATAGAAAGTTGGATACCCACCCTTCACTGCCATACGACGCATCTCAGTTGATCATACCCATGCAATGGTATTAAATGTTAACAGGTAATAGTAGGAGACTGGCAGTTCAGTCTCTTATAGGCGTGGAACCAACTCCGATGGCCAGGTCCTCACAGTCCAACAAGGAAAAAAAAAATATGTGACCAAGCATATGGTATGGAGTCCCATCCCGTCAACTTTATTTTTTAGCTTACATCACTAGTTCCTTTATTTGGCTTCAGAGTGTTTGGTGATTTTTTTTCCTTTGCCAACATGATTTGTGATAAATTTAGAGGCCTCTGCAGCATTAGTGAAGAAGTGAGCCTTTCCATGTACAATTATTTTGAGCTTTGCTGGATACCTTGAGGAAGTATTTGACTTTATGGATACTCAGTTTCTATTTGGCATCAAGAAATTCACTCTTGAATCCCTTGTACAATCATCATGAAGTCTGAATACAGTGTTATGGTCAATTCTTCATGTTGTAAAGGACCTCTTTCTGTGGCCAACCACAAAACAGTATTACACTCATAACAATTCAGTATTCGTGCTATAATGATTCTCAGGAGAACCCTTGAAGGTAGCCTTGGTGGCAGTGAGCGGTGTAGCCTCTTTTAGGAAAATCGGTTACTGGTGGAGGGGGTGAAACCCTATTGAAGCAGCAACCACAATTCTTGTCATGGTGAAACAAAGCAAACCCCAATTAACCTATGCTCAACCCTCCGGTAGCTTGGCACAAGATCGATAGGCTTAACATAGAGGCAATGTGTAAAGTATATATAGACCACACAAACAGCAATACAGTGTAAGCACAACACAAGACAAATCTCACACCAAGGTAGAAAAATAGAGTAATATTTAATAAATTATTTGACACCAAAATGGCAAAAATTGAATTAGTAGAACATGAGTTACGCAGTTTTAAAGATTTAAGCAAAAATAGTGCTTTAAGGCTCAAAGCGCCACCTATGGTTATGTAGTTGTTCCAAACTAGGACAAAGTCATAAGTTCAGCCCAACCTCGATGGAGTGCGGGCTGGATACAGGAACCAAGTTAGGCATGCTGAACAAAGTACCTTCAATCCTGATTGTGGAGCAGTGCGCGGTCCTGCATCGAGAATACGTTGCACAGCCGCGGTTCCAAGGAGCTGCTGGACTGCGATGCGTGGTCCTGCAACAGAGATGCCTCATGCAGTGGCAGTTCCAATGAACTGCAAGGTCCTGCATTGGAGATGTGTTGCGCAGAAGTGGTTCTGTTGTAGAGCTGCGAGGAAATGCGTCACACTGTGTCGGTTCTGCTGAAGACCACAATTGGGCTGGCAGAGCACCTTCAGGCCCACTTCCAATGGTTCAGGCCTGGAAGGGCACCACTTGGGGGATGAGGAATCACAGCAGGCAGAATCCAGGTGCAGAGCTGAAGGTGGTTGGAGCCTTTTCCATCCCTGATCAGGAGGCCATCCAACTAGCCCTTGGAGGTACTCTGGTGGTCCTGGGTTCAAGATGCAGGTCCAGTCCTTCTCACTCAGGCAGCATGGCAGCAGCGCAGCAGAGTAGCAGAGTAGCAGCCCTTCTTGCAGCAGAGCAGCACAGCAGTCCTTCTGAGTCTTCCACAGATCCAGAAGTGATCTGAAGAGCTGGGTTCGATGGTCCACTACTTATACCTGGTGCCCACTTTAGAGCAGGAGAAGCTTCTAGAGTCCTCCCCCTACAGAGATGTCTGGAATTTCCTGCCTCCCTGTCCTGGCCCCAGCTCGTTTGGGGGCAAAAACGACTAGTGTGAAACCCTTTGTGAGTGTGCTGAGGCAGAGTCTTGGTGATGTGTGAGTGTGGTAGGTGACAGATCCTCCCCCTAATTAAGTCAGAGTCGGACCATCCTACCAACAATTATCCCCCTTTGTCTCACTGTCAAGGAGTAATATATAAATATCAACTACCAGCTACACCTAGTCATGTGACCCAGGATCAGGCTGCAGGCACCAAATGGTTGAGACAAGAAAATGCTAACTTTCTAAAAGTGATCCTTGAAAAATGCGTTCACATGGAACTCATTCAAATGAAAATTATGAATATCACAGATATTTCTGTGCGGACTAAATCCAAATATACCAATGTTAAATAAGAAACGTTTGGAAAAAGCAATGATAACTCAGCCAGTATGTAACATGGCTCAGCCGAACTGAGTTTTATTCAAAATAATCACAAAATCCAAACAATTATTTTGGGAAATGTCTAGAAAGAGAATATAGTTCCAAAAGACCCCAGCTGTGTAAACAAACCAGAACCAAAGAAAAAATAAGACAAGGTGAAATTAAGCATCAACAAAAAGAGGTAGTTGGTTGATACAAATAGGAGGCAGCAGTTGCAGTTAAAAACACTCATCGATACATAAATTCAATCATTGTATCAGCAAAAAGCGGAAACGTTGTCTGTCTCTGTAATCGTGTCGACGGCGTTTTGACCCTTTAACGATAGTAGGGTCTCATCAGGACTAGGGATGCCTGGGGTCTAGAGAAACAAAGGGCTAAGAACTAGGGAACATTTGGAATCTAAAGTGATGTAATAATCTGTAGCTGTTGACAAATAATAATACGTACCTGCTGGACTGTGAAGCTAAAAGAATTTGGTAGAGGGTCTGTACCTGAGGCTGAACATGGGACGGGGGTGAGTCCTCCTTACTCTGCCCCTCCATCTGGGATGCTGTACTCTCCGCTTGGGCGTAGTACCCCCAGAAAACAGAACTGTCAGGGTGCCCTGGGCAGCTGCCCCTCCCAGCTCTCCTGACACCGGGGGCAACTCATTCCTCAGAATGCAGTCTATGGGCATCTGGGGACAAACTATGACCCTCCTCAAGGTCACCTCCCCACCCCACTCTAGGGATACCAGGGCCAAGGGATAGAAAATGTCCTGCCCCTGGACCTGAGTTACCCTGCACACCTGGCCGGTGTACTGCTCTGGTGAAACCAGCCTTTCCACTTCCATGGTCTGGCTAGCCTCAGTGTCCCTCAAATAAGTGACAGGGATCCCATTCACCTTTCACCTGGTGGAAGTTCCGACTTCCACCCTCAAGGATCACAAGCTCACTCTCTGAGTCTATTTCTGAGCTAAGGGAGATCATGTCTTAGTCTGTCATCTGCTCCTGGGGGCTACTTACCTCTGAAGCTACATTTGCCACTCCTGTAAAATTCACCCCAGTGTTTTTTTTGTTTGTTAGGACAAGCCCATGCTTGTGTCCTAATTGCCTAACTGGGAACACTATAAGCATTGGGGTTGGAGATGGGACACCATGTTCCACCACCCACCAGAACCTCCCCCGTGATTCTCAGAGGGGGATTGGGAACCCTTTCCCCCACCCCCCATTTCTCCCTACCTTACAATGGGACTTCCTGGGGTCACTCCCAGGTACGTTTTTGGACAGCCTGGTACTGATCCAGAGGTCTGCCTCATTAGCAGGTTCTCTGGGGTCAGTGAGCTTGCTGTCAACCAGGTGCGGGAGCAGCGCCACACAACATGTACAGAGCATGTGCTATCTCAAAACAAGACTGTACAACCCAGTAAAATCATTCACTTTGCTGCCCCACAACCAACCACTCAGTGCCTTACTAGAATAATCAAGTAAGTCCACCCAAAACTGGTTTGGTAGTTTCTGACTGGCCCTAAATCTCATTCTGTATTTCTCTGGGGTGAGCACAAATTAGGCAACAATGTTAGCTTTCATGGGGGCATACTTCATCTGGTCTCCTATCTCTAATGTGAGCAGGGTGTCCCTTCTTACTGTAGGCATGTTTCCAGAGACTTGCCACCCCCAATACTCCTCTGACACCCTGTGCATCCCTAAGGCGACCTCATAAGCTGAGAACCACTTGTGGATATTATCCCCCACCACATAGCTGGACACCAGATCATTAGGAAAGTGAACTTTTTTATCTCCATTGGACCTGCGGTTATCGCTGCCACCATTAGTGTTGGAATCATTTTGATTTGCCTTGAGTTCTTGCTCCTTCATGCTCACTTCTTGAGCCAGAAGCAATTTCTTGTCAGCTAAGACTCTTTCTGCCTCAGCTCTTCTCTCCTCTGCCTCTAACTTCAGTTTGGACATCTGCGGCTGGAGCTCTTCCTCCGCCTTCCTATCCTCCAGATCCTCTGGGGACAGGCCATTGAAAGATATACTGCTCCCTGGCCTGGGAGAGGGCACCAATGCTGTGGGCATGTTGTCCCCTTCCCCTTCTGGGTGCTGCAACTCAAGACTTGTGCCCAGGTCCTCCTTTTGCTCCTCCACATCATCCTTCCCCTCCTGGTCCACTGCTGCTGCCAGTGACTGATGAACTTCCTCCCAGGCCCTCAGAGCCATCTGGAGCTCCAGCTTGCTGGTGTTCCCCTTGGCTGGAAGTACTCCTTACAGAGCTCTTTAAGCTGAACAACAGTGTAGTTATCTAGGTTGGCAAGCTCAAACTCCATCGTTGCAGGTGTAGCCACAGGCACAGACAGGTAGAATGGGGCTGAATTTAGAAAAAGCAAAAGAGCCAATCAAGGAAAATTTAAAATAAACTCAAAATTGTATCAAATTAGTTATATGTGATTTTAGTGTTATATAAATTCACTTCATGACACTGCACAAACACAAGTACTGAATCTCACCGCTGAGCACCAATGTAAGAAACTGGGTTACTGGTTGAGGGGGGTGAAACCCTACTCAAGCAGCAACCACAATTTTTGTCATATGGTGACCGCTCAATGTCCTGGAAAGTCCATAACAAGAGATTAGTCACACTTCAAGCACCTCCCTCCATGTTCATCGGCTCCAGATTTCAGACGTGAGACCTGTCTACCTGAGAGTCTGGAGAGCTCGCCTCCTACGCCTATCGCTGCACCCCCGGTGCCTAAGGCAGGCCCTGCTCCTCCGCTTCGTCAACCTCACATGACTAGATCTGGAAGACTGGTTCAAGCACCTCGAGAGCTCATTGAGGAACTATCACGTATAGGTGTTCAATTTGTACTTTTTATTTAACAGAGGGGGAGATGCCGTGTCTTGTAAATATGTATAGCGGGACCCTTCTGGTCCCTGATGGTCTCCGTAGAATGACATAATCGTTTGGGTGTGTCTGGGCATGGTTCATAAAGTTCATGACACAATGCATACAGTTAGTTAACGGTTGCACTCTGAAAAATAAAGACGTCCACTACAGAGCTCCATGTATGGCGTGGTCATCTGCATTCTACCGGGTTGGGGATCACGCTACAGTAGCGAAACTAAAAACCTGGTTTGGACATAAACCTAACCTCATTGCCCTAGTGGTGATTCCATTACAGTTGTATGCATTAAATTCACAAGATCTCACCAGATCAAACTACACAAGAAGTATTAAGATTTGTTTGAGTAAAATAAGACCAAAATGACAAAAATCCAATAAGTAGAACCGGAGTTATGATTCTTTAAAGATTAAATCAAAATGTAGTACTTAGAAACAATTAGCGCTTAGGGGTTTTGGGGTCATGCTGGACGGGGGTAATTCCAAAGTTCAGGTCGACTGTGATGGAGGGCAGACCGGCTACAGGACTCATGCAGGTCCTTCTGAAAAACACCTTGGATGGAAGAAGTGTTGATGTCGAAGACTGGATGCATCAGTTCCGATACGCGCAAACGATGAAGGCTTTGTCAATGAACCCCTTTTACGATGCAGGCAATGAGTCATCGTTGAGCCGCGCTGTCCATTGTCGTTGAGCCGCGCAGTCCGTCGAAGCAATGTTGTCAATCAGCTCCTGCGTTGGCGTCGAATGGCAATGTATTGGTTATGATCGGCGCAAAGTCATCACTGCGTCGATTGTGATGGTTCTGTACACCAGAAGTTACAGTTTAAGGGCCCAGGACTGGATTGGCACCATTTGGCAAGGCAGGACTCACAGATGGCAGAGTCCAGGTGCTGTTGCAGGGTTGAAGGAAGTCTTTGATACCCTGAGACTTCACAACAGGGGGCAAGCCAGCAAGCCCTTGAGGTCACTTTAGGTTCAAGTGAGATGGGTCCAGTCCTTGTCCTTAACAGGGTAGAGATCAGCAGGCAGCAGGGTAGCACAGCAAAGCAGTAAAGCAGTTCTTCCAGAGCAGCAGTCAAGCAAAGTGGCAATCCTTGTAGCACATCAGTCTTTACTCCTGGCAGAGTTCTTCACAGGTCCAGCAGTGTACTGTCTTTAGTAGGGTCAGAGGCCCAGTACTTATAACCAGTTGTGCCTTTGAAGTGGGGTGACTTCAAAGCAGGCTCTTGAAGTGCACAGGTCCTTTCTTCCCAGTGTTGGCTCCAGACTATCAGTAGAGGGTAATCAACCCTTTGTGTGCGAAACAGGACACTGCCTATTCAGGTGTGTCAGCTCCCCCCTCTCCCTGCCCAGGAAGAGCTATCAGAATGCAGATGAATGCAGATGAGTTCTCTGTCACACCCACCCTTCCTGTGTTTGCGGCTGTCTAGAGGGAATGCACAAAGTGTAGCTGTCACCCACCACAGACGTGTATTGGAGACAGGCTGCAAGGCACACAGAGCAGTAAGAGCAGAGAAATGCCCACTTTCTAAAAGTGGCATTTCTAAAATAGTAAGGTCAAATCCAACTTTACCAATAAAGAGGATTTATCATTATCATTCCAAGGATATAAAACATGAAGCAACCACTCCTTTCTGATCTGGAATCACAGCTTAAAAGTGTTTTAAGGAATTCCCAATGTTAATCTATGAGAGGAGTAGGCCTCACAGTAGTGAAAAACAAATTTGGGTGTTTGTCACTACCAGGAGATGCAAACCTTAAAAGCACTTGTCCTACCTTTTACTTACACAGCACCGTGCCCTATGGGCTACTTAGGACCTACCTTAGGGGTGACTTATGTGTAATAAAAGGGGAGTTTAAGGCTTGGCAAGTAGTTTTGAATGGCAAGTTGAAGTGGCAGTGAACTGCACACACAGGCCCTGCAATGGCATGCCTGAGACACGTTTGAAAGGCTACTTGTGTCAGTGGCACAATCAGTGCTTCAGGCCCACTAGTAGCATTTAGGTTACAGGCCATGGTTATAAGGTAAACCAATTTACAAGGGACTTACAAGTAAACTAAATATGTCAATTGTGTTTACACAAATGTTACCATGTTCAGGGGAGAAGCACATGCACTTTAGCACTGGTCAGCAGTGGCAAAGTGCTCAGAGTCCTAAGGCCAAAAAAAAGAAGGTCAGAAAAATAGGAGGAGAAAGGCAAAACGTTTGGGGTGACCCTTCAGAGGGGGCCGTTTTCCAACGTGACCCTCCTCCAGCCTAAAGCCAGGGTAGCTTAAACAATACCTTGATGGACTTCCATGCTTAGGGCGACAGAACATGGACAATGACCCTCTACTGCAGGGTACTTGCAGGTTTTACGCCTCTCAGAACCCAGTTTTACGCCTCTCAGAACCCAGTAGGATCCCTCTTTCTATACTCTCTAGGGCCACTGAGCTAACCCATGGGGAATCCTTCTCCTTACCTGTGGACCCATCTATGCAGCGCATAACCTTAATTTGCTCACATATGCATCACAGTAGATAGACAGTACCACCATGGCCAACAAAGTGATGTGGCCCATTCCACCTTTTGGGTCTGACTTCTGTCCCCCACCCAGGGAAAACTCTGTCCATAAGGACAGCAACCAACAGAGGCCACTAACAGCTGTCAGTGTCAAAAGCCATGGCCCCAGGCCACTCAGGGGTCTCTGTCCTCTGTGGTTTCTCAGATTGGGGGAAGGAACAGCCCCATGTGCCTTGCATCCTTTTTTTACTCCACCTCCCAGCAGTTTAGGGGTGGTATCCTTCAACTGGCCCTCCAATTGAGGGTCTGTATCCTTGGGCTGGGCAGGAGTCAGGGGTGAGTCCTTCCTCCCCCTGACCCTCCATCTGGGGTTTTGTACCCTCTGTTTGGGAGTGGTACCCCCAGAAAACCGGACTGTCAGGGCCCCTGTGGCGGACGCCCCTTCAAGTTCTCCTGACACTGGGGGTGACTCATTCACCAGAATGCAGTCAATGGGCATCTGGGGACTAACTATGACCCGTCTCTGGTGACTCGATATATATAAGGGAGATCATAAGGTAAAAAGAATAATGCATTACCAAAATGTCATGCTTCAAATAGGCTAGCTCAGAGGGAGGTTCTTCATAGTTCTGGGTCCCCAGCTCTGGGACAAGATCCCTTTGCAGCTATGCCACCTGTAAAATCAGACTGGGGGAGAATGTTTGCATTGTCAGCATTCCGTCCATCATTTGTTTGCTGTAACACTTTTCGCCCTAAGTGGGATGGGTATGCCCAGACGTGGGTCCCTTGCTCACTGTGCCACTGGATTCAAGCTAGCCTGGCTGAAGAAGAGTGACATACCCTGAAACCGGTCCCAGGATGCTTGTTTCCGGTCCAGGGAGGACCTGGCCTGGCAGTTCGGTCTGGACTGTTCCCATGGGGCACAGGGTCAAGACTGATTTGCATATGGCTGGGTCCAAACTGGGGTGGCGTAGTGGGCAAAGAACAATGGATTTAACCCAGATCTTTTTACTGGGGAGAATGTTTGCATTGTCAGCATTCCGTCCATCATTTGTTTGCTGTAACACTTTTCGCCCTAAGTGGGATGGGTATGCCCAGACGTGGGTCCCTTGCTCACTGTGCCACTGGATTCAAGCTAGCCTGGCTGAAGAAGGGTGACATACCCTGAAACCAGTCCCAGGATGCTTGTTTCCGGTCCAGGGAGGACCTGGCCTGGCAGTTCGGTCTGGACTGTTCCCATGGGGCACAGGGTCAAGACTGATTTGCATATGGCTGGGTCCAAACTGGGGTGGCGTAGTGGGCAAAAGAACGATGGATTTAACCCAGATTTTTTGACTGGGGGAGAATGTTTGCATTGTCAGCATTCCGTCCATCATTTGTTTGCTGTAACACCTGTAAAATCAGGGACACTTCCAGTGCTTAATTTGTGCTGGTGGTTTCCGGTGCTTAGCACCAGCACTTATTTTACGGGGCCGGGTCTACATCTGAGGGCCACTGCCAACTCACATCACCGACTGAACTGCACGTGATATGTCACAGTATATATAATTGACTCACTGCAGTGTAATTCACACTCTATCACAGTCTCCTGAGTCCCCGGTGAAGAGTGCTGCCTTGCTGAGCCGATAATAAATCCATATCCGTGGTTCCGTGCAAATTTGCCTTCAGTTCAGGGTTGCCGGTGGGCGGGCCATTGATTGGGCTGGATTTGGTTATGTGGGGTAGGGGCGGCAGCAACGTGCGTGTGCGTATGCGTAACCTTTTTTCAAAATTGCAACGCCTGCACACACGCACTGCATGAGTCACCGCCAGTTCAGCACGAGTATTGAAGAATTTCAAGCAGCCAGCATTTTGAGTTGCAGTGTGTCTGCAGCAGCAGGCCTAATGAAGGCAGTGCCACCAGTAACCAAATTAACACTGCTTTTTATTGAGCGTGGTGTGACATTCACCGTGTTTGGTAAACAGACTTGGAGTCCGAACAATCATGCCACCGGCACCGTGTGCAATGCTGTAGGCCTGGAGGCTGGAAGAAGGGCAGGGCCTTGCCCTTTGGCCTTAACCCCTTTCTGTCTAATCGTTGACATATTTGAGTTGACTGTTGACTCAAATGAAATGCTGTTTTTCTATGCATTTTTATCTTTTTCGGATATACTTTGGTTTCGGTATTTTAATAACTCCTGTTCTCCAGGGTGTGCATAATGGAGAGGTGCACCTTTAGAAAGTTTATTTCCTACGTCATCAAGCCTCGTGCTCCTGGCTCAGGTTGTTTGTGCAGTGGTGTGGTTGCTGTTGTGGGATACGTCTGCACCCTTCACCCGCGTGACACCCGCCGGTAGTGGAGCCATGCTTTACATTCTTGTTAGCACATGGCCACCTCCGTAGTGAGTGCGACAAAACGCACAGACCCCTGAGTTGTATTTGTTTGCTGGCACTGGCAGTGGCACACACTCAATGCAATATTCACTTGGTCTATACTTTTTTTCATGCATGATGCAGGTCGTATTAACTGCTGTGCCAGCAGTCAAACCGGTCTTTGGAGCAAGTCACTGTGAATGCTGCTGGTTTCAGCAAAACCCTGTTCAAGTGCCATCCGCTGCTGTGGGCATGTTGTTCATTTTATTTCTGCCCTTGTACCCGTTGCAGTCCACACACGCACTGCCTGCTGTAGAGGTGAATTACGGTTTGCTGGCAATGGTGCACCCTCTCTGTGCCACGGTGAGGTAACACTGTGACACTGTTGTGGTGAGCCTCAGCAAGGCCTACCAGTGCTTAGGGGTTCTCCCTTCTCTGCACAGAGTCCTCAGACACTTAGGAAGAAGTTGGCACAGAAACTGAAATATAAAAGACAGAGTTTATTAAACCTTATAAGGTGGAGCTAACATTCACACATCACCCTTCAGTAATGCATGAAGTAGCAGCACTGAATGGAAGGATCCTGGTCCTTTTATACCCACACAGGGGCTCAAATGAAGGCGGTACAAACACAAATGCTGGTTGTAGGTACATATAAGGTCATACAGCGAATGCACAGTCGACAAGTGGGTGGAGATAACAGTTTCTACTTTTAGTAGACACATCCTGACATTTATAAACTTGAAACAGCTGCAAGCTCAACTGAGCATGTGCAAAGCAAGAGGAACTAAAGTTAACTTGTCTCTAGGCAGATTTCAAGAGCAGTTAACAGGAAGGTAGGACAGAGCACATGGCGAGCACATGGTAGCACATGGCAGCCAAAATGGCTGACAGAAATACAAAATGGATTCCACAAAGCGGACAATTTAGCCTCTGAATACAGGCTGTCTTTAGCCAATGCTTAACTTAAGTGCTGCCAAATTACAACAGACAGCCCTTTCAGCATTGGCTGAAGACATTCGTTTATCTGGGGTAATCTAAATATTCATCCCGTACATCTATTAACATTATTTCGGCCACCTCTTTATTCAACATTTGTTGGGCCTTTGTTTCAGCAACGTTCCCTCTTCCCAGGTATACAAGCAGAGATGCAAATGGAGCAAAGCATTGGACCACATTGGATACATACACAGCATGTAAAAAGTATTAATCATTACACACAGGATAGTCAGTAGCTTCCAGCTCCAAGCAGAAACAAGAGTCCAAAATCATCTAGTCTAATTCTAAGTTTCAGGGCTCTGATGTATTTCAGTGACTATCTATTTCAATTAATAGCCAACAGCACATACTTAATAAAAACATTTTCAATAGACTTTTCCAGTATTTCTTATGAGGGCTAAATTATCAATTAATATACTTAAGGAAAGAGTAAAGTAACATGCTCAGATGAACTTTTCTCGTGCAGAATAAACATTACTCTTAAAAAATATTAAAGCAATCAGACATATTATTACAAAAAACAATTGTGGCTCCTGGGGACCAGGAGGACCACACAGGGCCATAGGAATTAGGACAAGGAGCCGCAAAGGGCTGCTCCTCCCAAAAAAATGGGACGACCAAAGGGGTACATTACTAACAACAACAAAAAAGTCATTGAACCAACCAGCCAGAGGGAGTCTTCTCCCTGTGTCCGTTTGAGCCTCACAGGCAGGCTCTTGTTGTTCCCACGGTGGAGCTGCACAACTCGCAACTCAAGAATCACGGAGAAGAAAAAGTCTTTCTTTCAGGATAGGGCAATCACCCCCCCAGGGCAAATACCCTCAATGATCCTATCCAGTGTCTCAGGCAGTGCACCAGTTTTCTTCACTTTAATCTAACAGGCACCAAGGGCATAGCACCTGTACCCTAAACTCAAGTCCTTCCCTAACTCCTGTATTTGCACTTCTGGCGCACTGCTCTTTTGTTGGGGCCACAAATTGTACCCAATGTGCTCGGGCATCTCTTGATCAACAAACAAAGGCGTAGACTTGCATTCACTTTGGGACCAGGATTAAGAGGCCTGAAGCAACCCTTGTTTCAAAGGGGGTCACCTCAAGCAAAAGCCTCCTTGCCGTCCTTATCGGTCTGTGACTCTCTCAGCTGGGCGGCATCAAAAACTGGATCCACAGAAAGATTTCTTCATCCTGATTTGTGACCCCGTCTTTCGCCCAAGACAGTGGCAGGGGTACACACTTCACGTCCCAGTGCTTCCGCCTTCACTGAGGTCCTAGTTGCCAGCAACGCCTGTGCTGGTTACCTTCACTTTGGCTTCAAGCTGCAGTGGCGCTGACTCCCCAGGCTGGATCTGATGTCCGGGCCCCTCTGGCAATGGTTGTAAGGCAGCAAATATCTATTGGTGGACAGGACAAGAGGTCTTTAGACAAGGCACAGAAATAATCTAACAACAGAGAGGATAGTCTCAGAATACTTCCTTAGTCTTGGGGCGCCCCATACATTAGCAAGGCACCCAAGAACCACTTCATCTATCTGAGAGTAGAAAACCCTGGACCTATTGGCAAGTATAAAAGGAACGTTTTGGTGAACTGACAAGAGTAATACATCACCCAATCCCAAACAGCCAAGGAAGTCTGTGTTCATTTACTAAATTCTGAGGAAAAGAGAAAAACAATACAGACATACTCCAAATACTTACATTGGTGTATTCCTATATTACCAATCTGAAGAACCCTCAAGAAAAAGGAAATGTTCTACACTTTTACTCATAGATTTTACATTACTTGTACAGGACTGCAGACACTTGTAAAATAATTTCTCTTACATGTTATGCTTAGGACCATGCTCTCATGTTATAGGTGCAGCAGGAAAATCTAAAACTGCTAATTTAACAGGGATTCTTATTGCAAAAAGAACTAAACTTCAACATAGTGGGTACTTTTTCTCCAGCAGAACATGTTATGACAAACAAACTCCTATAAAACAATATTTTCCTTCAAAATGTTTGCTAAGGATCACATGAGCGTCTTTCCTGCATTGTACTTTTCACGATCTGGACTATGCAACATCATTTTCAAAAGGAAAAAAAACCTATCTCCAGCTCTAATAAGGGCTGTCAGCTTATTTACAGAGACTAGCTAATAAAAGACTAGCAATGCCCTTGCAAAACTGTATAGAACATGAGAATAACATAAACAATAATAGTGTTGCCACCTGAGATTTTTGAACAGAAACCCCCACTATACAATTTTCCTTAAAGATCAAATAAGGGAACATCAATCTGTTCTACTCATTCTTTCATACAGGATGGGCAGTAACATAGCTTATGTGTTTCATCTTTTTATTAATTCTAACAATTTTAAAACAGTATTACAGAATAGCCAATTGTAATTGTAATTGTAAGTAGCATTTATATAGCGCAGCTGTCACCCAACGGGCATCCTGGCGCTGGGATTACCTAAATCACTGTGCAGCTATAAAACTATGAATCATCATGCGCCAATCTCTCAAGGCTATTCTTTTGGAAAGAGCCTGGTTTTTAGCTTTTTTCTAAACTGCAGTAAGTCATCAGTCTGTCTGAGTTCACTTGTTAGTTCATTCCATAACCTTGCGGCTGCATAGCCAAATGATCTACATCCTAGTCGGGTTTTCTTGACTCGTGGGGTACATACTAGGTGGGCTGCCAAGGAACGAAGACTTCTAGCTGGGGAGTACCAAGTAAACATTCTCTGTAATGGTTTAGGCCCCATTTTGTGTGCCGCCTTATGAACAATGCAAAGTGCCTTAACTGTCACATGGCCATTTCCTAGACAGCTTTAGACAGACTAAAAAAAAAGTGAGAAAAAGAAGAGAGAAAACATAATTTTGCCTACTCTTAATTTGTAGAGGAGCTAGCCTCCTTCCCCATTTTGACAGTAGGAAAACCTGAAACAGGTTTTACTTCTGTCAACACTTTCAACCCCTATTTGTAGCAACTGGGCACAAACAAACTTGTAGGAGATATCTTAGAAAGTGGCTATTCTCTGATTCAGTCTAACATAATGCAAATTGAGTTAACTTTAAACCAATTTCTACAGCAATTGTACTAGATTAACATGAGGGCGCATGAATGCAAACTAAAATCCATTTCCTCCTTATCGTAGCCCCTACACAGTATTCTTTAAACTAAAACCATTATTTTATATAAATGGCAGATCAATGTTCAACTGAGGGTTGTCTTCCTTTCGTGGCATAGGACTGCGCAAAACGTGTGTTTGCCAAAATGGGAAGCAAAGCTTCTCTTTCTCTCTTTGCGCTATCATCTCGTCTTTCAAAAAATCTTTCGAAGGTCGAAGTATCCAAGCAAACATTACCCTTCAGCCTGCTAAGTAGCTAAATACAGAACTCCGACCTTTGACCCGTTCAGCAGCTGCTCGTTTTGTGTGCAAGGCTTGCCATGCGGTTTTGTATTGCAAAGCAACTCTGGAGAATCACAGCGAAAAGCAGTCCTATACTTATTCTCAGTTATGTACAGTGGTGTGCAATCTAGTAATGCAGAGGCAGCTGTTTATTTTATACTTGCATATATATACTTTTATTGAAGCCTAAGAGCACGTTAAAACTGCCTTGAGTGGTAGAACTGCTTGTAAAATTGTGAATTTTAGCTCAATTTCGACTTTGGTGGTAGGGGCACTTAAAAATGAATATCCTACAATATTTTTGCATAATAGGAACCCCCAGAGTGTTCTCTAGATAGCCCAGGAATGGGAAATCAGAAATGCATAAGATATACCCTTTTAAAAACAAGTTTTGTACGGCTGGGTAAAGTGACATTTCACATTTAAGTTCCCTTCTTATTGCGGTACAGCACTGCTTAAATTCAACTTTGATGCTAGGAATTCACAGTATGATGATTAGGCTTTATAAAGATGAAAAAACGAATTTAAAGCATTTATTTTTAGCAATATATTTTTTCCCATATAATTAAATTTTATTTTTTATCAATAAAACCAACCATTTTGATGATTCCACATTGGAAAAGCAAGCTTCATTCGTAGCCTATCATATTTAAACACATTCATTCATAACCCTAAGCACAGAAGCCTTACTTGAAACAGGAAAAGTCTGCGCCACTTTTAATGGACAGTTATCATTTAACATCGGAACCATAGATATACTTATGTAAAGAAGGCATTAAGAAAGGAAATCCCTACTTTCAATTTTGTTCTCTGTTATCCAAAATAATGAAACTGGTGTTTTGAAACTTTTAAAATAATGCAGGCCTGTATACCTACACTGACTTAAAATATCGCTGACGCAGCATTCCTGTCTGTGGCCGTGAGCAGGAATAGCCATATGCTATTTATGCAGCTGTTGTGTGTCAGCAGGCGTCGAATTTTCACGCCTTTCTCAGGAAAAAACCCCTTTATTATTTGAAATACCCTGACAGAGTTAAATCCCCATTTGCTGTGTCAAACGGTTTCTTTCAGTTAGTCAGTTTAAACACAGCTGTCGGAAAGCTTTTTCTCGGGTGCTGAGAGAAAAGCATGTCACAGTCTATTTAAAAACTGAGGCATTTCAATGCAGTCAAATCTATCTTTCTATAATGTATATTTAGTTCAGCAACGACCAAATTCACTCATATGATGTGCATGCCTTTTAATGTCTAATACAATGTTTAAAGAAAAGGCTGTAACATTGTGTATTTAAGTCTATTGATTACAAAACACACAATTTCGTTTTTCTACCTCTCTGTATGAGGCCTATTTTAATCCTATTGAATACGAATTCTAATTTTATGTTTAGCATTGTGGCAATTTGCACACATGTATAGTGTCTTACTCTGTCAATTTAATAGTAACATGCAGCTGTTTAGCATATGTTACATAATTTATTTCTGGATTTTTATTTAATATGTAAGTAACTAAATGACATTTTGCATAACAGAATAATGACAGCAAAAAAAAACATAAACAAACTCATTGAGCTCATTCAGACAGTTACAGAAGGACACAACACAGCGCGCTTAAAGCCAGCCATTCGTACACAGAGTACTCACACAAGTATTACCAATGTCAAACCAAAAACCCCACATAGACATTTAAACACACATTGAACCCACAAATCAATACTTAGGACAGCTTACAAAGTGTACGCAAGACCAACCTATTTGTAAATACTAATTGTAAGTCATATTTACAAGAAGAGCTCTCAAAAGTAGCCCAAAAAACTGTTCCATGGTCAAAAAGCTGAAATACGCCAAATTCGCCAGTTTTGGCTGGTAGAACACTCAAAAGCGCTCTGCATATCACCACTTATGAATGTTACTAAGTGCGCAGATCCGGATCCGTTTTATGTACATATTTAGTTCCATGGGGTACTTAGTCACCAAGGAAGAAATATCTTTTTACTATACCTAAACCTATTTAGGTATCCCCTCTGAGGGAGTCAACTAAGTACTTACTAAATCCATATCGGTACCTCCAAAACAGCAACACTTTCTGCGAAGTGTACTGGAAACAGGCATGCCAAAAATAGTGCAGAATATGCAGTATTATAATCAAAGTAGCGCTTAAGGTACTCTTTGTACGTTGCGCTGTTCAAACAATTTCAAATAGAGAAAAATCTCCTCATTACCTGCCTATATGAATTGCAATGCATATATAACTTACAAAACAAATTCCAAAATTGGCCAATCATACAAACAAAGCCACAGTAAGTGTTACTAAAACTACCTTACCAATCAAAGGCATCAAACCAACAGCAAGTGCCGCAAAACGGCTCTTACCAATCAAATGGTGTCCAGGTTCCAACTGCCAAGTTCTCAAATTGACCAAATGGTCACTGCACGGCAAATCAACAGAAGAGATCTCAGTCAAGGACCGGCGCCGCCGGCTGGTCAGATCAGAAAGAAAGGAAAAACGCCATGGGTGCCAAGACTCAGGTCTCCTCAGGCAGCGATCGCGTCCAAGAGCGAGATTCCAATCCTTCATCTCGACCAGTCCTTCGGGCATCCGAGTCACTGATGAGTCCCACGTTGGAAGCGCCAATTTGTTGTGGTGAGCCTCAGCAAGGCCTACCAGTGCTTAGGGGTTCTCCCTTCTCTGCACAGAGTCCTCAGACACTTAGGAAGAAGTTGGCACAGAAACTGAAATATAAAAGACAGAGTTTATTAAACCTTATAAGGTGGAGCTAACATTCACACATCACCCTTCAGTAATGCATGAAGTAGCAGCACTGAATGGAAGGATCCTGGTCCTTTTATACCCACACAGGGGCTCAAATGAAGGCGGTACAAACACAAATGCTGGTTGTAGGTACATATAAGGTCATACAGAGAATGCACAGTCGACAAGTGGGTGGAGATAACAGTTTCTACTTTTAGTAGACACATCCTGACATTTATAAACTTGAAACAGCTGCAAGCTCAACTGAGCATGTGCAAAGCAAGAGGAACTAAAGTTAACTTGTCTCTAGGCAGATTTCAAGAGCAGTTAACAGGAAGGTAGGACAGAGCATATGGCGAGCACATGGTAGCACATGGCAGCCAAAATGGCTGACAGAAATACAAAATGGATTCCACAAAGCGGACAATTTAGCCTCTGAATACAGGCTGTCTTTAGCCAATGCTTAACTTAAGTGCTGCCAAATTACAACAACACCAGTGTGTAATTGGTCTCATGGCCCGTGTTCTAGGGCAGTACCACCGGTACCTCCTGCATCTGCTACCCAGATCCTTGCCTCCAGCAATTTCCAGGCAACAATAAAGGTTTAGAGATAACTCCGTGATTAATGTTCTTCCTGGAGAGCGATGGGAGTTGTGTCTAGTAGAGGTTATTACTCATCATTAGGTTGAGGGTTAATATGTCTGCTGTAAAGAATGTGTACCATGCAGATGAAAAGTGCACATAATGTAAATAGGTCAGTGGGTTACTGCTTTTCTAAGAGACATCCTTTTGTTACAGTTTATAAATTAGAAATCCTAATATAGAACAGTTAATTATTAACTGTCATCAAAGAACTGCATGCACAGTGCAAAGTATAGGTTAGAGCATAGATTAATATTACAAAAAGGGTTAATTTGGGTAGAAATCAATTATTATTATTAAAGACAACCCCCAATTATGGTGTTCCATTTTCAATTCAGAGGTTGTGCTTCTCCAGACCAAGCAGTCTTAAACTATACTGCCTACCCGTATGGGCGACATGTCACTCCAACACCATGTAGTCCTCTGGGCCTGGCTTATATAACATTTCCTATACGCTGATTTACATACGTATGATTAATTGTGGGTGGACCCAGTGGAGGAAGTGGGTGGAGCCGGGGGAAAGTGGGTGTGGCCTCCGACAAACATTTGAGCACCTGGACTTCATATTTTACAAATGAAGCACTGGACAATTCAAGAAGAAGCTGAAATACTTCAAGCTAACGTTCTCTTGTTTAACAATTTTGCACTCCTGAAGCCAAGGTCGCTCTCAATTAATTTTATGCTTTAGAAATAAATAAATAGCTTTAAAAAGAAGGCACCTCCAGGAAAACGCATCTGCTGGCATCTAACCCACTGTGTTAGTAAACTGGAGCATCACACTCCATCTCTTGTCTCTCATCTGTATATATCGGAGATAGAACCCACTGCTGCACGTTATAAGGATACTGCAAGACACAAAGAAACTCCTTATTTAGAAGGTTCTGGAACTCCAAGGTGGCTCATCATAATACCTTTCTAATGGCAGAAAGCATTTATTCCTTTCATGCAAACCACTTAAATGCTTGGTGTCTTGCTCTTTCATATGAAACCGATAGTATGGTTGCAGAGAGGAGGAAAAATCACAATCTGCAGTGGCAAATTAAACACACTAAAAGCAGTCAGTAATTTGTTGCAAAAATATATTAGAAGTTTAATGCGTAAGTCTGATTGATAAAAATGCTGTGGCTCAGAATTTGTAGAAACGTGCAAGAGATTCAGTTTTTCATGTAATAATGTAAAACAGGCAAAAATAAACGTTTTCATAAATATCTCCTTTGTGATGATCACTGTAGATTTTTGAAAAACAGATCAGAAGAATGGAAAGTCATTCTCTTTTTCATTGCGTGAACTGCAGCTGTGCTAATGCTCTGTGACCTGACTTTCGCATTCGCTGCTGGCTTGGGAATGAGATATTACGACATCACAAATCAGTGACACTATAAGATGGCCGCCTCGCGAACTAGAAACATATGAGCAGGCCTATCTGAACCTATCACGTGACCCCTACACGAACCGGGAACCGCCCCCTCTACACACTTAACGCCGGAAAGTATTTCAGCGCCAACAGTAGGCAGTCTGACACTTTTCCAGTGCCGGTGAGAGGGGTAGGTGACTCGGCTCCTTTCCTCAGCGGATTGGTCAGTACAAACAGACTGCAGGACTTGGTCTTAAACTTTGCCAGACCGTGCTTACTTAGTGGGGTTTTGATAGGTGGAACTCGCTAAATGAGATACCGCTACACCGATCCATCGGACAGCGAGCTAATGGGCGGACTACGAGGTCTTGGTTGATATGACATATTCTAATAGCGGGGAGGCGGACCACCTGAGGGTGGGTGCCTGCCGCTGTACGGAGCACTGCATTTTAACCTTGTACCATCGGGGCTCACCCCTAGGAGCCACTGCATGATGCTATTGGGGGCCGTTGATTAATGAGCGTGCTCTCTGTCAGCTGACACCAAGGCAGGCGATTTGCGTGGGGTAATAATGACAATATTGCCTCACCAGCTCGTGTTTCTCTCATCTGTCTTGCCGCCCACACTCTATAGGACACCATGTTCCAGGTGTCTTAATACTCCGCCGGACACCGATTGAAGTGATACTCTTACCACAGATAGGTGAGTGGCGTGACAGGCATATCCACCGTCACCAGTGATATGCTGTGAATGAGTGATCTGCCCGTATAAGTTATATGCTGTGAATGAGCAATTCACTAATTCCCTTGGGTGATAACTTGTATTAAGTACAGTCTTCTGTTTTTAACCAGTTGAATTACTTGTTTGTTGGTGGGTGATTAATCAATGCTCACTTGATTACCACGTGCCACAGAATTTATAACACACCTCCCTGTGTTTTAAAGCAGGAGGTTTTTGGAGAGAGAGTTGTGGATATATTGTGACCTCAATACCTTTGATACAGTTGTGTTCCCATTCTGTATCCCCTTCTTTCAGGTCACTTCATGACACTACGGGAAACTTGACCCATGGTGCGAACACGTGGTAGGTAGAACCCACCCCCACCACGTTGTGTAGATAGATTCACTCACTAGGTCCTGAAGAATTGCCACGGATCAAACTGACCAGCAGGCATGAAACATGTTGACCTCTAGAGTTGAGCATAGCTTAACTGAACCATCATGTCAGAAAGCTGCCACTCTGTTTGTTTATAATGAGGTGGATAGCCAGCCAGAATAAAAGTCTTATTTGGACTATCCCACCTTTTTTAGTCACCTTTTTACTACATCTACACACCCTAGGTCCCTCACCCCCACTGCATCATATGGCGAGGAACAAAAGATCTCCGCTAAAGAGCCCCTTCACGGGTGCCCGTCGGGTATTGCAGCGCCGACCCGACGAGGAGCAGGTCCATATGATGAAGCATGACACCTAGCTCGCTGGGTGTGTGAGGACCCTAGTTCCGACAGAAGGAATTCCCCCTCCTCTCTCTCTCACCCCCAGAGTCACCCAGTTTGCACTTACAAACAGGGGTGACTTGGTTACTGTTTTTTTATCTCTCTGGCACTGAGAAAAGAGGAACTGCATATCTTTAGGTATTAGCACTTGACTGGGCATCTATGCTGGACCTCTATAATAAGCCCTATAGTCCCTCCTTTTGTTGATTGATCACAAATCAGTTGTAATAAATTATTAGAGTTGAGCAGCTACATTATTTCGTTATTCTAGGTGACTGGAGACAACGCAACTAAACATTCATAAGGAAATTGGAAACCAGTATTAATACGGGGATTGCATGCGCACATGTTTTATACAAACATTCTTACTCTCTAACCCATATTGATATTTGTATTAATATTATATAAATTAACTTGCGTCAGGAACACTAACAAAAATGTGTTTTGCGCATCAGGCATAGTTAGGAGCTATTATATAGAGATGGAAAGGTTTAATTAATGAGCAGTGCCAAAAATCATTAAAATGTTATGAATGTACCCCTAAGAGGATTTAATGTTTGGAATGAAACATGGATTCAGTAGTTTCCTTTTATGTATTGCACATGACACATCCAGAGTTGTGGTAATGGCTAGCACATTTAAGAAGTCATTTTTGCCTATAATTTTTCATAATAAAGGGCTCAGCCTGAGACCAGCCAATAAATAAATAGATCAGTAAGAAGTTAGGAGGAGGAGAAGGATGCTATGGAGGAAGAAGTTGACAAGGGAAGGCACTAGAGAGGGGCTTACATCAGACTAAAGCACATTGACTGGCAACCAGGATTCCTAGTGCTGTTGCTTACTACTGTATTTTTATTCAAATTAATTTGGGAAAAACAGTGGCAAATATACGTTCAATATTTCTATTTCCCTTCCTTAGAATTCCTCATTCCAGATGTGGTTATGCCAGGCGAGCAGAAACCAATAATGTAATTAATCTTTAACAGACTTATTATTGTACCACAGGTGTACTCATTGTCTGATAATGTTCTTTACTGTATCTCTGCTGCCCATGAGTACATTTTCCAGTAAATGAAGAATATGATCGAGTTAATTTTGTAATTTTTTTTCTCTAGATTGTAACCAGTCTGCACTGGCTGACATCGTGTTCATGGTTGATGAATCCGTCGATAATACTGAAAACTTCAAACTTGTGCAAGGATTTTTGAATGAAACCATATATGCCCTTGACGTCAAGGAAAGATGTGTGAGAATTGGTCTGGTGATGTACAGTAACGCGCCCAAAGTGATTACTACACTTGGAGAAAATACAGAAAAAGATGATGTTCTAAGTCTACTGCAGACCCTTTCGACGAGTTATGGCCTAGCACACACCGGGGCGGCCATCAATTTCACCCTTTTAGAAGTATTCAGTGAATTGAAGGGAAGCAGGAAGAACCAAGGCATCCAGCAGATCGCCATCTTGATCACTCATCGGCCTTCGAAGGACAGTGTTATTGAAGCAGCCCAACATCTAAGGCGAGATGGCGTGTCCTTCTTTGTCATTGGAGTACAAGATGCAAGTGTTACCCAGCTGCATCAAATGGCATCATACCCCCCAGAACAGTACATTGCTGATATTAAGTTGTTTTCAAATCTGACGGATCTTTCCCAGATATTTTGGAAGAAGATTTTGAATGAAGTGCAGCTGAAGACCTTATCACATGCAGGGAGAACAGAGATAATCCAAACAGGTAGGACCCAATGAATTGGAATCAATGAGTTAAAAATGCTAATCCTTTTCATTGGGAAGTGAATACCTTTGAATATATACATTTGCATTTCCATAAATTCGAGAGAAAAAAATTCCTCAAAGCTTTTGTTTAATCTTGTTCACTATGAACATTATTCCCATTTTTATATTCTTTTAATCATTTTTATTTTTAAACATTTTCCCTAGCTCTGTGCACCTGGCCTGCTAAACCTGAAGACCTCTTTTTACAATACTTCAAAACCTTCAAAACAGTGGGGCATCACCACACATCCTTTGCTCTCTTCTTCTGCTCCAGACCCACATCATACCTCTTGTCATCGTCCTATCGCTCTTACTTAGCTTTTATTGCCTTCCTTGCAGCCATCTACTTTTCGTCGCACACCTAGTGGAATTCTTCCGAAATGGTAGCATACTGCCACTGCCATTCCTCCATACCACTCTCTGACTCTACCCCTTACAATCTCCATCTGACCCTATCCTACATAATGCCCAAATTCACCCATATAGAGCCTGCTTACCTTTTCCCCAATCCACTTCTCACGGTATCCCTAGTATATTTCTTGCAAAATGGGAGCCCTGTTCCATCACTCTTCTCTTTCTTTGTCCCACTTTTTCTCCTGAGTGTAGTGACCGGCTGGTCACTGTTCTAGTGTTTCTGTGTGTCTGCCTTTACCAGCCACTCCTAGAGGGCTGGCTTCTACACTTACTCCACACCCATCCATCACAGGTGTCACAGGACACAGGACATGTGACCCTGCCAATAAAAGGGGCCGGGCACACGTGCCCTGGGCCAGATCCAGATGCCAAGTCACTGTGTCTGTGTGTTACTTATTACTGTATGGGGGCCTAGGGCCCCGACATCTTTACACTGAGGTCCTCTACTAAGAATCTGTTTACCTTCTGCAGACATTACAGATTGGCCAATTGCTTCACTCCTAGTATTTTTGGGGAAGATCCTGTTTCCTTGGTTTGTCCCTCACCTTAGGGTTTAAAGCCTTCCAACTAAAAAGTAGAATGAGAACACAAATTAAAAACAAACACTCAATCAGAAATCACTTTTCTAACCTGTTCCATTTCTCCCCTCTTACTTGGTCCAGATTCTCATTGACATTTTTATGTATGTAATTTTTTTAATTTGTGTTTTTATCTAATCTTTTTGGTTGCAGACATGAGGCTCCGTATGTTTGCAGAATTTTCATTGGGATTAAAAGTTTCACCTAAATCACTTACTTATGAACTTGATAAAATAACGTAAAATACATGGTATCTCAACAGAAAGGTCTCTCAGAGCAGTAGAATAGAAGCACACAAATTCATAGCATGACTTTACATAAGTGGGCTGTACTAATATGTTACTTTTGCATACCAACCAATCAAATTATTAGTTCACAAACACTAAAGGCATTGCCTACATCTAAATGAGTTTTATTGGTTAAAAAAATACATAATCTAACTCTCGAGAGGAAATAAACAAGAAATGGAACATTGCACAATAACATAACGTGTATTTGAAAAGCGCATGTTTACCTGTGGGCATCTTGGCATTGAATAACAGATGTTTATTGTTACCCAACTCAATGGTGCTCATTTTATCAACCACAGAAGGAGGAAAGGCTGAGTGGACCCGCCAGGATTTGGAGCTGTGACCATAAAGTCATAGACAGCCCCGCTACAGTGGACGTATTAGTTCACAAAGCCACCAGACCCTGCTTCTTCTGCACCTTAATAACTATGGACATGACCTTGTTAATTAATACTTTTTATTCTACTCAAAGGAAGCTACAACATTGTTATTTAACAGGTTTAACACACAGAGACCATGATTACATCCGGATAAAAATGATTTCCTGAAAGACAACAAACGCATGAACGAGCTTAGCTCGTGCACAGCAAAATAAACGTGCACTTCTTTCTAAAGTGCGGCAAGCATTCTGTTAAGGTGGTCTATTGAGGCCTAGCCAGGAAAGCCAAAGCAACCTATGATAAGCTATTATTGTATTCATAAAACTACACCTAAACGCTGTCATGCCCCAATGTACACACCTTTGCCCCATAGTACAAGTGTGTGTTCTGTCTAACATAGGTTTTGTACTGAAGAGAACACTATAAGTACAAAAACTATGCGGTCATGTTTTACTGTGTACTGTACAGTGCAGCACACATGCAAAGTCGGAAAAATTTGGAGATTTATAAAAGTTACTCCAATGTTACACCTGCCTTGAGAAGGTGCCATTTTTTGAGGCACAATCCTATCTAGAAATGTTGGTAGGTAGGGATGTGCATCAGAGCTGATCGAGCAGATAAGCGGGGTGGGGGTCTAGCAATCATCTTCAGAGACAACCTGTCAGTTTCTTTTTCCGTAGCTGGAAGTAGTCCTGACTGTGAAGTTCTATCGTTCCGGATCACATTAAGCAAAAACTATACTTTTAAAGGCCTTTTACTATATAGGCCCCCAGGCCCAAGAAATACTTTTTTGAATTACATTAGTCTATTTATTGAATACGGTATCGACGCAGCTGATTTCTCAGTGTTGGTGGATTTCAACTATCATTTGGAAAAACTGGAGGACCGTGACACAGCCTCGCTAGTCGATACTATGGCCAGTTTTTCCCTGAGACAGATAGTCGAGCACTCTACCCATGTTGCAGGACATAGTTTAGATAGTATATTTACATCAAATCCATCTATGAAGGTTTCACAAGTGCTGCCTATTCTCTGGTAAGACCATAAAGCAGTAATGTTCACAGTGAGTACTTCCCAGCACTCCTCCAGACTTCATAACCCCCCTACAGTAACCAAAGGTTGGGACTGGAGGAACATTGACCCCCTTGCATTACATCTGTCCTTAACCAGTTCAAAGCCCGACCTGATCACAGATGCAAACACTGCAGCTCATGGGTTTTCTTCCTGGATCAAGGTTGCGGTTGATCCCCTAGCTCCTGAAAGGACTTTTTCCACTAAGCGGAAAAATCCCTCAGAACCTTGGTTCACTGATAAACTGAGAGCTCAGAAACAAATCTGCAGAAGGAAGGAGAGGCAGTGGAGAGCAAATTATGGGTCATCAGAAAAAACTAAATATGCACAATCACTTCCCGACAATAAGAAATTAATAATGGAAGAGGAAAGCAAGTACTTCTCGGCAAGAATTCTGCAGGCGAAGAATTCTAGCAAAGAACTCTTCATGACAGTATAAGCCTAGCCAAACTACCAGAGCCCCCTAACATCGACAGCAGTGCTGAATTGTGTAATTCCCTAGCACGGTTTTTCAAGGACAAAGTGTAGGCAGTGTAAAAGTCCTTTAGGGACAGTAATCTAACACCAAATGGAAATCATCCAATAGTCACAACATCCTCCCCATCTAATTTGTTTGTTTCCTTTTCTTCACCCATCGCAGAACAGATCACTCAGATGGTAAGGACATCCAAATCTGGGGCTCCATCTGATCCTTGCCCCCCAAAATTACTGCACCTTGTTCCTGAAATTATCAGTGAACAACTGGGGGCTGTATTTAAAGAGATCATCAGCTCAGGTATTTTCCCTGATGTTTGGAAAATAGCCTTGATTCTCCCTCTCTTGAAAAAACTCAATTTAGATCCAGCTGATCCCAGTAGCTATAGACCAATCTCTAGACTACCCTTCCCGGCAAAGGTGTTGGAAAAAGTGTTAAATATACAACTTACGTCGTTCATCTCTTCCAAGGAACTTTTAGACCCATCTCAATACGAATTCCGGGAGGGGCATAGCACCGAGACGGCATTAGTCATGGCTGTCGAAGAGCTAAGATAAATTTTGGATGCCGGAGGTAAGGCCACCCTGATTCTGTTGGATCTATCGGCAGCATTCAATACCATGAATCATGAAATACTGGCCACCAATTCAGACATCCATGTGGGGTACCACAGGGCTCGTCTCTAAGCCCCACTTTGTTTAATCTTTATCTTATCCCTCTGGCTAAAGTTATTAGGAAGTTCGGCTTCTCAGTCGTATCTTATGCCGATGATACTCAGTTAATAGTATCAGTCTCTAGCAATATGGATGAAACTGCTGATCGATTCAATAGGTGTATGTCCCAGGTAAATCAGTGGATGAGCTCCAACTGTTTAAAACTTAACGGCAGAAAAACAGAGGTTCTCCTGCTGGGTACAGATACCTCCTTTTGGTCACCTAGATGGTGGCCATCTAGTCTGGGAGACCTTCCAGTCCCAGTGAAGAAGGTAAAAAACCTAGGGTTTATCATTGACGATAATCTAACCTTTAAAAATCAGATTAGTACTGTTACCTCTACAATTTTTTCATTTTAAAGATAATCAGAAATATTTGTCCTTTCATACCTATAGCCACCTTAAAAACAGTTGTGACAGCATTAGCCTTGTCCAGACTGAATTATGGAAATGCTCTGTAAATGAGTATTCAAACACAGTACTTACAAAACAAAAGTTACAGTGACTCCAAAATTCGGCAGCCAGATTGTTGCTGGATATCCACAGTTCTCAGCCAGTCTCCCACGGTTTGAGAACATTGCACTGGCTCCCAGTCGGAAAAAGGATCAAATTTAAAACTCAATGCTTTGCATATAAGGCACTGCACAGTGCTGGCCCTCAATATTTGAAATGCCATTTTACTTGGTATGTGCCCTCTAGAAACCTAAGGTCCTCACTCAGCAAACTTCTACAGACCCCCAGATTTAAGAAAGCTCGTTGGGGTGGAAGAAGTTTCATTTTGGGGACGGTTAAGACATGGAACTCGCTTCCGGCTGACATAAAGAATAGTCCAAAGCTTTTATCTTTCAGAAAATCATTAAAATCCTGGCTCTTCGCCAACTAAAATTTCTCACTATTTTCCTCATCGACAACCTTCTGATGCTCGCTGGCATTAGCGCCTAGACGCCCTCAGGCATTCGTGCGCTATACAAATGTTCAAATCAAATCAAAATCAAAATCAAACCATCAAAACCTGTGGGTGTGGCATTGGAACCCCCATGTACCACCCATGGTAGGGCTTCTTGATGCAAAGTATCGCAAAGTACCATTTACCGCTACTTTGCTTTACATTTTTGCAGCTTCACAACGCAGAACATAATTTGCCTTGGAAAGTAAATATCACCACAACACTCTGCACCAGGTTTGCATCGCTTTTGTGATGCGAACCTGGTTCAAATTGTTAGTAAAGTAAACTGGGCCAGAGGTTCTGCGTATCCTTTTCCATGTTGGGTTGTATATCCAGGCCTCCTCATTCTGTCACCACCACAGTGAGTGTAAGAACTGGAGGACTGGGGAGTCTGGAACAAAGCAACATAAACAATTCAGAAACACACGCTGATGGTTGTTAAAGATGCTTGAATGAAATCCTGCTCCTAATGGAGGCGCCCTGTAAACTGTGATGTAGGACTGTTGGCTTGGAGAAATTGGGGCTGATAAATAGTGTCATTTCATTGTACACGCTTAAACTACAGTGCAGATATGTCGGTTCCCATCCTTCTATTCTCTGACTGATGGTGAAAAAAAATGTATTGTTTCATAAAATTAAAAAAGGAAAATGGCAGGTAGGGATTGGCTAAAAGCATAGTGAACAAAATAAGATATGAAAAAGTTAGAAGGATAAGGGCACTTTTTGGGATACCCTGGCCACTTTTAGTAACAAAATCAACATTAGCAACAGCAATATTTTTACATTCAAGCTGTTGACCCGGACCCACCTGGCCATTATTTGAAATTTTACTTACATTTTTAGGTTGTATGTGGTGGCCTTCAACAATTTGAATCTGACACTGGTGGTGACGTATTTAGCACCCAGACTTAACCATGAAGGCTTAAATGAGTGATATTTGGACTACATAAGAGATGTAAATGAGTGGGCTTTGAGTGCTATAAAAGTGTCTCTAATTGGTAGAAAATAGAGGCACTGACAAGTAATCTTTACTAACATGAGTGATCATACTATCAATGTATACACATTGAGGGTGTTGGAATATACAGTGACCCTTGGCGCGTGCCTTTGAAAATGCATGTATCAGTAGATTATACTCTGGTTTCTCTTCAAACCAAAATAATCTTTCACCTGATTCAGTAGATTATTGACCAAGTATGTGCTCTTCCAATGTTCTTTCATTTTCTTCTGTTTGACTCCAAAATTCTTTGTTGAGTGAGTGTCCTTCTCCATAAGCAGGTCATGCAGGAATATAACTTTCTCACTTGCTCTTTCCATCTAGCTTGCATTGACACCGAAGAGGCGGATATCTACTTTCTCATCGATGGCTCCGGCAGCATCTCAGGAGTGGATTTCCAAGAAATGAAGACGTTCCTGGTGGAGGTAGTGGACATGTTTAGTATTGGACCAAGCACGGTTCGGGTGGCCGCCGTGCAATTTTCGGAAACCAATCACATCAATCTGGAAATCAAAATCGATGCTTATTCCCATAAGAAGGATTTGAAGTTGGCCATTCAGAACATCAGGCAGATAGGCGGGGGCACCAAGACTGGAGATGCCCTAAATTACATGCTTCCGCTGATAAAAGCGGGCTCCAACTCACGCCGGGGCAAGGTTCCCCGCTACCTGATTGTACTCACCGATGGGGAGTCACAGGACAGTGTGAAGAAGCCTGCCGAGATGCTTAGAGATGAGCAGGTCTCTGTGTATGCAATTGGAGTAAAACAAGCCAACAAGACACAACTTCACGAGATTGCTGGGAAAGACGAAAGGGTCCATTTTGTGGAGAACTTTGACTCTTTGAAAGACATCAAAAATCAAATTGTCCAGCAGATCTGCTCAAAAGAAGGTGAGAAACCTCAGCATTTACTCTGTCCTTTCACAAGAGAAGATGTGTTTAAGTTTAATGGAGAATGTTAAAATAAGAGCCTTCAACATCACTTCACCATATTAGCAAGAAGCACACATAACAGAACTGACCCTCCAGACCTGAGATGCTTATGTTATTAAGAGCACACAATAAAATGAAGCTACATTTTTAGATTATTGATTTATTTATGCTTTTCTTGATCCATTTGTGTCCAGATTAGAGTATTTTGGAAATAAAAGCTGTACATAGAAGTCAGCTATCGATGCTTATTAGAGTGATGCTATTTTGATGGTAAGATAAACAATTGGTAATAGATTGGAGAATGTTGGACTAGATGTTGCACCCTAAAGAGAAAGAATCAACAGATCATCATGCTTTCCAGGGTAGTTTGTTACATGCAAAGTCCAAGGATGTGGGAGGTAATGTGGCAATGGACACATGTATGACATCACTGACGTTTTAAATGGTCAATGAAAGTTTATTTATGTATGTAAGCTGTCATCACCAACTAAAAAACATGGCTTCTAGAGGAAGGACATAAAAACACTGCTTATAGCATGACAACTGCACCGCACACATGAGTGGACCATTCAACATCAATCAAACAACATCTAACACACAGTTAGCGCATTATTACATCCTATTATTTAAAATTGTCTTGTGGTCGTTTGTGCTGTGGTGTGTTGAATTCTGTGAGGTGTGGTATAATATGGTGTGGTTTGCTATGGAATTGTACATTGTCTTATGTTTTCAGGGTATAGTCTGACATGTTGTGAGTGTTATACTTTAGTATATTATATTATGCATGTGATATGGTATGTTATGCTAAATATTTATTTATTTGTGCAAGGGTTTTAAAAAGTGCTACACTTCTCTAAGGCCTGTTCGGAGCACAGAAACAGAAAGTAACAAAAACAAAAATACATGACAGTTCTATCAGCAAGGGAGCTACATGTGTAATGTGTAGATCTAACATACTTCTGTCGCTTCCAATGCAAGGTCTGGTTGAAAAGTAGCTTAAGGAATTTCCTGAACTGAAGGTAACAGACATCCATGCAGTGATGAGGGCTGAAGCTGTTCCAAAGTTTCCAACCCTGAAGCCCCAAGGATTTTCTACTGTACTTTAGCCACTTAAAAGAACTAGGAAGGTTGCAGGTTCCAGGCTGGAGTGTAGTGGTGAGTCAGGTTCTGAAGGTAAGTAACTAAGATCTTTGCCACAAATTTTTTATGGAAGACATATAATGTTGTGAACTTGATCCTGAATTCAACCGGAAGCAACTGAATAGCTTTCAGGGCTGGCTATATATGATCCAATTTCCATAAGTGCAGAGATTGCCAGATTTTGACACTCCTTGCAGTCTAATGATGAGTATTTTCTGAGAGGTGAGAATAGGCTGTGCTGTAACAATAGTCCAAACAGGCCATGACCAAAGCATCTATGAGAGTTCTTCAGTTTGCAGGGACTGGACAATCTTCCGAAGGAGGGATATATAGCCAGTGGCAGCTGGTGATCGTTGAGAATGGTAGAGAGTAGTTTGCCCCACATTTTATTGAGCGACCAAATCAGGCAAGCTTGAGTTTTTCTAGGGCTAACAGGGGGCACACTTTAAAGCATAATCTTCTTATGCATTTGCTAAAAAGCCATAGGCTCAGAGAGGGCACTCTTGAAATATTCAAGTACTTTGATGGTGTATCAAGGAAGCCTCACCGACCACCGGAGTTAACCCCATGTGTATCAAATTTGCAAAGGGTGCCCCCCCTCCCCCCTTGTGTCAAGGAAATCCTCCAGTATGTCAGGGCCAGACGTTTGTCATAGAGATCCTCCCCAAATGCCTTGGGTGACTCCTTATGTAACGAGTTACTAAAAATATGCCATTGCAAGAATTTTGCTAGGGATGCCCCCATATTCCATAGGTGCCCTACTGTGTCAAAAATTAAGTCTGATGTGCCAGGGCCAGCATTTTGTCATGGGTGCCCTCCACAATATATCAAGAATCACCCCCAGTATGTCAAGGCCAATATAGTTGCCCACCACTAACCATACTCCGGTGCACTCTCCTATGCCAAAATATAGCTGCAAAATGCCAGCACCATCATTTTGCCATGGGTGTCCTATATGCCAAGAAATACCTCCAATATGCCAGGACCTACATTTTTCCATGAGTGACAACCTGGTATACCTTTTATGAAAAGGATTATATCCTGGATGCCAGCACACTTGCAAACACACACACACTCCCATTCCCTCTCACATTCTCACACTAACACACGCACACTATCACACACGCTTAAACACTAATACATGCTAGTACACACATTCTCTAAAACTCACTAACACACTAATACACTTACACCTGCACACACTCCCTCTCATGCATTCTCACTCCCTCTCATGCTCGCTCACAATCAGTCTCACACTCCCATAACTCTCCCACCCCCCCCCCCAATGCCACCCACTCTTCTGAAAGGGCTGGTAGAGCTCCATACCTATCAGAAGGTGGGAGAAGAGGGCTTGGGTCACTCGCCTTCTGCTATGAGTGGATTCTAAGTGGTCACGGCGATTCATTGATTAATGCCTGACATTCCCATTTCAGCAGCTATGTGTTGCTGCCTGAAGCATTAACACTATTCTGCTAAATTCTATGGACTGCACCTGTGTGAGGAGACATAGGTGAGTTATGACTTCACACAATCACAGTCCAGGCATCCACCTGCAGATTGCCTTGTTTTTGCAAGCCACTCTGCAGATGGATCATGGGTCAGAATCAGAATAAACTTTATTTGATCTATTTAAATAGACCATAAAAGTGCAATAAGAAAAGAAACAAATACATAAAAGTACAATTAATATCCAGATATATCTAGAACAATACATCATAAAAGCGATACAAGTAAAAAATACTGCTAAGCTTTGACATGCCTAAAAGCAACGCTTCAGAATTAAAAACAATAAATATTCAGATTTAATTTACAAGTAAAAGAAGGAGAACAAAAACCTCAATTAAGGGTCCGCTATGTGCTCCTACCAATATGATTGTCAGTTCTGAATGTCTAGACTTCACTCAGAGGAGTGCCAATACACCAGCAGTACTCAGCTATGAATTCAAGCAAGGATGTGGGCCAGACGTAAACAAGGTGTCAACCAGACAAAAGCTGGGATCTGCCAACTTAGTGGGCTTAGCATGTGGGCCACATCCCCAAGGCATGTGACCAGACTCTCACACATCAAAACATCAACAACAACAAAAACACTGCCCTATGCTAAGAGGTGGGGTTAAGGTGTCAAATAACTAAAATGCTGACATTACAATAGACAAGAAACTAGGTAAAACGTGGAGAGGACCATCGCTTGTCTAACCTTAAACCTAAGGTAGAAAGTGCAGATTCAAAGTCAGAAACCCTCCAAAACAAGAGGCCCTATACACGGGTACAATAATGAGAACTTGGCAAGGGAAAGAAAGTCCATTATGTAGTCCCGCACGGCCCTACAACCCTGTGTTGTCATTGGTCGTGAGAAGGGCCGAGGTGGTCTTCCATGCTAGATCCCAGATTCCTCCTAATCTTTGTTACTCATCTGAGGTAAGTATATACAGCTGCTATTATTTTGTCAGTTGCTAAACGTTGGAGGAAATAAAGTGCTGGTTCGCAATGTATAATGGAAAATTTATGCAAAAGGACTTTGATGGTACAAGATCTAGGTTTAGCATGACAACTGCAGAAAAACATTACATGTAAGGAGCTTTGTGCAGGAATAAAATCGAAGGGGCAGAGATCGAGAACACGCTCCCAGTTGTTACAGTGGGGGAAAGCGACTAACCAAATGAAGGTTAAACCTCAGAAGGAGGAAATTCTAGTGGTGCTGGACATTGAGTAGCAAAAATGGCTGCGGGCCATCAGAAGGGGCCAGCAAAATGCAGGAAATAACCGAGGGCATAGTTCTGACTTTACCCCACGTTGCTGCCCCGTGCATTGCATAAAACATGCCCCTCAATGCCATTTTGTTGAGGGTAAAAAGGGATGGAGGATTTTCAAACAGATCTGGTCTGGACAAAGCTGTATCCTTAACCTCCCTTAACCAAGGAATTTCCAGACCCTGGTCCGATGTAAAAGTTAATAATACCCAACCTTGTGCCATCACTAAATTCGATGCCAAGCAACTGATAAAAAGGAGTATCTGCTTTATGAAATAATATTCTAGTATGAATCATGACTGAGGGAAAAATGACCAGACCTCCCAAAGGGTCTACCAGAAGAGGCTCGAGTAGAAGCAAGGTGAAAAGTCTTATAGCCATTAAGGTGAAATGGCGTTACCCAGGTTTCTTGCAGGCAAGCTATTGCGAAAGTCTCCATGAAGTCGACCAACATGTCATTGTCACATTTAGCCTTGAGTCCAGCTGCATTCGAGGAAAGGAGCGACAACTGCCGAGACGCATGGTTTAAAAGGTTTGGGAGCCACTGGGATGAAAGATCTGCAGAACGTGAATTAAGAGATAGATTAAAATGGCACCCCCCCTTGATGTTAAACATCCCACAGGGCATATCCATACTACTCTTTCTGACAACCACGGGTGGCTCCAGTTGAATAGGTGAAATAATCTCTTTAAATAAGGTGCTTCTGTTGGCTAGCCTTAGACACTTGTCTCTCATTGTGCTCTGCGTTAAGCTCGATTCGGCGTTTAATTTCCCGGTGTAAAGTGCCAGTGCGGATTTCGTGGTTGGGGGGACTCCCATATGTGCCTGGACCCCATACTGGCCTCCTGCACAGCAAGAGGCAAGGAAAAGATTTGTCGAGAACAACCATTTGTATGTGAGCTGGTAACCTGCAAGGGTTGGTAGTCATTCCTAAGCTGCTCTGGGCCAACCGCTCCTCTGAGAAAACAACTTTTGTTGGGAGTAGGGTTCAAATGGGATAAGATGTAAAGGGGTGGGATAACGTGGCAGGGTCTGAAATGCGACCTCAATACCCCAGGCAAAATATTTGGCCCTGTGCTTCCAAACATTTGAACTATTTCCTGGGTGGACCAAGAGGTCACGGTTACTTCTCTGCCTTGCATCGTGGGGTGGGGCTTGAACTCCACAAATTCAAGGTCATTAGATGTTATATGATCCAAACCCACTAGAGTACTCACCAATTTGAGAATAGAGCTCCTCTTAAGGATGTTGTGATTGCCTTGAGAAGCATAGCTGGGAAGCAACACAAGTTTCTTCAGGCAGACTCTACTATCGGCCTCCCTCTCAGCCAATATTGCCACGCCAGTATTGTGCCCTGTCACTCCAGCCTGGGTAACATGGACCTTGTTCATGGGGTAGTCTGCATTTAAAAATGTATGCCGCGGTTCCTGGAGCAGAGGCAATGGCATCGGGTCGGCTGTGCCATGAGATATCAAGAAGCCTGATGCTAGTCCTTTGGGGCAGGTGACGTGACACTTGTCCCGTTGGTGGATATTTATAGTTGCTCCCTCCGTGGTGACCTGATGGTGATCAACTTGCTGGATAATTGATTCTGCTCCCTCCCTGGGATGGATGGACTTGTCACCGCATCTGGTAGGTAACACGGAGGGTGCAATAGGCATCACCAGGGGAGAATGCCCTAAGACGGTCAATGGTTCAAGCTGGATGGTTTGACAAGGCTGGGATGAAGCCTGTAAGTTGGAAAATGCATCCTGTTTGCAGCAAGCCACCCGTTCTTGCAACTGAGGAGCCTTTGGGGCAGCTGATGGCTAGACAATCTGGTAGATCTGCGTTCCCTTCGATGACATATTCTCTATTAAGGGGGTGCTGGAAAGGTCATTGTTGTGCCCAGGCAAAGGAGCAAGGTGTTAATTGTGCAGAAGGATTCGTATTAGCCCTGAAGTGGCTAGATCAAATGCCCTGGTTCTTTCTTGCTTTCCTCTGCCGTTTTCTCTCCCTTTTGGGTGACCTTTGGGGTACGGGAGCCGCAGAATGTGCATTATTCGGCAACCCTATTGACGGTGGGGCAGTATCTGTCAGCCCAGAACTAGGTGGTGCATCACTGGGCAGGACGGCCCTATTTGAGCTCCCTGATCCATTGCCATTGAGAGGGAGTGCCATATCTGACGATACAAGCTTTTGTGCCTCCACCGAAAACTCCTGCTTACAGCACATCGTCGAGGGACAATTTTCAGGCTGGAGTCTAGTGCCTTTGACTTTCTCCAGTATGGCAGATAGAACTGATGGAACAGAGGTAAGAAGATCAAGTGTAGTTGAAGACGAGCAGGTGTGATAATTAGCCGCAGAATTGGCCTGCACTCTGAGTACCATTTTATTAAAAGCCTTTAATTTGTTATCAATGCCCACAATGTGGACAGGTTAAGAAGAACCACCTTCAACTCCATTTTATCGGAGTGATATTTGAGGGCCGAGGATATTAAGTCAAGATGATATAGTAGGGAGTCCCAAAGTGATGTCATCAAGGAAACAGGATACACAGTGCTGGTATCTTCCCCATCCCTTATGCTTTCTGCCACTGGTTGGAAGTGCGCTACTCTTTGGGGCATACCTTCGGCCTATGCAATATCAGGATCAACACCTCGTTGTATTTGCTCTGATAAAAAAGGGGGTGATCCCCCAAGGTTTCCTTTGCATTGGTCCAATGGGAGCGATTACAAATGGGCTTGGGATATTTGATCAGGAGGTGAATGGAATTTAGTAAGGGGCAGCTTTATGGAAGTAAGCAGGTGATTATAGTCCCCCATAGTCTATCTCTTGGTGGTCCTACTCAAACTCAGCTTGGGTGGTCGGAAGGGGCTAAGGAGGTTCGGCTCCATCTTCTGTAGCAGGAGCGAATCTGCCAGCTCATCAATGTCCACGCCCACCAAAACCAGGGCTGCATGAATAGCCTTCCCTTGTCTGATGCTATTGTTATGGGACCGTGACGAGGGATTGCCCTATCTACAGAATTACCTCCTTTCTCACATTGCAGCACCCCCCCCCGTGATGAACTTCGGCTCCTATAGAATTAATGGGAGTGCGGTATGAGAATCAAATGAATGCACTATGACTTGAGCTGCAAATGTCCCCTAAGACTATTAACAGGGGTAAGAGTCTTAGCTTGCTTATTGGCTTGCTTTTTGACCTCAGGTAGGCTACCCGAGGGCTGCAACAGTGAGATACTGTCAATGTTGGTAACATGCTTTAAAAAGTCAGTAATTCTCAGCTTTTTTGCAACAGGTGAAGTGATACTCATTGCAACCAGGGTCAAGGTGTCACTGACATCCTCCCCCTTGTGCAGCTCTTTGAAGTTATCTTTGTTTTGATTTTGATTTTTACTTTTGCAGCGACCCTCGGTACTCTATCTGCAGGCGAACCTTCCCAGATCTCATGGTGTTATCCCTCAGTTGCCCTTAATTTTCAGTTAAAGTCCTTCTCCTCCTCCTCATCCAGCATTCCTGCGGATCTTCGAGCACAATATCCAAACCAGCAGAGCCTGCCACCCCAACTACTGGATCCGGGGGGGCGACTGGCCTAAAATTATGTCAGTGAAATTATGTTAAAGTGCAGAAAATGTTAACCGGAGGTTAACCAGAGCTTTCACCTAAGACAGCAATGTAAAATTATCCACTGAGGGACCTGTGAAGAGTCCTTATGAACTGAGGGCTAGGAGGCTGAAGAAAGAGCGCCGCCTCACCTTCCCTGGGTAACGTAGTTGGCAAATGGCTGCGGGGAAGGGGCACGAGCATCTGAAGAAAGTCTATAAAGGCTGTCAAGGACTTCTGGTATTAACCGCAAAAAGAGAGCACTGTAAGGCGTACTGAAGGCAGCTTTGATAGAGAACATGCACAAAGGTAATGATGAGAATAAGCTGCGGCTAGTTACTGATAGGAGCATGGCGGCAAGGCAAAAGGGGGTGGTGTAAGGGGGGACTCCACGAGAGCAAGCCGCACCGTCCCAACGACGGCCGCTTTCACTCAGTATGAGAAACCGCCAAACTCCTATGCACACACCACCATACCTCACTGCCTCACCCACCTCCGACGTTGCCCCACCTCCAGCGTCGCCCACCTGATGCCCGCTGAAGGGGAGGTATGGGTCCAAACCTTTAGTGGAGCCTTAAACAGCCTCAATCAGCCTTGATAGAGCGCGATGTTTGATAAGGCTGCAGCAACCGGCCTCCCCTCCGCTCAAATGCTGCAGTCACCATAAATGGTACTCACAAATCCAGAGGCTCACCAAACCAGTGCCTGCCGCTCTCCCCTCCAAATGTGGCAGTCAAGGTCCCCAGAGCCCGAGGGGGGATGCACGGCAGCAGGAGCAGCAAGGACAGCAGCAGCCTCGAGTGCCCACATCACTGTTATCCAAAATCCTGTGATGCAGGCCAGACCAGGACACAGCCTGCAGAAGTGTAGAGTCGGGAAATAGCCGGGTTGCTGCACTGAGGTCTCTACCACCGCCTCAACACCATGCAGCTTTAGTGAAGCCTTGGTGGAGCAAACTTCTAACAGCAGTCCGTGGCGGTCAAGATGGCCCTGCCCGCAGACACCGGGGGCTCGCGGCTAAGCTCCTCCCCTTCATGCTGTGTACTTACTCCTGTATCTCTGTCACCGGATCATGGGTCTATCCCTAAGATACCCCTTCCTCCATTCATCATCACCTGATGATGGTGAGATGAAGTGCAGCTTGGAGGATTGACACACGCACTAGCAGTGTTCATGAAGACATTTGTTTTTCATAAATGTGAGCATAGGCCAGGGGAGGTATGTTAACACTCACAGGAGACAGGGCACTGATCTATTGCCCCTGTTGACTAGCCACCACTAAAGAGAGTTGAACTTCTAACTTGCTGGAATGAGCTTGAAGGAGAGCCGAGGTTGTGAGGCAGTTGAAAGGCAGTACTTTGATCCCATCCCTCCTAAGAGTAGGACTTGGATTTTTGAACTTCAAGGGTAATTTTTATTCATTCATAAATAGACATGGTCTACACAATCTGTAGTATGAGTCTGTTTCACTGTCATCCAAGTACAATAGTAATTTTACAAAATGGACGTCTACTACTTGAACCAAGAGAAGCATGTAAAAGTTGCAGAAAAGCAGAGAGCAGGAGGACTACTATGCAAATCTGCATTGCACTTTGCAGGAATCAGTGACAGAAGGAAAAGAGCAACTGTTTGCTAGGATCTGAGAAATATCGATGATATAAAGAGAGGAAATTCTAAAACTTATTCCGCACTCCATATAGAAATTCTCAGACTATTGTATGATGATGGCTATTATTTTTAGGTTATCTTGTGCTGTACAGTCGCATTGCCTTGGGGATTAGTCAGATAACTGCAATAAGGCACATTAGAATTGCTCTTAGGTACTTGGGAACTTTAGATACAGAAACATTAAGACGTTGACAAAGATAGGCCTAAATCTTAGCAGCAGCTTTGTTTTTTTTATTTTACCCACTATCGACAAGTGAATAAACTTTCTGGACTCCAAAGCATAAAGAAAAAAATTGTACACACCTATATAACCAGGAAAGTACTGCCTCTCTTGTTTAAGACATTATGAATTGTTGATTAATGGGGTAAACAAAGATTCTAGGTGTGTGTGCCTTCATGACTTACTCTAATAGAAGGGCGTTGTAATAAAAAATGTAAATTGCACATTAGTGGTGAAAGAGTCAATAATATAAATCTCAACTATTCATCCATTACACACTCAATCAGGACCATTTGATAAAACAAATTAAGGCCACAGGTCACACACACAAAATTTAAAGAGTTTACCAATTATTTAAACTATGGTCTAGAGAGCTGGTAAGCACCCACAACTTTCACCTGCTGCTTCATTGATGAACTTGGCGATTATCACTTGCACTATTTCATTACACTTAAATCACTGCAATAACAACTTAATTGGTAATAATTAATCTATGACTTATCGAACAATTATATAAAATCCGTAAAAATAGAGCACCGTGCCAGCAATTTAAACATATACTAATAAGTGGACCAGACTAGGAGAAAAAAGATTTGATGAAGAGATTTCTCAAATTTCATCACATTGATATTATCAATATCTGATTAACTCATGCCTTGTCTGATTTACATTATGGTACTGTCACTTTTTACACTTTCTTTCATTAATCTGTTTATCTATCTACTTTGTAGCCTGCAAGCAGATGGAGGCGGACATCATGTTTTTGGTGGATGGTTCAGGAAGCATAGGACCAGACAATTTTGAGAAGATGAAAACCTTCATGCGTGAGTTGGTCAACAAATCGGATATAGGCATTGACAAGGTACGGGTTGGCGCTATACAGTTCAGTGACACAAACAAGGAGGAATTCCAAATGAACAAACATACTAACAAACGTGACATTCAGAGTGCCATCGATAGCATGACCCCTTTGGATGCAGGCACCCTAACTGGAGGTGCCTTGACATTTGTGGCTGATTACTTTAAACCACCTAAAGGTGGAAGGCAGCAAGTCAAACAGTTTCTCATCTTGATCACAGACGGAGAAGCAACGGATGAAGTCAAGGACCCCGCAACGTTGTTGAGACAGACGGGCATAATAATCTATTCAGTGGGTGTGCATGGTGCAAATATAACCCAACTGGAAGAGATCAGCGGGAAGCCAGAGATGGTTTTTTATGTGGAAAACTTTGATGTGTTGAAGAAAATTGAAGATGAGCTGCTCCTTGGGATCTGCAGTCCCTATGAGGGTAAGACTAACTAACACCCCAAAAATGCTAGATGTTTGACGTTTGACAATTGTGCAGACCCTGTCTACTATGCATCTGCCATTATTTGCACTAAATGTATTCCAGGTCACCTCGTCAATACAGAAATCACAATTGATAGCAAATGGGCACTAGATTGCTTATAGTTTTAAAAAGGGATTTCAATCCCATTGAGTCTTCCAAATGGCATTCTCACTGGTACTGGGCACACCATTGGTTGGTCTTCAGCTTTTTCACTGCTCTACATCATTCAGTATCCTTTCACTCAATCTCCTTCTGGTCTTCAATTCCATTTTAGTCTTTTCTCCAACAACTTTGAAAGGCATGGATTCACCACCCACCTTCCATAAACTTTCTGGGACATCTAAGTTAAGCTTTGCAAAGGTGCACGAAACAGTGAACTGCAAGAGTCAATTATGAGATGCTGATTTACTGAATCATAATCTGTGAAATTTCACCTGTAAAACTCAAACTTAATGCTGTGGGCAATCTGCCAATCAGATGAAATTTCTTGAATTATATTTAAGATCAGAAAAGTGTGCGGGAGAGGGGACACATAGGTTTGTGAGTATTTACAAACATTTTGCAAGTTGTTTCCCAAACTGGCAATGCCTGCTTCCAGGGTAGGAATCCAAAGGTAACATCACTATATTTTAGGGGGGTCTGGGGAAATGATTTCTCTACAGACAAACATATTTCCCAGTCTAGACTAAGAGGAATTTAGTAGATTTCTTAATCTATTAAGGATGAGTAAATTTAAAGTAGGAGGAGTGTGCATGGAAAATTACAATTCAGTTAGATTTCAATTAATTCTGGTCGGGATTTCGAGAACCCCAAAAAATGCATTCTATGCAAATCTTTGGTGGAAATTTATGATGTATAGATTTCCAATTTTTTTACAAAAACGCTGAATTGGGCCACTTTTGCTTGCACAATAACAAAGCAGTATGTATTTGTGTTGGTAAGAGCATGTTCACCATGGGGATGCTGATGGCAGGCCCCTGCTATTTTAAGGAGGGAAACTTCCATGAACAGCTGTGACTTTGGAGGTTTGTGAAATTTGTGGTGACCTTGAATACCACAAATATGCAGTTAGAAACATTTTCACAGTTGATGTCGGAAGGAAAAAGCAGCGTTCTCATAAAGGCACAATTGATTCTAGGAACAGACATCGGTAGTGTGCTGCAGTTGTCACTGAGGCTAGAGAGTCGACCTCGAAGCTGGGGAACCGGGTTCAAGTCTCGGCAGGGGCACTCAAAATCCTGTGATTCTGGGCAAATCATTTAATCTCCCCGTGCCTAACAAAATGAATGTGTCTGTCTGTAACGCAACTGGTGCTCATTTAAAGCGCTCTGATACCTTCGGGTCGAGTTTACGCTTTACAAAACTCCCCCAAAAAATAATAATTTGCTGTCTTTTCCTTGAAAGACCCACTAGAACAATGTCATAATAACTCAGATGAGAAATCAAGGGGGGTTTAAATGTAATCCTCTAAGAGATGGATATCTAGTGAAGGTTTTCCTGAGTTCTAACACCAGGTTCAATTTTCTCAGACCTCAGATGGATCAGACCACAGGGTTTTGGATCCACAGTGTTGTTTCCAGTAAGAAAGATGGAAGGCCTCAGTGGAGTGAATTCCTGTAGTTAGTGATGATATCCCTTTATGTCTTCCTAGACCAAGGGCCTGAATCACAAAGGTAACTTTGGCAGAACAACCAAGGGCAATGCTGCAATCCCAGTGGAAATGTGTTGAATATTGAAGCCATGGTCAACAGAGCCCAATGCTTCAGCGAGATCCAGACGAATCAGAGTTGTGGTGCCGCCACTGGGTAAAAGGCATGCCATCCAACATTCAAATACAACCAGATTCATTGGCACTTGAATGCCGCAGCAAACTTGTTGGTATATGGTATGCCTTCTCCTCTTCTGAGGGTGCCTTCTCTTCTTCTGTTGCCTGAGACTGCACTAGCACCCAGATACCCCTTCTGGGGTGATTCGAGCGCTGTATTAAATTAAAATAACAACATAACATGGTGAGCTATTAGTTTGGTATAAAAAACCACAACATAACTAACTAGACAACATAAAACCTTAGGTTAAGTAACACTGCATAGCACTGAGCATCATAAAAGACAAAGAACGTAAGTTACATGACCTAAGATAACCCAAAATACATTTTAAAAAATTGCTATGCTACCCGCACATAACATCATGTAGCATTGCAAAATATGACTAAATAACATGGCCTGCTGTTTCTGGAAAAGGACTTGTCTCTTGTGAACTCGCTGCATCTGTTTTTTGGTTGGTAATGTGTGTATCAAATCACACCCCCTCTCCTCCATGCACTTATAGGTTCCTATACGCAGCACCCTCACTGGTCACACATATGAACTCCTCCCTAGATTTCTTCCCAAAGGCCATATCTGTTGGGCTCGGGCCTGTCTCCATCCGGGTCCCTCCTCTCGGAGATAAATGAGCCCATTATCCAGGACCTCTGTTTCTCTTGGCAACGTGTTCCCTCCTCTGACAAAGGAGCCGGCGGGCTGCAGATTGGCTGCTTTCTGTGTTTAATAATGTGCGCAGCTTTATATTCTCTCCCTCGCGCTCTGGGACTTCCTTGAAACCAAACCTTCCGAAAATAGATAATAAATCATTCTGTTGCGCAGAGCACCCCAGCAGTAAACACCCGTTATCAGGAGTTTACTGCTCTTACGCAGGGCCCCTCAAATCTATCAAAACTGTTCCCTGTCACGCATTTCTCGCCTGGCTCCGCCCTTTCTGTTCTTTATCACTCGGGCGGTGGTCAGGGTTAGTGTTTTAAAGAAAAGTCTGCCTGGAGATTGATATGTATCAGGCCACAACAATGCTCCCAGTGCACTTGTCCTATTCCTCTTTTACAAAAATAAAAAGTTGCAAACGACTTTGAAAACTTATTTCGGGCAGGGCTTGGAACTCTATAAGAGAAATGCGTTGTTCTGCAGCAATAATGATTGTTCACCATAACCAGCGCCCCTGGAATTATGCGGCGAGGAGCACCAAATTATGCGGAGGGTTCACTAAATTATGTGGCAAGAAACGCCACATTATGCGGCATAATGCAGCACATTATTTTATACTATTACTTCATTATTTTGTCATTTTTAGGGTCGGGCCTGCAAGAGCATGCGCTTGCAAATGGGTCTGGCTTGCAAGATACTGTTATTAACAAAAGGGCTTGGAGCCTGCTCATTGCTTATCATTTGTTGTCTTGCATGGCACTCTTCTTTGCAGCCTCATAATTCGTCAAAGCATGCCTAACATCATTTCCGTTCCTCTCTGTGGAGCGGGGACCAAGCACTGATTGATTCAACATAATCAGTGCCTGTCCGCTGCTCTCAAAAGATAAGGATTATTTTACTGCAAAGCGACATTGTTTCTTTCTTATGTGCTATTTTTGAAATGATGCTTTAACACAAAATCTTGCAGTACACCCCAATCCACCCCATCCAAACCCGCCCCACTCCAATCCATGCCAATCCACCCCATCTCACCCCTCACCAATCTGCCCTACTCAATCCAATCCACCCCAGACCAATCCAATCCACCCCACTCCAATCCAAACTGCTCACCCCAATCCAATCCACTCCAGTCCTCCCAACCCACCCCACTCCAATCTGCCCCACTCCAATTCATCTCACTACAATAAAAAAATCTGCCTCACTCCAGTTAAAAACAATCTTCCCCACTCCAATTTGTCCCACTCCAGTCCAAAACAATCTGCCCCACTCCAAAACAATCTGCCCCACCCCAATCCAAAACAATCTGCCCACTCCAATCCAAAACAATATGCTCCACTCCAGTCCATCCCACTTCAATCCGCCCCACTTCAAACCGCCCCACTCCAATCTGCACCACTTCAATCTGCCCCTCCAATTCGCACCACTCCAATCCAATCTACCTCATCCCAATCCACCCACCCCATCACAATTCACCCCACTCCAATCCACCACAATCCATCCCACTACAACCCAATCCACCCGATCAATCCCAATCCACTCTACCCCACTCCAATCCAGTCCACCTCACCCCAATCCAATGTACCCCACTCCTTCCCAATCCTCTCCACTCCAATCCAATCCAATCTGTCCAACGGTAATGAGACAGAATATCGAGGGTAAAAAATTTGACCTACCATAACATCGAGTTCAAAATATCGTGGAATGGAACTATCGAGTGCAAGAATATCGTTGTCAAGAATATATCGATTTGGAGGTAAGTAATATCGATTTTAAAAATATAGAAGTTATTAATATCATTTGCAAAAATATAGTTGTTTAAAATATCGATTTTTTAATTAGTGTTATGTATCTTAGTATATATTTTAAATGTATGTGATGTATTTCTTGTATAAGTACTGTTTATGTTTTTTAATATGTGTCAAATTTTTAGCAGTTATGAATTTTATTTTAATTAAGTTTTGTGTTTTTTAGTTCCATAGCGGGTTTCGGGTTTATAGGGGAATAGGGTGGGAAGTAATTTAATTATAATAAATTAATGAATATTTTTAATTTATTAATATTTATTTAATTGAGATTTTATAATGTTAATTGTGTTTTTAATTTTTGGGGGGTAAATTTTAGGTGCAGGTTGTGGGGTTTATAGGGGTAAAGGGTGGGAAGTAATTTATTTTTAATTAATTAATAATTAGTTGTTAATTAACATTAATTAATTAATTAATTGACAATTAACTATGGTAATTGTGTAAATAATTTTAGGTGCAGGTTGTGGGGTTTGTAGGGGGAAGGGTGGGAAGTAATTTATTTTTAATTAATAATTAGTTGTTAATTAACATGAATTAATTAATTGACAATTATGGTAAATGTGTAATTAATTTTAGGTGCAGGTTGTGGGGTTTATATGGGTAAAGGGTGGGAAGTAATTTATGTTTAATTAATTAATAATTAGTTGATCATTAATCTTAATTAATTAATTGATATTTAAATAGGGTAATTTTTTATTATTTTATGTGTGGATTTTACCTTTATAGGGGTTAAGGGTGGGCAGTACAATAGTTTTACTTACTATATAATTAGTTGTTAAATACTATTAGTTTTTTAATTAAAATTAGTTTTAATTGTGTAATTAATTTTTTTACAGTTTAATTTTAGCTGTGGGTTGTGGGGATTCTAGAGGTAAAGTGTGGGAAGTTAATTCATTTTTGTGATTTTTAATCTGTTTTTTAATTAATAATATTTCTTTAATTGGTAATTAATTATGTTAATTATGGAAGTACATTTTCTTTTTAATTTAGATGTGGGTTGTGAATTGTGTGGTGTTATAGGGTAAGAATTAAAAAAACTAAATGTATGCAATAATTAATGTTTTTGTTTCTAAATATTTTCTAATTAAAAATATTTATTTGTTTGAAAATTATTTTTTAGTTTATTTAATATAATATTTGTAGGTATTTGTCATATGTATTTAACATTATAATATGTTTTTATTTTTTTAATTTTTAATATTAAATATATTTGTATTAAATTTTTTAACATATTTATATATTTTTTTATTTATTTAGTTTTTTAATTTTTTTTGTTAATATTTTGTTTGTTTTTAATTTTGAACTGACTGGAGTGGGAATATTAATTGTTACCCCTCCGCAATCCAACACTTTCCCTACTGTTACACTTATTGGAGTGGAAATAGTAATTTTTACCCCTCCGCTATCCAACACTTTCCCTATTGTTGCACTCACTGGAGTGAGAATAGTAATTTTTATCCCTCTGCTATCCAACACTTTCCTCATTGTTGCACTGACTGGAGTGGGAATAGTAATTCTTTTCCCGCCGCTATCCAACACTTTCCCTATTTTGCACTGACTGGAGTGGGAGTAGTACATTTTTTCCTTCCGCTATCCAACACTTTCCCTACTGTTCCACTCACTGGAGTGGGAATAGTAATTATTACCCCTTCGATATCCAATACTTTCTCTACTTTTGCACTTATTGGAGTGGGAATAGCAATTTTTACCCCTTCGCTATCCAACACTTTCCCTACTGTTACACTCATTGGAGTGGGAATAGTAATTTTTACCCCTCCGCAATCCAACACTTATCCTACTGTTGCACTGACTGGGGTGGGAATAGTAAATTTTAACCGTCCGCTATCCAACACTGTCCATACTGTTGCACTCACTGGAGTGGGAATACTAATTTTTATCCCTCCGCTATCCAACACTTTCCCTACTGTTGCACTCATTGGAGTGGGAATAGTAATTTTTACCCCTCCGCTATCCAACACTTTCCCTACTGTTGCACTGACTGTAGTGGGAAATATAAGTTTAAAGATATTTAAATAGTTTAATGTTTTAATTTATAATAGGATGTTTTTTTAAATTATATTTTATGTTATTGGTATATATATATATATATACATATATATATATATTATCTACTGGCGGTCGCCAGTAGATAGTTATAGTTAGGACCTAGTTTCCATAGGAAACTCGTTTTTTGTTTTCTCAATATCTTTGGCGCCGGACACGAATCTTCGCGAAATTTTCAAAAATTGTAGCCCGCTCCGGTCAGCTCCTGTCTTTAAAGTTTCGGGGTGATTCTGCAAGCGGGGGCCGAGAAAAAAGGGGGCGTCCCAAAACGTGTTTTCTCCATGTTAATTCCCATAGGAAACTTTAGACAAAGCTACAGCCCGAACTGCTGAACGGAATTACACCAAACTTGGCAAAAAGGTAGCCCTTGGTTCAGAAAGAGACCTTTTTGTTAAATGGTGTAAATCCGTTTAGTAATTCCAGAGAAATTCAAAAAATAAGAGTCAAAAAATCATGTTCCCATAGGAAACTTTATGCAAGGCTACAGCCGACACTACTGAACGGATTTACCCCAAATTTGGCAAAAAAGGTACTGCTTGGCTCAGAAAGCGACCTTTTTAAAAATGGTGTAAATCCATTCAGTAGTTGCTGAGAAAATCAAAAATAAAAGTTTCAATATTTAGAGGCACGGAGGATCCGCGGACCCTCCCGACCATGAGCTTTATTCTAATTGGCTGTCAACACTCCAAACCAGGAAGTGTTGGCAGCCATTTTGTGACTCTGTAGAACCGAGTCACAAGAAATCAGAATAAAAAACGCGAAAAAAAAGAAAAGGGGGCAGGGTAGAAACACCCTGACCCCCTAGGCCTGCTTAGTGGGTCCCCCAAAGACCCCCAGGGCCCAAAAAAGCATTTTTTTTTTTTTTAAATGGCAAAATTCGCGTAGGATCCGCGAATCCGGCCGTGAAAAAAAAAAACGAAGCGCGAGCTCCCGCTCTTCGTTAATATTTAGCCCCCGGGTGGGCCAGGTCCCGGGGGCATGTTCAACATAATTGCGGGGGCCCAGGGGGGCCCCCGCAGCCCCGGGGACCGCCACCCCCGGGGCTTTTCTGAAATATTTGCGGGGGCACACAGCCCCCCCGCAGCCCCGGGGACCGCCACCCCCCGGGGCTTGGTTTTTTTAATGTTGGGGGGGGCCTTGGAGGCCCCCTCAAGCCCCGGGGACAGCCACCCCCGGGGCTTTTGTCAAATATTTGCGGGGGCACACAGCCCCCCTGCAGCCCCGGTGCCCGCCACCCCTGGGGCTTGTTTTTTTAAAATAATTTACCTGTGTGGGGGGGCTCGAGACCCCCACACGCCCCGCAGACCGCCACCTCCCCGGGGCACTAAATATTTAAATATGGGGGTCCGTTACGGACCCCCAGAGCCCCGGGGACCACCACCTCCCCGGGGCTTTGAAAATGTTGGGAGGGGCGCCGCGCGGCCCCCCTCCTGGAGCCTGTGATGGCCCTGGGGACAGCCACCCCCCAGGGCCGGCTCCTGCAGTGTCCCGGGGTGCCCACCCCCGGGACACTGCTGTTTGCTATGACAGGGCGGGAGCCTTGCGGCTCCCGTCCTGCCATAGCAAACTTGCTTTGGATTTTGGAAGAGAGAGCAAAATCTAAAGCAGATTGCTTTTCCACAAGGGGAGCTGCATGTTAGCAGCTCCCCATGTGGAAAAGCAATGCCGGCTCCTGCAGGACGCGGGGAGCCGGCGGGACCGTGGGGTCATTGGGGCTCCCCCCACGGATAGGGCCTGCCCCGGGGGATGGGGTCCCCGGGGCTAGTAGTGGCCCTGGAGGGGGGCCACGCAGCCCCCCTCCCCCAAATTTTAAAAACCAAAAAAAAAAAGGATTCAAGGTGACCTAATACCCCAATTTAAATCGCGCCACAGGGCTTGTTTGCACAGTGGTGAAAGGAGGGGGCGGGCCTCAGGTGACATGTGTGCAAACACGCCCTGTGGCGCGTTTTAAGTTGGGGAATTAATTTCCCTTGAATCCTGAGGGACCCTGGAGGCCAACTAGCCCACCAGGTACCTCCAGTGCGCGCCACAGGGCTGCGTTGCAGAGAGGTGGTCCAGGCTACGCCCCTTTTTACACCTCTGTGCAACGCAGCTCTGTGGCGCTTACTGGAGGTACCTAGTGGGCTAGTTGAACCCCAGGGACCCTCAGGATTCAAGGGGACTTAATCTCCCAACTTAAAACGGCCACAGGGCTTGTTTGCACACATGTCACCTGAGGCCCCGCCCCCTCCCTTCACCACTGCGCAAACGCGCCCTGTGGCGCGTTTTAAGAGGAAGTTTTAATCCCCCTTCCCTATTATGTACTAGGGCCTTACAGAGGAGGTCATGCTAATCACAGGGGTACCCCAACGCATAGTGTTCCCTAGTGTATGTAGGTGTTTTCACTGTATTCTAAGTGTCTTTTAGCATAGCACTGGCTCTAGGCCTGGTTAGTCCGACTCAGTTACCACCAGTACCCGTCTGAAAAAGTTGTGGGCACAGGATGATTTTGCAACAAGGCCTCTTTCTGCTCCTCTGTTGGTTCTTTCTGCACATGTCTTGCTTCTTCCTGCTCTTTTCTTCGTCTTTGTGGACTTCTGTTGCTTCTTTCTGCATTTCTTTTGCTTCTTTCTGTGCGTTTTTTCTTCTTTCTTCACATGTCCTACCTCTGTAGGCATAGTTAGAAACTAGCATTTAAAAAACCTTTGAAATTCACTTAAAAAACCATGGGTTTCAAGCACGTTATAGTTAGAAATTAGCATTTAAAAAACCTTTGAAATTCACTGAAAAAACCATAGGTTTCAGACACGTTATCGTTAGAAATTAGCATTTAAAAAACCTTTGAAATTCACTGAAAAAACCATAGGTTTCAGGCACGTTATAGTTAGAAATTAGCATTTAAAAAACCTTAGAAATTCACTGAAAAAACCATAGGTTTTAGGGACAGTTATAGTTAGTTGGACATTTCACTCATACAAAACCTTAGAAATTCCCCCGTTATAGTTAGTTCAGCTAACTATAACTCGCGCCCCCGCAATGCACTGCTGATGACGTCACATATTACATCACTCATGACATGGTCAGTGACATCACTGATGAGATCTCAAATGACATCACTGATGACATCACTGATGACATCATCCATGTGATAATTTGATGCATCTTCTCACACCCTAATATAACTTTTGATACACCCACTCTAAATTACAGACTGCCATTGTCAAAACCATAGACACTCCAACACCAATAACTACATACACACTCACTGATTCTTAGGTCTACACACACATCCACTCACTCATCCGTACAGTCACTCATACTTACGGTCACTCAGTACAGGACTATCATATGCACTCATACACCTATATAGACACTCACACACCGTCACTCATCCATAGAGGTACTCACACACCTAGTCAGTCATGCAAATAATTAATCACACTGCCATTTACTCACCTATACAGTTATACACACACCAGCTCACTTACTCATACAAATACTAGCACATTCTTACGCTCTTATACAATCACTGATACAAGTACACACTCATCCATACAGCCACTCTCACAATCACACACTCTCACTTATACCCATTTATATACTCCAACGCACATATATACTGCCTTTCACATATGTAGTTACTCACACATGTACCACTGAGATATACATTCACTCACTAACACACCCATACACACACTCACCCACCCATACAGTCTATCACAGATGCACTCTTGAAACCATGCACCCAGTGAATCACCCACTCACACATCTATGCACAGAGTCACACACACACCACCCACACAAACACTCAGGCACCCATACAGATACTCAGACAACCAATCAATAATCCATGTAGACACTCATGTAGCTATTCGCAAACCCATGCAGCCGCTTACACACCAACAGACAGACGGATACAGACATTCACACAGTTTAGTCACTAACCCATGCATTCAGTAAGATACGTTTAATCACTCACTTATAGAGTCAGTCACGCACCTACTAAATCATCCATTCAGACACTTGTACACCCACTCATTCTTCAATACGCCTTTCCCTATATATATTAAACATATTTAAACTTTACAGAAACACACAGTCACTGGATGATGTCATCAGTGATGTCATTTGAGATGTCATCAGTGATGTCATGAGTGATGTCACTGACCATGTCATGAGTGATGTAATATGTGACGTCATCAGCAGTGCATTGAGGGGGCGCGAGTTATAGTTAGCTGAACTAACTATAACGGGGGAATTTCTATGGTTTTGTACGAGTGAAATGTCCAACTAACTATAACTGTCCCTAAAACCTATGGTTTTTTCAGTGAATATATATACAAGGCCGCATGTCTGGCGGCCGAAACGCGTCTTTGGACAATGATGGTTAATTAATAAACACCTTGCCACTTCAATTGCTGTGGAGTCTGTGTCCTTGTGTAGTGCCGGTGTGACTGGACACTCTTGGATTTTCATGTGGATATATATATATATATATATATATATATATATATATATATATATATATATATATATATATATATATATGCATGTGCACTCATCCCCAGGGGTATATCATGGTGCTGAAACTGCCACAAGTCCTACTTACTGAAGTACTGGGGGAAGGGACGATCTAAGGGAAAGAGCAATGTTTAAGCTTCTTTCTGAAACTGAGGTAGTCACTCGTGAGACAGAGGTCCAAAGGTAACAAGTTCCATTGGGGTGCTGCAAAATGGCTGAAGAAGCCGTCTGCAGCTCTGTATTTTTTGACACATTTCGTTTTGGCTAAGGCTAGATTTGCGGATCTCCGATTTCTTTTAGTTTTCTAGAACTCCACTTCAGATCGAAGGGTCAAGGGACCTGAGTGATGGAGAGCTTTGTAAGCGTGGAAGAGAAGTTTAAATGTTGCCCCCTTTTGGATGGGCACCAGTGGAGGGTTTTTAGGCAGGTGGAAGCACAGCTAAATCTGTCTTTATTGCACATGAGTTTTGCCTCCAAGTTTTGTATCACTGGCAGGTGGGTAAAAAGACAGTCGGCCATCCCCATTTCTGTAGTCCAACCTCCTGGCAATTAGTGCTTGGACTACGGTTCTGCATCAAACTACTGGAGCCCAGCAGAAAATGTTGCTAAGGAGGTTGAGCAAGCCAAAACATTTGCCACAAGTGGCATTGACTTGCTCCTGCATAGATAAAGACTCATCAATGAGGACTCCTAGGTTTTTCGTAACTTATTTTGGCTTAGGCGCAGATTCAAGGGACACAGGCCATCATGATGAATCCCAAATCTGGTGGGTGCCTCTGAAAAGTAGAATTTCTTTTTGTTCAGCGCTCAGTTTTAGGCAGTGTGCCCTCATCCAACTGACTACCTTGTAGAGGCAGCTAGAGAGGTTTTTTTCTGGTTTATTTGTGCTTCTCCCTTATTGAGATAACCCATTGATTATCATCTGCATACGAACAATCTGCCCCACTCCAATCCACCCCACTCCATTCCAAATCAATCTGCCCCACTCCAATCCAAAACAATCCGCCCCACTCCAATCCATCCCACTCCAATCCACCTCACCCCAATCCTATCCACCTCACCCAAATCCAATCCACCTCCATTCAATCCACCCCACTACATTTCAATACACTGCACCCTAATCCACGCCAATCCCGCCAAATCCAATCTACCCCACTCCAATCCACCCCACTCCAATACACCCAACCCCAATCCAATCCACCTCCATCCAATTCACTCCAATCCAATCCAATCCTCCCAACTCAATCCAATCCACCTCACTTCACTCCAATCCACCTCACTGCAATCCAATCTACTCCACTCCAATCAATACCATCCCGCACCAATCCAAATCACCTCACTCCAATTCACCCCACTCCATTCACCCCACTCCATTCCACCCCACTCCATTCCACCCCACTCCATTCCACCTCAATCCATTCCACCTCAATCCATTCCACCCCTCTCCATTCCACCTCAATCCATTCCACCCCACTCCAGTCCACCCCACTCCAGTCCAATCCACCTGACTAGTCCATCCCATCCCTCCTCAATCCAGTCCACTCCACCCCATGCCATTTCAATCCACCCCACTCCAACCTAATACACCCAGTCCAGTCCACCCCATCCAATCCACCCCAGTCCACTGCAGTCCAATCCACCCCACCCCACTCCAATCCAATCCACCTCACCCTATTTTAATCCACCCCGCTCCAATCCAGACCACCCCATTTAGTCCACCCACTCCAATCCACCCCACCCCACTCAATCAAACCCACTCTGCCCCAATCCACCCTAATCTACTCCAATCCAACCCACTACCTCAATCAAATACAATACCACTACACCCTACTACACCCCACTCCACTCCACTTTATGCCACTCCACTCTACGCCGCTCCACTCTACAACACTGCACTCTATGACACTCTACGACACTCTCTGCCACTGAACCACTGAACTCTACTCGCCTCTACTCAAATCTACGACACTCTACTCTTCCATTTCCATTCTACGACACTCTACTCCTGCAAATCCAGTCTATGACACTCTACTCCCCCATTCCACTCTAGGAAACTCCACACCACTAACTTTTAGCCTAGCTGAACAGCAGCCACACTGCTGTACAACATGGCAAAAACACATTGGCAATGTTTTAGGCAGTGTGCCATCATCCAACTGGCTACCTCAGAGAGGCAGCTAGAAAGGCTTTTTGTTTCTTCGTGCTTTTTTCTTATTGGGATGACAAGTTGAGTATTATCTGCATACGAACAATCTGCCCCACTTCAATCTGCCCAACTCAAATCCAAAACAATCCGCCCCACTCAAATCTGCTCCACTGCAATCCACCCCACCCCACTCCAATCCAATCCACCTCAGCCCAATCCAATCCACCTCACCCCAATTCAATCCACCTACTGCTCCTCACCCCACCACAATCCAGCCAAATCCAATCTACCCCACTCCAATCCACCACACCCTACTCCAGTCCACACCACCCCAATCTAATCCACCCCACTCAATCCAGTGCACCTCACTCCAGTCCAATCCACCCCACTACAATTCAATCTACTCCACTCCAATCCACCCCACCCCGCGCCAATGTAATTCACCTCACTCCAATTAATTCAACTTCATTTTACCTCAATCCATTCCACCCCACTCCGCTCCAGTCCAATCCACCCCACTCCAAACCACCCCACCCCACTCCAGTCCAGCCCACTCTAGTCCATCCCACCCCAGTCCAATCCACTCCACCCCACCACATTTCAATCCACCCCACTCCAATCTAATACACCCTATCCAGTCCACCCCACTCCAATCCACCCCACTCCACTGCAGTCCAATCCACCCCACACAACCCAAAACAAACACCCCACCACACACCAATCCACCCCACCCCACTCCAATCCAATCCACCCCACTCCAATCCACACCAATCCAATCCACCTCAATCCAATCCACCCCAGCCCGATCTACTTCATCCCACCCCAATCCACCTCAATTCAATTCACCCAATCCAATCCAACCCACTCAAACCAATCCACCTCACTCCAATCCAATCCACCGGGGTAGCAATCCAATCTACTCCACTCCAATCTACCCCATCCACGCCAATCCAATTCATTCCACTCCAATTCACCCGCCTCCATTCCACCCCACTCCATTCCACCTCACTCCATTCCAAACACTTAATCCATCCAGCCCACAACACTCCAATCCACCTCACTCCAGTCTAATCCACCCCACTCCATTCCAATCCATCCCACTACAATCCACCACCCCTCAAGTCTAGTTAAATCCACCCCCTCCACTCCACTCTAATTCACCCTGCTCTAATCCAATCCAATCCACCCCACCCCAAACCAATCTAAATCTAACCCCGGGCGGGTAACTATGCTCCGCCAGCTGATTTGCGTGGTTTTGCCTACTCCGCATTCCGCTGCGAACGCGGAGTTCAGGCAAAACTACGACTCCGTGATGGAGCATAGTTAGCCGGCCCCACCACCCTCTCAAAGTTATTAAAAATTATTTAAAAGGCACTTACCTCACATGTCAGCATTGGCTGCCTCCTCCTCGCGATGGCTGCTCTCTCCTGCCTCCTCCTCGCACTGAATATCCCCTATGTTGTACATCTTGCGAATGCGCATGCGCACGCGCAAGACCTGCAACGTAGGGGTTATTCAGTGCGAGGAGGAGGCAGGAGAGAGTAGCCATTGCGAGGAGGAGGCAGGCGATGCAGACACGTCAGGTAAGTGTCTTTTTAATTATTTTTAATAACTTTGGGGGGGGAGGGCGCGGAGCGTAGTTCCACTGAGTTTTTTTTAAACTCCATTGAACTACGCGGAGCACCACTCCGCATACTCCGCCCAGGGTTATCTAATACACCCCATTCAAAACCACTCCAATCCAATCCACCTCACTCTATTTCAATCCACCCCTCTCCAATCCAGTCCACCCACTCCAATCCACCCCACTGCACTCATTCCAACCCACTCTACCCCAATCCTATCCACCCTAATCTACTCCAATCCACTCCACTACCTCAATCCAATCCAATCCCACTCCACTCTATTCCACCCCACTCCACTCTATGCCACGTCACTCTACGTCACACCACTCTACGACACTGCATTCTATGACACTGCACTCTACGACACTCTCTGCCACTGAACCACTGAACTATACTCCCTTCTACTCAACTCTACAACACTCTACTCTAACAAATCCAGTCTGCAACAATTCCTCCCACTCCACTCTAGGAAACTCTCCGCCACTAACATTTAGCCATGCTGAACAGCAGCCACATTTGTGTACAACATGGGAAAAACACATCACCAAAACCAATAGCTCTTGTACAGGCAGGAACTATTTGGCTTTGCCAATGCTTGTTACACATGGCAATAGTGTCTGGGCAAAGATTTCATCTTATTAGTGCCAGTTCAACATCCAAATACAGACAAAAGCAACTGAAAGATGGCCAGTTAACCTCTGCAAAGGGCCTTCCACTATGAGCAAACCCGCATCGCTGCGTTTTCAGTAACGTTTGATACGCTTGAGCTAGAAACAAACTTTTTTTGTTAAAATGTGCAGATTATGCAACAGATGATGGATTACACGGCAAATGCGGCATTGTATCCATAATTATGTGAAAACAGCAGTGGCTGTGGAATTGCATAATTCCAGTGGCCCTGACTCTCACAATAGAGTTGGAACTCTATTCCTCCCAGTGCCTATAGAGCAGGGGTGCAGCGCAATGATGTCACTCTCTGAAACATCCTGACCTCAGCCACCCATGGGTGGGGCAGACCCAATCAGTACCTGCACTTCCTGTGATGTCAGCGCTCACAGATCCTTGTAGACGATCCCAACATCCTATTGCACAGTCATGTCGGGTCCACAGTGTAATCTTGCACAAGTGACGTAACCACATGTCTAAAAGGATAGAAAGAAAACCAGCAAGCATAATGGGTCAGGATGTATGTATGTAGGTATGTATGTATGTATACGCTATTTAAATAGCACAAACCTAGCCAAAAGGCAACAGAGCGCTGTACATGGTCAAGTACAAGCATATAGTCAACAAATGGTAGCAGAGGTAGGGTTGTGGATGGTTAATGCATTGTCATGTAGTGTTCTTTAAAGAGGTGAGTCTTCAACTCTTTCCTAAATTTAAAGCATCGTTGGAGCAGTCCTGATGAATGTTGTTATGTATCTATGTATGTATGTATATGGTGTTTCTATAGTGTGAACCTAGCCAACAGGCCAGTCTTTTCTTTCTCATTCTGCTTATACGTCAAGACAATGGGAGAGCCAGTGGAATCCTGGAGGAAACCCAAGAATCAAATAACTGATAGGGAGACTATGTGCTGGGTCCAGGAGGAACTTATTATTCAGCCCTGGAATGAGTGAGGTGATGGAGTAACGCAGAGAAATATGGTGCCTTGCAAGGCCAACTTGCATTACTCTCCTGCTGAAAATCCAGTTCCTCGTCCTTTCATAACATGTAATTTTGAATGTAATAACTTTTCATGGACTGTGTTCAGTTACCATAAGCACTTCATAAAACATTCTTATTACTGCAGACTTGTTCATGCTGTTCAGCATGGCTAAAAGTTAGTGTCGGAGAGTTTCCTAGAGTGGAGTGGGAGGAATTGTTGTAGACTGGATGTGTTTGAGTAGAGTGTTGTAGAGTTGAGTAGAAGGGATTATAGTTCAGTGGTTCAGTGGCAGAGAGTGTCGTAGAGTGCAGTGTCATAGAATGCAGTGTCGTAGAGTGGTGTGATGTAGAGTGATGTGGCATAGAGTGGAGTGGGGTGGAATTGAGTGGAGTGGTATTGGATTGGATTGAGGTAGTGGAGTGGATTGGAGTAGATTAGGGTGGATAGGATTGGGGTAGAGTGGGTTGGAACAAGTGCAGTGGGGTGGATTGGAGTGGGTGGACTGGATTGGAGTGGGGTGGATTGAAATGGAGTGAGGTGGATTGGATTGGAGTGGTTTTGAGTGGGGTGTATTAGATAACCCTGGGCGGAGTATGCGGAGTGGTGCTCCGCGTAGTTCAATGGAGTTTAAAAAAAACTCAGTGGAACTACGCTCCGCAGCCTCCCCCCCCAAAGTTATTAAAAATAATTAAAAAGACACTTACCTGACGTGTCTGCATCGGCTGCCTCCTCCTCGCAATGGCTGCTCTCTCCTGCCTCCTCCTCGCACTGAATAACCCCTACGTTGCAGGTCTTGCGCGTGCACATGCGCATTCGCAAGACGTACTACTGGCTGTGGCTTCCAAAATTGAACCCGCAGGCCTGCAACACTCCTGCATGGCACATACTGCTTCAAATATATATGCACAAACACAACCTCACAGGGTGTTGTTTAGTATTCCGGGTTCACTGGAACTTTAGATGAATGGGCTAGTAGGCAGGCATTCATATTTCACATGTAAAAAGCCTGTCATTATAATTCACTAACATGGTATGCTGCCATCACCGTGCTCCACCATGAAACCAGTGACAGGAACAGTAGTCCTCTTTCACTATGAGTGTGCACTTGGTGCACCTCTCCCGGTTCAGAACTAGTTCCAGAACCAAGCATTGACATCAGTTTGGATCTAGATCAGTGCACGCCACAGGATCAATGTGTGACATGACCAAAAACAAAAAAACAGGATCACAAATATGCAGTTTGGGCATGAAGAGCAGGTGACACAACTGTATATTATGCTGGGGACATTCTGTTGAACTTTGCTGTCTTTGCAGGGTCACCTCTAACTTTTTGCCTTCACTCCCTTCCTTTCCTGAAATTGTTGTTATTGGCTTTTAAGACCTTGTGAACTTTACCACTGCTATACAGCACTGAAGTGTGTGTGCTCTCTTCCTAAAACATGGTACAATCGGCATACCCCTTATTGGTACATTCAATTTACTTGTAAGTTCCTAGTAAAGTGGTACTACCTGTGCCCAGGGCCTGTACATTAAATACAGCACTCATTGTGCTACCCACCAAAGTGGCCTTTTAAAGCATGCCTCAAGCCTTCCACTGCTGCCTGTAGTACAGTTTTAAACTACAACTTTAACCTGGCAAAATAAACCTTTGCCAGACCTAAACCTTCCCTTTTAATGCATATAAGTCATCCCTGAGGTAGGCCCTAAAGGCTCATAGGGCAGGGACATGTAGGTTAAATTTGACATGTCCTGGTAGCGAAAAACCTTAAAATTCGTTTTTCACTACTGTAAGGCCTAACTCTCCTATTTGAAAACATTTGGTTACTACATTACATTTAATACATGCTAACGTTTGATTGGAAACAGATAGGGATGTCAAGTTTGGACTCAAATTAATTGTAATTTAAAATCCTCTTTAATTGTAAAGCTGGATTTTGAGGTCACAATTCTAAAATGTCACTTTCTAGTCTTAACCATTTGGCGCCTGCTGCCAGAGTCCTGGGTCACATGACTGTGAATACCTTAGCTGCTGGGCTTTGTGTATTCCTGCAAACACAAGGAGATGATGAACGGAGTGCTGAAACTTTTCAAACACTCACCCCCAATCACAGATCTGGGTTGAATCCATCATCATTCTTTAGCTCACTTCGCCACCCCAGTACAGACACAGCTATATGCAAATCAGTCTTGAACCTGTGCCTCATGGGAACAGTCCAGCCCGAACTGCCAAGCCAGGTCTTCCCTGGACCAGAAACAAGCATCCTGGGACCAGTTTCGGGGTAACACCCCTCATCAACAAAGGCTAGCTTGAATCCAGTGGCAAAGTGAGCAAGGGACCCACGTCTGGGCATACCCTACCAACTTAGGGCGAACAAAGCAAACACAAGGATCTGATGGACGGAGTGCTGAAACTTTTCAAACACTCACCCCCAGTCACAGATCTGGGTTGAATCCATCAACATTCGTTAGCTCACTTCGCCACCCCAGTTCAGACACAGCTATATGCAAATCAGTCTTGACCCTGTGCCTCATGGGAACAGTCCAGCGCGAACTGCCAAGCCAGGTCTTCCCTGGACCGGAAACAAGCATCCTGGGACCAGTTTCGGGGTAACACCCCTCATCAACAAAGGCTAGCTTGAATCCAGTGGCAAAACTGAGAAATATTGAAGTGTTGGGCTCTTCGCGAATGCGCACGGGCCTGGATACAGGGAGATATTGCCACCCGCGATGATCGCCATTGCCATGCTCTGGTGAACCTGACTGCAGCACAAGCCAGCGACGACCGGCAGCACAAGATCTGCACTTTGAGCTACAGCAATGACAGCCCAAAGTGACCGCCAATGCTCAGCTCAAGCCTCGACCATCCACGACACATGACCTGACCATGGCGCTACAGCAACAACCGTCGTCAACGCCAGGCCTGCTCTTTACAGTAAGGAACATCTGTGACGCTCTCTGCTCCTTGCAGCCTTCTCCGCTGCGAACAGTCTTCTTCACAACCGACTTTGAGAAGGTGATTTTATCAGCAGGACTAACCTGCACCCTGCAATTGGCCCGGGTTCCATCACGGTCGACCTGAACTTGTGATTTTCCCCCTGGTCTAGCACGATCAGATGACCACGAGTGGCACTTTGTGTTGTTAGTCTCTATACTTACCTGGTTCTACTGATTGGATTTAGTTCATTCTGGTGTCATTTTTTATTGAAGTTTTCTCTAGTTTTCTAAATTGGTTTGGGATTGTTATTGTATTGTGTTCCCACTTTATTACTGTTTGTCTGCTGCCTGCATACTTTACACAGTGCCTCTAAGTTAAACCTGACTGCTTTACTGCCAAGCTACCCGAGGGTTAAACACAGGTTAATTTAATGACTTTTGTGGTTCACCCTGACAAGGATTGTGGTTGTTGTCTGAGTGGGAATAACCCAATTTCTTACACATTCCCATCCTAACAATCATTCACACTTTTACTCCTCCCACTACACCATACAGCATGGGGCAGCCGGTCATCCCAATTCAGTCATTGGCTATCTTCACTATGTGTGATGGCATCCTGCTCTTTCATGAGAAGCACATCCATACACTAAGTAGTTCCCTTAAGTGTCAGGGTCTACTATAGCAATGTGTGCTTTTGGAGATAAAACATAATTTGCAGCTTCCCCACCAATAACGTTTTTAAAAACCTTGACAAAACATAACAGGCACTGACAAAGTTAAAAGGCTGTCAGCCAATGTAGAACTATTGCTTAGCCAATTGTTGTTTTCTTTTGGATGCAAGCCTTGCATAGCTTTGCTTCTGGCCCCTTCTGGTCATTACTTTATCTGGCAGAGACAAAGTCCATAAATAGATTGGACTGCTTAACGGTTGAAAGGCCCAATATTTTTGCAGTAAGTCCCTCAGCTGTGTACAGGAAGTTTGTAACAATCAAACATCAGAATTAAATGTGCCATATAGCAAGAAAAGCTATTATTTTGTAAAGTGTAAAATATAGTTTATTCCAACAGCTGTGTTGAGTTACTTTGATAAGTAGTTGCTTTTTGTGCGAAGGTGCACCAAGACACCACTGAAGGAAGGAAGAAAACCCGTAAAATATGAAATGTATATTTTTAAATTGTTAGGCTTGTTAGCCTTAGGGTGGTCTTTCCCCCAACTTTTTGCCTTCCTCCTCCATTTTTTATGATCTTGTTCTTGCTGGCATTAGGATTCTTCGCACTTTACACTGCTAATCAGTGTTAAGCACTTGTGCTCTCTCCTCTAACCATGGTCATATTGGCATATCCCCAATTGGCATACTTAATTTACTTATAAGTCCCTAGTAAAGTGGTACTACATGTACCCAGGCCTGTAAATTAAATGCTACTAGTGGGCCTGCAGCACTGGTTGTGCCACCCACTTAAGTAGCCCTTTAAACATGTCTCAGGCCAATCATTGTAGAGCCTGTCGGTGCAGTTTAAACTGCCATTTCGACCTGGAAAAATAAACCTTTTGCCAGGCCCAAACCTTCCCTTTTTATACATATAAGTCACTCCTAGGGCAGGCCCTGGACAGCCCGGAGGGCAAGGTGCAGTGTACGTAAAAGGCAGGCCATGTACTTTTAAGTTTTACATGTCCTGGTAGTGAAAAACTCTTAAATTCATTTTCCACTACTGCAAGGCCTATCTCTCCCTTAGGATAACATTAGAGTTACCACATTTGATTTTATAAGTGTAATTTCCAAATGGGAAGAGATGACCAGTTCATTATTTGGTGTCTTTGTAAGTGAGGTGAAAAGCCCTATTTAGTGGTGAAGTCGAGTTTTTGATCACAATTTAAAAAATGCCACTTTTAGAAAGTTGGCATTTTTCTGGCCTTTGGCTTTTGTGCCTATAGCCTGGCTTGGGTCACATGACTGGGTATAACTGACAGCTAGACTTTGTGAATTCCTCCCAGACAGTCAAATAGTTGAGCGATTAAGTCTGCCTGAATGGGCCATCTGCCGGCAGGATGGTGGGGAGGAGCTGAGCACATCCCCACTGACACCTGATCAGCCTGTGCTCTGCTTTCACAAAAATGCCCTAACAACTCCACATTGTCACTTCAGCCAGCTTGGAGACAGGCAGGGGAGGCAGGAAATGTTATGCACTTCAAGGCCACTGTCTAGAAGAAGGACTGGTGTGCTCCTATAAGGGCTGCTACTCTGCTGGACTGCTCCTCTGAAGGAGCGACTGTCCTGCTGTGCTGACCTGCTGCCTGCTGCCCTCATGCCTGAGGAGAAAGAACTTATCTTGAACCCAGGACGCCAGAGTTACTCAAAGGGCTATTCTGCTGGCCTACTGATCTGAGCCTCAGTGTCATAAAAGGCTCCTCAACACTCCTTGACCCGTCTTCAGTGAGCTCCTGACCCCCAAGTGATGCCCCTAGGCTCCTGGACACTTTGTGTGGGTCAGCGGGCTCTTAAATCAAGCCTTTGGGCTCTTCATGACCGCGAATGGGCCCGTTCGTGCCGGGATTCTGTGCCGCTTGCACCGAAATTCATCGTGAGCCGCCGCTAGCCCATCTCTTTGCACAGCAAGCATTGATCACCCATGGAGGACCGTCAACGTCAAGCACCAGATCACCAGTACGCAACACCCAACCCTGCTCGTCGCGCCACGCCGACAATTTCCTGTGACTCTCTCCTTGCTCCTAGCGACCCTCTCCAGCAAAAACGTGAGAAGGCAAACCTTCAGCAGGACTAATCTGGGACTGTATCTACCCACACTCCATTGCAGTCAGCTTAACTTTTGACTCGGTCTAGTGCGACCAGATAGCCCGGTCAGCGCTTTCTGGTGTTATTTTTCATTTTATTCTTTAAAAATTCATAATTCCAGTTCAACTGATTGGATTTTGGTAGTTTTAGTCTCCTTTTATTTATTGACTTAGGTTCTATTTTTCTAATCTAGTGTGGGATCATTTTGTGCGGTGGTTTTACTGTTTGAAGTATTGCACAAATATTTTATACATTGCCTCTAATTTAAGACTGACTGCTCTGTGCCAAGCTACCAGGGGGTTGAGCACAGATTAATTTGGTGTTTGTTTGTTCCTCACCCTGACAAAGATTGTGGTTGCTGCTTGACCAGGGCTCACACCTCAGTGAACCAACAACCCAATTTCTTACAGAAGCAAATCAGAAACATTGTGGAATATTGCACCTTCCTTACTGGCAGGGTGACTGAAACATGTTGATAATATATATTACCGAAAAAGATAGAGAGTGGTCCTACTTGCCACAGGGACAGGACACCAAATGACACTATGTCTAAAAAGAATTCCCTTTGGGAAACCACCATAACATACTTAATCACTCACTGCTTCATTCAAACACCTATTCACACAGGAATGTACCAGTAGCCAAAAGTCAAATATATGAATGGTTTATTCATCAATTAAAATGCAATAGATTAAAAAATGATAAATCTATTGCATTTTAATTGAGGAATAAACCATTCATATATTTGACTTTTGGCTACTGGTACATTCCTGTGTGAATAGGTGTTTGAATGAAGCAGTGAGTGATTAAGTATGTTATGGTGGTTTCCCAAAGGGAATTCTTTTTAGACATAGGATAATATATATTACCACATATGTATAATTTCAGAAAGATGGAATACTAGCATGGCGCCAGATGGAGATTTTAGGAACAAGATAATTCCAAAGTCAGTTCCTGTCACCTTTGTTGCTGAATGCTTACAATGCACTGCTCATGTGGACAGAGGGCCTAATCATGAAAAATTGAAGTGAGCCAAGGGTGTCAGACCCATGTTGCCAGACCGTCATTAGGGAACATATATGTTAGAAATTGAGTCTCTAGTTTGCAAAGGTATGCATCCTGTCCAAGTAGGGACCACAATCCTAGTCAGGGAAATCAGATACACAACCTAAATAAACCTGTGCTCACCCACTGGTAGCTTAGCACAGAGCAGTCAGGCGTAACTTAAAAGGCAATGTGTAAAGTATTTATGCAACCCTTAAAACAGTAACACAGTGAAAACACCACAAAAAGACTCCACACCAAATTAGAAAGATAAATTATACATTTAGGAGTAAAACAAGACCAAAACAACAAAAATCCAATCAGTAGAAGTCAAGATATGAATTTTTTAAGAATAAACTTTTTTGTAATGCTTAGAAACAAATAGCGCCAACCGGGGCTATCTGGTCGCGCTTGACCTGGTCAAATCCAAATGTTCAGGCCGACCGCAATGGAGCATGGGTCGGATACAGGAACCAGCCTTTGCCCGGTGAACAGCACCTTGGATGCGTCGACGTCAAGGGCTATGCATGGAGCAAAGCAGGCGATGCATCAATGTCGATCCCGCAGATGTAGGCGTTGCGTCGGTTCCGAGGTGTGCAAAGTTGAAGATGCGTCAAGAGTCAAGATGCGATGGGCATCGGGGCGATGCGCCATCGTCGAATCGCTGGGATGTAGATGATGCGAGCAGCACAAAGTGATGTGTTGGCGCCGAGCCACGCAAAGTTGGACAGGCGTCAGAAACAGGGGACGATGCACCACGCCATCAGCGATGCAGTGTACGGAGTTCAAGCAGCTGTGGCGATGCGTTGTGTCGAGGAAAATGTGCCAGTTCCAATGGGCGCAACATCGTGGATGCGTGGATTTTGCAGACAGCAGCCGGAAAACTCACTTCTAAGGGTCCAGAACTGGGGTGGCAGCACTTTGCAGGGCAGAACTCACAAATGGCAAAGTCCAGAGGCTATAGAAGGGTTGTTGGAAGTCTTTGATGCCCCTGAGACTTCAGAACAGGAGGCAGGCCAACAAGCCCTTGGAGTCACTTTGGTTTTGGGGATGTAGAAATGCAGGTCCAATCCTTCTCACTCCCAGGCAAGGGTGGGAGCAAGCAGCTGGGCAGGTACAGCTAAGCAGGAGTCCAGCAAAGTCCAGCAGAGAGACTTCCTCCTGGCAGAATGCCCTCAGGTCCAGAAGTGCACTTAGTATGTGGTGTTAGGGGTCCAGTACTTATACGCAGTTGTGCCTTTGAAGTGCACAGAGTCCTTGCCCCTCCTGACCTGGCTCCAGACTCACTACAGGTGGGTATGCAGCCCTTTGTTCAGGACAGGCACAGCCTATTCAGGTGTAAGTGTCAGCTCCTCCCTCCCATCCTGCCCAGGATGACGCATCAGGATGTTGATAGCCCATCAGTCACACCTAAACTCCCTTTGTGTGTGGCTGTCTGGAGGGAATGCATAAAGCTCAGCTGTCATCAGCCCCAGATGTGTATTCAGAGACAGGCAGAAGCACAGAATGCTTAAAGTAAAAAAATGCCAATTTTCTAAATGTGTCATTTTTGGATTTGCTACTTAAAATCCAACTTTACCATAAGTTATGATTTTAAATGGAGATTCCAGAGACACTAAACTTGAAATGTCTATCTTTTCCCAACTGGAAATTCCACCTATAAAATGTACAAAGGTAATTCCAATGTTAACATATGAGAGAGATAGACCTTGCAATAGTGGAAAATGAATTTAATAGATTTTCACTACCAGGACAAGTTAAAACTTAAAAGTACATGTCCTGTTTTTTTAATACACTGCACCCTGCCTTAGGGCTGTCTAGGGCCTACCTTAGGTGTGACTTATATGTATTAAAAAGGAAGGTCTGGGCCTGGCAAGAGTGTTAACTTGCCAGGTCGACATGGCAGTTTAAACCTGCACACACAGGCTCTGCAACAGCAGGGCTGAGATATGTTTAAATGGCTACTGAAGTGGGTGGCACAATCAGTGCTGCAGGCCCACTAGTAGCATTTAATTTACAGACCCTGTGCACATGTAGTGCACTTTACTAGGGACTTATAGGTAAATTAAATATGCCAATTGTGGATAAGCCAATGTTACTATGTTTTAGGGAAAGAGCGCATGCACTTTACCACTGGTCAGCAGTAGTAAAGTGCCCAAAATTCTAAAGCCAGCAAAAATGAAGTCAGCATAACAGGAGGTCAGAAGGCAAAAAGTCAGGGAAAACCAAACCAAGGATGGCAGGTCTCACAATATATGTTCTGAGTGGTGTCTGATAAATGTTACTACCAGCCTGTAATTCTCAGTTGGACGGAGACTGAACACTCCAACCTCTCTCTTGCACAGTGGGTGGTAAAAATATGCAAATTAACCATTTCACTAACACACAGCCTGTGCTGCCCGAAAGTCTGAAAATGGTAATGCCAAAGATGGGATGCAGTAAGGTATTCACCCTAGGGATGGGTTGTTTCAGGCCTTTGAACTTTAGAAGGACAGGTTCAGGAAGGGTACCTCACACCCTAAAAGGCCCCTAGAAGACCTCTCCCATTCTTCCCCTCAACACAGCCAGGAATAATGTAAAAGGTAAGTCTTATTCTAGATGGCGCTACCCTTCCACTGTTGGCATTGAAATACCAGAAGGTATACTGCTGATGTGGAATGGGCAGGCTTCATTTGCATGATGCATAGCAAGTGAAGTTATGGTGCCATTTAACAACTATGGGAAGACTTCCGGCAGCTGAAAGGCAGCACGTGCTCCTTCCAATACATTCAGGCCCCTTAATGTAAGAACTTCTTCGCATGCTTGTGGTGAGAGGGTAGTTATTCACCTGCTACGGAAGACAAGGAGCAAGGAGGGCAGCGATTGGTGGCGTGGTGGTGAGGGGGACCCGCTTGGCAGAAATAAGCAGACCTCATCCCTTGCTATGCAGTAAAGCTTCCAGTCGTGTATCAACCCCTGGTTCCCACGGACGCACAAGAATCAATCATTTATTCAAGCATTTATAAATCGCAGCAAATCCCCATGAGGGTCTCAAGGAGCTGGAGATTTTTGCTGCTGAGTGATCATTCGAATATCTAGGTATTGAGTTGCTTTCTGAATTACTGGAGCGATGGTGCAGTCCTTAGGTGCAGGTAGAGGTTGTTCCATGACTTGGCTGCCAGATGTGACAATGAATGTCCTTTGCTGTTGGTTTGGCGGATTCGTGGGGTGTCTGCAAGGGAGAGGGAGACGGATCGAAGGTGTCTGGTCGGTTGGTGGAAAGTCAGGCATTTGTTGATGTATTTAGGCTCTCTGTTGTTCATGGTCTTGTAGGCGTGGGTCAGCATCTTGAACTGGTATCTCTTCTGAATCGGGAGCCAGTGTAGTTTCTTGAGATGGAGAGTGATGTGGGTCCTTCTGGGGAGGTCGAGGATGAGTCTTACCACTGAGTTTTGTAGAGTCTGGAGTCTCTTCATGAGGCATGCAGTGATTCCTACGTAGAGTGTGTTTCATTAGTCCAGTCTGCTGGTGGTGAGGGACTGCGTGATGGAGAATGCGAAGCAGGCGGATGAGACTGCGCTGACTTGTTTCTTCATGGATACGTTGCTATCCAGGATGATGCCGAGGTTGCGGGCGTGGTCTGTCGGGGAGGGAGGTTGGGCCAAGTTCTGCGGGCCACCATGCGTCGTTCCATGGCGAGGTGTTGTTCCCAAAGATGAGGAATACCGTCTTGTCCATGTTGAGTTTGAGACGGTTGTCCTTAATCCATTCCGTGATGTTCACCATGCATCTATGGAAGTTGGCTTTGGTGATGAGGAATCCTCACCAGACATGAGTGGTAGAAAGGTACAAGCTTCACCGGCCTCTAGTGGCTCCTTCTTGGGGTCAATGGTACGAGCTGTTTTACCACAGCAGCATATTCCTTGGGAATGCACATGTGACAGCAGACACTGAGCAGTAGATATTGATTGGAGTTGGGATCGGGACAGCCATTTTGTCTCTTCACCCTTTGACCCCATGCCATGTCTCTACTTTCCTGACAGCCTCCCCTCCCAAAGACAATATTGTATATGTAAGCAAGAGTTCAGAGTTCAGGTATGGGTGCAGGAAGCTGTCACAGTCAGTACTCAAATTGTATTTACCCTGTTACTCCATGTTGGCATGTGTTAGCTACCCAAGTATATCTTCCCAAGGATGACTTTATAAAGGAGATCGAACTACATCTCATTGGAATCTCCCACATTGGACTTGGAATACATACTTTGGGAGATGGCTAGTTTTTACCACTTGAGCAACTGCATAGACTTAGTTTCATGCAAGAAGACCATTTAGAATAAATTCAGCTTATATTTGTTATGGCAGCGTGCACAATAGATGACAAAACTCCCCGTCTCAGAAGACCAGGCACCTACCTTTAGGTTTTATCCCAGTACTCCCAACAGTAGCAATGAAGATGCTACTAAGTTCAGCACTTTAATGATAACCAAGAAACTGACCCTTCAGTTTTGGAATCCTAATACAATGTTTGCAATAAATGAGAATGTTAGCATCTGCATAGGAATCAATTACATACACAAATACACATAGTGGGCATTGAAAGTTTACAAAGAGATAATTTCAACCAAAACTAAAACCAGTTGCTGGATATTCCCAACAACTTACTTGGTGCTTATTCTTTCCTTCTGGAGTAGCATTTATCTAACAGTAAAGCTAAGCTCATTACTCAACTTTGACTTCAACATTTCATTCATTATTTTTATGTTTCTCATTTTTTTTAATTCAGAACATCCTACCCCTTGTGGGTGGAATTTTCTAATGCCAACATAGACTTTCTGTGTTCACCTATATAGTGAACCCTCTTCCTTATAGGCGCGCACCTGCAGTCCAGGCCTATGATTTGGGGGCAGGGCCTTTAACAATCGTTATAGCCCTCAGCAGCAGACTATACGGCTATGGTATATTCAATGAACAGATGACAGTTGTGCAATAATGGACTCTTAAGTGAACACCTGCATGAACAGATTAACACCTGGTGGAAGGTCATGATTTTTCAGCCAGTGACACCACAAAAATGTAATTGTTTCCCTTCTAAATTTCTGTACATTCAACTGTTTCTTATTGAAACAGATTTGGAGTAGAAGGGCTGAGTGGTAAGAACACATCTCCCCTTCACCTGCTCCATGTGAATGAGGAGGTGTTAGATATACAGATGGGTGAATGGAGAGCAAAGAAAAACACGCCTTTCAGTGGTTTTGGTGACTACAACTGCATGACTTTGCGCTATTCTGTGACATCAATACATTTTTTGTAAATTGATGATTTCCACCAGTTACTCCTGTTCCTCAGTCTCAGCAGAAACAAGTGTAGGCTGCAAAACACTCCAAAAAATTCAAAAATTCATAACCTACCAAAAATAAGTGCATAGAATAAATAAGCACGAGTATGCCACCCAATCATTTCAGCTTTTGTAACACGAAAAATGGTCCACACCTAACCACCGATTAAAAATTTCTAACAATGATATGTTGCACTTCTTTGCTAATCCTTATGTCTTGTCTTTTTTACAGAATGCAAAAGAATAGAGCGTGCGGACATTGTGTTTGTAATAGACTCTTCTGGCAGCATTGACGACAATGAATATACCACCATGAACGAATTCATGATATCCCTGGTGAACAAATCCGACGTTGGCAGCAACAAGGTTCAGTTTGGGGCAATGAAGTATTCAGATAGCCCTCAGACCATCTTTTACCTGAACGATTATGACACCAAGTCCAAAGTTGTTGAAGTCCTGAAAAACGATCCCCACATCGGAGGCAACACATACACAGCCGATGCTCTGCGGCACTCTGAGATGCTCTTCTCAGAGAGGTTCGGCAGCCGTAGAGCCAGTGGTGTCCCTCAGATCCTAATCGTCCTTACTGATGGAGAGTCCCATGATAAGGATCTGCTCAATGGCACAGCCAAGCGCCTGCGGGACAGCGGCATCATCATATATGCCATCGGAATTGACCAGGCCAACACAGAAGAACTGATGGGGATGGCTGGGATACCAGAGAAAATGTTCTTCGTGAACACCTTTGATGGACTCAAAGAAATTTACACCAACATATCGGAAGGTTTATGCGATTCATCCGTATCTGGTAGGGTTTTTATGCAACTATTTGGTTATTTTTGGGCTGTTTTTTAATATTTTGTAATGAGAAGGTTTTTTCCGAATGCACAATTTGCTACAGTATCCCAAAATGTACAGTTGTCTAATTTACCTGTTTACTGAAAGTAGAAATTTTCCAGGATGAACAGAAATTGCAAACAACGCAATTCACAAATTAGTTGTGATGCGCCAAGGAGTGTCCACTCAGGTAAAAACATGCCTGTGAGGGTTTAGAATGAACTACTGGAAAGGTGAGTTTAAAGTTTTGAATAACATCCTGCTAGCAAAGATATAGAAGATGCTCTTTATGCCCTGGGTTATCTTGAAAAATATGTATTTCGTTTCTGTTGACTACTGAGGGTTTGAGCACTGCCAGGTAGACTCAGAATGCAGAACTCTTACATTTGATGGCAGATGTGGGATCTGCTAATAAAGAGGCATCCATTCATTTAAACAGGGAAAACGCATAGATTCGTGGACAGTCTTTTGGAGAACATATCTGTTTCCCTATTGACGAGCAGAATATGTTATGGAGTTAAATGAAAAAGTAAAGGGCAAATGATGGTGGATTCTCCATCTAGAAATGCTAGAAAAGCAGTTCCTTCAGCTCAGGGATTGCTCAATTCTGGAATAGGGACCTGGAGGTTTTCAAGTAAATTCTGAAGACTGTGGCAATACCTACTGATCAGTGGCACAGTCAAATGTGGTTAGAGCAATACCGCCATGAGTGCCCTGGCTGTGAGTTTCAAACAATAAAAACTGAGGTTCTTGGGCCACATCTAACTGTGGCATCTGTCTGTACCAGCATGTGCTGTATAGGGCAGTTTAAAAGCTAAAAGAACACTACCACATTAATTAATTTCATTGTCTTGATCTTCTTACTATATTACCACATTTCGCCTATGTTACAGCGGTGTTCCGGTAAACATGAGAAGGCATCTGACTATCTCACATTTTCTGAGAATGAATGGACCGAGAGCACTACTGATAACTGTGATAATCTTAAACCCAAACATCAGATAACTTTCACATAATGCCTCCAGTTCACCAACTTTGATTATCCTGATGGATAAAGTCCATGGCATGCACTCGACATTGCCTACATGAATATCTCAGGCACTTCAATTTTGGATTTACTAGAATTAATACATACATCAATATATATCAACTGTACTTAATCTCAAACAGTGGTACAGCAAATGACCCCAAATTCACTTTAGGGTCAAAGTGGATATGCATCTTTTAAAAGTTCTTCCTCATCCTTAGTGCAAAGTACATGTTTACATATAGAATATATTTGTAATATATATGACAAGCCACTGGAAGCTACTTCTGTGTTACGCTAATTTTCGCTACTTCCGGGCTTGGTATGTGTCTTGTTCACACATCAGTTCCACTAACTAAACATGGGAGACCTCAATCAGACAATACGTTTGTGGCTAAGGTTATCAAATTGTGCAGTGGTACTCTATATGTACATAAGGTTTAGGTAGACTCCTCAACTGAAAAGTTCTTTCTTTAGAGTGGCAGTTTTCATACAGAAGTTCAAAACTGGAACATTTCATATATAAATGTGGTTAACAATCTAGTAAATACACAAGTAAGGAACAGTGACCATATCATCTAGAGCAGGGGCTTTCACCCTACTTCTGATAATGGAAAACTATCCTGGGTTGCTAACTAATATAGAGATTAGATAAGGGTACATAATGGTCAACCACCACTCCTGCAGTATGCCAGTTCAGCTACAATAGGCATACAGCATTAAAGACACAAGAACCCGATCACAAAAGGTTAACGAGTGAAGTTCCAAGGGATCACTTTTGTTTCAAATCTGTTTATTGAATATATAACAGACAACGAAAATCAAACAGGTAGAAGACATATATCCCTGTCAAAGAACATCAGATTAAGACCACGATCCATTTTAAATAGCACAGTGCTTCTGTAAAAACGTATAAGCGTATAAAACAGAGTCAATCCCATTCAACACACCCCCAGGTCATCAACTTAAAAACAAACTGAAATGGGAGAAGGAGCAGTGCGTTACTATCCTTTCACAGGCTATCCTGATAGACTTCTCATCTCAGGGAAAGCCCAAGTGAAACACTCAGTAATCCAAGAATTGTATGGGGCTCTATTGTTATCAAAGCGGTTAAATGGGCAGTATCCAGCTATGTATGGTGCCCCTATGTACGCGCACTGTCCTCTAATCGTTGGAATATTCTGGCCCTGAGAGCAACAGGGGGGCGTCGTCAATTGTAAACAGATAGGGGGGAGAACAAACACTCAGCAGGGAGGTGGGGAAAAAGGGAGGATGCGCTGAAAATACCTTGGCGTTGGGGGGAAACGGGTGCCTCAAAGGGGGGAAAGAGGTAAAGCCTCTTCTCTCAAGTTGACGGCGCTGGGGATTCCGGCTGCCGACCCCTACAGTAAGGTTCAAGAGGATCGTCAATTAGTTGCAAAGCTCGTATTTGAGGGGGGACCAAACGGGAATGTCCAATTTTGGAAAAATAGTTTATAAGCGGCTGCCAGGTGCATGTGAATATAGCATCCGTGTGATTGATACGGGCAGTAAGTAGTTCGAGGGCTAAAACATGCCATAAGCGGAGAAACCATGTGGCTACAGGGGGAGGATGTGGTTTCTTCTGGAATAAGGCTATGGACGGCCTAGCAGCTCTTAACATATGTCAAATCAGGCGCCAGTCTGTGTATGTCATAGCAGTCAATGTCAAGGGCTTAATGCCTAATAAGGTAACTGTCGGAGAGAAAGGAATAGGAAACCCTACTACATCCTTGATGTGGCTAAGAATCTCTTTCCAAAACATTGTGAGGCTCAGGCAGGACCACCATATATGAATAAAGTCACCTCTGTCACCCTGGCATCTCCAGCACGTCGGGGGGAAGTTTGGGAACATTTGTTGTAGACGGGTTGGGGTGAAGTACCATCGCGTCATGAGTTTATACGCCGATTCGCGTTGCAGAGTGCTCTGATATTCCTTTGGGCTGTCCTGCCACAATCGGTCCCAGCTCTCTGGAGATATGTCGTCACCTAGGTCCGAGGCCCATCGCGTCTGATATGTATGCGGAGTGGGACGTTGAGAGTGCTGTAAGACAGTGTAAGTGTGAGAGATCAGACCCTTCGACCCCTCGAATTTGCAAACTAAGGATTCAAAAGCAGTGAGTTGTCTAGTGGCTCCTTGGGTGTAAGCCTGGGAGATTAGCCAATGGCGCATCTGATAATATTGCATCCGAGCCCCCACTCCGTAAGGTGGAAAGCTTGCTTACATTGTTCAAAGGTAAGGAGTTTGTCGCCCTGGAACAGATCCTGAATGACCCGACATTCACCGTCAGTCCACGCACTAAATGTTTGAGGTTGTATTGCAAGGGGGGAACATGGGATTGCGAACTATAGGCGTGCTAGGGGAGGGAAATGTAGTCAGACCACGAGAGACCGCCAGTTTATCCCATATCTCTAGGACTGTTTTCGTGGGAGTGGCTATGTATGCACATGGGGACGGGCCCCGTGAGGGAGCCAAGCCAGGTCCCACAAGGGTCTACAGGACACCGCTCGGTCCATATGGAACCAATGTTTTTCGCTCTCGCGAACTACCCACTCCGATATGTACCAGAGATGGCAGGCCCAGTAGTACTCCAAAAGGTTGGGACACGCAAGTCCGCCCAGGTCTCGCGGTAGCATCAGAATCTTATTAGAGAATCTTGGCCGGGATTTCCCCCATATAAAATTGGTAAAATCACGTTGAAGAGCCAGGATATCAGAGTGCGGTATTGGAGTGGGAAGGGATTGAAATAAATATAAGATCTCAGGGAGAAGTGACATTTTAATAGTGTTAATACGTCCTAACCATGCAAGAGGAAGTCCTCTCCACCTGCGCAATTCTTCCCGAATGGCACCTCTATATCTAGGCCAGTTAGCTGAGGTCCAGGACGATAGCGAGGGAGTCAAGTCTAGTCCCAAATATCGTATCGACTTGTCAGACCACTGCAACGGGATCAGGTCTTGCGAATCCTGGACCACAGAGGCCGGAAGAGTAAGATTAAGGGCATGAGACTTGGCGAGATTAATCCAAAATCCCGACGCATCTTCAAAAGACCGCAGGAGTGTAGCTAACGCTGGGAGGGAAGTAGACGGAGAGGAGAGGGAGAGGAGGAGGTCGTCTGCAAAGAGGGAGAGTTTATGTTCGTAGTTTCCCATAGGAATACCCTGAATTGTCTTATCGCGTCGGACGGCGATAGCCAAGGGTTCCACTACCAAGGCAAACAATAAAGGGGATAGCAGGCAACCCTGCCTGGTGCCGCGGTAGATCCGAATAGACGTCCATTAAGGCGAATGCGAGTAGTGGGTCACGTGTAGGGCGCCATCACTCTAAAAACCATCGCAGGGCCCAACCCCACCTTCCGTAGGACCTCTTTAAGGAATCGCCAATCCACCCGATCAAAGGCTTTCTCAGCATCAAGGGACACCAGGCAGGCAGGTATATTCCTATATCGTGCTTTATCCACAAGGTGGGCTATCCGGTGAATGTTGTCTGCCTCTTGGCGATGATGGATAAACACTACCTGGTCAGGGTCGATGAGACCCAGAAGATGAAGCTCCAGCCGATTCACCAGGATTTTTGTATAAATCTTGGCAATTGGTGTTTAAAAGGGCGATGGGGCGATACGAGGTAGGCAGGGAGTGATCCTTTCCTGGTTTTGGGACAAGTACTATCTCCGCTTCAGACATTGTTGGGGTAAGGCCCGAGACATCCGTGAAACTATTGAAAAGACGCAGCAAGAGATCTCGAAGCTGCGGATAAAAAACCCGTTAGAAGGTTAATGGAAGACTATCAGGGCCCGGAGTCTTACCCATTGGAAACTGTTTCAGGGCCTTCGCAATTTCCTCATGTGTGATGGGGTCTTCCATCAGTCTCACATGATGAGAGTCGATAGAGACCCAAGGGCAAGAGTCTAAAAAATCGGTGACTGCCTCAAGAGAGCATTGTGTATCTACATAAAGTTCCTTATAAAAATTCGACATTACCAAACATTTATCAGACTCCGAAATAGCCCATGCACCATCCGGACGTTTAAGTTTGGTGACATGTGCTCTCGTGGTCCGAGCTCAAAGACGTCTCGCCAAGCATGCCCCAACCTTGTCCCCCCTGTGTAGAATTTCTGTTTAAGGGCTAGCGGCAGTCTCTCTGCCTTGTTAGTGCGATGTAAACGCAGTTGACCCCGCAGCTTGGCGAGTAGCCGTTTATTGCGCGGAGATGGTCATAAGTGATCTTTTTGTTCTAGGGCTTTAATGTCCATGGAAAGGGAGGTCTCCAGTATTCGAGATTCACAGGTTCTGGCTATAGATATAGATGAAATAACACCACGGATGGTGGCCCTAAAAGCGTCCCACAGGATAGCCTCGGAGGTGTCAGTAAGGTCGTTTGAGACAAAGAAGGCCTCAATCTCCCTTCGAACATCCGCCACATCAACGGGATCCCGGAGGACATGAGGAGGCAATTTCCATCTAGGCAGGGTCTCTCTACGAGGGTTGGGGGGTTGTAAAGATATCGAGACATGCGCATGATCAGATAAGGAGATATCAGATATTTCCGCGCCGACTAGTGCATGTAATAGAGGGAGAGAGAGAAAGAAATAATCAGTACAAGAGTATGATCGGTGTGCGTGTGAGAAAAAGGAATAGTCCTTGGAGTCAGGGTGCAAATGTCTCAATGCGTCAATTAAACCTAAGTCTGTAATAGTGTTTGTTACAGTTGCGGACATAGCCCCAGCGTTTGATACGCTCGTGCCGTGCGATCCCATTCCGGGTTCCATACCAAATTAAAGTCCCCCCAAGAATAATCGGCGTTGTGACTGCATGCAAGAGGTCGCTAAGGTGTAGGCGTAAAAATGCATCCTGATTTTGATTGGGGGCTTATATGTTCACTAGGGTCAAAGACAGTCTACCCCAGGACATTTGGACTTTTAAAAACCTCCCGCCTTTATCAATCGTAGCTTTAGGAGACGTCGCATTCCAGCCGGCTTTAAAGAAGATGGCCACCCCCCCAGTTTTAGAAGAGGAGCAAGCCCAGTACTGAGTAGGATATTTGGGGTGGGACATAAGGCGAGTGTCAGAGGAAAGCAAATGAGTCTCTTGCAGGAAGATAACATCAGGGTCTTGTTGGACCAGATATCGCCAAATTTGATGTCTTTTATTGGGGAAGTTGAGCCCCTTAACATTTAGTGAAAGATACTTAATAGGGTTAGACATACTAGGTCTAAAAGGGTGGTTCGCCCGCAGTAGCTATTACATCAACACTATGGGTGTATATTCTCCCCTCCCTGAGCCCCACAACAAAGCAGTGTGACTGGAAGCCCATCGGAAACTCTTGAAAGGGCCGAGTACCTCCCAGCAATCCCCCAAGAACCAAGGTTGAATTCCCCCGGACCCTATCTCCCCATCAATAGCGCATCCAGGAAAGGGGGACAAAGGAACAGGGTAGAAAGAAAGGCAAAAAACACAACAACAGGTGGTCAACTGGGCCATGCAATGTCAGAGTGTACCAAGAACAGCCCAACGTCCATAAGACAGGCCATTCAGGAGAAGTCACTCTCTAGAGGGACTCTGAAGAAGGGGGGATGGCAGTCGCAAGGAAGTTCGTGGGTCCCCACTTCCATCGGCCTGTGGCAAGACAAAATGAACAAAAGATTCACCCTCCACCGGGTCATCACCGAGGGATCCCGCACCAAGATTAGTGATAGTAGTGTCCAAATGCTCACCCCCGTAGTGAGTGAGTTCCCGGGGTTAAATTTGCGCTCTCGCAGTGGTTCAGCCCTCGTCCGGGCACAAGTGAAGCTGGGGCGATTGTATCCAAAGTGTACGTCAAATGCTCACAGTGTCTGAACGCAAAAGGAATGAGATGCGCCCAGGGCGTGCTAGTACTTATGATCTGGTGAACGAGATTGCGGAGAAGAATCACTCAGAGAGCGAATGTGGCTGATGATTCCCTGTTTCGCCTGTTCCAGCCAGGGCACGAGAGTGGAGCCCAGCACTCAGGCAGCAGGGAGGGAGGCCGGATCAGATCCAAACCCTACGAGGAGCGGCCCCAGAGGAGAGGGAGACAGTGGCGTAGGTGGTGAGGGTTCATTGCGGGCAGCCGGTCCAACCACGTCTCTCCTCCCCGGTGAAGGCAGCGGCCGGCCCAGGCGCTCGCCAGCTCTCCCTGCACCAGGGCTCCGGGGGTATGCAGTCCACCACGCCGCAAGGGTGTTACAGACTTAGCATGCAGCGATACGGGGAAGCATTAGACACAGACTTTAGGGTGAGACAGGTCCCCTCCAGTATGTAGGACCTATCCTGTGGACCTCGCCGTCACAGCCGCCACGACCGCCAGTCCTGCGGCTGCGGCCCCTCGAGCACACCTCAGCAGTGCTCCCGTCCCAAGATGGCATCGGCAGGTCGCGTCGCAGGTAAATCACGGAGAATAAGGCCCCCGATTACAGTGGGGCCACTCCTTCAGTCTCAAAAGAACCCCCAGCCAAGGCGCACTTCACAACTCACTGCGCCATTGCCCCGGGGGACCGCCGCTTCCTTCTCTGCCTCAGCGTGGCCAGCCCAGGGAGTACAGTCGAGGAGCTCCCGGGAGGCTGCGAGTCACGGCTCCGCTCCCCGTGGTCTCAAGTGTTCCTCAGCAGATGGGGTTCGGCACACGGGTTCCTCTGCTGCTTCATCCCCGCAGCCGCGACCTCCGGGCCAAGAGCCGCTGCCCAGTGAAATCACCGCAACGATGCCCTCCCTCCAAGATGGTGACAGAGAGGTTCGCCAGAGAGGGATTATGAAATTCAGAGCCCCTGAGCACAGTGGGGCTTCTCCTCCAGGGCCGAGAGTTCCTATGTCTTCTCCTACGTCAAGCGAGATACCCAGCGCCAGTCAGCAGACCCGATCGCCGGGATTAACGGCTTTAACAGGACGCGGTGGAGCGGAGACCCAGCTTTACACGTCTCACTTCATTCGCGTCTTGGCCACGCCCCCCAAGGATTCACTTTTGTCCCTTTGCTCTTGAGAGCGAGAAAGGGAGACAGCTAAAGAGAAAGTGAGACGAAAAGAGAGAGAGAAACATAGAGAAGAGAGGAACAATGAGAGTAAAGGAAACACAAAGAGAGAAAGAATTAGAGAGAGATAAAAAAGACCGAAGAGAAAAGATAGAAAACAAAGAGAGAAAATGAAAGAGAAAAGAGAAGAGAGAAAAATAGGACAATAAGACAAAGAAGCATATAAACAAGTAGAATAATAGAAAATAGAAAGAAAGAGAAGGACAAAAGAGACAAGGAAAAGACCAAAAGAAAGAACACAGTTGAGGAAATACAGAGAGGAAAGTACTAAGAAAAAGAAAGAGGAAGAAAAAAGAAAGGAAAATAAAAGGAGTGAATAAAAGGAAAGGAATCAAGAAATACAAAGAAGGAAGAAGAAAAAGATAAAGAAGGCAAAAAAGCAAGTCAGAAAGAAAAAAGTAAAGAAAAAGAGAAAGGGGGAAGCATGAAGGGAGAGAAGGGGAGAAGTAAACGAAAAAATAAGAAATAGAAAGCAGAAAATAGAGAAGGACAGCAAAAAGTCTTACAAAAAGACAGGAAGGAAAACAGAGAAGAAAAAAGAGTAAGACACAAAAAGAAGGCATGGCGGAAAGAAAGAGTGCAAGAAAGGAGTAGAGAAAGAAAGATAGATAGAACAAAAGAGAAGAAAGAAAGAAGAGAAAGCAAGAAGCAGGGGAGGAAGACGACTATTGAGAAATGACAGAAGGACAAGAGAGGAAAAGTAATTATCATGTGCAAGTTATTCAAAGGCAGTTTCAAGCTACTTGTAGATCGCGATTGACCTGTTGGAGACCTGATATAGAGATACATACATCTTTACTTGGTCAAATTATGTTTATTTCGGGATTTGACCCCATAAGATATTTTAAAACAGTTTAATAAAATGACAAGTTTAAAACAAGTACATATTCATCAATTGAAGTCGTACAACTCATGAAACATTACAATAGTGAAGAAGAACAATGAAGACAATTTGATCGTTTTCTCAGAATCCAAATAGAATATAAAAATGTGCTCATACCGAACACAATTACTATAGTAGTGTTAGATTTAAGAACTGGCAAAGCAATTTGATAATGTCTAATTACCAGGTTAAGGCAAAGCAGTCTAATCCATTTTCTCCCAGCTGTCTGATAGGCCTGGCAGAAAAATAAAATGTTTCCCTCATTCTTTGGACATTATTGCACATATTACAAATGCCATTTTCTGCTGTGCCAGGTTGCCTCTTGCCAACAAAGGTATCACTAATTGGTAAGATGCCAAATCTGAAGAAAACTGTCAGCAAATCTAGCCCCCCCCCCACACAATTCATTATTCAGGGACATCTTTTCAGCACAGTGTTCCAATAAATCAGTTTGAGTTATTCTCGTGTAGACCCGGTGATAGTCCATGCATCGTTCCATAGAGATCCCAGGCTTAGTTGATGGATCCCCGATTTCAGGTTGTGCAAACAAGATGAAGTAAGGCCAGTATCCAAGTTCTAATAGTTTCTAATAGGCCTTTCCTGTAAAAGTCTGATTCTGTAGTACACCACAGTTTTATTTAAAAAAAATATGGGGTCTAAGGACAACAAGAAACTCTGTTTTCTGTAACCCAGTGTAAAAAAGGGGTGCAGTGGGAGTGCCCTGGAGGCGGGTGGGGATAATTTATCAAAGTTCTAACAAAGTAATTTTCTCTCACCGTCAGAGAGCAAACATTAGCCACACCATATTCCTCTCCATACAATCCTGCAGCTTGTGCCTTTGATCAGTAAACCTATTGGGCACCGGTCTGGAGAGAGATGATCTATGCATTTTGAGTACTGCAGCAGCTCTATAATGAACTATCAGATGCTCTTCTGTATTTGTGGACTCCATGAAACAGAATTAGATAACTTTATTCGTGAATATTCAAAGTTTTCTGTGTGTGCCCTTCAACTTCAACGCACCCCTATAGCACTTATGCAGATTTAGGATCATATATTTGGTCTTGGAAGTGTTGATTTCCAGGCACTTTGAGTCACAGAAATCAATGATCTTTTTTAAGTAAGTTCTGCAGGCCAATTAGGGTTCTGGATATCAATAAAGTATCATCAGTGAAAAGAAGAACTGGATTTTTTTCACCATCTATTTCTGGAGAATCATTAACACATTCTTTGATGTAGTGCAGTATGTCATTGATGTACAATGTATGTAAAAAGGGTAGGCAGTAGAATGCAACTTTGCCATATGCCTCTTTGGATGGCTATACGTCGGATCAATTTGCCCTGTCTACCCCAACGTACTTGTGCATAGTTATGTGCTTGGAGTCTTATCAGAATGAACAGCGGGCAGGCTAGGACACCCATAGACTCTAAAACACCCCACAGCTTGTCTCTAGATAGGACACAGCTCATAGATCTACTAATGCCATGCACAGGTAATCCTTGCTTAGTTTAACATATTTCCAAATTAGCAGAGTGAAATGAAAAATCTTGGTTGATGGTGATTATCTTCACCATGAAACCAGTCTGGAAAGGTGACAATATCAGAGCATGACCATCTAATGTTTGAGTTTGTCCAATAGTTGTTTGCAGAAGATTTTTTGTAAATTGTCTGATAGGGTACACCCCATCACCCTTTTTAAATATAGGAATTATATCTGCTCTAAGCCACATTTCTGGAAAATCGGCACCTTCCAGAATGGCATTAGATAACAAATTAATTAAAAGGGCCCAAATGGTGGTCTTTGATCAGAAAAGGTCCCCGGTAAACTTGTCAGAGCCAGGAGCTTTTCCACGGCAGGGGGACACTATGGTATGAATGGTGTCAGAAAACGAGACAAAAGCTAAAGAGAAAGTGAGACAAAAGGAGAGAGAAAAACATACAGAAAAGAGAAACAATGAGAGAAAAGGAAACACAAAGAGAGAAAGAACGTCAGACTTATATGTGGCAAGGTGGCACCAGTCTTTAAGCTTGCACTGGAGTATAAGTCTGTTCATACTTAACCCAGACATGCAATTAAATAACTTACTTTTATTTAATACTTTTATTTCAGCTTTATTTAGTGTTCAATGTTTAAAATCCTTTTTAGATATAAAGATATAAATTCAAACAGTATTATTTTGAAGACTGAATGCCTAGTGAATACCCCGGTTTTAAGAATCATTTATTAAGGTTTAGGTAGACATTAATTTAAGACCAATTGCAATATTCTATGGAGAGTTCAAATACTTATCAAAATTCAGGAAAATATATAAGATTGTTTCTTTGGGAACAGGTGTCCTGAACATATTGTGATATTGTGAAATTAAAGTAAAGCTGTGATTGATCAGATTATCACAGTTACTCCCAAGGTTCTATCTATGAAAATTTTGATTTAGAACATTTTAAATGGCTATACAATTTGCCAATCTTTAATTTTCCAGAAATATGTTTGTTCAAGATTGCAGAATATATATATGGAAAATATTCTTCCAAATTGCTTATTGTAAAATTCTCAGAGAAATTTGAAATTGATAAAGCACGTTGTATTCCTTCACATTGTAAGGCCAGTCACATTAAACCAAGACGAGTCATCCTTAAAGTACTGCATGATAACCGTTTGGTTATGACAAGGATAGCAGCTAGACAAATCCCATTTTGTTTTTTTTATAATCTTTTTATTATATAAAACATCAATAGCACAGTACAATAACTTGTCAGTTACCCATGATAAAGCACATTTTAGTATAGTGAGACAAATCCCATTTTTAATGGAAGAAAGAAACAAGCTTTAAATTCATAACAAGCCAAATAAACTGTTGCAATAATTTGCCGCTTCGAAACCTAGAATTAAGAGTGTGGATTCAAATACAGTTGTTTTGACACTTCCACTATGAAAATCTGGAAGAATTATATTTCTAAATCTTTCAACTACCCATCTTGTTGTATACCTCGACCAGCCTCATCCTTTATCTATGAATGCTCTAGACATTTAAGAAAAATTATTAAATGTGCTTTTATATCTACAGTTTCTTTGACCCTGGTTGTAATACAAATATATCGTTGGTGTGGAAGAAGAGCTGTTTATTATAGGGCTAGTATGTTTGTGTCTCAAGCTTGTCTATGTGGTTCCTCTGTGCTACATGTGGTTTGCCTAGATTGTCTTTTGAGAGCTGCCCTTCCTTTTCACAAAGGTCACATTTTAGGTCAGTGGTTCTTGATCTTTTGTCTTCCAGGAATCCCCTGTGAATCACTACTGGAAACACGGGAACCACACCTAAGGAATTTCTATGATTGGAACCTCAAATCAATACATAAAAACACAAAAACAAGAGCAGATAAAAATACACAAATTATGAAATATCTTATTTAATTCACAAACAAAAAAAAATTGTGAAATTCACAATTTAAAAAAAAAACTTTATTTACCATTTTCAAGAATCAAACAGCTACACAACCATCAATATGCAGTGACATTCCATACAAAAAAATCTACGAAAGCAGAAGAAGAAGAAAGACATACCAGACACATTGACAGTGATCCGAAAAGGTACAATATAACAAAGCAATAGTTCATTCAACATGCAGGAGCACATATGGTGGAGATGGGACCAGGCCTCTTCAGGGGCAGCTCAGTCTGTATCCGCCTGGCTGTCATCAGGGCTCTGTGACAATAGATAATCATGAAGTGGTTGCCATATATCCTTCTGACCGGAGGCAATAGGCTCCAGAGAAGCATATAAATCACTAGTAGTGTCATACAATGTCATAACTCGGAGCCAGGCAGCAACAGTTGGGAAACGGGGACTCCCCCAGTAGAGTGCAATTTGCAGTTTGGCCATGAGAAAGGTAATGGCTGCAAAGTGTCTCTGACCCACGGCCAACGGTCTAACGTAACCCAGGAGGGCCATCAGTGGATCGATAGTGTGACAAAGCATAGTGTATACAGTAGAGAAGATTTCCCCCCTTTAGCGTTGAATAACGGTCAATTCCAAGTCAGGTGTGAAAAGTCAGCTTAATCTGCTTTACATTTGGAGTTGTGGTGGGGTCTCGTAGAGTCAAGTTTGGCTAACGCTTTTGGAGTAGTGTAGGCACAGTGAAGAAACTTGTAATGAAGCAATTTGTGACGGTGGTTGTTTGACACCAGCTTTGTTTGCATACAGCAATAATACCAAGTTTTGTCAGGAAGGGAGTATCCCAAATCACGCTTCCTATGTTTGTCAAATTAGATGACTTTTTAAATTCTTGCCCTAGATGGACATTAATGGCTGATATTGTTCTATTTCTTTAAAATAAGCAATTTACCCCTAAAGCTTTTGATCTGGAAAATATATTACTAAATATGAATGATTTTAATCTCCTGTAATGACAATACTTATAGCTTTGAGGTTGCAGATTCTCCACCATGTACACAATTCATTGCTTAGTTAAAGCTCTGGGCTGCAAGGATCCAATGATAAAGCAAAAAATTATGTTGATTCTAGGTGGCAAATTACCTGCCAGTTGTCTTCATATAAAAAAAGATCGGACTCAAATATATGTGATTCATGGGAAAGACTGGAAATTATTGGTATTTACTTCAAATATTAATTAGGAATTTAAAATGTTCTCCACTATAAATATTAAAACAGAACAAATTCATACTAATGAGGTAGATTTATTTGTTAAATGATCTGCATTATCCTAAACTAATATACAATAATTAAAATCCTCCATATATGTTGAGGAAATTAAAAATGCTATAGACTCCCTCAGTCCGGAACTGCCTCGGGTCCTGATATAATACTTTCAGAATTTATAAAACTTTCCATACCAAGCTCTCATTATATCTCTTCAAAGGTCCATGGTAATAAAGGGTGTGGTGCCTAGATTAGGTGTCGCCAACCCATCGATCACAAGCTACCAGTAGCTCCCACAAACCTTCTGAATAGCTCCCAGCTTTGAGTTCATTTTTACGTCGAGCATAGGCAGCGCATGCGCTGCTCTGCAAAGCATGCTGTATTCAGGTAGGGATTTCAAGCTTCGCCCATTCTCAGCCCATATTTTTCATTGGCTTGTGTCATTGTCCACTGTAAACTGTGGCTGTTCATTGATCAGTAGGCTTAGTAGTCGCTCCTTAGTAGCACCTTGTCTCATTTTGTAACCTCCTATGGCAACACCCACTGTTACGTGTGTTGTTACTCGGTAGGCTTTAATTACAGCCCCCGAGCACTATTTTTCTCAAATAGCTTTGTCGACACTCTATCTCCTAACGCTTTTTTTTTTTTAATAGCACGGGCGCTGGCATTTGCAACGCAATCGGTCTCGCATTTGCGAGAGTTTAAGCTATTCGCATTGTAAATGACAATGCCTTTTATTTATCTGTTTTAAAAACATCACATAAATAAAAGTCATTGTCATTTACAGTGCCAATAGCTCAAACTCTCGTAAATGCGAGACCTATTAAATTACAAATGCTTGTTAACTAAGAACTACAATAAATAAGTGTTTTGTTTTCCTTTTAAAGTTAAGGAAAGGCTGCGTTTATTTTACATTATTGTCAAGCTGCAGATAACAGAGCCTGCTAATGAGCAGAGCTACACTCAGTTTTATGACCCATGTGGGTCACAGAAGTGCAAAACTGAAGCACTGAGGTATTTAACTTCTAAATAAAAGTTGTTCTCAACTCAGTATTGGAGCATGAGAACAACATTATGTTTCTGAATGCTTTTAAATGAGAGAAAAGTAAAATGAAGAGTTAACTTAATGATTGAGTTAACTCTTAATTTTAACTTTCTCCCTTTTCAAAGCATTTACAAACAGCAGGCATCTTGCTGCCAGTGCCTGGAAGACAGAGTGCCATATTTATAACTGAAAAATACAAATATTTTCTTTTAAATAGGAGAAATTTAAAGTGAAGTAAAATGTTTCTATGAAACATTGTCTTTATGTTTTTCTGTACTTTAAAATAAGCCATATAAGTCCTTTTTTTTCTTTTTTTATAATTTTTATAAATTTTTATTAAACAGTTCCAGAATATACATATATGTGAAATAGTAAATAATGATAAAACCAGCAATAAATTACATAACAGATTAGCAATAAAAAGGCAGTAGTTATATAAAAAGAAAGGAGTCTTATGAATAATATAGTACATCAGATATTAAAAAAAAATAATAATAATAGTTAGGTCCAATAAACGGGTAGTTTAGCCACAAATATACAGTACTTTTTGGAAATATTTACAAACAGATCGATCAATTCATTGGAGCCTATACCCAATAGTGCTAACCATTATTTCTATTAATTCCTATCTATGGCCCCCTTACGTTTTTGCATTTGTCACCCCGAGTGGGACGGGTATGCCCAGACGTGGGTCCCGTGCTCTCCATGCCACTGGAATCAAGCTATCCTGGCTGAAGAGGGGTGAAACCCCGAAACCGGTCCTAGGATGCTTGTTTCCAGTCCAGGGAGGACCTGGCTTGGCAGTTCGGGCTGGACTGTTCCCATGAGGCACAGGGTCAAGACTGATTTGCATATGGCTGGGTTCAAACTGGAATGGCATGGTGAGCAAAAACGATGGATTTGGGCCCAGATCTCTGTACTGGGGTGAATGTATGACATTGTTCTGCATTCTGTCCATCAATTGTTGTTTTTGCATTTGTCACCCCGAGTGGGACGGGTATGCCCAGACGTGGGTCCCGTGCTCTCCATGCCACTGGAATCAAGCTATCCTGGCTGAAGAGGGGTGAAACCCCGAAACCGGTCCTAGGATGCTTGTTTCCAGTCCAGGGAGGACCTGGCTTGGCAGTTCGGGCTGGACTGTTCCCATGAGGCACAGGGTCAAGACTGATTTGCATATGGCTGGGTTCAAACTGGAATGGCATGGTGAGCAAAAAACGATGGATTTGGGCCCAGATCTCTGTACTGGGGTGAATGTATGACATTGTTCTGCATTCTGTCCATCAATTGTTGTTTTTGCATTTGTCACCCCGAGTGGGACGGGTATGCCCAGACGTGGGTCCCGTGCTCTCCATGCCACTGGAATCAAGCTATCCTGGCTGAAGAGGGGTGAAACCCCGAAACCGGTCCTAGGATGCTTGTTTCCAGTCCAGGGAGGACCTGGCTTGGCAGTTCGGGCTGGACTGTTCCCATGAGGCACAGGGTCAAGACTGATTTGCATATGGCTGGGTTCAAACTGGAATGGCATGGTGAGCAAAAACGATGGATTTGGGCCCAGATCTCTGTACTGGGGTGAATGTATGACATTGTTCTGCATTCTGTCCATCAATTGTTGTTTTTGCATTTGTCACCCCGAGTGGGACGGGTATGCCCAGACGTGGGTCCCGTGCTCTCCATGCCACTGGAATCAAGCTATCCTGGCTGAAGAGGGGTGAAACCCCGAAACCGGTCCTAGGATGCTTGTTTCCAGTCCAGGGAGGACCTGGCTTGGCAGTTCGGGCTGGACTGTTCCCATGAGGCACAGGGTCAAGACTGATTTGCATATTGCTGGGTTCAAACTGGAATGGCATGGTGAGCAAAAAACGATGGATTTGGGCCCAGATCTCTGTACTGGGGTGAATGTATGACATTGTTCTGCATTCTGTCCATCAATTGTTGTTTTTGCATTTGTCACCCCGAGTGGGACGGGTATGCCCAGACGTGGGTCCCGTGCTCTCCATGCCACTGGAATCAAGCTATCCTGGCTGAAGAGGGGTGAAACCCCGAAACCGGTCCTAGGATGCTTGTTTCCAGTCCAGGGAGGACCTGGCTTGGCAGTTCGGGCTGGACTGTTCCCATGAGGCACAGGGTCAAGACTGATTTGCATATGGCTGGGTTCAAACTGGAATGGCATGGTGAGCAAAAAACGATGGATTTGGGCCCAGATCTCTGTACTGGGGTGAATGTATGACATTGTTCTGCATTCTGTCCATCAATTGTTGTTTTTG